>BSBM01000704.1:715474-1430949 GCA_027924585.1 Larix kaempferi
CAAAACTCATATACCCTTTGTGAATTTCGAAGTGTAGTAAAAAAGCAATTTATAGGGAATTGTGTTGTCTTTCTATTATTTTTGATTCAAAAAAATTTAACATCGTTTAATATGTAAATTTTTCATTTAAAAGATGAGCATAATATACATTGGACATAGTAGATCCCATTTTTTAGGGGGGAAATTATATTTTTTATTATTTTTAGAAGTTGACCAATTAATACTTGAATCATATTTTATCAACATCTTTTCACATCAACATTTTTCCTATTGTTTACATAAACTGAAAAACCAAACACCCTTTATTTGAATAAAAAGAATCTAGGAAGAACTCACATATTTTTTGTAATTTTTTGGTTTTGTACTTTTTATGTTACTAATTTTTCTTCAAGCACATTTGGAACTATGGAAAAAATTAAGTGTGTTCTAAAAGAAAATAAATTAAAAATATAAAATGAAATGGAAAGTGTGAAAATAATGTCATTGGATAGAGGACTCATTAGGGAATCCACTAGCATCAACTATGCCACCTAAGATACATGAGATGAAGGGGTTTCACTGTCATGTCCCCAATTTTGGCTAATTCAGTGACCATGGGTAAAAGGGGAAAAAATAACCCCTAGGTAAATAATTTTATTTCATCATGTATGCATAGAATTAAATTTAGCCTAAGTCAAGTGAAGGAATTATTTTTATTAGTTTTAGTTAATTAAATTCCTAAATAATGGAGCAAGTGGGCCAAGAGGGCGCCCTCATGAGGATAAGGTTTCCAAAATGGAACTGGAGACAAGAAAATAGCAAAAGAGGAAAAGCAGAGAAGGTGTAAGAAGATGCCAAAAATAGAAAAATGGAAACAACCAACAAAAGATAAGGAGGGTGTAGTTTCTAAAGGAGAGCTCAGTTTACAAATTGGAAACAACTAGAAAATCAAAAGGAGGGCGCAGTTTCCAAAAGGGAGGCCAATTTACAAATCAGACAACTTTTACAAAGAAGGAAACATATGGAGACAAACTGGGGCACAATTGCTAAAGGAGAGAAAAGCTTGTAAGGAAAAAGTAAGGCAAGTCTATTCATTCATGGGTGGCCCATTTGGAAGGGTTCTCACAGGTCACCAAGCATGTCAACTTGCTCAGCAGGTAACCATAACTTATATAAAATAATCCAAGAAACTCCTATTCACATCTTTTGTCAAATTGAATTTATGTGTGAGCATTCTATGCTTCTCAAGGGAAGGTGATGTGCCTTAGCCAATCAATGGGAGATGAGCCCCATTCTTTCTATTCTAATTCACTTTCTATGCTATTCTCTCAACATTTGCAGCCATGGAGATTTGATTTGCAGGTCCATTCACTCCAATACTAAGAATAATACTTGAGCTTCTATGGATTTATCATCATACAGGGTACATTGGAGAGAGTCTTGGAAGATCCCATCAGAAGGAGGTGCTCCATTTCAGTGGAGGAGTCCAGAGCAACCAGAATGTCCAGCATGCACCATATATTCAATGTTAGCTATTCTACAAGTTCATATTAGTCCAAAATTTAAGGTTCATATGCCTTATTTGAGTGTGCATCAGTCAAAGTAACATTGGAGGGAGTATTCAGGGTTTTCACTAGAGAGAGGCACTTAATTTTAGTGGAGGATTCCAGTGCATCCCAGAACACTCAGTGCGCACTTCATCAGAAGAAAATACCTCTGATATCAGTCACCTATCATTTCCATAGCATCCTTCCATCTCCTTCTACTCATTTCATGCCCATTTGCTCAATAATGTAAGATTTTTAGCATTGGAGATGCATTGCTGGTCCAAATGATTAAATCTCTTTATTCTCTATTCAAGACCAATTATTTCGACTTGTTTCTATTCTATATGATGTATCAGAACCCTCATTAATTTCAGAACTGATATTTGTAAGCCTCTGAGGCATTTTGGAACCATTAATTGGAAGACTAGCTCTTTGGGCCATAACTAATGACTAGTTTTTCCATTTTGGCCAGTAAAAGTTATGTTCAAGTCTATTTTCTGATCTAATGGATGCATTGGGTTCTCGAGACATTATTTAAGCACTCCAAACACTCATACTAATAATTTGGACATTCCTGAGTCAGTTTGAAAGAGTTTGTAAATCTATTAGGTGAGTAGTCCTATCTAGCGCACTTGGTCAATTTTGCTTCCAAATCCATCTATAGCCTCCCAAATCCTCAGAAACTATGTTCCAACATATTTTATTGAATTTTATGTCTGATATAACCCTTGTTTCCATTCAGTATAAACTCTCAGTCTAGTATGCATATGTTGGAAGGCCCATAAAGCATCGAAGTAGACATCATATTTTATTTGATTGTTGAAAAGTAAACGGCTCTAGTTCTTTGTGCATAGGAATTAGTGATTGGCCCTGTTTCTGCCATGTTTCTGCTGCACACATCCCTATACATTTGGAAGAACCTTAATTCACCTAATTCCTAATCCTGGAGTCCTCAAATTGAGCCATTGTTCAGTTATTCTCTAACTAGTTTTCTTTACTAGTCCCTGTTTGCAAAAATTCTTCCACAAGCATAAAAATTCTTAAGATAATATCCATTAATATGATCGAGGGTATTACATTCACACCTTGGATGTTGTAGATGAAAAAAATCTTGTAGCAAGGGTTGGATTTCATGATTTTAAACCCTCAATTAAGTAATTGTCTAGATTGAGGGTTCTTAAGATGTTGAATCAAGGGTTAAATGAATATTTTCAAATTCCTTAGTTGAGGGTTAATTAAACCCTGTATCAAGGATTCTCTAGGTTTAACAAGTAGCTCAATCAAGTAATTGTTGCTAAAAACAAAAATAAAAATAAGAGTATTTATCTTAATCACTTTGAAAAGTTTTGCTAAATTTAAATATTAAGATGTACACACACTTTAGTTCATGTTTCTTTATATTATAAACTCTCATAGATATTATCATGAGAGATTATATATATTTAAGATTATTAGTTTTTCATTTTAGTGAATCCACAAATTATACTTTATTCTATCCAAAGGGATACTGGCATAGGGATAAGTAAAGTTAGTCTCCAATCTTGAAACTTTAAATTTCAACTAAAAAATGGTATACATATGTTCCAAAGAAAAATAGCTCAATCAAGTTAAAGGGATCCACTTAGAGTTATGAATTTAATACCTCCAATAGTATTGCTAATCTTATATCAATTTCTACATTTAAAGTTGCATATTGATAAGACATAATTGACTAAGTTCTTTAACTTTAGAAAATAAACAATTCAAAACATGGGCTGTAAATTATAAATTTAAATCACGGGTTGTTAATGAACTTGGGTTGGACCCATCAATATAACTATTTACCAAAGATAAAGAATAATAATATGGAGATGCTTGTAGGGGCAAGATTATTTATATTATATGTAGTGTAATGCCCCTCAAACTCGCTATGACTATCGATATTGACGACACTTATTGGTAAGTGACCTAGCTAAAGAAACCAAGATAAATGACTGCATATATGTTGATTTAGAATAAAATTATTGATTGATTAGCGATGTATGTGATAAACGAATATGTTTCTAATGAATGATTGATTTAATGGCGATTATGGGTACTTGTGATTTTAATATGAAATATTGTCGATTGTTTAGCACAAGTGAACCCTTATGATGAATGTTGTATTTATGCTGAAATATGGAATTGGAATTATGCGGGTGGTTATGATGTGTATCCAATGGATAGTTATCTATGTTTACTTAACGATTAGCGAATGAATGAAATGAATTATGATATGACGATTTTTAGCATTACTATTGATGTGTGTGCTCTAAGTATGTGTACAGTGACAGTTAAGGCGGTTTACTGACTGACTCATTATAGAGCAAGAAATGGGTCGTAGAGGATGGGATACGCACACATAGGGGTACGACGATGGGGTTGACTCCTGAGATCATCCACGCACGATTTTGGAAATCCCTTTCAGATTTACTCAGGGGGAGCATGAAGTTGTATGGGGGAGACCATAATAGATTGGTCACGTACAAGGTTGAGGGGCGCGCAGTAAGAACAAAATTACTCCTCAGTGCCATTAGTCTCACATAGAGTGTAGCCAGATGATTTATGGTAACGATTACTAAAAGCACTACACAGAATCCTAGCACAACAGTAAAATGAAAAAGTGTTGTCAAAAGGACCTGACAATGTGGTACCTAGAAAATTAAGGAAAGAAAGTGTTGTCAAAAGGACCCGACGATGTGGTACCTAGACGAATGAAGAAAATTGATAAGTGAACACCTATGTACTTGGCATATAGTATTGCATTATATTTTGTGCATGAAAGGACTATTTATAATTATGTACTTGGCATATAGTATTGCATTGGATTATTTGTGCATGAAATGATTATTTGTAATTAAATAATTGGTAATAACTAATTATGGAGCAAAAGATAGACTAGGATTCATTAACTAGTCAAATCCACCTACACCCACTAAAATAGGGATTGGAATCATAGCATCAGGAGACATCTAGGAGTAAAATGTGGGAAGTATGTGCACTCTCATGATAGAGTGACACATGGTTGGGTGAATATCTATAATAAATAATTTTTCACAAAATAATAATTTTTCCTAGGTCACCTGTTTAGGTCCGCATTCTGGAAGAGGCAGAAACCATAACTTGTACGGATCATATCTCACAAATTACAATGAATCTGAGGCTGAAATTTTTACACAGGGTACATCCGTGTCTGATATTCGGCCTATAAAAAATTCAGATCCTGAACCTTCTCCAAAATGGATTTATAGTGAAAGTTCCACGATGACTAGTTTTTACTATACCAAGCCCTAGCTTCCAATTTGTCGCAAGTGCAACAAGTGTCGTAAATGCCATACAATGCCTTCCTTCAGGATAGCTCTGATACCATGTTATAATTTTGATAATTTCATTCAAATATTATCTATGATCTTAACTGAGAGAACAACATGTACAACATATCAAACACAAGATACAAGAGACACAAAGCATTTCATCGGGGAAAACCATAATGGTGAAAAACCCCGCAACTTCCTCAGAGATAGAATAAGCACCAATACAAAGATCACACAAACGAAACCCCAAAAGATAGATGTCTCCAGCAGCTACTCCTCCTCTACTTGTGTGCACTCCTCTCTCTCAACTATGTGAGTTGGATGTGTGAGTGAAAATGAGCAAATATAGTGGTGCAACCACTCTATTTTTACTTTAACTTGACCCGCCCTTTACCCTAATTGGGCCGACCCCCTAGGGAAGTCTAATAACCCTTCCACTTAACTCATACTAGGATGAACCCTCTAAGGTGGATTAACAACCCATCAAATATAAGTTACGACACTTACAATAAAACTTGCGACACTTGCAAATACAAATGATGACACTTCCGATCAGAGGAATAAGACATCTCCATAGGGGATACAATAAAGTACAAATGTAATTCATACAATATACAAGTGAATATCTTCCAAAGTTACAAATACATCAACACATCTAATGCCTCCAAGATCTCTGATACCAAATGCCTCCAAGATCTCTTTCAGCTTTCTCTGGGAAACTTGCTTGTTTTTCATTAAATCTTTCACACTCAATTTACATACATATTATCAGTTCGTCTTCGGACTAAGAAGATAATCATTGATATTAACACACTTGAAGATCGGATAGCTTTTGATCCCAACTGTTCGCTCGAAGTGCAGAGGGAGAGCATACACTACTGACTTCTTACAGACCCTTTACACTTGAGATATTTTCTTTGCATATGCCAGCTCGCACTAAGCGCGGGCACAGATGATACATAGACCTCGATTCAAATATTTGCACAGCTATCAATTCACAAAAACCGAATGCCTAAATGAGAGCCTTGGAGTCTTATTTATATTAAAATTAGTCGATGGCCCGGTGACTCCCGACTGACAACATTCAGTCAAAAGTAAATATTTGGGGCAGAGTGTGGGGATAGCTACATCCGTTATCTCATCCCTTAGGTGGTCTAATAGACATATGGGGACCCGAATAAAGTACTTTAGACAGACTTTAATACAGAATCAGAAGGGACATATGTCCGACAACATAAATTAAAATTATTACAATGTGGAACCTATTAAGGCGGCCCACCATGCCTTTCAATCAATCATAGGGGTCCCACCCTTGCAGACAAATATAGTCTGACAACATAAATTAAAATTATTACAATTTGGAACCTATTAAGGAGGCCCACCATGCCTTTCAATCAATCATAGGGGTCCCACCCCTGCAGACAGATACATATTTATCGGCCATCACCGAGATCCACTCCACCACACGGACAATTAAAAGGATCCCCGTCAAAATCTACGGGTTCATATGGCATATTGTATAGGTAGAGAGTATATTCAAAGCATTGCTCAACGTCTGACCCAAACATAAACTGGTTATTTCCACACAGAAAATTTCCCTGAAAAGTTGAATCCACTGTATAGTTAACAGGAATCCTTCTGGTGTGAACTTTGTTGTCACTTCTCTTACCGTCTTGATCTCTTTTGATGAAATTTTACATTGTATAAATAGTATGTTCAAGCGGCGTATATCTTCATTCGAGGTGTCGTAATTTAAATTTGAACCACATATGGTCCTGGTATGCAACTTGCATATCAGCTTGAAGGTGGAGGATGAAATTATCCCTTAGATGAACCCAATCTTTTCTTGGACAAAACTTATCCAAAAATATTTTTGTCCACCCTGACCATTTATTGTTGATAAGATTTGACGGATTTGCACATATAATTATCTCGCGTTATTCTCTACAGAATTGAAGAATAAGGTTATATGTGGTCCAGGTAAGATCACCTTGTCCCAAGTCGACATACCACATATCTATGCCTTCTTCTTCATTGCAGTCTAGCCAAACTTCTTGACAACAAATTAATTTGTCCTTTGCCTTTTCCAGACCAAGAAAGGCATCTTTTTCCCATTTCTCCAAAATTTGGAGTTTAAGTGGAGGCTCTTGGATTTGTCTTATGAGAGTTAAAGATATAAACTTCTCAGCCTATGTTCTGTTTGCATGCTCTAAAGAGTGTTGACGCTCTTATGGTGTCATGGATTCATCCCATGGCTTCAAGAACAAGCCTTCCTGAGAATGACTAAGTGGCGATTGAAATGGACTTGATGGACTCTTGCCTTTATCTTGTTGTGAAGAGCTGAATGCGCCTTCATTGAACATATTGATCTGGGACAAAGCTTGAGTATGGAACTCTTCTTTGGTTAACATATCAGCAACACAATTAAGATAACCAGGCTTATAAACAATGTCAAAATCAAAATTCTGTAGCCATAAAAACCATTTTAAAATCCTAGAACTATTCTCTACCATAAGATTTTCATTCTTAAATATCCCAGGCATTATTTTCAAATCAGTTTTAACTAGTAACTTTATAGGATTAAAAAATAAACGAAAATGATTGACTGTCTTTTTAACAGCCAAGATTTCTTTGTGGCTGGATGGATAATTGAGTTTTGCATATTTAAATGATCCCAAGGCATAGCCACAAATATCTTTTCTCTCACCATGCTTTTCAATTAGAACTCCACCCCATTCATTTGTCAAAGCATCTGTTTCAATTACAAGATTACTAGTTCCTTGGGGAAGAGAGAGAGCGGGGAGTTTCTGCACTTTTGTTTTAATTTTCTGGACTACAACACTCAAATCTAAAGACCATTTAGGGGGATTCTTTTTCAATCTCTTCTGAAGGATATGAATATCTTCAGCTTGCCCTTTATAGAATGGTGTGATGTAGTTGATACTTCCTAGAAATCTCTGAAGCTGAACTTTTTCTAATATCTGATCCGGTAAATGTGAGAACACCGTTAAGACATGGTCCTGAAGAAATACTCGCCCTTTGTTTATCTTGAAATTGAGAAACTTGATTTCATTATTTCTGATTTCCATCTTGCTCTTTGAGAGAACAAGACCATGCGTATAAACTAAATGATAAAATTCCTGTAAATGCTTTAAATGATCTTGCAAGTTCCTAGAGCATATCAAGGTATCATCTATGTAGACTAATGCCCATCTCTTTTCTCTAAAAATATCTTCCGTTCTCTTCTGGAATTCAGAGGTGGCATTGTTTATTCCAAAAGGTAAGACTTTCCACTGATATTGGCCACGGGGAACAACAAAAGCAGTCTTAAACCTATCTTTTGCTTCAATCCCAATTTGATAGAAACCAGATTTCAAATCAAACTTATTAAATATAGTACACCCAACAATCCGTTGCAGAAGAATAGCTTTATTAGGTAATGGATACCTAATTTTCTGGAGCACTAGATTGAGAGGTTTATAATTCACAACCAGTCTTGGCTTACCTCTCTTAATATCCGAGTGTTTGTTAACAACAAAGGCTTTGCAAGCCCATGGAATCTTAGAGGGTTCAATTAACCCTTTTGAAAGCTACTCTTTAATTTCACTGGCACACAATTCTCTCTCAGAGGGAGACATCAATCTAGCAGAGGCTTTCATTGCTTTATGTTTTACCAGAGGGTCAAAAGGAAGGGAAACAAAGTATTTTTATCTGGTCCAGAAATCAGTAGGGATTTCTGAAGTGCATTCTTTCTCAATCTTTTCAGAGATATCAACAAGGGCCTTGTCCTTATGCATTTCTGCATAGGCAATGCATCTATCCATTTTAAACAATTCTGCAATGTTTGTTTTAGACTCAGTTCTTTTCACATGTCTTTTGCATTTCAAATGAGCTTCAAAGGATAAAGGACAAGAAACTGGCTTTCTTTTTATGGTACATTTAAACAACATCTTGTCCTTTTCTTGTTTAAAGTATGCCAAATCTTCTACTACAATCTGCTCGAAATTATTGTCTAACCCCTACCACGTTCTTTCCCGGCTTGTTTCTTTATAGACCCCTGAGGAAAACTCAAAGAGGTATGTTGTAAGCATTGAAGAGAGAGGAACTAGGATCAATCTGTTGATCTATCCGTTTACTTGCATGGCACCCTACTCGCTAGAAATAGTCTCATTCTAAGAATGCATGGAGATTATCAGAGATACTTCCTTCCATTTACCAATTATATTCACCTTCAAGGATCATCCATACCTATTCTGATCATATCCAGAAATGAAATTACCAACATTCTATGAATTTTGAAATGCATCGATGCCCTCCTCTTCTGATTTCATTTCAAGCTAAAAATGAAAGTGTTGTGTATGATTGAAACTATATTGTTTATAATTACAAAAAATATAGCAAATAGGTGTGAACAATTATCAATTTTCAATTACTTTTGTTGTTTTTCTATGAATTAACGACTAGGTTGTCTCCCATGGTGTTCAATTCTTTTTTTTAAAGAAATTTATATTTAGTTTTCAAGCATATTTGTGATATGTATTCTTATAGTTTGAATAGAGATTATTCTCTCTTCTCCGATTCCGATTATAATTATTTCATTTATGTTTCTACAATACTACCCAATAAGATTATTTTATTATCGAAATCTCACAACCCAAATTTGTTTCTGAGGTGTTAGAACGTTGTGGTGGGTTACAAGCTGCATGGGCTAACAAATGCTATAATACCTCTGAGGATCAAAGATAATGAAAGGCATTGTTGGATATTTGTAATGAATTGAATTTGAGTTCAATTGAATTGTAGTTGGTTTCACTTAGATACCTTCACCATGTGTTCAAAGCCATGTGTTGAATTGCAATGCTCGTAACTGTTTCTCCTCTCATACTAGGATGAACATAAATACGAACATGATATTTCTCCTCTCATACTAGGATGAACATAAATAGGAACATGATAGTAGTGAAAGCAATGGACACGATAACATGATAGTAGTGGATAGCAATGAACTAGATAACATGGCACAAACAAGTTTTCGACATTAATATTAGGTAGGATGAGTTCTTAAATAAACCAGTATATCCCCATCTTAAAGGGGATCTACCAAGTGCTGAGAGGGATCAAATCTCTCCAAGTGAAAACTCCTTTTTAGAATGCAAATGTTGAGGAAGCATTTTAATTTATCTAATTTGTGTAGTTTTATATATATGTCCTTGTAAATGTTTTAAATAGCTGACATGTTATTTTTTAAAATAGACACGTGTCAACTCTAGGATGAGCACCGAAGGAGTTACATATCTCCCCCTATTGTAGTTTTATATATATGTCGTTGTAAATGTTTTAAATAGTCGACATGTTATTTTTTATAATATTTTATTATTTTTTAAAATGGACACATGTCAACTTTAGGATGAGCATGGAAGGAGTTACACATCTCCCCCTACTGAGCTGTAGAATGTGCCTCTTCCGCCCAAAAATATTATGAAATATGACATCGATACATAATAAATTCTCATGAGAGAACTCTTCTCCATTAAATATACGATTATTATCTCGATCTTATAATACTTATTATCTAAATCTTATATTACAAACTCATGGATGTGAATAAGGTAGGTAAACAATCCATATTTCCAAATACAATAATATATTAATATCATAAAAAAATGCATGTACGGAGACTAAAAATAGGTTAATACATTTAAAAATATTTTTAACATCGATATTCTTCTACTAAGGTTAGGTAGCTTGTAGTTTGTATTGAGGTTAATATCTTTAAGAAAGGGAAATAAAAAGTAATTAAAAAATTAAAATTAAAAGAAAAATTATTAAAAGTAATTACTTTTTAAACTAATTAAAAATAAGGTAACCTTAAGAAATTGGATCCCTCTTAGTTAATAGATCAGTATTTAAAATGGATCTATGTTAATATTTTAATGTTATATCCCCATACAGATGTGATGGTTAGTGAAAGAGTGTATTAATCTATCAGTATATTAATTTAATTAGTGGAAGTTAATGGTTGATTGTATTAGTATGTATGTGCATCAATTCAATTTTGGGGGGATATAGTTTAACTAATCAATCAAATTACTTAATGTTTTGTTGCTTAAAAACAATTGAATTATTGCAAATTTATTGGGTCTGAGATGATGATGACAAATCTTCGAACACTATAGCCAAGAGGGGCTGCAGGCTTACGTCCGCTTCTGTTGGGTTATATTAATGTTCAGTCCAAATACTGTAGAACAAGTTAACAACTTTCGGGCTAGTGCAACAAATGGCTGTTGTAAAAAACAATTTTCATGGACTTACTGCTTCGTGTAATTTTATGTACATATTGGAGGCTACTTGTTTGTTATTTTTTAAGAAATGGAATTGAAACAAATGAACATATAACGTTCAACACTCACATGAACAACTGAATTGATAGTTAATGATTGAAGTATGAAATACTGAAAGTATGAATGATTTAATAAAAGTATAGAGGAAAGTTTATAAATTAGCATAGTTACTTAAATCACAAGTTAAAAGAAATGAATAAGTTATATGTTACTTGTTCTCCATGCTTAAATATAATCACTTATGGTTTATGCTTCAGTTATTTGATACCTTCTTTAGTTAAATGGGTTGTGTGTCACTCCCTGTTATCCATCGAGGAGTTACGAATTATCCGTGCATGAACTACTTGGTATTTTTTATGTTTATTTTCTTATAATTGTTTATTTTGAAATTTGAACGACGCCCATAAACTGAATCTAGACAATACACTTGTCTCATCCTCCTTCAATTCAAGAAAAGCATAATCCACCTCAAATTCTAAGATATAAACACTTATCGTATAAATATGATGTTCATACTGCTAAATAAAAATGGTGACAAATAATCCGTGTAACAAATCAAAGTTAAAATGAATGATGAAGTATTGCCACTAACGTCAGGACATAAGAAATTGTGGCGATTGGAATAAAAAAAATAACCTCCAGAAAATCCTTCAAGCAAACACCCGACTTCAAGTTTTCATTGGCACTCTATGGTAGGTTCATAAACGTCGCTGGGCCAGAGTTCTTTTCAATGAGACTCCAATTGCATAAGTGTTCGGTGCCATTTTGCACGACCTTGAGTTTTAATGGCCAGATCTTAGCTCGATTTTGTATGACCTTGAGTTTTAATCGCGGGATTTTATCTCATGAATTCGACTACTACGAGAGTTTATTGGAATTGTCAATTTTCTAAATTTTGAAAATGTAAAGGTACAATGAAACATTGTTACAGTGCAATTTTATGAATTAATAAAGTTTATTATCAATCTCAAATTAAAATTTAAAAATCTATATCATTATAATAAAATTAGATCTATCTTAAATATGGATTTATTAAGTACCTAGAGGAAACCAATTTATTAAGATGTAATTTTTTTTTTTAATTTTAAACAAAGTAATTTTGATTACTCTTTTACTTTGATAGATCTCGGTTTATGTTTTAATTTTTTATTTTATAGTTCCACATTGTTTTTTTAAATTACTTTTAATAATTTTTTATTTTATGAGCCAACATGAAATTTTTAATTACTTTTTATTTTTTGTAACTTTATGTGATAGCATTTCCTTCATAGTGAGCTATAAAGCACCTCACAACTATGTAACTAGCATAGATCCATCTTAAACATGTATCTATCAAGCATCGAGAGGGATCCAATTTCTTGAGGTGTATTTATTTTGTTAAATTTAAACTCAAGAAATTTGATCTCTCTTGATTGATAGATCCGGGTTTAGGTTTTAAGTTTTTATTTTATAAACGAACATCTATTTTTTAATTACTTTTCATAATATTTTATTTTACGAACCAACATGGATTTTCTTTTTTAAATACTTTCCATAATTTTTTTATTTTATGAGCGGACATGAATTTTTTTAATTATTTTGTTACAAACGTTACATCACGTTACAACATCTCCCCCATACAGGGCTGTAAAGCACCTCGTTTCACTCGGTGCAATAATAATCTTTTTAATAAAAAATTCTAAATTAATAATACTGAATTTTATAAAAAAATATAAAACAACAAAATATTTAACAAATTTTCATGAAATTTTAACATTTTACCATCTTTACAATCAATTTTTAATCAAACTTAGAAAATAATAATATACAACCAAAGAAAGAGAAAGGGTATGAAGATCCTTTATCTCATACCATTTAATAACCAACTCTCTCTTTTTTAAACATGGTTTTACTTTTCAAAACATGAAACTATAATTTTTTTTATTTTTAATTGTGAAAAGAAATTTTACTAAAAAATAATGAGACACAAAGGGTACAAAGATAGTGTACAATATTAGCATGGAGTGGTAAATTTATACAACATGAGGGGTAGAGGACAAGTGTGTAGGTGATATGCATGGATATTGATGGCCATCCACCTATTCCACTAATGGTTTTTTGGGTCTCAAAATTGTGAGGTCATTTTGAGGCTCTAAAGTCTATTGTTTTGGTCATTTGAGGACTAGGTGTTGCCATGGTTTTCCTTGGTCCTAACCAAAAGTTGTACTTTTCATTTGGTTATTTCCAATAAGCCATTTTGCACCCTAAATAGAGATCATATGCAAAATTTGTGCCCCTAGGAAGCTATCTAGTCACCTCATGGCCCACAAGTCCTTTTGGCACTTCATCTCCTAGGGTTCTAGGTTTTTAGATGTTTAAAGTTTTGCTTCTATGCTTATGATAAAATTTCATTTTTGGTCTCTTTGTAATGAGATCTTGCAAAAGAGCATAGCTAACACATCTCTCTTCATAACCATCATTCGAGTTAGTTTCTAATGCTTGAAGTTTATAATGTTTTTCCACTCCATTCATTAATAGAATTTGGGTTTTAGTGCATTATTTCGCTCTCTTCATTTAGTTATCTAAATAATCTAGATGAATAGAAAGCCATGTAGACAATACCGTAAGCTTTAGGATTGGAACTTTGATCTTATTATGTCTTTTCCATGATTTAACACAAATGTGGGTTCTTTGACATGGAATATTTGAAGATAATGATGTGTAAGATGTAGACCAAAATTAACCATCATAGTAAATTCAATAAAAACTAGCACAAACACAATATTTATGGTCGGTGAACATCGATAGGCTCATCCAACCACTTAGTTTTGTAGTGATGGTTGGCGGTTAAACAAAGGCTAAACATTAAACTAATTACCAGATTTTTATAGTTATCTTTTTATGGTATAACATAAATATTAAACTAATTAATATAGACATAAAACAAAAAAATAACGCTTGAACCTCTACCATTTAAATCTTAATCAAGATGAATTTAAGTATAAAAGATACGACGACCATGAAATGAATCACGGCTGTATACTTGTTACACTCGTGTTAATTGTTGATTCGCTCAAGGAAGCCCAAAATGTGAGATAATATCTAAACGTCTATCGACGTAAAAACATTTAAAATATATTCAAAGTAGATAAATATAAAGTTGACTTGATTAAGATTTTTTTAAATATGTCAAAAACTTTTGAATATAAAATCAGAAGAAACAAAATAATGTCAATCAAATTATTCTAAGCCAAATAACAAAGTAATTAAACCCATCCATATGGAAAGATTATTAAAGTTTCCTTTAAAGGCATTATTGTTACACTAACTTGTGGAAGTAACTCTATGAATTTTTCGTGGAACATGCGGTCTAAGGTCTGAGGAATCCATGGCGGAAAACCCTAGAATTTGCAGGTGAGGGAGGAGGTGATGGAAATGCAGGTGGTAATGGGAGTAGTGGCAGAAAAGGGGTGCACTTGTGTTGTTTTCCAGCCTAAACCTAGTACTGTCAAGGGATAAAATGAGGGTCTTGCAGTCTGTTCAACACCCTATGTTGAACCTAGTACCAACCAGGTTAAAATAAGTGGGAATATATGATTTTCTATTACCTTGGTTTTTATTCGTTGATAGTCTCTAGGGTCGGGTTGTAGTATTATTTTAGGCATTGTCGACTTTCTAGGGTTTTGAGTGGTCGTATGATTCTCTTTCTATGGAGGAACATATTTTTCTAGCAGATAATGATGGAAACAGGTCTAGGGGATAGGCGACAGGCATTTTTCCAGATATTGCGTCGTATATCACTTCTCCTATTTTGGCGGATAGAGGATTCGGTGTCTATCCGATTTCACGGTTTGACTCTGCAACTGGCGTATTCACAAACCTGAGAAAGAAGATATATTACGAACCTTGTCCTGCTTCGGTTCCTAGGGTTTAACCTATTTTAGGTGTAACAGCATTCTCGAGGAGGGGACTCATTCAACATTTATCTTTGAAGGACTAGGATTTCCTGCAGGGGTTGGAAACCAAGCATAACATGCCAAAACTAAAGTTTGAAAGGGAGAAAAAAAGTAGGCCACTATGTGTGCACTGTGTGTGTTGGGGAAGGATGTAACCATGGACCTGGTGTTGGCGCTGATCTAGAGAGAGTTAGTGGGTATGTTTGAGTATATACATTTGAAGAGGCCGAAGATCCTTACCTGGATTCGACAGAGGTGGAAGACCTATATCTCCAACATCCCTAGGGTCTTATTGTTGGCTAACGGATGGATTATGTTTCAATTCCTTTCGGAGGAATACAAAAGGATAATTGAGTAATGGTTGTGGGTCTATGGTAAGGGTTCATTGGTGTTGGTTTGCTGGCACAATATTTTTGACCCTCAAACTGAGAAACTAACAAAGCATCATTTGTGGACTATTATCCCAGGGTTCCCTCTTCAATGCTGGAACATTAATGGTTTCATGGCCATGGCCAATTCCATTGGGAGGTTCACATTGATGGAGGAGGAGCAGCTGATGGGATCTGAGAGGTGCTCTCCCTGGATGCATATTGAACTTGATAACTTAGAAGGTTTTCTTGGGGAGTTGGAGGTGGTGTGGGAAGGTGGAAATTTTACTCAATGCTTGGATTACTGGAGGATTCCTTTTATATGTTACCTTTTTCGAAAGGTGGGGCACTCGAGAGCTTAGTGCGAAAATACTTTGGAAAACAAGGGAAATGATGGTGGCGTGGAGGACCAGATGTGCGATCTAGAATATGGTCAGTGGGTACCTATTCCTTTGGAGCACCCATCGGCATCCATTTTCTTAGGTAATTTTAATCAAACCCTACCTGTCTTGCTTAAATTCATATCTATGGAAGATATTAAAAAATCCCTTCCTTCTTGTTTGAACCTAAACTCTATCATTGGGACAGGTTATGGTTGTGAGCCATCCCCCTAGGTTCTTGGGGACTCTCCCAGTCCTACTTGTGAACCTTTTGATGGGTTTTCTTCGAAGCCTAAAAATTATTTTGATTTAGGGGTTTCGGTCCCCATTAATACTCGAGAGGGAGTGGTTCCTTATTTGAAGCCCTTTCTGCCCGATGCCGACCACGCGGCCTTTGGAACCAACCCCCTTTTGGATTGGGCTAAGCCCCATTCTTTGGAAGAGGTCCCTCAGAACAATTTAGGTAGTGTACTTTCCCCTTCCCTCCTTTCCGACATGACTGCCCCATCTTCGACGCCCGTGGGTGGTGCTCTAATTCCTTTGAAGACCTATTCCTCTAATCGAAAAAAAAACTCCAATGTTTTTCCTATCTCTTCTATATTTAATGAGAATGTAACTATCCGAAAAGAAAGAAAAGAAAAAAAAGTTTTGGTATACTGCAGGTGGGGGAAGAACCGAACCCTTCTAACAAAAGTAACCATAATCCGCCTGTAACCTCACTCTTTGACAAAGGTCTTAACAAGGTTTCTCCAACTCGGTCTCTTAGAGAATATATATCGCATGGCTTGGTTATTCAATGAATATAGTCTCATTCAGTTTGAGAGGGCTTGGAAGTGGCCCAAAGTGTACTTCCCTTAAAATATTTCTTGATTTTGTTCACCCTGCGTTGATACTTATTCATGAGATGATGGAAAGTTCGTTGGATGCCTGTAACTACTTTTTAAAAATTAAACCCCAATGGCATGTATGTGCTTTGGATGCGGTGGGTCATTCTAGAGGTACCCTGGTGGCGTGGGGTCCTGTGTCGGTTGATCTTAAATCTTATCATACATGTGTAGATATTTTTGTGAAAATCCTCACAGCAGATCTAAGAGATGATGTATAACTCACAAGAGAATAATGGATTAAGCAAGAGAATAGAAGAAGAGTGATACATGCAGTATAATGAGCAACAGAATAATGTGGTACAGTAGAACTCGGATAGAAGCAATAATACTTCGGTCATACTAAATTATTAATCACAAATGGACATATAAATAATACAATGCATGAGGAATTCGAATGCCTAAGGTGGCAATTCGAATTAGCCTTCATGGAGTAATCAAAGGATCACTGGAGTGTCATCGGAGCACAACTAGGTGTCCTCATATCATCGGAGCGCAACTGGAAGTCTTCATTATCATCAGTGGAGTCATCAATGCTCAAGTAACTGTCAACCATCAGTCAAACTAACTCTGGTAGGTGTAACTGAGTGTAACTCAATGTAACTGAGTGTAACTGAATGTAACTGAATGTAACTGAGTGTAACTGACTGTAACTGAGTGTAACTGAGTGTAACTGGACTGGTAGGTGAAGGAGGGCGAGTTGCTCCCTAAAATCAAGGAAGAAGGGCACATTAAGCAACTGGAGGGCTAAAACTGAATAGTGAGAAGCTCCTGGGGGCTGGCTAACTGAGGGCTAGGTGCTGGACTGATGACTAGGATGTATGCAAAATGCATGCAAACCCTAGAATGTATGCAAACCCTAAAAGGTGCATGCATGACTGAAAATGTAAATGATCAAAATACTGGTGGGACTAGGATGGAGTATAGGAATATCCTAACACCCCCCCTTAATCCATCCTGGGCCCTGGTAACTAAGACCAAAGGTCACCCAATACAATGAATAATAACAATCAATAAACCAAGGAAGTGGGAAAATTTCATGGGAAACATACCCCCTCCTCAAAAAATAGACTGTAAGGCACACATAAAAAATAAAAGCTCCAAACTCAAGCATGTGTGATGCTTGGTCATATGTCTGGAGGTATCTTCTTCTTGGGAAGAAGTGGATCATGCTCAAAAAGCATGTGCTTGTACTTGCTCTTCAGATCGGATGCGATGAGAACAAATCCAACAGTATTAGAATGATCCTTGAACCTGTGATTCGAATCAGCTGAGGTAGGATCAAATTTTTGAATGTGCATATAGTCCTTTGTCTTCTCCTTCGAACCACCATGGGTGAGATTATTGCAAAAAGAACTATTACATGTTTGCTTGAAATCAAAATCAGATTTAAGACTTTCAAAACAGTTTCTTGAGATCTCCTTTGAACCAGCAGGGATGAGATCAAAACTATCATATGCATGAGAAATTTTCCCAAGCAGTAATTGCTTAGAACCCAACTTAGATACAAGACTTGAATCATGGCTTCTTGAGATCTCCTTTGAACCATGAGAGGTGAGATCAAAACCAGTAGATGCATGAGAAATTATCCCAAGCGAATGGAAATGGCCATATTCTTCAATGACCTTCTGAAAGCATGAATTTATGATCATATAGTAGTATAAAAGAGATGTTTGCTGAAGAGGAGCGAATGCATTACCTCCATTAGCTGATTTGACCTCTGAAATAATCATGTGATCATGATGCAAACCAACAGACTCTGGTGCAAGAGATGATTTAGGACCTTCTTCAATATCTAGAGTGTGAGCTGGCACAGAAAGAGAAGAAATTTTGAGCATGAGCGGAGAATATACAAGTTCTTTGTCAACAACTCCAATATGAGATGATACTGGTTCATGATCTGAGAGACCATCAAGAGGAGCGAATGCATCACTTTGTTTTCTTTCGAATGGGTTGGGACCAAGTCCTTCATTCTCTCTGCCAAATTTTCCATCCAGGTGAGCCCATATCTCTTTTGGAGTCCATAACTCTCTTGGAATTTCAACACCATCACGGTATTTGAATTGGAATCTCTGGTATGCATACAAAGAAAACATTATTGCTGCAAAGTGCATGTCTCTTTTATTTAACCAGTCAATCTTCTCTTCAGGGGATTCGAACTCTCTTTCAAAATAACAATCAAAAAGATCATGGATCTTCAAGTCTGCTATCATTCTTGGTTTCCATTCATCATAGTTGAGTGGATCAAGAGGAGTAATTCCTGATGAATACATTGAAGCTGTAGAGGACCTGCAAAAACAATATAGAATAACTGCAACTGCTACTGCTGCAAAAATGCAGAAACTGCTACAACTGCTGCACTTGAAATCTTGGTAATAACCTGCAAAACACTCTCAAGAATGGAGATAAACAATTCTCTCAACATGCTCTGATACCATGTGAAAATCCTCACAGCAGATCTAAGAGATGATGTATAACTCACAAGAGAATAATGGATTAAGCAAGAGAATAGAAGAAGAGTGATACATGCAGTATAATGAGCAACATAATAATGTGGTACAGTAGAACTCGGATAGAAGCAATAATACTTCGGTCATACTAAATTATTAATCACAAATGGACATATAAATAATACAATGCATGAGGAATTCGAATGCCTAAGGTGGCAATTCGAATTAGCCTTCATGGAGTGATCAAAGGATCACTGGAGTGTCATCGGAGCACAACTAGGTGTCCTCATATCATCGGAGCGCAACTGGAAGTCTTCATTATCATCAGTGGAGTCATCAATGCTCAAGTAACTGTCAACCATCAGTCAAACTAACTCTGGTAGGTGTAACTGAGTGTAACTCAATGTAACTGAGTGTAACTGAATGTAACTGAATGTAACTGAGTGTAACTGACTGTAACTGAGTGTAACTAAGTGTAACTGAGTGTAACTGAGTGTAAATGAGTGTAACTGAGTGTAACTGGACTGGTAGGTGAAGGAGGGCGAGTTGCTCCCTAAAATCGAGGAAGAAGGGCGCATTAAGCAACTGGAGGGCTAAAACTGAATAGTGAGAAGCTCCTGGGGGCTGGCTAACTGAGGGCTAGGTGTTGGACTGATGACTAGGATGTATGCAAAATGCATGCAAACCCTAGAATGTATGCAAACCCAAAAAGGTGCATGCATGACTGAAAATGTAAATGATCAAAATACTGGTGGGACTAGGATGGAGTATAGGAATATCCTAACAATTTTGGTTGAAGGAAATTTCAAGGATTTCCAGCTGTTGGGCTTGGCCCAAGTGGGGCATTTTCAACAAGAAGGATTTTTGGAACTTCGGAGTTGAGCGCAGTTCAGCTGAAGTGTTTTTTTGTATAATTTTTGGGATGTTGCGAAGTTGCACACAACGCAGTGTCGGAAGAGCTATGAAGTTCAGTGCTGCGATGAGGCAGTGTTGCGAGGTGTCCAGTGTACGGAGATCCAGTGTGTAGAGTGTTGGACGGAAGATGACACAGATTTCGGTTAGACCATCAGCGGTCTATTTTTGGTAAAGATGCTCCAGGAAGGCCAAGTGATGGGTAGGAACAATGTGAAAAGAAAGCGACTGGTCGCACATGCGGAAGAACCATTACTGGAACCAGTCGCACGAGACCGTTAGAGGAAGAACGGCTCGGTGAAAGCGACCTGTTGGCATGCATGCGACAGGAAGGCTGATAGCGACGTGAGCATGCACTTCGGGCAGGCCATGATGGAATATTCACTACCAGAAGCCAGCAGGCTCGATGAGTTGGAAACTGTAACAGTTTTGTAAACCTAAGGGTTTTTTCCTATGGATTGTAAAGACATGACCTGCGGGCATGATCTATAAATAAGGCATTTTTGTATGGGAAAGGGTTGTTGATTGTTAGTTTTGTTACTCTCCAATGTATTCATTGAATAGATCTCTGTTGAGAGACAATTTTGTAAAGGCTCTACAAGTTGTGTGCGCAGAGGCCTATTGAGAGAGAGAAGAGAGTCTGCGGCTGAGTGCGCAGACAAAGAACTATTGTACCCTTCCCAAATACTAATATAACAACAGTTCTTGTGGACGTAGCTTCCCTCCTGGAAGTGAACCACGTTAAATCCTGTGTAGTGTGATTGTTTATGTTTTGAACATGTATGCTTGCTTATGAATGAATGTCTGAGTTCTCATTTATCATCTATTATGTTAATGCTTTTGTATGTATTCACCATAGGAGAAAGATGGGAATAATATGTTAAGTATTGTGTGAATGGATGAATGGTGAAGGCTCAGTATTCTAAGTCTGCAAAAGTATTGGTTTATGGAATAATCACAAGTGTATGAAGAGTTGGGGTTACGTAACTCTTTAGATTCACTGCACTGGAGGTGCGCAGCATCGTAGCATCGTATATTTCGTCTGCTTGCATCTGTTATAAGGATAATAATCTAAGGTAGTAGATGAATGGGTAACGTTAAGTAAAGTCTTCAATATCTGTTAAGTCTGGGGGAGGAAGCATATAAGTTAGTTGCGTTGTCCTATTAAGTGCATCTCGCCCGCACGTCGCAGTGGTCAGGAGCTTCACTGCTCCTCCCTGCACCACATCCCTTATATAGTGATATTTGATCTCAATGTGCTTCAACCTGTCATGGAATACTGGGTTCTCAGACAGCTTCACACAACTCTGGTTGTCACAAAAGATACCAATAGCCTCCAACGGGAGATCAAATAGCTCAGACTGTAGCTTCCGATGCCATACTACCTCACAACTAGCCGAATAAGATGCAACATACTCTGCTTCAGTTGTACTCAATGCTACGTAGGATTGCTTCCTGCTAAACCAAGAGATCACACCTGATCCCATACTAAAGCAGCACCCAGAAGTGCTCTTCCTATCTGCAGCACTGCCTGCCCAATATGAATCAACTTAACCCTGCAGGATAAACTTTTGATTCGCATCATACTTGAGCCCATAATAAACCATACCCTTCAGGTACATCAGAATATGCTTTACAGCAACCATGTGAACACTTCTCAGATCTGTCAGGAACTGTCTCAATGTGTTCACATCAAAGCAAATATCTGGTCTCGTGTTCGTCAGGTACATCAAGGACTCAATCATCTAACGATACACAGTGACATCAACCGGATCAGATGAACCATCACACCGAAGCTTTAGGTTCGATTCCATAGGTGTGGCCATGGCCTTGTAGTCCATCATCCCGAACCTCTTCAGGATCTTTACTGCATACTTCCCTTATCCAAGGAAGATTCCATCTGCACTCTGCCACACCTCCATGCCTAGAAAGTAGTGCATCATCCCTAAGTCCTTCATCTCGAACTCGGCAGCAAGCTTCCTCTTCGTGTTAGCAATCTATCTATCCTCACCCGTAACAAACAGGTCATCCACATACAAGAGTAGAATCACAAGATTTCCTTCCTCAACCTTGTAGTAAAGGTTGGAATCCGTTTTACTCTTGGTAAATCCCAAACTGGATAGAAAGCTGTCTATCCTACCGTACCAAGTCCTAGGAGCTTGCTTCAAGCCATACACAGCTTTCTTTAATCTGCACACATGTGACTCTCTGTCATGTATTTCAAAACCAAGTCTCTGCTCCACATACACTTCCTCCTTGACTACACCATTCAAGAAAGCTGTCTTGACATCCATCTGGTGTATCTTACACTTCATCACTCGCTTTGTATTTTTCTATGCTACCATCTGCAACATGCTTGATCTTATAGATCCACTTGGAAGTCACAACAGACTTCCCATCTGGTCTTGGGACTACATCCCAAACATCATTCTTCATGATCACCGAATCATGGCATTCTTCCATTACTCATCCTGGATCCTGGGAACTTCAGATTCTTCAATATCTTCAATAGATAGCTTTATTGCTGGAACAAATGTTGTAGTCCTTCTTTTGTAGGTGATGGTATATGATCTTTCCTACAAAACAAGTTAAATTGCATGATTAGAAACATCTCATAGTTTTCAGAACAAATTCTTACACATAAAGAAATATGTCATATAGTCATGCAATTCTCTTAGCCAATGCTTCAATACAACATTTATACATATCCCGTAAATTTCTAGATGCCTTCCAATCTCTACCAAAACATTGTTACGAGTGTGCACAACTCCCAACATGTCAACAAAGAGGTTTCATTCTAGATAAGTAGCAATGGAATATTGTACAGTGCCATAGACAACTTACCCATTACATGCATATTAGTAGTATAATGTTCATTAATGCAATTATTCTAATATGCATAATACACAACCTAAGTCTAGGAACATAAGTGTATACATCATTGAACAATATAGTTTAAACAATCAAATATACAAGAAATGATAATTTAAATACTTATCTTTGTTTGTTGTTGTTGGGTGGACTCCCTCTCAATCTTTGCTTCCTTGCAGGAACTACTGGAGTGTGCTCCCTCTTGATCTTTGCTTCCTGGATTACTTGTCCTTTGAACTTATATCCATCCTCGATCACTATGCATGCTTAAGTGTACACTAGTATCATCCTTGTGTCATCCTCAAGATCTCATACATAATCATACATTCATTAGTATAATCTCAATACTATCAAAACAAAATGATCTTAAACATGTATAGTCATGATCATTTCAAACACAGATAATAAGCATTAGTATGCAACGTTTCAGGGAATACTTCTTTTGCTCATGCATTTATTATTTGACCATAGGACTCTTTTGGTTAGTCATATCATCAATCAAGGTAAGAGACATAATATGCATAATCCCTTGATTACTTACATTTCTAACTTCATGAATAATCATTATCAACCATACAATGTAAACTTATATAAGAGATCCTAACACAAGGTAGGATTCTAACTTGATATAGGAAAAACATATATGGATTAGCATGCTAGCTAGTTATGTCTAACATACCTGCATAATGTCTTCTTGTTCTCTTCAATGACTTGTGCTAGTAACCTACATATCTCATAGGTTAACCATTATAGAACCAAATTATACATACCTCGTAAGTAGAGCTTCTATGTGATCCATGACAATGGATGAATCTTTGTCTTCATGTCACCATGGTCATATGTTCTTGAACTAGAACATGATTTGTCTTTCTTGATGTACCTTTCATGTTAGCGGACAACATCAACCTCATACAACACCACAATGCATTAATACAATCATAAGTTTCAAAACCCTAATCAATGAATATCCGCATTCATAATTTTATTAAGGTGATACGACAAGTCTAAAGTTGATCAAGATTGTACTAACCTTAATGAAGACAAACATACCATAAACTTAATCATGAACAGATCTCGAAACATACCTGGATAAGTCATACCTTTCGAGATTGCTTGTAATCTTCTTATGTAAGGCCTTAGCCTCATCTCCCTTTGAAACAGGAACTTCTTCACTTATGTAGGTGACCAACCCATTCTCTTCTAGGATTAACCCAATCCACTTGATTTGCAGAAACTGGATCTGGAGCTAGATTAGGGTTTGTCAAGGAAACCCTTAAAATTCAAATTTTAAATTTCCAACTCTGAAAGGATAGAAAGATGAGCCTTGATGAGCTGATCAACCCGGTATACTCAGAATTTGAAAAACTACAAAGTTTCACCCCTCAAATTTGCTTTTCAATCTTCCAAATTCACTCGGGAGGACCCTGAATTAGGGTTTGAGTTTCCCGGAGCTTCAGCCAACCAAATAGTTTGATCCAAAGCTCTAAACTTTGGTTTTTCCAAGTAGCTTCTAGCTATGGTCACAGATTTCAAAAATTTTGATTTTTGCAGAAGCCCTAATTTTCCACTTTTCCGATCAAAGTCCCGAACTAGGGTTTGATCAAGCCCGACCTTCTGC
This sequence comes from Larix kaempferi, assembly GCA_027924585.1. Lineage (NCBI taxonomy): Eukaryota > Viridiplantae > Streptophyta > Pinopsida > Pinales > Pinaceae > Larix > Larix kaempferi. The sequence goes on from BSBM01000704.1 coordinate 740,092, forward strand.
CCAACAAAAAAATTCGATCTTGGTCTCTAAATTTTGATTTTTATAAGGAGCATTTAGCCGTGGTCTCTGATACAAAAATTCCAACATTCTCCGAAACCCTAAATTCCTGGAGCCATGAATGAAGGTGCTCAAAATCCAATTCTGTTTTGATAGAAATATGCACCTGATTGTTTCTGGTGTAACTCTGAAATTTCAGATCTATAGGGTTTGAAAATTCTTCCTGTGGTAGCCTAACCTGTTATCTTTCCAACCCCACAGTTCTGACCTCAAATGGATTCTCTGAGAGATAGTTATGCCAAGTGTCACAATGTGACCTGTTTATGGGATAAAACAAGAAAGCGAACTTGTACGGAGTGCCACGTGTCACTGACCCAAGTTGTGACCTTTTTTCCTAGGTCACCTGTTTATGACTGAGATCTGGAAGAGGCAAAACCCCTAACTTGTACTGATCATAAATCACAAATTACAATGAATTAGAGGCTGTCCTTTGGACACAAGGTACATGGGGATCTTATCTTCGACCTGTAAGATTTTCAGATCCTGAAACCTCGCCAAAATGTATTTATAGTGAAAGTGCTACGATGACTGGTTTTTTCTATATCAAGCCCTAGCTTCTCAAGTGCAACAAGTGTCATAAATGCCATACCATGCCTTCTTTCAGGCTAGATGTGATCCCATGTTAGTTTTTCAAAATTTACTTCAATCTGATCTAGGATATTAACTAAGAGAACAACATGTACATCATATCTACAGCATATCAAACATGGACATAATAATGCAAACACACAAGAGACAATAGACACATAGAGTTTCACTGGGGAAACCCATAAAGGTAAAAAACCCCACAACTTCCTCAGAGATAGATAGAGAAATGATAAAACCCAAGTACAAGAGATAGTCCTCCTAGCAGTAGCTTCTCCTCCTCCACAAGTGTGCCACTCTCCAATGAGAGTATGAGTGAGAAAGTGAATGATCAAATAGAGTGCCTCCCGCACTCTATTTATACTTAACTTGACTTGCCTAATAACCTTTAATAGGTCGGCCTTAACTTAACCACATAACATAATGCTGACAAGGTCGACCCCCAATAGGGTGGTCTAATAACCCTTTTACCCACATGACTTATACAGGGCCGACCCCATCAAGGTGGTCTAATAACCCATCAAGTATAAGTTACGACACTTACAATATAAATGACAACACTTCCATATAGAGGAATAATACCATCTCTATAGGAGTACAATATACATATGTGAAATACATTCCGAAGTTACATATACATCAACACCATGAAGCAAAGATTGCTGCCTTGGAGGCACAAATCAACCCACAGACTCCACCAGATCAGCAGCAGTTAAGAGCAAAAGAGGTGAAGGCCGCAGCGGACAGTATCGCTGTCGAGGTGGCTAAGTGCCAGAGTCTATTAGATGACGCGTCGAAGGAATTTACTGCCCTCGAAGAAGACCCAACATTGCTACAAGTAAAGAGCACTATCAAAGATAAGAAGGCAACACTAGAACAACTAGACGTAGAAGTGAAATCCCTGCTACCAAGAGAAAGGCTGCAAAAGTACCGGGAGATCACCGCGTTGACGAATGAAGTACAAGCCTTAAGAGAAAAAGAGACTAAAATGGGAGATAAGTTGAAACCCTTACTAGAAGATGCCCACATGATCTCGCAGGAGATCGAGGAGAAGTTAAAAGAGTTGCACGAAAATCAAGAACAGGTGGAAGGTGAGGTCGATGATGAGATCACACCTGATATGTTGCAAACAGTCAAGCAAGTCGAGCAAGACATGAAGGAAGCAGTCCAGAAGTTTATTGCTACATACAAAGAGTTTGCTGCGGAGCTAGCTCCGCAGGTGGTGGAACAACTCGAAGAAGATGAGGCTGCAGGTGGCTCGAGGATTAGCCACATGTGAGTGTTTGGGGCTTGTTGGGCCTAGCCCAAGTGGGGCATTTTGAGCAAGAAGTATTTTTGGAATTGCAGAGTTGAGCGCAGTTCAGCTGAAGTGTTTTTTTTGTATAATTTTTGGGATGCTGTGAAGTTGCACGCAACGCAGTGTCGGAAGAGCCACAAAGTTCAGTGCTGCGAGGTGTCCAGTCTACGGAGATCCAGTAGGGAAGAGTGTTGGACGGAAGATGGCATAGATTCCGGTTAGACTGTCGGCGGTCTATTTTTGGTAAATATGCTCCAGTAAGGCCAAGCGACGGGCAGGAGCAATGCGGAAAGAAAGCGACTGGTTGCACATGCGAAAGAACCACTACCTGAACCAGTTGCACAAGACAAAAGAGTAGGGTGATTTGGTTAAAAGCAGGGGACAAAAACACTCACTTTTTTCACAAGTTTGCTAACCAGAGCCAACTGATGAATGCCATCTAGGATATAAAAGTGGATGCTGACAGGATTGTATGTGACATTCCTTCTCTAAAATGTGCTGCTATTGATCATTTTAAAGGTTTTTGTACTAGTAGCGAGTCCACTAATTTTCAAAACCAATTATTGACTATTTAAAATTTCTCTCATTTCTTTAATGAGGAGGATTGCAAGGAAGTGGGAAAACCTATCACTATAGATGAAGAGCATAGAACCCTCAAGCTATTTGCAAAAGAAAAAATCCCAGGGCCCGACGGGTGGATGGTGGAGTTTTATCTCCATTTTTTCGATTTACTGGGTGAGGAGCTTACAGATTCTATTGAGGAGTCAAAGAAGAAAGAGTGGATTCCCAGTTGTATAAATACCACCTACATCTCTCTTATTCTGAAAGTGGATAGACATGTATATTTTGATGACTATCGTCCTATATCTCTTTGTAACCTCATGTATAAAACTATCACAAAAATCATTGCTGAAAGAATCAAACCTTACTTGGGTAGGTTTATTACAGAGGAACAATTTGGTTTCTTACCAAATCGTCAGATTATTGATGTTGTAGGTGTGGCTCAAGAAAGAATTCATTCTATCAATATGAAAAGGCTGAATGCTTTTATACTTAAAATAGATCTACAAAAAGCATACAACAGAGTGGACTCGTCTTATTTATGTTGAACATTCTTATTCTGATTGGACTCCCGGTGGAATTGGTCAATTGGATGATGGTTTGTATCTCGACTTCCAGCTTCGCGATGTTGGTGAATGGGTCACCTAACTCCTTTTTTCGAGGGACTCATGGTCTGAGACAAGGTTGTCAATTGTAACCTTATCTTTTCATTCTGGCCATCAAGGGTCTTAGTTTACTGATAAATAAGGCCAAGTCACAAGGGATTATCTCTGGAATAAATGTGGCGAGGACTCTATTAGTTTCACACCTCTTATTTGTTGACGATGCCCTTCTATTTGGAGCATGGAAAAGAGTGGAATGGTTGCAGTATCATAAGATTCTCAATATCTACTTTGATGCGTCAGGGATGCTTATAAACCCTACTAAATCTTGTTTTGTTTACAGGTGTGATGATACAGTTACTAAATTTTTTATTGTTGATCAATTTCCTTATCAAATGAAGGACATTAAGGTGGATATTAAATAACTAGGTTACATTACAAAACCCAATTGCTATCATGTAGCCGGCTAGAATTGGCTTGCACAAAATCTTACCAGAAGAATCGATTCCTAGTCTTATAGGTGGATAACATTGGGGGGGATTCTTATCTTGGTTAAAACTGTGCTACAAAGTGTTCCGGTTGATTGGTTCTCACTATTTGTTGTTCCAATGGTGGTGATTGAGAGTGTTCGACGCAAAATGTTTCATTTATTATGGCGAGGTCGTACTGGTGCCATGAAGATTCATCTCACCACTTGGGAGAGTATATATATGCCCTTACAGATGGGGGGATGGGGGATCAAATGCTTGAATTCGTTCAATCGGGCATTATATGCAAAGAGCCTCTGGCATAGTCTATTTGATGAGGGACTTTGGGGTAAGATTATTAAAGACAAATATTTGAATGGCCTCACTCCATGCCATTGGTTCAGGTCGTGGTGCAGTGCTACATCTAATATTTCAGAAGTATGGATAAGCCTCCTTAAGGCGTTACCTTCCATAAATATTTCTCTTTGTTGGGCAGTGGGTCGAGGTATTCAAACTTTTGTGGGAATCGATCCGATATTGGGCCTTCATGAAGGTTACAAGATGTCTTCGGATACCATAAGAGAGATATAGGGCAGAGGCATATTTGTTTTGAAACAAGTGGTAAAGTCCCTAGATGAAACCACGATTCGGTGGTTATCCTCCTTTGATATGACACAATCTAGTCCACTTAATGATGAATGGGATGCATATGTTCACAAGTTGATCTCGGCTCGCATTTATATTATAGACATCTCTGATCAATTGGTATGGGCATCAGATTTGTTGGTGGGAACTGTTACTGTCAGGATGGTGTATAACACCATGTTCGATGATGTGCATGGGATTGTTGGTAATAGGTGGACAAGGAGACTGTGGAATGATAAGTTGCCACTCAAAATTAGCTTCTTTATTTGGTTATGCTTACAGAACAAAATTTAACTTGGCAGAACCTTCAGAAAATGGGTTTTAAAGGACCGAGTATTTGTCAGTTGTGTCATAAGCATCGTAAATACATTAACCATCTCTTTGGGCGATGCTCATTTTTTCAAGGGATTTGGAAAATGCTTGGGATATATTTCCCAAGGCTTTTTGGTTGGGACAGGAATCATTTCATTGAAAATATGGTAGTATGTTTTAATCTTCCACGAGTGAACATCAATATTGTCTTTATTGCTATCTGCGAAGTCTAGTGTGAAAGAAATGGGGTGATATTTAGGGATCGAAGGCCTAATTTTGATTTAGTATATGCTCGTATCTGTGCTTGGTCCCTTTCTGACAATGGTCCTCCAAATAAAATTATAAATGGGTCAATATCCTTTGATGAAACTGAGCATCCCCTCCCTATTGGTTCTTTCGATGGTGTTGTTTAGGGGGGATTTTGTGGTGCAGGCATGGTCTTAAAATTTTCTTCTGACCACTTCTTTCATTTGCAGCTCAAAGCGGGGAGAGGCACTAATTCCAGAGCTGAGCTTCTAGCTCTTTGAGAGCTTCTGTGGTTTTCTAGGAAGGTGAATATATATACTATTCACATTTTTGGGGACTCACAATGTATTATTGATTGGGCATCAAGAAAAGTATGTTTGAGGCCTCTACTACTTGATCACAGGATGCAGAGGACACGAGCTTTGATTATGGCCTTTACTGAAATCTCTTTTACTCACATTTATCGTTGCTTTAACAAGGATGCTGACGGTATCTTAAAGCTAGAACTGGGTGATATGGATTGTATTCTTCTAGTCAAGGAATTTCGAGGAGCATTCATGGTTAGAAAGAACATATTGGAAATATGTTGAATGACATCGTTGGTGCTTTTTGGATAGTTTTTTGTATGTATTGACACTCTCTGTGTTACTAGTTTTATGGTTTTTGTTGACAGAACTCTTAGAAAGATGAATTTTCTGTATCGATGAAAGGATGATGGGTATTGAGAAGTCATCTCGCTTCTCTGGCAATGTATTGTAATGAAGACACATCTTTTTCTATTAATAAAAAGGTGCTTTTTTTATATGAAAAAAAAACTTGTGGAGCAAATATTTAAAATCACTAATTAAATATGAAAGCAAAATATCCGAATTCGTGATTTAATCACAAATTTTTCTCTTTGTTTTGGATTAATTTAATCTTTTTAGTATTTCATATTTTTTTAATTAAAACACTTTTTTCTAAATTTTAAAATAATCTATTTGGCAATATTCCACTTTGTTTTTAAGAGTTGAATGATTATAGTCTTGTTTGTTTTTCAATGTTGAATGTTTATAATGTCTATGGTCATACTTAATTACATCGATAGGCGTTTAGATATTATTTCATATTTTGGGCTTCCTTGAGCAGATCAACAAGATTAACTTGAGTGTAACAAGTGTACAACCAGGATTCTTTTTGTGGTCGTCATATTTTGTTATAATTAAATGCATCTTCATTAATATTTAAATAAGCTTCAGTTAAGCGGTGGTTAAAGAAAGGGGTAACAATAATGGAAGAGGTTCAAGCATGATTTTTTTGTTTTATGTTTATACTAGCACAACCACAAGTAAAGTGGCCAGTGAATGCTGATAGGCGCAACCAACCACTTATTTTTGTGGATATGGTTGGATGTTAAACAAAGGCTAAACATTAAACTAATTACCAGATTGTTATAGTTATCCATTTATGGTATAACATAAATTAGTTATCTATTTATGGTATAACATAAATATTAAAATAATTAATTACGCCATAGGCATTTATTATGTCAATAGATGTCTAGATATTATCTCATATTTTGGCTTTCCTTGAGCCGATCAACAAGATTAACTTGAGTGTAACAAGTGTATAGTCGAGACTAATTTCGTGGTCGTCATATCTTGTTATAATTAAATGCATCTTTTTTTATGTTTATATTAATTAGCACAACCACAAGTGAAGTGGCCAATGAAGGTCGATAGGCCTAGCCAACCACTTATCTTTGTGGAGATGGCTTGTTGTTAAGCAAAGGTAAACATTACATTAATTAATATAAACATTAAACTAATTAATATAAACATTAAACTATCACAAACATTAAAATAATTAATATAAATATAAAACAAATACTATTTAATAAACATACAATTTTTAACCACTGCTTAAATGAAACTTATTTAAATCTTATTCAAGATGCATTTAAGTATAACAATATATGACGACCATGAAATGAATCTCGACTATACACTTGTTACACTCTGGTTAATCTTGTTCATCCACTCAAGGAAGTCCAAAATATTAGATAATTTAGTTTACTAGCAACAACCACATTAATATTATTAATGTGTCTAAATATGCCAATAGGCATAAATTTGGCACAAACTATAGGGAAAAGCATTATCAATGCGCCAAATTGACACCTATCAACGTATTCAGACACATTAATAATATTAATGTGGTTGTTGTTAGTAACATGTTGGACCGTAAACATATCTCCAAAATATTAATAAATTAATATTATTTAATAAATTATAATATATATTTATTAATATCAATTAACTATTAAATAGTACTAATAATCTTCTATTATTATTTAATGGCTATAGGAAAAACATATTATAGTTAAAACATTATTAATGTAATGCTTTTCCCTATAGTATGTGTAAAATATATTGTAGGGTTAGATATATACAAACATTATTTATTGGATATGTTAGGTATACTTTGTTGTTTAATAACCTTATTTTTTACTAATTAATATTAATTATTAATTAATTAAATACTATATTTTATTAATAATATTTATTTAAATCATATTATTTAAATAATTAAATATTATGTTATAATTAATTAAACATTATTAATTTATTAATATTGGAGATATGTCTAACATTATGATTTATTTTGGAGATATTTATTAATATTATGATATATTTGGTACATTAACAATGTTTTTCTATAGTATGTTTTTTTTAATAATATGATATTATTTAATTATTTATAATATAATAATATATAATAAAAAACTATTATTTAATTATAATATTTTATTATACTTTAGTAAATAAAATTAATATAATGATGTTACATAAAAATATTTATAATATAATAATTAATTATATAATAATTAATTAAATAATAATATCATTTAAGTATAATGATAATACTTTTAATAATACCATATTATATTATTATATTATAAGAATATAGTATTTAATTAAAATATTATAATTAAAGTAATAATAAAATAATATTGCTGGTTCACTACTTGAATGTAATGTTTTTCAATTTTTTTTAGAGCTCTGCAAATTTTCATTACAGTCTGCCTTGCCAAAACCCTAACCACTGTGTTGCTTCTACTATAACCAGTTTTTTGACCGTGCTTTGTTTTTGGCAGAGCCATGGCCTCTACGGAGAGGGGGACTAGAGTTCCCCCCTCTTCCAACCCTGATGTGAAAATGGATACCATACTAGCAATGCACAAGAGAGACAATGCAATTCCTTCTCAACATCAAGCCGATAAGGAGACGAAAAAGACCAATTAGTCGTCCTTGGAGGATTATGTTTCAGTAGAAGGTACAAAGACAACCCATACCTGCATCGATAAGTCTGAAGCTCGACCACGCATATAAACCCCCCCAGCAAGAATCAATGTCAGGATTCAATTCATGAGGGACCATGCACTTATATGAAAATTCATTGGACTGTGGCCAATGAAAAAAGATCTGTTAGGGTGGATTGCTTCAAAGTGGAAGCCCAAATCCCATTATGATCTCCAGTTAGGTTAAAATGGATTTTTCACAGTCATATTCTCTAGAATCGAAGACAAGAACAAGGTAGTAGATGGTGGACCTTACTTCTTTAACTATGTTGGTCTTTTTTGTGCAACTGGATTGAATGATTCAACCCAGACACAGAAGTTTTCACTTGGGATCCAGTGTGGATCCATTTGTACTCCCTTCCACAAGACTACTGGGACAAAGAAACCCTTTAGGAAATAGGAAATTCCCTAGGATATTTCGTCAAAATCGCAGATCAAACCAGAGCAAACAAATACACCTCATATGCTAGAATCTGCATCTATATGCACATTTCCAAATCCTTACTGGAATCAATATGCTTGGTGCATGAGGATCTGGAATGGATTCAACTGGTAGACTACGAGCATGAACCCTTCAAATGCAGAAAATGTCATGAACAAGGACACCTATACATAGATTGTCCTCTAAATAAACCCGTCTCAAACCCAAAGAAAATGCAGGACACTGATGATGAAGGATTCAAGAAGGTTCCCACTAGACATCGACAAGGTCAGAAAAACCCCACAGTTAGTAAAGCGACCACCACTACTACCAGCAATAGATTTGATATTCTCACAAAACAACTAGAGGGTTGAGAAGGCTTGGATGTAGAGGACCATCTGGTCAACAAAAAACAACACAAGTAGCAAGGAAAAAATCCAATTCAAGAGAAACAGGAACCCTCCTCCTCAATTTAGATATTAAACCCAGAATCCCATCAAGCTCTAAAGAATATGGAATCAGATGCAGTTATGGACGAAGACATGAGTTATCTAGAGCTAGGGGAACAAGATCTCTTAGGAATGGAGGAAGCCTGCCGACGCAAAGCCTACAACGCCATCCCATCCAAGCAAATCCATCTTCTCAAAGAATCCTTCACCAAATCCAAAGCCAAGTCCAAATTGGGCATTCAAAATCTTCCGCAAAAATATCATAAGAAATCCCCCAGCAACCCAAAGAAATGTGGCAGAAGAATAGATCTACAAAGGATTAATTCCTTAGGCCCTAAGCTAATCGAATCAGGGAAATATGCCCAGCTTACTGAATTTTTTCCCTCTAACATTTTTTGTTCCCAATTAATATTATCTCTTGGAATTTAAGAGGCATCAACAGTGTTACCAAGCATAGAATGTTACATAGGAAAATGATACAGGACAGGCTTTCAATGATCCTTATTCAAGAAACCAAGTGCAGCAATGGTAATATAGAGACACTCGTGATGCGACTATCAAAAGGCAGCAAAGTTGTTGCAGTAGATGCCAATGGAGCCTTAGGAGGTCTATCCCTAGTCTGGAACCCCCAAGAGGTATGCCTTAATGATTTTCTTGTCACCAAAAATTCTATCTCTGCTTCTTTTCATGTTCTCAGAACAAGCTTCCATGGATATCTCACAAATGTCTATGGATCACAACCTTTGGAGAAAAAGCTTAATCTTATGGACTATTTAGCATGGTATAGGCACACCCACTCTAATCTACCTTGGATCTTAGCTGGAGACTTCAATATGATTACCTCCCTTAAGGATAAGAAAGGAGGGCGCAAGATCCTTTCTCAAGAGGATGAAAGTTTCAAAGCCTTTATAGACAATAGAAGGATGGTTGACATGAATACCACCAATGGCCTCTACACTTGGAACAATCATTGCGGGGGTACAAATTAAATTGCTTTCAGGTTAGAGACCACTTTATGATCTCTGAAGACATTTTAGAATTTGGAAAAAATTGATGGCCACTGTCCTGCCGTCTGCGGGTTCGAACCACTAGCCCATCAGTATGATATGGCATGGTGATAGATCCTCCATGTAAAGACCCTTCATATTTGAAAAAAAATGGACTTCTCATCCTAAATTCCTCGAGACGGTTGAAAACTGGTGGAAAAGTTTCCTAATCTCAGGATCCTCCAAAATGTACACACTGCAACAAAAACTCAAATACCTCAAGACAAATCTGAAGGACTGGAACAAAAACATATTTAGCAATATATTCACTGTTAAAACTGCCCTAGATCAAGAAATAGAAACTCTACAATCTCAAATAATCAAGGAAGGACGAAAAGAGTAAAGGAATAAAAAGGAGATGGAAATTCAAACGCAGATAGAGGAACAATGTAAACTAGAGGAAATTATATGGAAACAAAAATCCAGAATTAACTGGCTAAAAGAAGGGGAACGCAACTCTACTATATTCCACCACCCAACCATACATCACATGATGTACAATAGGATTAGTGTCCTTAAAAGAACCGATGGTACTAGAGTGGAAATGCATGAAGAGTTTGAGCAAGAACTTGTCACCTTCTACAAAGATCTACTCTCAGAGGAAACCCCCAACAGATCCAATGCAATCGATCAGGTTCTCAATCACATTCCAACTCTCATAACTGCAGAGCACAACGCAAATCTTACGCAACCCATTACCCTCTTGGAAGTGGAATCAGATATGCATCAAATGGCAGAAGGAAAAGTCCGAGGTCCTGATGGCTTTACCATTGATTTTTTTCACAACTGTTGGGACCTTCTTAAAGAAGAAGTTTGGAAGGTGGTCTAAGAATCACATCGAAAACAATAGGTACTCTTAGCTCTCAGCTTCACCTTCCTCATGCTGATTCCAAAGGAGGATAACACTGCTTCCCCAAGTATGTACAAACCCATTTCTCTTTGTAACATTATTTACAAAATCATTTCTAAAGTCATAGCTAACCATTTCAAACCTCTCCTCCCCCTCCTCATCTCCTTGTAGAAAACTGGATATGTGGAGGGTAGGAAAATCCTTGATGGAATCATCTTATCCCATGAAGTAATGCATTCCTTAAAATCCACCAAATATCCCGGTATGCTCCTCAATCTTGATCTTTCAAAATCCTTTGATAAACTTAGCTGGTATTACATAGAGAGAGTCCTCATTGCATTCGGGTTTTCCCTTGCATTGACTAATTGGATCCTCTCCCTCATCTCTACCCCCTTTTTCTCTATTCTTGTGAATGAATCCCCCTTTTCTACCTTCTCCTCATCCAAAGGTATTCGTCACGGAGATCCCCTTTCCCCCTTTCTTTTCATCCTCGTGGTTGAAGGCCTTGGTCGCATGCTCAAAATGGATTGCTCCTTAGGCCTTCTTAAAGGTCTTAAGCTTCATGATGGCCCACCTCTCACGCATAAACAATTCATGGATGATAACATTCTCATGGGGCATCCCTCGGTCGAAGAAGCTAAGAAAATTAAACGCATCCTTCTTGTTTTTTCCAAAGCCTCTAGTACTACCGTAAATCTTGAAATATATCACCTTTTCTTTTTCAACAGCCCTTCTATCACTCAAAGGAACATTGCCAAAATTTTGGGCTTCTCCATCGCCCTTCTTCCCTCCAAATACATGGTTTCCCCTTTGACAAACTCGGCCATCAAACACTCCTCCTGGAGGAAACTCCTTGATGAACTGGAGCAAAAACTATCATTATGCACCTTCAGATCCCTCAACCTGGCAGGAACAATTGTTCTCATCAAGTCAGTTTTACAGGCAATGCCCTTATATCCTTTTTCAGTTGTGGTAGCTCCAAAGTGGGTCTTAAAATCCATAAGAAGTATGCAACACACTTTTTTATGGGAAGGAAATAAACAACATTTCAAATGGTCCCTAGTCAAATGGGACATTGTCTGTAAACCTAAATTAGAGGGAGGTCTTAGCCTGCATGATCCAAAAAAAAATAATGAAGTTCTGAGTGGGAATATTTAGTTGAACTTGGTGACCAAAAATTCAACTCCCTAGGCCCAATTACGTAATATAAAATATGCTCATGACTAGGACCCACCGAACATCATCCGCTATGATAATCCCAACAATGGATCCCTCATATGGAATGCCACGAATTCCCAAAGGAAAATGGTCCAACAACACAACTTCTAGGAAATTAGGAATGGAGAATCTGGACACTTTTGGACGGATTCTTGGCAGCAAATGCCCAATAGGAATAGCCTCTTCCATCTTCCAAACCTTCTAGATTCCATCTAAAGCTCTGACAAGATCTCGCTGAAGGATTTCTGGCAGGACAATGATGAGCACAATTACAGGTCTAGGAAGCATCTGAGGGACTGAGAGGTTCCTATGAATAATGATGACATGGATAGGATCTGCCAAGAGTTGAAAAAAAGGAAAATATGATGTTAGCATGAACCATATATCATCAGATGGGGACAAAAACCCATTGGATCCTTCACGGGTAAGGAGGCCTATCAGTTGCACACCACGCACAACACAGACCAAAGAGATCCTATATGGGCTAAAATATGGAATATGAAAACTTGGCCCAAAGTCTCAACCTTTGTGTGGTTAGTCATCCACAAACGTTTCCTTTCCCGGGACAACCTCATTAAGAGAGGACTTTGCATCCCTTCAAGATGTGTTTTATGCAATAATCAAGAAAAAAAATGAACCATCTACTGGATTCTTGTCCCTTCTCTAGCAATCTTTGGGATAAAATTGACATTGTGTGAAAAACAACAGACCATGCACATGCCAATCGAGTTCAAACCTTTCAGAATTGGAAAAAAAATCCCTACCAATACATAATACTCAAACAGATATGGACCCTCATCCTTGGGTTTGTGGTCTGGGAGATCTGGAAGGAACGAAATCAACAAATCTTCGAAGACAAGGCCAAAACATAGGAGGTAGTTTGGATTACTTGCAAAAATCATATTTTGGAAACGCTCTTCCTCATCTCTTGGACAGATCAAGATTATAAAGCCAACCATTTTGAGGTCGCTATAATGCATAACTGGGATCTGACTCCTCATCCCCACCTTAATCATTCCACTCCTAAGGTCCACTTCACCTCGAGTATTGAACATTGGTCATGTTCGCCTAGAGGCTTCCACAAACTTAATTTCGATGACACTTCAAATGGAAACCTAGGCCTCGCAGAGTTTTGTGGGGTGTTCATAAATAATTATGGCAAGATCACTCGCGTCTACTTTGGAAATATTTGCTATGATAGTAATAATGTAGCAAAATTGACAGCGCTCATTCATGGGATGCAAACAACCATTAAATGGTCCCTCCTTCCTCTGGTTATAGAAGGGGATTCTTACTTAATCATTTATTTTGCTAAGAAAATTCAAAATGGATCTCAGGTTAGCAAGCTCTCACCTAGTTGCTGGCTCAATTATTTTATCTCTCGAATAGCTAATTTCCTTCCCACGATGGGGGCCATCACCTTTCAACATATTAGAAGAAAAGCTAATGCTATAGCTGATCTACTATCTAATCAAGGAGTCTTGAGTAGTCAATCCTTAAATGATGATTTGAACCTCTCCCAACTCCCAGATTCGCCCTAAAAAATGATTGCTTCAATTTGGATAACTCTAATTGCCACCCCCCAGATGCAGGTGATTACATGATTCATATTGAGCATGATCTAGCCGACGTGGAGATCTCAATATCCATCCACATGGTGGCTCCTAGATTCTCCCACCATCATCATTTATGATCCCCTTCCTCCAACGTATTTGCTCTTAATGCATCCTAACCTTTCGGCCTTGCATCAAGCTATTTGTCATACTTGGTTAATCATGTCGCTCTTATGTGAATTAATGGCCCCTCGGGAGGCTAACATTCTGACTTTTAGCAGATTTGAGTCCAATTTTTGGGCAATCGATTTGGTAATCCAAACTATCTTTCCTCTCTGAGTCATTTTGGAAGTTTTTATTATGTCTGGTTCAATCCAACTATCACCAGGATTTGTTTTTGTTTGGAAATTCTAGTTTGGTGGGTCATTCAGGCTCTCTTCTGGTCTCCTCCGGATCAAAGGATTTTGTATTGGGGTCACATTCTGAATGGGTTCAATGCACAATGGCTCGTACAATTCGATCCACCCCCCTCTGTGGATGGAAAAGGAAGAGGGAATAATGGCAGAAGAGGCCACAGTGGTTTAGCAAATATTGGCTATGATAATTCTGTCCCGCATCATCTGAGAAAAATTCTAGATGATTGGGAAGAAGAATTGGTTCTACAGCAACTCGTTAGTCGGAGGGATCATATCAGGCGAGGCCATTAGTGGATAGTCAAGAATTATTTGGCCCAAATTCTCATGTATTCTCAATATTTCTCACCAATAAATTCTCCAACTCCATCTCCTTCCCTTGCTCTAGCTTTGCATTCTTCAACCTCTCCAGTGGCCTCCCATGTCTCCAAGCTGTCAGGGCAACATGGACCTGAGTGTGGCAAGAAAATTCAGCAGTCAATGAACACAACGAATATGCCTTCAACCAGTGGACACAAGCGCAAGCACGTGGACCTTTCCTCATTTATGAAGATGACAACTCTGCCCGCAAAATCAGTTCTAGAAAAGACCTCCAGCTCTCGGGACTATTGTTTCCCCATCATTAAAGAGCTTCCAGACAATGTAGATGCAACCTATAAGTCCAAGTAACGCTGTTGTTTTTTCCTTCTCTTCTTTGTTAATTGTCAATTGCATGTTGATAGACACTTTTCAATTGGTCCAGAGGACAGGTCGCTTTTATGGTTATCTCTGTAGTTTTTTTAGAAGATGTCACTGGAGGCTTTATGTAATAATTTCAAAACTGATTAGATACAGTAGGTAGCTAGATATAGTTTGTTTTGTAGCCTTGGGCATGGGAAAACATACTTTGGCTCTATTATGGTTGTTATGGACCAGTGAGCAGCTCAGAGAGAATCTTAGACTTCTTGTGCATGTACCATTTTTTGTATTTTAATATAAATTTTCCATGGAGATTACAAAAAAATAATAAAATAATATTACTTAATTTAAAATATTAATATTTGACAATAATTTTGTATTATAGTATATATACTTATAAATAATATAAGAAAAGTAATATAGAATAAAATTATATATAGTTAAAACAATTATTGAATAATAATTAAATATGATATTAATGTAAAATAATATAAGAAAATAAATAATATTTTTTTTTATGTATTTGAAAACATTATTATTTAAATATAATAGTATAATATACTAATTAAAATGGTTGTAAATAGTCCATTGGTTGTAGCTTGGGTGGTTGGGAGGAAAGATTGTTGCTCTCCCCACCTAGGTTCAATTCTTGTAAGTGACATGATGCTCTTGTTGAGCCCTATTGTAATGATTGTATTTCAAGCTTTCCTTGATTCCTTCAGAATAGCAGGAAGGTGATTTTTCCGCTGAAAAAAAATGGTTGTCAATAATAAAATAAAATTATTATGGAATAATACTTCTCATGCAGTGCTTTATCTCACTTAACTGTCTTTTAGGATGAACTTTTCTCTTAATTGAAAGCTTTCCCACTTAGTTACGTGGCTAACTTAAGTGTCATCATGCAAGTGTCGCAACTCAAGTGTCGTCTTTTAGTTTAACATAAGTGTCGTCATGCAATAACACTTAGTTAATTAGATCTTATTTGTTGTCACTTAGTTAAATCTCTTTAACCGATTCTTTCTTGATAACATCATTGTACAAGGGAGGGATAGAGGGATGGAGCGAGGGAGGGAGGGAAGGAGCATGAGAATGTGTGTGTGTGTGTGTGTGAGAGAGAGAGAGAGAGGGGGGGGGGATGAAAGGGGAGAGAGGAAGAGAGAGTGTGTGTGAGAGAAGGTGGGAGAAATATGGAGAGAGAGAGAGAGAGAGAGAGAGAGAGAGAGAGAGATTGGAGCTTAGGGGTTTAGAGAGAAATATATTGGGGGTTAGGGGCTTAGAGAGAGAGAGAGAGAGAGAGAGATTGGAGGCTAGGGGTTTAGAGAGAGAGAGAGAGATTGGGGTTAATGGTTTGGAGAGGGAGAGAGAGATATTAGGGGTTAGGGTTTTAGAGAGAGATATTAGGGGTTAGGGTTTTAGAGAGAGATATTAGGGGTCAGGCGCTTAGAGAGAGAGAGAGAGAGAGAGAGAGAGAGATTGGGTGTTAGGGGTTTAGATAGATAGATAGACATGGAGGGAGAGGGAGAGAGAGAGAGATTGGAGGTTAGGGGTTTAGATATATATATAGAGAGAGATAGACTAGGGGTTATGGGTTTAGAGAGAGAGAGGAGAGATTAGAGGTTAGGGGTTTACATAGAGAGAGATTGGGGTTAGGGGTTTAGATATATAGAGATAGATTAGAGGTTAGGGGTTAGGGTTTAGGGGTTTAGAGAGAGATAGAGAGAGATTAGAGGTTTGGGGTTAGGGGTTTAGCGAGAGAGAGAGAGAGAGAGAGAGAGAGAGAGAGAGAGATTGGAGAATAGAGGTTACAGAGAGAGAGATATTGGAGGTTAGAGGTTTAGAGAGAGAGAGATATTGGGAGTTAGGAGAGAAAGGTTGGGATTTAGGGGTTAGGGTTTTAGATAGAGGGAGAGAGATTGGAGTTTAGGGGTTAGGGGTTTAGAGAGAGAGAGAGAGAGATTGGAGAATAGGGGTTTACAGAGAGAGAGATATTGGAGGTTAGGGGTTTAGAGAGAGAGAGAGAGAGAGAGAGAGAGAGATTGGAGAATAGGGGTTTACAGAGAGAGAGATATTGGAGGTTAGGGGTTTAGAGAGAGAGAGAGAGAGATTAGAGAATAGGGGTTTACAAAGAGAGAGATATTGGAGGTTAGGGGTTTACAGAGAGAGATATTGGGGGTTAGGAGAGAGAGGTTGGGAGCTAGGGGTTAGGGGTTTAAATAGAGGGAGAGAGATTATAGGTTAGGGGTTAGGGGTTTAGAGAGAGAGAGAGAGAGAGAGAGAGAGAGAGATTGGAGGTTAGGGCTTTAGGAGGAGAGAGAGAGAGATTGGGGGTTAGGAGTTTAGAGAGAGATATATATTGGGGTTTAGGGGTTTATATATATATATATAGCGAGAGAGAGAGAGAGAGAGAGAGAGAGAGAGAGAGAGAGGATTAGGGGCTTAGATGGATAGAGAGAGGGAGGGATGAAAGGTGGGTTAGTTTGAGAGAAAGGGAGGAAGGGAGAGAGTGGGAGGGAGGGAAAGAATTGGAAGTGGAGAGAGAGAGAGAGAGAGAGAGAGAGAGAGGGAATGAGGGAGATAGAGAGGTAAATATAAGGGGATCAATGGAAGGAAGGACTGAAGTGGGGAGAGACAGAGATCAATTCAGAGAGAGAGAGATCTAAGAAATACCTTTCCAATTGTACAAGGATAATCAAAATTTAAGCTCTCAATCAAATTTTATGGCAAAAATAGTGAAGACATGTTCTTATGTAACAAAAACATGGATGCATTTTATTTTATTGGTAAAAAAATTCATAATATTATTTAAAAAATAACAGAAAAATGTTGATGAATAATAGAAACCTAAAACACAAAAGTTATAGAGCTCATAAATAAAGTTCCAATGGTATAAAGAGCATCAAAATCCGAATTTTGGATCAAAAGTGATGGCAAAACAGTAAAGGAATGTTTAGATGCAATAAAAGCGTGCACGTTTTGATAGCACGTGTGCATTATTAATGTGTGCGCATTTTGATAGCGCATGGCATTATTAACATATGTGTGTTCCTACAAATTCAAAAATAAAAAAGGTGGGACAACCTTTCTTCATCTACGTGGTGGATTAGTTGGTCATTTTGGTTTTAGGTTCGGATTGACAAACTTCTTGGTTCGGACTGTATAAACCAAAACACATCCATTTCTTCAACTCCTTATTTTTCAATGATCATTCTACATATGCTTGAGGTATTCATTTCAAATGAAACTGCACAAACTTATAGAGCTCTTATGCAGATTCTAAATATATATATTTTTGATAAATAAAACATTTTTTTAAATTATTTGTTTATTTTTATTTGTACATATGTCAAAATTTTAAAATACATGTCTTTTATATTCTCTATAACTTTCATTGCCTCAACTATTTTGAAAACGGAAAAAACTATTTTAGGGCTTGGTTGACTTCCTTAATTTAAAAATATATATAAAATTAACTTTGGAAATTTTGGAAAAATAGCGTTTCACAAGAACCACAAGTTATCTACAAATCTACATAATGTTTTTCACAAATTTGGTCTATTTACATACCAAACCAAAAAAAAAACATACCAATCTTAAAAGAATGTTATTTTTTGGGAGTTATACCTATTTTCCATAAATATAACTTATTTTTTCCAAAGGTGATAGGATTGTCTACT
The DNA here is from genome assembly GCA_027924585.1 of Larix kaempferi. Lineage (NCBI taxonomy): Eukaryota > Viridiplantae > Streptophyta > Pinopsida > Pinales > Pinaceae > Larix > Larix kaempferi. The sequence goes on from BSBM01000704.1 coordinate 758,506, forward strand.
TTTCACCTTTACACCATAATCTAAAAAGTTGTGTAGGTACCAATACCTTGCACTGGCCCAACATGTCCTTTACTATTATGCATGTAATAAAAATAATATATATTTGTTATTCTTTAATTCTTTAGAATTTTTTATTAAAAAATATTTAAATACAAATTAGTGTAATAATTCATACCATTTATTAACTCATAAATAATTTAGTTTGATAATTATTATTTTTAGTTTATTATATATTTTTAAAATTGTGATAAATTTAAAAATAAAAAATATTAACCTATACAAAATTGTTTTTAATGCTCTACTTTTTGTTAGTATTTTGAAGATTATAAATGAAAAATGCTTTTAATGCTCTAATTTTTTTAGTATTTTGAAGATAATAAATATATGAAAAAAATGTATTTTATGATATTATCTATATTTATTTGTTTAACTTTTAATTTTCACCGTATATAAAAACGTACGATCTATTTTGTTTAGTTATTACTCCCACAAATATATTATAATCTAAAGTTGGAGGGCCTTGGATCATAACAAATTCCACATAAAGTTGGCGTTTGTTCTCCTTTAGCCCCTTTTTTCTGAATGTAGTCTTACAACAAAAGACGTGAGTTTGGATTGGAGTGCGATAGTGATAGCATGACCAGAAATCACAGTTTTGTCAAATGTGCAGAGAAAAGTGAAGACTTTTTGAAAAAAAATCGACATTGAATTGAGACTATGATTGCAGAGGGACCAGAAATATGTCTGGAAATTTCATATATATGAGATTAAATAAGAGCCCTTAATTCCCGGGAAGTTGTTCGTATTGACTCAAGTCCATGGTAACCCAATTGCCAGACTCCAACGTTTCAAAACCGCCGTGTGAGTTGTACGTGTTGACTTGACTGTGGTATATGATACACAGAAGTCATTTTATAGAATACACAGAGAAAAAAATATGGTGAAAGTAGTCGGCAAATGCATAGAATAATCAGAGAAAAAAAAATGCCGTGTTCACCCAATCGACTTGACTTCGACTTGACTGGAAAGGAAGGTTGGAAGCGAAAAATAAGTGGGCGGCCGACAGACTGGACTGAAGGGGCACATAGCCGAATAAATAGGTGGGCGGTCTTATTAAAACATGCAATCAATTCTTAATATGGTGAAAGTAGTCGGCAAATGCATAGAATAATCAGAGAAAAAAAATGCCGTGTTCACCCAATCGACTTGACTGGAACGGAAGGTTGGAAGCGAAAAATAAGTGGGCGGCCGACAGACTGGACTGAAGGGGCACATAGCCGAATAAATAGGTGGGCGGCCATATTAAAAAAATTCTACACCTTTTCCTTTCCGACCTGGCAAAAGTACCACCGCATCTTGAGAGACTCTCAATATTTGCAAATGCTTCTAATGATGATGAATTTTATAAAGAGATGAAAATTGTCATAAAAGGGAGTGAATATACTGTATTAGATATGTTGCAAATACTGGATATTTTTGTTGGAGTAATTGGATTGGCAAAAAATAATTTGAATGGAGCAATTTCTAAATAGCTTTTTTATGTTTCATCAAACATTCTATGTGGACAAATACCAATAGGGGCACAATTTTCCACTTTCGATGTATCTTTATTTCAAAATAAAAAAAATTTTATGGGGTTTTTCTTTAGAAATGAAAAATAAGCAAGAAAAAGTGACAACAAGTAGTAACGTTAGAGTGGGATGATTTAGTCATGTAGATGAAACATGCCATTGATACTATTGAGGATGGGAATGTGTATTGGATTTGGGGGAGTTTTTGTTCTCTTTATGTCATGGGAAAAAACTAAACAATGGGTGGTTCCCCCAAACATGCCACGACCTTTTTTGGGGGGTGTACGGATTTCCTACATAGGCATGGTCTCTCCTATGTTCAAAGGTTCAGAAAAATAACACTATTTGTAACATGTATAGTTAAGTTGTGCCATTCATATATTTTGAAAATAAAATCATATTTATATTATTAATGTTTAAAATCAATAAACAATAGAAAAGTGGAAAAGAGATAAATGTTTTCTATGTTATTATGAAGTTCTTATATATCTTTTATAAACCTTATATGATGGAACATAACTAATTTTATATAAAAAAAGAACTATTGTTTAGGTAAATACCAAAATATAATAACGAGAATATATTATATTTCTAATGGTAAATAATTTAATTAAAAAATAATAATAGTAATTTTTCAATAATCATTACAAAATTATATAATAAGAAAAGATTTTATAAGTTAAAAACTATCATTTTTATTTTTTTCCTTATTATTAACATGTTATCAATATAAATAATTTATTTGAAAAATAACAATAATTTTTCAATAAATATTTTAAAATTATATAAAAATTTATTATCAAATCTATAAATACTTAAATTGTAATTCCCTTCATCAAAAAATAAAAAATAAAAACTTGTTCACACTTTATTGAAACGATTATCTTTACTGAAATAAAAACGTGTTCACAATTTATTGAAACGATTATCTTTACTAAGATCTAGACTGACAAGTGAAATTAGCAGCAAAGTTGCTTATACCTGCCTTTTATAAATACGTTCTCTAATAGTTTAGAAAAAATTTAATTAATAATTGTACACAATTCAAAGATAAAACTTAAAATAGTTATAAAGCATTTGACTAGATAACAATGTATTATTTATGCATAGTTTAAAAGCAAGTTTAATTTGTTTTTAAACATAAAAAATATTTATTTGTGACAATTATAATTAAATCTAGATAAAAATTATCATTTTGTTGTTAGAGGATTTCAAGGTGTATTATTGATAGAAGGGGATTTTAGATTCACTAGGTTAGAAGTTTTAAAGTAGAAGTTTAAAGAAAATACAATGACAAACTAAGCTTAAAAGAAAAGGAAAAAAAATAAACCATAAAAATAAAATTAAATAAAAAATCTAATAAAACAAAGAGGAATTAAAAAAATAAAAAATTGATAAACAATAAAACCTAAATAAATAATAATCAAATAATGTCAAAAATGCAACCAAACATAAACAAAAATATAAATAAATATAACAATAGCATGACTTTTAAGCAGAGAAATAATGGATTCTTATATTTATTTAAGCAGAGAAATAAATATAACAAATCCCAAGCTTCGTTCACTTCGATTCTCCAGGTTCTCACTTTTGTTCCTCTTATCCTTCACTAATGGATTCTTCCAATAGCAGCTTCTATTTCCCTGAATTTGCTTCATCCCGCAGAGATAAACATGTTAAAAGATGGTCATGGTTAAATAAGTATTTGAACAAAACTAATTCTGATACTTTATATGATACTAGAGTTGTGTCCCAGGAGTATGATCCACAGCCCAATTGGACATTACTTGAAATTGATGTTGATAAGATCTATGATCTTCCTATGTTTAAGTTTCCTACTGCTCAATTGTTCCGGTTCACATATGTTAATATCCCTGTCACTGTTGGTTAGTCGGTTTACCAAGTTCCGTTAATCAAGAACGAAGATATTGAATGGGTTTTAGAACATGGTTATAAATACATTCATATTGGTTTGATACAGTTTGGTGTTAATCCTTTAGTACATCCTGGTTTAAACACTTCCTGTTTAACCTGCATCCTTAACTCCCATCTAAATAAATCTGAAGATGCTTTAATTGGCGGTTTCCAAAGCCCCTTGAATAATGGCCTTGCTTGGTCATCCCTTGTCCCCAGATACCAAGTGTCACTCACTGATCCTTATATCAATGAGTTTTTACAGGCTTATATTCAATTTTCTGGCTTTGATGTTGCTAGACAAGCCCAAATAGCCCAATTACATTCCACTTTGTGTATTCGGTTCATTTCCACTACAATGCCAACAATTAATCCTAAGCTGAGAAAAAGAGCTCTTCAAGAGGGGGTAGTAGTAGGTCCCGACAACACTACACCTTTACAGCTGGGTTTTTCCCAAGTTACCTTACCTGATGAATGGAATAGCAGTTATTCACCTTTGTCCCAAAAATATCCCGAACTGCAACATTATGGTTCCAAACAACTCAGAATAGTACAATCATCAGATGGAAGTACTTCTCTAAGATTTGGTTCCAATCAGTCTTTTAATACATCTACCTCTTCACCTAGTCTCAGTAGGTCTTAATCTCATTCTGTTACTCTTCCAAGAAGAATACCTCCTGCTATACATATGCATCCATATGATAGTTAGATGCACCAACATCTTACTAATCATAGTCAGTTCCCTTCTTCCACATGCAAATTCTGCAAGGAGAAAAATATTCCGAAAAAATAAAAAACATTCCAGTTTATTGATGGGTCATCCTCTAGTCTACCAGTACACAATGGTCAGCATTCCAACTGTTCCGAATGTTCATCCCTCTTTAAAGATATAAAGAGCTTTACTCTTCCAAGAGAAAATCCTGGTCAATTAGTTAGATTGTCTGAAAGGAGATTGGATACAGGCCATTCTACTCCTACATTTAAAGAAGGAACATTACAAGCATATCTGCATTTTGTAAAACTTAGGAATCCCACAGATCCTGAACTAGCAAACCAAATAAAGCTACAGAATTACATAAACTTCCAGTCAGTTTGTATTGCACATAATCTCGACGATGTGGCTCAAGATGTATTAGAACTTAAAGAACATTTGAAAACATTACATTGCACCATTGATCATATTTTTGGTTCCATAGATCATTTAAATCATGCTCAAGAAGAAAGAAAAGAAAAGCTTGCTGATATTGAGCTTAAATTGGACATTATAGCCAAGTCTGTCAGCAGTTTGCAGTCAACTATTCCACAGCCTCTTTCACCTCCTAAATACAGCCAGATTGACAAGGAAGGCTATAAGTTTAAATACCATCCTGACAGTTCTAGCTCCTAGAAATATTTAAAGCAGCTAAGTCCTCATCAGTTGCAGAGAATCCAACAAGGTGCTCGATAGCAAGAGAAAATTTTGAATTAATCAAACAAAGAGATGCAGAGTTAGAAATCCAAGAGATAAAAATGGCATCCTCCCAAGTCTCATTTGATTCCGAGATTGGAGAATCTCCGATCCCTAATACCAGCGAACGAAATAGAGTTGAAACTCATTTCTTTTAGAATCAAGCTAGGAAGGTTAAAGGCCATGATGTCAGCCAGGAAAAGTTCAGAAGTCCATTTGTCAGACGAACAAATGAGTTGAAAAATGTTGAAGTTAAAATAGATTCCAAAGACTTATCAAAAGGATTTGGAAATACATTGATTATTAATCTAGATTGTTTGTCTCATGAACAAATTTTGAATTTGTTCCAAAAAATAAATGTATGGGCATTTCAAAGAAAAGCCGAAACCAAATCTTCATGGAAAGACATAACTACTCAGTTAACTTGGGCTTTCACAGGAATTGTCAAGCTTTGGTGGGAAAAGCTTTCAGATACAGAGAAAGAGCACATTATTGATGATACAGATCCTCTTGAAGCTTTATTCCAAGCACTAGCACATGATTTCCTTGGATCATTGCCTCCATATGCTTCACACACTGCTCAAATGTATATTTCACAGAAGCTTTGCAATATTGATTTACTTCCAGATTATTTTTGCACTATGTAGTCCATGCTTTATAAAATCATTGATCATCAGAATGTCGCATACCTCTGACATTATCTTGCCTCTCTTCCTGGTAAGATACCCAAATTAGTTTCAAGATATCTCGATGATCACCGTGTAAATATTGAAGATCTTTCTTTGGTTGGTCTTCATCAGCATGTGTTAACAGCTCTCCAAAAAGAATGTGTCACCATAAAGACATAATTTTTTTTGAAAAAACAGATTTTCCTCTCCCAGACAGCTTGTCAGCAGTTTTGTGAGACTACTAGTGATGGATGTTTCAAGCCTAAACCTCCAAAGGCTACTACTTCTTCCTGCACCTATTCATCCCGGAAGTGTGGTGGATCCCTTTCTCGTTCTTCTTCCAAAACAACTTTCAGAAAAAATGCCAAAAAAGTTTTTCTTCCAAGACAGCTTTCAGAAAAAATGCCAAAAAAGTTTTCTTAAAAAATAAACAAAGAAGGTTTGTCTTCAAGAAAAGATCAACACCTTTGAAAAAATCATCCTGCTATATTTGTGGAAAAACAGGACATTGGGAAAATGCTTGTCTTGAAAAGAAAACAAAGATGCATCATAAACTCTGTGAAATATTCAGCACAGAATATGATCCTGTTGAATGGGATCTAGTTCCAGAATTGTAATCAGATGATGAAGGTTTTTCAATCCATGAGTCGGACAATGAATCTGAGTATGATACTGACACATCAAGAATTGATTTCAGAAAATTATCAATAGAATCCTCAGATAGCTCAGACAATGAATGTACATTCATTAGCAATTGTCTAGTTTTAGAAGGTTTCATGTTTTCAGTTTCTTCAATAAGAAAAAAAATAGAAGAACTTGAAGAAAGAAAGGCCAACCTTTCTCCAGGATTAGTAATAATCAGAAGAAGATTGCAAGAGAAGATTGATGAACTCTCTCAGCAGTTGCCAGAACCAAAGAATACAGAGTTCGACCCAGAAGATGAAATTTGGTTTGGTGATTTCCCACAAGATCAAGGTGAGTCATTTCTTTTGAGGAAAATAACTTACTTTGAAAACAAAGTAAAAGATGAAAGAGAACAGCTGGCCAATTTGGCTACAAGCATTCATATTTCTTTGCATAAGTTGGATGAATTAAATTCAAAATATATACAGCTTACAATGAGAAAAGCTCACAGCTTTTGTCCAGCACAAGAATCTACTCCTTTTGATACAGTCATTGAACAAAAGAGTCCTGGTGACCCGATGGTCATTCCGATTGGAGTAAAAACAGAAGGCTATAAGCTCTATGAACTTGATGCACAGATAGACACGGGCTCCATGAGTAGTTGCTGTAAGTATAAAGCCATCCCTACATATTTTTGGCAGCCTACATCTATCCATTTTAGAGCTGTAAATAAAGAACTTGTTAAGATTGATTTTATAGCTCCCGATTTTCCTATCATGTTAGGAAAGGTCAAGACATTTGTAACATTGTATTGCTTAGATACAAGAGCTGATATTTTGTTGGGTCATGATTTTGTTAAGAAACACTTACATATGGCAGTCATAGAAGACTCAGTTGAATTTACAGTGCAAGGTTTAAAAGTGTTAGTACCAGTCAAAACAGAATTCATAGTTAGAATATCTACTGATAAACCAGATGTGGTTGAGGAGTCAATAAAAGATCTGACTAAAATAAAAAAGATTGTCAAGCATGCTAATCTCCATGGCCAATATATTCTAGCAGACATCACAAGAAGATTAAAAGAAGACTGCACTTCAGACTATCTAGAAGCATTCTGGAATAGAGAGAAATATCATGTCAGCCTTCCCTATAAGCAAAATGCAGTCATTAAGCCACAAAAAGATTTGGCCAACAACATGAGTCCTATAGAGCAGAAAGCTTGTAAAGAAGAAATTCAGCAGTTGCTAGACAGGAAATTAATTGAGCCATGTAAAAGTGCATGGGCTTGCCCATCCTTTTATGTCAACAAGCATTCTGAACAGAAAAGAGGTAAAAAGAGATTGGTTGTTAATTATGATGAATTGAATCAAGCTTTAGAACCAATCAGGTATCCATTGCCTCACAAAGAGTTGATTTTTTCAAAAATTGCTAAAGCTAATGTATATAGCAAATTTGACTTGAAAAGTGGATTTTGGAAAATTGGTATAACTCCAGAAGATCGTTTTAAAATAGCTTTTGTTGTTCCACATGGACAATACCAGTGGACAGTCATGCCATTCGGTTTGAAGAGTGCTCCATCAGAATTCCAGAAGCGCATGGAAGACATTTTCAGACCTTTAGAGTTTGTGATTGTATATATTGATGATTTGCTTTTGTTTAGCAAAGATATTGCTAAACATAAAATGCATTTAGAAGAGTTTTATGCATTTTTATTTAGGAATGGCATTGTTTTGTCTTCTTCACCAGATAAGTTTGCCATTGCACAAAATACTATGAATTTTTGGGACTAAAGATTTCTCAAGGTAAAGTCACTCTCCAACCACATGTTTTGCATAAATTGTTGAACTTTTCAGATAAATTCCAAGACATCAAAACCGTTTAGAGATTCCTTGGCTGTCTGAATTATATTCGACAGTTTTATCAAAATCAAGCCAAAGATACAAAACTGATCCAACAAAGGTTAAAAGCAGGTTCAGAATGGACAGATGCCATGACAGTTGCAGTTAAAAGGATCAAGGCTAATATTCAAAAGCTTCCACAATTGTCATTACCAGATCAAGATCTGCCTTATATTTTAGAAACCGATGCATCTGACCAAATATGGGTGGAAGTCTTACTGCAAAAACACTCTAAGCGAGAATAAATATGTGCATATACTTCTGGCGCATTCTCTGAGGCTGAAATAAAATACCCCTCATCCCAGAAGGAAATCTTAGCAGTCAAAAAAGGAATACAGAGATTCAGATTGTTCCTAAAAAATGTTCATTTTACAGTTAGAACAGATCTGAAGCACATGAAAGGTCTGCTTGGAAATAAAAGATTACTTGAACAAGGAAATGCTTGAGTATTAAGAAGGGCAGCATGGTTACAGGGTTTTGATTTTGACATTGTTTATAAAGCTGGCAAAGAAAACCATCTTGCAGACATGCTCACCAGAGAAGGTACTCCCGTTCGTGACATCAACGTATTCACTCAAAGTGAATCCTCTTCTTCTCAGGGTGGTAGGAGAAACACATTTTTTGTACAAATTTGTCATGAATGCCATCTACATTTTTGCATTGATTGTCTAGGACATAGAGTAAAGAGTCTTCCGACAGAACTTCAACGACGGATTCTTCAAGACAGAATGGATTCTTCTCAAGGAAGATGCAGCTATGATATTAACTACAGCATGTTAGTTAATCATGTAAATATGGTTATTGGTCATTTCTGGCTCTTCACAGGAGAAATCCAATTTTATGCATATATCTTTGATCCATCACTCAAGTGGATTGATTTCTATGCCATTCATCAAATTGCCCGAGCACATTCGAAGATTATGATTTGCTTCTACTTTGAGGATGTTCAAAACTATTACAGGATCTGGAGTCCATGGATGAAGATCTTGTTTTTTCTTTATGTTCCAAGAAATACTGCATTGGAGAAAGCCTCTCCATTTTGGTTTACATCAACGTTACAGCATGAGTTAGAAGAAGGGGCACTTGCATTCAACGTGTTCCAATTCGAATTAGTATGGAAGGGTGCAATAGTCAAGCCTAATCCTGACACTAGTCAAGTGTTAGATTTTGTTATTGAAAATAATTTCTTTGGTGAAGTTTCAATTCCTGAATGCTTTCGTCAAAGATATTTCAGCGAGTCACAATTTTCTGCCTGTTTCCGAGAGAATCCTCCAACATGGATGCAGAACATCTTGCCGAATGGTACAAATTCAAAACAAGTCTATTATGCATATCATGGTCAAGGCTCTAACAGTGATGATGTCTATGATGGATTTGATTCTGAGTTCTTTGATTCTGATCACAGTCCACCAGGCTGACTTTATGTCATTTCTTTCATGGGTTCTCGCGAAGAATCTCCACTTTGTAACTTTTCGTACCATAATAATGGTTCGGTAGTTTGTCGGCCATTTGTTTCATTTCGTTCGTGGGTTCTCGTGAAGAATATCCACTTTGTAACCTTTCGTACCATAATAATGGTCCGGCAGTTTATCGGCCATTTGTTTTATCTCTTTGAGACATTTCTTTCATGGGTTATTTTCAATAAAGAATATCCACAGCGTGATTTGCAAATATTTTCCGTAAGATCTCAATCTCTTTGGAGATATGTCGTAGATCTTTCATAAGGGACAAAATCTTATCCCAAATATTCCTATCTTCTTGAGGAGGCTTCTTCCTCTTATAAAAGGAGGAGGGATTTCTCATTGAGGACATCCAGAATTCAAGCCTAAGAGTCTGTTGTAATACTCTCTTTGTTATCTTGTGTTGGTTTTTCAGAAGTTAATAAAAGATTTGTGTTGGCCCATGTATCTGTTATGTTGTTTATGCATTCTCTGTGTTTCAGTTATATATTGCTATACTAGTTTGCATATGCTGGAGTACCCAGGAGCCTTGGTAGATTTCAGCGTGCTGATCTCGATCCATTAAAAGTTCCCAATGCTTTGTGCAAAGGTGTATCAATTATATTTGTTTCCGCTATGTACTTTGATAAATTATATATATATATGTGTGGGTGGGGTGGGGGGGGGCTATGTGGTATGTGGTATAGGGATGAGGTGGTTTAGTATTTCTACAAGATAGTTATGCTAGGTGTAAAGTCATAATTATGGATACAAAATTGGACCTTTTTTATTATGAGCTAGAGGAGGGCCTAAGATCTATCTCAATATTTCACAAACATGAAGAATTAGTGAACATTTGGGAATGCTACAGGGATTTTAATGAGTCTTTGTGCATGGAGAAGACAACCTATGTGATGTTTTGAAATGAGCTAGGTGGATGGTCCAAAGGGAAGACGATATTATCTGGGATATCATTAGCCTTTACTAGATTAGATCCACATCAAGAAACAATTAAGAACCTTGAATTGACTAGGCTACCATTTCAATTAAGTGATACTTTTACATTCAACCCTTCGCCACTAGATTGTTCAACAAAGATTGTACTCTCAAACTTGTTGGTGTTCGATTCTCGACATCCTTTTGGTAGAGAGGACCTTGGTTATCGACATTTCTAGAATAAAATACGCATAGATTCTCACGAAAAAAAAAGGCACTTGTAGTTTCTTTGGAGGGTTTGGATGCTTTTGATATGCCCAAAATTCTTAAGTTAAAGGAGTTGAATCGAGGATTGCACATTCATAAGAGGAAAAATAATAGGGTTAGCATTGAAAAGGTTAAGATGGTGGTTAGTATGGATGTCAAAATGGGGGAAGTTGAATGGATGATGGAAATTGCTATCGTAGGAAAATTTATCCAAGCAAGAATGTCAAGGGCGAGAATATCAAACAATGGATGTCTGAACACTGAAGACTACTTCTTGGATATCAGCCAAAATTTTATTTTCTCGTCTATGGGTGGTTATGTTTTGTATTATCTTGTGAAGAGGCTATGATGTGACTCTTGTAGAAGGAGTGGGTGTGGGGTCTATCAGGGATAAGGATGAAGAGATAGAGTTTGGGTTTCGATCCTTGAAGAGAACCCAATTATATGAAAAAAAATGGGTTTTACTACCTAGTTTGCCTAAGGAATTTTGGCACATTCACATTCTGGAAGGGGGGTGGCAATGCTATTGGCTATTTCATCATGATTGAAGAAGATTGGGAAGAAAATCTTGATCTATGCATGGAAAAAATTCTAGTGTAATTAGACTTATGCTAAGGACTATCGGAGAAGATCTTGATAGAATGGGGCAAACATACATCTAACCAAATAATGGATTATTGGAGGTTAATATTTCAGTGCAATGCATGTCATTCAATGGGACATTTATAGGATGAATGTACCATTTCCAACTAGTCACCCCTCTTTAAAAAAAAGTGATAGTATAAAAAAGGTGACTAGAAAGAGGATTAGGAGGAGAACTAGGAGCATCAGGATGGAGGTCATGAAGTGAAAGAGAATATTCTGAAGAAAACTAGGGCATGGATGATGAGAAATAAGACTAGGACCAGATAAAGTGGAAGCACTCTCTAATGAAAGATGTATGGATTCAAAAAACCCTATTGTCATTGTTCATAAGATTGGGATTCGACCACATCTATTATAATGCCTCACATTCTGAAATTTATTTATATGTTGCACAAGACTCTTTATATATATGTATATGTATTGATTGTTTCTATGTGATTTATTCACCGTTTGAATTATAGATAAAGTAGGAAATAAATTTTGATTATAAAAGTGTTGTATATAATAGATTAAATGTGATAAACAAATTATAGTTGACTTGAGTTATTATCCCTCCACTCCATAGGAAGGGTTATTATTGTAATCATTTTTGCATTGAACATATATTAGTAAGATTTGATTTAAAGTATTTTTTGACAATTGCAAAAGTTTAACTTTGTAATTTATTCATTATATTTTTCAATATTTATTAAAATTGACTTTTCTAACATTTTAGTGATCGAGATCTTATTTTGTAATCATTGCACTGGAGATAAATATCGATCATGACAACAATTCGTAAATCATGTAATTTGTAAAAGCAAGTCCCGTGCAGAAATCCAAGGTATGATATCTTATGCCTACTACTTAATGGACATTTATTACATGCCTAGTGTTAGTACAATATTTTTTATGGTTAATTGGGAAATGGATAATCCAAAATTTGGTTTTAATATCATCTAAACTTGGTAAGAAAGGCGCTAAAAGGGGGACTTAAAGTTTCATAAGTAAAACATTCATATGACCGTCAACCACGTTAAAGCAGAGCCAAAATAGTTAATGAAACAACTTGGTATATCATGAGAGGAAATCAATGGTCCAGATTGAAACGAGGGATAAGATCAATGCTAGAGGCATGTTTCACTGGAGAAAAAGAGAGAGATATAACAACAAACATAAGTTTCTTAAATGACCATTGGGATGCGGTTAAAAGGAAGAAAAGATCCACAGTGGATTGATCAGTCAACAAACAGATCAATGGATCATGTCTATTTCGCGCTGCCAACATGCACGTGAAAGTGGAATGGTGGGTGGTTGCGAAATCTAAAACCACCTGCCACGTGTCGATGCTACACCATTTCTATATTTGGAAAGGTGGTAAGGGAAACCACCCTTCACCCTTGCGAAACCACCTTATAGAATATTATAACAGAAAAAAGGGACATGCAAAAGAAAATAATTTGACCCATTTTTTATCCTTTGCCAATTCTGCATCAACTTCGTCAAATCTCCTTGCTCTTGTGTCATCCTTACAGTCAGATTATTAAAAAATTTCAATCACCTATGTAAATTTCCCATCACTTTAAGCTTTCATTAAACTGTATTTTCCAAAATGGTCATGTCCTCCACGAATTAAGATTTACCTCACTTTTCTATTAATGCTTAATCTTACCTATTATCCCTCTCATTGTTAAACCCTCTTACCTCATCCAAACGGTCATATTATAGCCCTCAAATGCCCAAATACTTAACAATAATGAAAAATGGTTATTTTGAATATAATTTTTTTAATATAAAATATTTATATTGAAATTTAAAACCCAAAGAATGATTCATATTATGTTATAACCTTGGCAAAAATCTCGAAAATTCAAAAAAAGGGAAACGAACGGGTAATATTTATTTCACTTTGCAAATAGCAAAAAGAGTAAGAAGTGGTAGCGAAGTAACTCCTTGTGGATTTCGCGGCCAAAAGTGGTTAGGAGTAAACCACTCATTTCAAGTTGCGAAACCATTCTCCGCATAAAAAAAATATTTTTCTTGCCTTACTTTGTGTTATAATATTTGACACTCATGAAAATGAAAATATTTTCCAATTTTTGGAAATCCAAAACCACGGGAAGCAAACTAATGGATGGTTTTTAGATTTGGGAAAAACGAGACATGGTTCTTAGAAAATGGTTTTTGAATTCCACTTATGAAATTCATAAACAATTGTAAAATAAATGGAGAGGTGTTGTGAAAGATGGTTTTAATGGATGGGAAATCAAGATATGATGTCAAAACATGGTTTTCAAAACCACGGACAATTCCTATTTCAAAGGAAATGTAGAAATATAATGATTTACAGGTTGAGATAAATATTTGCGAAATATTTTTTATCAAAATATATTAATTCCCAAATAATTAAAATTGTTATTTGTGAAAATTAATAAGTGGCAAGAAATAAATAATTTCAAAATCATTTACGGAGTTTAACAGGGAAAAGATTATTTTAGGTTTTAAGGTGAACACTTGAAGATTAAATTTCACACTTGGAGGGAAAAAGAATGTTTCCCGATTTGAAGGCACAAAATCAACAGGTAGTAGAGATCACTCATCAACAAACTCCAACAACTGTCCAAGGATAATTTTAGGGGCGAAATTTAGCCCATGGGTTATTTTTCCATGTTTTTTTCCAGAAAAAAGTTTCGCCAATTTGCATTTTTTGAAGCCCTGTTTCGCGCAATTTTGACGGGGTAAATTATTATATAAACTATATAAAATCCTTAGAAATTGAAATAATTTTAGAAAAATATTGCCAAATATTTTATAGCTAACATTTTAAGAATTGATAAGATTCGCCAAGGTTTATACACTTTTAAATAAGTATGGGTCCTTAAAATTATCCCTGCAACTATCAATATTTGTGACACTTTGCAGCATGTTTCAACACTTTTGGAGATTATGAAGATTTAATTTTTGACAATATAATCTAAAGATGTAATAAGTAGTTATGGATTTCTATTTTTAGAAAGCAAACAATTAGGTTTTGCCTCAAGAGGCCTCTCTGTATAATTTTTTTTTTTTGAAATGTAATCAGGGTTGGAACCCGTGAAAGGAATACACATTTTGTATCGAGTTTTTTTAAGTTTTAATAAAGATGGTCAAGCAGTTGAACACATTTTCAAGAGCAAAGATTCTTGTGTTGTTGATTTATAGTTTGTAATTTCCTTCCCCTTATGTGATTTGTTATTCCAGTAAATCTCTTTCCATTATCTTTTCTTTCATGCTTAGATGAAAGTTTGAATAAATCAGAATTCATGTAACTATGCTCTGATTTATTGGATCTGAGTATTCACATTTTTTTCCCCTAAAGTTAATATTGGATTCATCTATAATCGATGCCCAATGTTGATGCATTGTCTCTTTTTCTTCCATTATCGCCTGCAAACAAGAACTTGACTGTGAAAAGATAACCACCTTGCCTTTGCAAAAATATTCATTGTTAAAATTTTGTTGATTCTTAAACATTTTGATTTTGACTCCATGCCGAATGGTATCTATGTGTTTCATCCCTTTACAATTTTAAAGCATAATCATTCTAAAATATCTCTGGCCATTATATTTATTTGTTGAGAGAGCCCTCTTTGGTAGGAAAAAAACCATTTTTCCTCCTAAAGATTGGTTTGAACTAGTTACCTTAGAACTATCCTTTTACAACCAAGGGAGAAATTCCGAGTGATAACACCTAGTATGGATGTTTTCCTATGCTTGCAAAGCTTTCCCCTTCATCTGTCAAGACTAACCTTTGCGAAGCTCAGCAAGATACTGTGACTCAATGTTCATATACAAGAGTTGACCAAGTGGAAATTTTTTGGATGACATAACAATGCGTGATTTGAGGGATTTCATTTTGGATGGATTCACCCTCCTTATGGACCGATTTGGTTGATATGCGTTTTGGAGGATTACTGCCTTTTTTTTAAGGATAGCTTCCATTTTATTTATTATTGTTGATTAACCTTATTATTTCTGTAGAAGGAGAATGAGAACCCACATTTACTGAATCCATGATCTGGAAGAGTACCATATGGTTTTCATGGGGGGGTCAGTTGGTAGGAAATATCCTATCACATCCATTCATATTTGGGAATAAACTATGATACAAAAATGAGAAAAGATATTTCCCTGTATTAAGGGGCCAAAGGGGCTTAATTATGTTATATGGAAATACAAATATTTACGGTATATTTTATTACATTTTGTGTGGAAGCGATGGAGGGGAGGCAGCGAGAAAATCAGGGGACATGAGGTGTTGAGTTTGATGGAAAAGGGATACTTAATCGGGATGTAGGATGGTTGATGTTAGTGCTCTATTGAAGGGTTTTCATGTTGCTCATGTGTTTGGTTGGTTAATAGATCTTCAAATTGTTGATGGAATTGAATTAATGAAGGATTATGATTTCTATCTTTTATGTGATTGTTAAAAAATTGGAAGTGTAGTTTAGGTTCATATTTCATGTCTATAAATCATGTGTTTTTTTATTCCTTCCAATGTAGCTTTCCTCCTTGAGTCCATTTGAATTTTTGTTTTCTCTAGAAATTTCCTTTTGTGTAGTGATCTCTAAATCAGCCCATCCACTAGAGAGCATCTAGGTTTTTGCATTATGACCTTGTCCATTTTTAATCTTCCTAAAGAAATCCTCATGCAATACTTGGTTGACCCCATTTTTCCCATTGTATAAAACACTAGTCTCCAATTCCTTCATGACTCTTATATTTTACAAAAAAAAAACACCTTGTTTTTCTAAAGTTACTCTTAATTTTCACAATGTACTCCATTGTTAAACTCTAGTAATCCTACCCTAGGGACTCGACCTTTGAGATAGAGAAGATACAACCTAAAGAACAAAAAATGTTAGGTATGGTGACAATATATCTTCATATCATAGTTCACCACTCCCACATCACTTTGATTTTGAGGCACCCAAGGATACAAAGGATGCCATTTCCCATACATAATCAAGAAGTCCCAAGAAGTCCCAGAGTTAATGTTAGGTTGATTAGCTCAGTTAATGAAATGCAAATTCGATCATCATTGTCAAAGACATGTTAGGTTGGTAATTAACATTGTATCTTCAATTAAGAATGTTAGGGAGATTAGCTTGATCGACAAAATGTGTGTTGGAGAGGCATGTTAGGTTGGTCAACCCCATCAATAACATTTATTTTCAATTACAAATGTTAGGACCATGTCACGTTGGTCAACTCAATTACTAGCATGTACATTTAGTTACCATCATTAGAGACGTGTTAGGTTAGTCAACTTGATTAGCAACTTGTATGTTTGGTTAACATCACGTACACTTGATTATTACTATTAGAGAGGTCCAAGGGTGGTCAAAGGCTACTCAATTTATTTACATTAGGGAAAATAATCAATGGCGGATTGCCTTCTGGGTGAAAGCAGGGCATTATTATTGCCCCAACATGAGTTCAATTTTCCCATGTGACATGTTCACTTAATGTAGGCTAAATTGACTTCATGAGGGGATTGTTTATTGCAGAGGGTCCCAGATGCAAGTATTGGGTAACTTTAGTGGAATAGGTAACCCCTAGTTTCGACTTTCAATCAAAATATATGCTTTCCTAGTTTTTTAGATGCTTTTACCACACTATAATATCTAAAACCAAATAGTTGTCACCTATTATGTTCATTGAAAAGATTTTAACACTACAAAAAGGCAGGTTAAAGTTAGTAAAAAATCCTAGAATCCATTGATCCAACCCACCACCCCTCCTTAACTGAACTCCTTGATTTCTCTTGTTGGGATCAAATCCACACCCCTTGCTATAAGCCACTCGCTTCATTGATACGTCTATGTGATTATTTCAAAAAAAATTACCAACTTGACCAATGTCACACCTTACAAAAAAAATAAAAAGCGTTGTTTCATCTACAGTGTGTACATGCCACATACACATATACACAAATTGTATCTATCCCTACCCTTAAGTTGGGTCAATATTCCTTATATTGCTATGTGGATATTTTAATTGCAACCCTTCACTACTCCGACAACCATCAACCCTACAAATCTCCTTGCATTGATCTCATGACCACGTCCGTTTTGTAGAGATTCCCTCAATTGATTTCATGACACCCTGCATTCAAATCATTTCTTACAATTGCATAGATCCACTTGCTTGAAAACTTGACAAACATTAAACACAAAGCAATGCTAAATTTATGGTGGTACTATATACACAAATATACATAAGGATATATGCACTAGCATAGATCCATCTTAAGCCTCGAAATGATACAATTTTTTGAGGTGTAATTTTTGTGTAAAAAAATTAAGTTAAAACAATTTATACATGGAGAATTTAATCTCTCTAAGTACTTGATATATATAGGTTCAATATGGATCTATGTTGGTTTTAATTTTTAGATTTTTTTAATAAATAAAATTAACAATTTATGGTGAAACCATAAATACTTGAGTGAAACGTATACCACCATAAATACTTCATACCTCACTGCTTATTGCTCCTAGATAACTCCTTCCATATCAAAGTGGACCAACGAGGACTAAACAAGGTAAAGTGGCCCTCACCACAACGAAAGTCTAAGAAAATTAAGGTGGGAACTTCCAAACACTTCGCAGGAAGTGGGAACCCCTCATTCTCGAATTCTGTGAGAAGGTGAAAAAAAGACAACGGAGTAAAAATTTTGGATCCATGGTGAGGTTAAAAATAAATAATAATAAAAATTGGGCAAAAAGCTTTCACTCCTCCCCGCCTCACTCGAACAAAAAAAGCTAACAAAGAATAGTTGTATCTATTCCTCAATTTTCAAAACCCTCATTGCTTCAAGGGTTTCAAATTTGCGTTCGGCTTTCCATCGAGGTTCTGAAATCAATCCTCTGGAACAGAACAGAGTCAAGCCTTCGACAAGTGTGGTAGGAATTCATTAGAATACCTAGCTTCCATCAAGGGAGAACGATTGTAGAACAACGAATCTTCGAGTCTATATGAAGAACTTGAATATGTAACACGAGTGGTATATCCTACCTGGAAAGGATGTGTAACCAACCCCCTTGTCGTTACCAATTTTGGGTGATCCCTCAAAAGAATTAGATTAGAAATGCCTGAGGTGGATGCCTTCCTAACTTAAACCAATGGAGCTTTCATTCTCTTAAACACATGGTTTTTAACCCATGCGAAGGAATACCAAGCGTATATTCAAGAGCTGGTCGAACCTTATATAAAGATAGCATGGTTGTTTGCTCGATTGGTTGTTGTATAGGTATGTGGTTTGTTTTCATCTATTATACTCTGCAAAATAAAGTGTTTTTTTAATGGGGTAGAGTTTATTTCTAATAAAAGTTCACACTAAAGTACCAAAAAAACTATACTATTTTACATGTCCATTTATTTTATTTTTTTCCCAGTTTTAAATAAAAACTATAATATTTTACATGTCCATTTATTTTATTTTTTCCCCAGTTTTAAATAATACTTTTGATAATTTTCCAATTTATAAAAGTTCACAGTAAAGTACCAAAAAACTATAATATTTTACATGTCCTCTTATTTTATTTTTTTCCCAGTTTTAAATAATACTTTTGATAGTTTTCCAATTTAGGTTTGGGTTGACCAAAAAACTGAGCTTGTATATTGTATATCCAAATCGGGGCTAGCCATATTGACAAATCCTCTGCATAATTCCTATAAAGGTGTTTCTTCCGACTGGATGAGAACATAGGACCGAGTAGACGGGATTATACATCTCCATGCAGCAAGATATCATGTGGCACTACATCGTGAGAAGAAATAATGCCAGACATTGTGTATATGGATCAATTATTAAGCAGAAAGATAGTGCAACCAATAATGCCCATACACAAAGGCTTGACCATGAAAAGTTTTTTATTGTCGTCGTCGTTCCAAATGGAAGCTTGGTAAAAGAATTGCGCAGTAGATCCTATCATCCTGCTACACCTCTTCTGTGGGCATCTAGGATGAAATATCTTGAGATGGGATTATTATATAGAGAAATGAAGGTAGTCTTATCCATTTCGTTACCACAAAGAAAGGAGAAACATATAGTCTCATTTTTCTGTTGTCAATAACAAATACATTTTTTCTTACTCGGCCATAACCTGGCACCTTATCTCCTCAGGAAAAGCAGTTCAATGTACAGAATTCGTCTTCTCTGCAACCTGCCAACGTGGTTGACTATTATATTGTATGTTTCGTAGGCCATGGAAATTAAAGATGACAAAGTGGCGCTAAATGTGAAAAAGATTATTATTGTTTAAATCAAGGGAGGTGTTGAATGTGAGATTGTTTGCAAATGAAAGACTTGCGGCCTATCGTTTCAGTTTTGCGGCCTGGTTGGCATTCATTAGTGCCGAGGTGTTAAAGGTGGTATAGTTTATAATGTTAAACTCGATCTTGAGCGAGCTCTATTACGTGAGTTTCGTCAGGTCCAAGGAAGTGGGGAGTTTACAGATTTGAACTTGCAGTGCCTAAGCTTTTTCAAGGGACGTCCATTACATTTTCAGGTCATGACAAAGCCTTTATCTACAATAGAAGAAAGTGTTAAAGCATTTTGAATATCATGAAGAATCAAATGACAACTTGCACCATGTTCCAAAAGATCAAATCAATGGTAGTCGAATAATGCAAATGCATCTCATGGTTTTAAAATCAATAAAAACAAAGTCACCATTTTTATTATTAAAAAACATTATAAAAAACACTCTTTACTCTTTTGGAAAGTGCGTTGTAATAATGGGCAACTCACTTTTTTATTATTATAATAATGCTTCTTAAAGTAAATATGACAAAGAAATGAAGGAAGGAAGAACACTTTTTTATTATAATAATAATTTTTAAAGAACAAGAAATCAGAAATGAAAAGAAACATACACCATTTCTTTGTAAAAGGCTGTAAAAAGGAAGCCTCAAGTCATCACGGGGGTGTATTAAGGGGCCAAGGGGGCTTAATTATGTTATATGGCAATACAAATATTTAGGGTATATTTTATTACATTTCATGTAGAAGTGTTGGAGGGGACGTAGAGAGAAAATCTTGTAAATATAATATTTAGGATGATATCACAAGTATTAATTTAGTCACTAGTATAAAAATGGGTAATTAGTGACTACACAACCAATACATTAGTCACGATGGGTAATTAGTGACTAAGCAACCAAAAAAGTTAGTCACGGCAGTGTTTTTAAGTGACACATCTAAAAATGACTAGCATAAACTACTACTTTAGTCTAGGGATAAAAAATACAACTAAATAACAACTACATGAATATGAATTAGTAGTATTTCTTACTCTAGATATATCAATGAATTATACTTATATTCTTGTAAATCATGTCTCTCATTCATATTATGGTATATCTCCAAGATGAACCACCTTGTCTACACCTTAAGGCTATGTTGTCACCATCCTTTTATGAATCCATAGATTATGAAAGTGAAATTCTCTCTCTTCCTTGGACCTCCCAATCCATTTTTGCATTCAAAAAAACGTTTTGAATGCTTCAAAAACCCGATTTCACCAAATATCTTTCATTGGATTCCCCAAATACCACCAGAAATATCAAAACATTTAATAGTTAGACCGGTCTCGCTTCCATGAAAAAATGCCATCTAATCTAGATAAATTATTCACATAACATCAATCACATCTATACAAATACTAAATATCCTAATTTATTTTATTTCACATTCTATAACTAATTATTTCTAGTTCATGATCTTTATGCATTTTTTTTAAGCAAGAGAAAGGAAATATGTGTTGGTATAATTTATCTCAACGACGTTTCAAACCCTAAAACCGGGTCCATCATCAGGACAGTTTAAGCTCACACGATTCTCCTCTTCTGGTTGAGCTCTGAGAGGAGGTAGGGTTAATTTTGATTAGATTTTGATGGCATGGGAAAAAGAAGCTTGGAAGCCTGTTGTCCACACCATCAAAATTAACCCTACCTCCTCTAAGATTTGATATCATTGAGTAAGGCCGACCTTAATCATTGTCAAAACATTCGATGGATTGCACATATATATGTTTAATTAGAGTTACACATGTAATATTTTTCTTCAGATTTATGCTAACATTTTATTATATATCATATTGCAAACCCAAAAAGGTGGAGCTAGATGTGATGCAACCTTGAATTCTTATGAGTACTAGGAAGGGTTGCTAAGCAGTGTGAAAAGAGCCCTCAATTAAGTCTCTAATCCCTTCTACTCAATGAAAAACATCTCAACATGGGACCATCTTAGATGTGTTGGTAAGTTGGATGAGTTAAAGAAGTTGATGAATGCAATGCCCTTTATGCCTAGTCTTAGCTATTATAGAATCCATAACCATATAGAGTTAAGAATATCGGCAACCAAATTTCCTATTAACTTAAAACCACATAATTGTACTACATATGTGTCATGTGTCATTGTCTAACATCTATGCTCCATTAATAATATATTTCAATTGTGTTTCTTTACTAAATCAACTTGGAAGAGATCGAAAAATTCAATCCCCAACTCCTTCTTGATTCCCTTCCATAGAGAGTATGCCGCATTGAATTACCAAGTTTTATGCTTCTTCAAAACAATATTGGAATTGAAATTTTCTTTTCAATCTAAGAAAAAAGATTGCAATTTTGTTTAATTAGAATTATGTCATGGTTTAGGGCCAAAAATAGGGCCTTATGCAATACAATTTTTCTTTTAGATTCATGGGCCGTGCATAGCGATTGCAAGTTTGTTTAATTGGAATTATGCCATGGTTTAGGGCCAAAATATAGGGTCTTATGCAGTACAATTTTTCTTTTAGATTCATAGGCCATAAATAGGACCTTGATCCATCACACATGCCCTATGTGCCTTGATCCATCACACATGCCCTATGTATGGAATCTTCCATATGTAAGCACGGTATGGAAATGGCAATATAGATATTTGAAGTATAAAAAATGGATTTTAAGATGTAGGATATGACAAGCAATAGTTAGGGTCCAAGTCTATACCAACTAGGGCCTTGTATAACCAATATATGAATGCACCCAAGATTTTGATATTAAACTCATGCTTGTTAGTTTTTGGTTGCTTCTATTTAAGCATAAGCATTTGTTACTTTCTCCACAATGATAACATCTTGTTCTTTCTATTAATTTTGATATTGCACTCATGCTTGTTAGATTTTGATTGCTTCTATTTAAACATAAGCATACTATATAATTTAACTTGGAATTTATTATATATGTTTCCTAGTGCACTAGTGAGGAGTAAGATTATAATTCCTTCCCATACACTAACTAATAAGTCCTTACCATGCATTAAATCTACGTGGTAATAAATGAAAAAGTGTATATCCACCGGGAAATATGCCAACACTTGTTATTCTGGAGAATCAAGGTATGGCCAGAATTACAATCATTACATAGGGGCTCAACAAGAACATCGCGTATCTTACAAGAATTGAACCCGGGTGGGGAGGGTAACAATCATTCCTCCTTGCAATGTTTTCTATTATCAATTATATTAATTTTTTGGCCATATTTAATGATGGAAATTATCATAATTCCATCCTTGATTCTCCTTCCAACAACAATTTTTTTTTATAATGGTAAGCTTCCACCATTGTCTTCCAAAACCATCATTACATTAGTGACAATGATTTGATAAGCAAATGTGAGTATAGAAAAATATAATATGTTATACCAAATGCGTTGTTTTAATTATGGTCTTTGATAGGAGCTTGTTCATTACACCTGCAATACCAAAGGCATTAGTGTCAAAGCATATGTTAATAAATAAATACAAATAAGAGGCCTATTCTTACACATATTATACAAACCGTGGTTGCAACATACGAGAGAATAATTAAAATTTGTTTTGTTTACTCCATTCATAATACAAACATGGCAGTGGTAACTATAGGGCGCTACCCATCAAGCACTCTCATCCCTTGGATCCACAACGATGGTGGAGATCGATTAGGGAATGAATTTAGGTCTTACACAAAAAATAAAACGATTTGGCATTTTCATTGTGGGAAAGAGGAAAGGATAGGGTTATGCCCAGTTCTCCAGCCGCAACCCTGTAGCCGCACCCATATTTTTTATTTGGCACACTCAATGGCATACACCTCTGTTTAATAATCCATACAATTCAATTCTGGAAGAATCCAAGGTCGTGGGTGTGCCCATCACTCCAACATACCTGTAGCCATACCCATCTGCGTTCTCTTTGCATGCTTGGGTCGCCAAACAAATTGCATTTTTCTTGTATATTTATACAGCAGTGATATATACATTTCTATGGGTTCACCAAATTGATTTGTGGAAGGAAGAGAGGCACCATTACTAATTTGGGCTCGACCTTCATTGTTCTCTTTTGGGTTCGAGAGGGATGCATTCAAACACATTTATTTGGTAGGAGCGTCGCAATGCCATGGCCAAGGAAAAAAGCTCCACAATTCAATGCAACAGTGAAGAGGTAATTCTTCATCTTGTGAACAATTTTTAAGTGATATAAGTGCATGCTTGTGTGGTTGTGGTGGTGGCTCCATACCCATCTGCATTTTAACTTGGTATTTTCTTTTAATGCTATCAGTAGATCCCAAAATCCCTCACTGCCTTATCCGTTTCAACCTCATATTTTGTCTTTTGGAGCTTTTTACAAACCAGTATTATCCTTGGGTAGTGGTTTTTTACCCCTAAAAGAGGCGAGGTACAGAATTGGTGTGTACCACCTTAAATATAGAACTTGAAACCCTCTATCAAAATGCATGTGCCTATGCTTATTCAATTGGGGATGAATTGAACCTACATGTAATGCCGACCATTCCCAAGATCAAACCCTAGATAGTAAGGAAAGGAATGAAGAGCAGGCTTTTATAAACAAACGGTGATACAATCGGATCGAACCTAGGTACACTTAACAACCCTTAGAGCCTTTTCCTTTTTAGAGCCTCACTTTACCTCATATACCTGCTCATTTATTGCAGGTTATTAACCTTAGCTTACCTACTGCATACCTTACCTTCTTATTTACCCTTAGCCCCTTACCTTTAGTCCCTTATACTCCTTTCTGGAAGCAAGGAAATAAATACTTAATGCAAATGCATCTAGCAGGAAATTTTTGACACCAAGATGATAAAAATGGAACCATCATAATACAAAAGATTCAATTTGCTTTTATATATGTAATGTCTCCATCTGTGTCTTTGTATTAGGATTTTAACCTATCTGTTACTTGCCATGCATTCTCGTCCAAAAGAACCATATATTGCATAAATATTGCATAGCTAGCTGTCGATACTTGTGCAGTCAATAAGACATGGATTAAATTGACTTTTCCAAGGGAACCATTTATATTTGGGTCTCTAAGTCAGGGTCCAAACCAATTTATGTAACCTCCTGAATATCATCAAATTGAACAACATCTTCCATGGTCATCTGGTGATACTTCACTATTTCACGTTTAAATTTATTTTCATGAGCATAACTGGCATTCTCTTTGGAAATGCGTTATTTTTCTGCTAGCAATGTCTCTAACTGAAGCCTTATCTGCAAAGTAAATAGTGAAACCAATAACTGGATATGGATGGCAATATGTGGAAGTAATGGCTTCTTAAACAAATAGTCTTCAAGACTGCAATTAATTGTAATTAAACTATAGCTTAAAAGGTACTCTATAAGGATATTATTTAGAATTATGTTTGATGCAATGCTTATTTTATCAAAACATTGAGTCAAGGCTATGCCTATTGGCAATTTCCCATGTCCATTTTGCTTGCCAAAATCAATTTTTCGTAGGTTAGAAAGAGGCCATTCTAGGCTACATTTTGAAGTCATTCAATGATGTGAGTTTTGAACCCCTGACTCGAACATTTATAGGGTCAATCCTTGGTCAAATCCTTCCTTTTTTTTAACTTGGTTATATGTGAGTTCTTTGAAGCCTCAACTTGTGGGCATCCCTAGCTTAAATTGTGACCTACACTAGTAATTGTTTTTACATACATACAAGGCCACACCATTTTGATGGACCTAGAGGAGTTTTCATTGGAGATCCAAATAAGGAAGCGGATAAAATTAATTCATGCAGTTTTGGCATTGATTACATAGCTTCACACCCAATGGCTAAGTAAATGGCTGCCATCTATTTTCCTCTAGGGCTCATTTAGCCATACACAAGGCCCCATTGCACCACATTATTCATATGTATTTGAATTAAATTTTCTATAAATATATATTTTTATTAGTGCATTTTTTGGTGCAATTTTGATTGTATGTTTTTGTCTGTGTATGTCAACAAAATATTCATATGTAAAAAATTTGTTGATTCTATTCCTTACCATTAATTTTCTAGTTACCTGTAATTATTTATGAGTCAATAACATCTAGTGTATCAGATCATCAATAATTCGTTTCATGTAGCATGTTGAAGAATCATCATATGGACAAAACATTTTTGTATTGTGTTTGATTGAACACCTCTACACAATGTCTATATATAGAGAAACTGTATAAAACTTTTCATTCTTATTGTTTTTTCAATTATATTTCCAGCACACTACACATGGCTTAATTTGGCATTTCTTAAACCTATAATTAAAAGAATGACTTTTATAGTTCAAATAAATGTTTACGGACTTGAGAGGCATTACACATGAGGATAATATTTTTATTAGTTGAAGGCATTTGTTAGCCATTAAATGATAGAATATATTCGCAAGTATCTTTCATATATAAAATTTTATTTTAATTATTGATAATAATTCTATTAAGTGTCTTATTTTATATATAGTTATGTTATTCCCACATAACTATGATAAATTACATGTTTAATGTATGATAAATTATGTTAATGTCATGGTTAGTGTATATTTTCTATGGCATGCAAGGTTCACTTATAACATTGTTTAATTTAAATTATTTTTTTATATATATATACAATAAAAATATTATATTATTAATATATATCTAATTAGATGGAATGTAAAACTAGTTCAATTTATAATTGTTAAATTTTTTGCTAACTTATAAAAGGATTAATTGGTTTCCAAAAAGTAGATAAAAATAAGTATCCAAAAATGCTCTTTACCTATATGTCAACTAATCCAAATTATTGTTGTGTTTGGTTTTGACAATTGTCACAATTTTGTTCTTATTGGTTAGACCATCTTCATAGGGATTTTAACATAAGGAGTTTAAGGTTGAATAAAATATGACACAATTTTATTTGAAAGCCACAATTACTAATTTGGGATTTTGGGATCGAAATTATCTCTCCCTTTTTACCTCTATACATTTATCCATAAGACCTCCTTTTGATTTTCCCATATGATCTCTCCCTTTTGACCATAGCATATTTCCTTAGTTCACTTTGGAGTCCTTTAAGAGAAATCCTCTAGAAAATTAATGAACTTTGCCAATAATTTTTTTCCCAAGAAAAAATTCATGAGGAAATCTAAGGGATGCTTCTTCACATTTGTGGACAATATCCCAAGTAAACTAATTTGTTTAGACTATTGCATCTAACTTAGGGTGTTTATAATTAGGCACCTACTTGATTAGAACAAGAAAAAACTTTCCCAACAACATAGGTGACAATTGATTGTTCTAATCCCTTAGGGAAAAATAGTCGGCAACATTTCCCCATGCCCTTAAACATCAAGTGAAAGTGATATTGTTGGTACTTTGCTATCCCAAACTAGCCCACAAAGGGAAAACATGCCATAAGTAGGGGTTTGAACTTGGGTGGGGAGGATAACTCCCCTTAACCACCCAAACTAGACCCAATTGGCTAAAATGTTTGGAACATCTCATCCTATCCTCAAGAACTTAAGTGAGATTGAGATCATTGGCAACCTGCCAACCCCAAGCAACTCGTGGGGGGGAATATGTTACAAGCAAGATTTGAACATAGGTGGAGAGGATAACAACTATTGATCTTCACCACCCAAGACTAACTTTTCCCATAATCTATATTAAAGGCATGAAAGATTAAATTCCAAAAAAATAGGAAAGCCAAATGAATTGACCTAGTATGTGTTATTTTCTACTAAGTATAACCATCAGTCCATTTTGCTTGCTAAAACCATTTTTTTGCTGGTTGGAAAAAGTCTGTTCCGAGCTACATTTCCAAGTCATTCGATCACGTGAGTTTTGAACCCTTGAATCATAAATTTATAGGGTCAATCCTTGGTCAAATACTTCCTTTGTTTTGTTGTGAACCTGGTAATATATGAGTTCTTTTGAAGCCTCACTTGCATTCATTTCTCCTTAAACATTTGCGCATCCCTAGCTTAAATTGTGACCTACAATTGCAATTGTTTAAGCACACATACATGGCCCACTATTGAGATCGTGCTGGACCTAGAGGAGTTTTCAATGGAGATCCAAATAAGGAAGCAAATAAAATCGATTCATGTCGTCTTCACATTGATTACATATCTTCACACCCAATGGCTAAGTAAATGGCGGCCATCTATTTTCCTCTAGGGTTCATCTAGCCATACACAAGGCCCCATTGCACCAAAGAAGCCCTACACGGGTAATGATTATGATGATAGAATTTAGTAACCTAACGCCTTTGATCTGGGTCTTTTCCAATCATTTATTTTGTAAATCTTTGCTCTTGGCCTGATACCCTTGGCCTCCAACCAGTCAACATAGAAACCATAGACTGAATTTTATGAACCCTGATAATTTGAATAATGTGCTTGAGTATTATAGAGAGAGAGATTCACACGATCATGTATTTAACAGTAGCATGATGCTCCTCTTTATAATTCTTCATTGAGTAAATACAATGGGAAAATACTTAGGGCCACCAAACACTATGGGCCCAATACCACTTATAATTTAATTTCTCATTAAAACAACTTAGGAAATCCTTTTGCAATAGTGTTCCTCTTTTAATATCTTATTAAGACTTAGGCAATATTGCTTATGCAAGTCTTTGGGGCTTAGCGCCAGCCCCTCTTTGTTCATATGGTTCACACGTGTCGACTCATAGCTCATCAAATATATAAGGAAGATATTACGATGATGTGATCCTCTTGTTCTCATGGTCATACGTTAGAATCATTCCTACTAGGGGAGGCTAGTCCCTAGAGAAAGTATTCTAACTTAACCACCTAGAAGAACATCACACATCATCTTTTCCTCGACACATGAGCCACTACTTCGACACACGAAGCCTAGTCTTGACACGCGAGACTATATAGCAGCATCTTCCTTGACATGTAAGGCATGCTTCGACACATGAAGCTCTGTCTCGATACATGAGACTCTTCTCCAATTTTCTCAAGACTAACTCAAGACAACCTCAACATACAAGTCGTTGCTTCGACACACGAAGCCTACTTGGAGAATGACTCACGATGCTGCAAACTTCAACAAGCAACAAGGAAAGGAATATGATAGTGTCAAATCTATGAGATATGGCCATCTCATGATTATGATAGATCAAGTACTTGTTGTATGTTGACAAATCTAGTTTTTATGTAAGTTTGAAGGATACATTGATTGAAAATTGGTTTATCCTTTGTTTCTTTTATCTCAATAATGCCTTGTACAATTGCGAATTTTGTAAAACATTTCTGATTGGTGTCAAGCAGGGATTCCCCCTATCCCCCACCTTACTTGGGATTGATATTGCTGAGTTGGAGTCCCTTCTACGTGATCATACCTAGGACAATGATGGGTTTCTACTCCATCTAAGTCTTGATATCCATATTGCTCTTTATTGGCGGGGCCCCGCTGATTGTACTGCTGCATTCAAGATATGATTTGAAGCTATTGGATAATACTAGACATGGAATGGATGCATCAGTGCAGTCTGTGGGGCCCTCCCCTAAAGATTTGAATGGTCTAGCATCAACTTTGAAAACTAGTTTAGGTATCACACAAAATACTTCATTTCCTTTTGAAGTTAAGGCGAAGAAAAGGGAACATACTGATTAGAATACATATCCTCTTAAACGAGAGCATTTTCAAATTTAGATGGCAGTGATACAAGGCATTTCAATCAAGAATGCATTATGAGTCCTAAACAAATTTCCAGAATCATTAACAAATATGGAAGCCTCATCAACTTAGAAGTTGTTGGGAAGCTTGTGCATTTAATGTAGCTGGTTAGAAGTGATGATGGTAATAAAGGAATTGATTTGTCTTTTTTGGTGTACATCCCTTATAGGCGTTTCATAAACCATCGATCAATATGGCTATCTCAGCTAATTTGTGTAGCTGAGGGGCTTTCCCATTTTGGGTGATTGGCTTCAAGAATCCCACAAAGGAAATACTAGAGATGCAAGCAGTCCAAAGGAGGGTGAAAAAGTTGTTGAAGAACTATTGTCAATGTTGTTATGTTCTCTTGATAGACTACCTATAGATCTTGATGCTTTGAAGATGTGTAATGTTGGGAAATTTGTAAACCACTTGAAAAATATCAAGAACCGGGAGATTCAGAGGAAGGCTAGGATCTTAGTTAATACACGGAAAAATGTGTCGATGTATAAATGCAAAACAAGGACACAAAGTTTGGATCAAGCCAAGGAGCATCTTTTCCTTGTAAGCAGGCTACATGAAAAGTTTATTATACTCATGGTGGCAGGCGTACAGGATTTGTTGAAGTTGTGAAAAACTCAACACCATTACACTCTACTGCAAAAGCGGGCTCAAGCAGATTAAACCACACATATATTCTATCAAGATCAACATCTGTCCCCTCGGGGTCTAGTGAGGTTTCTATATTGCTATCCTCAACCATTAGCACCAAGGATTCACATTGTAAGTCAACCATGTTGAGTGGCACAAATGAATTTCTAGTGACATCATTTAAAGAAGAGAAAAGTAGTAGTTCTAGTCAATCATAGAATAAAAGTCATTCTTGGTTGAGTGAGCCTAGAAAGACTGTAGGTTCAATTTGGAAAGAGGATTCCAGAAGCTCATAGCTATCAAAAAGTGACTCTTTGGAGTACAATTTTTGTCATATATAGCATCATATCTATAAGATAAACTAGTACTCTTGACTTAACAATTATTTTGACTTATCATATCTTCCATTTTGCTTTATAAAAATATATGTGAATGTTTATAATTCGTTTAAACTTTATGGATTTGTGTGTGCGTTAATTTTTTTCATCCTTTCTTCCAGCAGAGATTTGAATCTTTTTGTAAAGATCTCAAAGCAACTTATGCAATTGTATTTGGCTTTTTGAAATTCTCACAATATTGCAACTATTACTGTTAACTCCATTTTGTGTTTTATTTTTGTGGGGTTACTATTTTTGTTTCTTAGCGAAGTTATTTCGATATGAGGTATGATTCTTGGAATATCAGGCACTACAATATTAGAATTTTGTGGCATTGAGATAATGAAGGTGATAGTATTTTGTTCTTTTATGCAAAATGTTATTGATGTGATGTCCAAAGGTTAGTATGCAAAATGTTATTGACGCATTGTCCGAAAGGTTGTTATGAATATGTATGCAAGATTTCACACTTTCTCCATAATTGAGGTTGAGTTTGCTAGTTTTAAAACTAAGGCAGTCTTGTAACATTATACCTTTTGTTGTTCTATACGAGGCCAATTTCCAAAGTGTGTTTATTTTCTATATAGAAGTCACATTGCAGGCTATGACACTATTCAGTATGCTTGAATATGCATTTGGTTCCTCATCATCTCCAGTGTTGAGAGATGTAGCTAATAGAGAGTTTTGGAGTTGAACAATTGTATTGTATTTTTTGTAGGCATTCGAGTAAAAGATATAACTCTTTGTTTTTTAGGATGGGGTTTAAGTGGGTAGTGAGATTCAATCAAACCTTGCTCCGTGGAAACCAATAAAAGTGAGATCAATCTTTCTTGGCTCACTGGAACCAAGAAAAGTCAGATCAACCTTTCTTGACTAATTATTTCTTTCAACTTTTTGTATTCTTCTTTAACAATTTCACATTGCCAATTAGGAATAGTTGTTAGATTGTGTTATATTTGGCACATTCATAATCTTAATTTCAATTCTTATATGCAAGGAATCCGTCTTAATATTGTATTGGAACTAACATGAACATAAGTGAAAATATATTTATCCTTATTTACGTACCCTATGTGTTATCGTTACCATGAAATGGTATTATATAAATTTCACCATTTGTGTATCTTTATAAGTATTACATGTTTGAAACTTAACAATGGATATTTTTCCCTCTCCTATAAAGATTAAAAAAAAAACTAGATATAACCCAAGAAAAGGTAACTAAACGTTGTTAATTCCCTTAATTGCAAGAATAAATGTAGATGAAGTGGAGGCGATTCATTGCTTCTTGTGAATGGCCCAAATCCAAGCTATGCACCTAATCATATGGTGTTATTGGAAAGTAAGAGGAATTTTTCTATGTTCATATGGGTTCAAACATTGATGTTTGTTTTGATAGGAAGGTAGGGAAGTCCATCCACTAAAGGGTTTCAATTTTGCGTTTTTATGGAGTTTAATTTATTAATATTATAGAAAACATGAGCTCTCTATGGCTATACTTGTATTTACATGATATAAAATTGGTAGATTGGCAGGTTGTTGTGTGAAACCTCTGCAATTCTCATATTTTCTAAGCATTGCATTTACTATTTGACTATTAGTCTTTTACATTCTTTGTTACATTGATCTCTTGCTTGGGTTGTATTTTATTCATTTTTCCTTCCCCATTACTATTTCATTGGGTATTCCACTATCCAACGCTACAAATTGATCAATTGCCCCTGCAATCCCAATGTGATCATTATTAGCATTATATTATTATTTTATTTAGCTTCATGTGTGCTTATATTAAGATGTTTTAGGTCTCCTGTTTGTTGCAACTTGATAATATTATATAAAGGGGGTATTAAAAATGGGTTGTTAAAAATGGATACCTAAAATTTCTGGTGAAACTAGGGGTTTTCTTAATAGGAAAGGTATATTGGGAGGGGGGTTCAACAATACAATTTTAGGAGGCATTTTCCAATATTTAGTGAAATTAGGGATATTCCTTATTATCCTACCAACGATCATGCTATGTAACAAGTTCAATGGGTGAACCCCCCGTGCAAGTCATTTAAGGGGGAGGTTCTAAGGTGAAAAACAGGCTGCAAGAAGATAAAGCTTTGGGTGGAAGCTCTTAGGTGCTGTGGTACAGGTCTTGAGCTAGTGTTGTTAGATACATGACTTAGGGGCAGAACTAAGGTCCACATATTGTAACTTCTCTTCTTATATAATCAAGGTATATGTAATTTTCACATCTTCTTTTCATTTCAAATAATAAAAGCAATAGTTTTGGTTTAGACTTATTCTGGTTTAAATTCATGGCGTCCAAGAAAGATCAAGACCTAAAGTAGGTTAATATGTTCCTGGCGTTGTCCTGTTAACAAATGAGGATACCTAAGTGCACCAATAACTATATTTGTCCCTTTAAATCAAAGCAAAAAAAATAAGATGCAATTTATCCCTTCTCCATGACATCAAAACCTATGTGACCCAACATGAAACTATAATTCTAATCTATATGTTATTTCCATCTTTTCAACAATTACATTGTATATATATTACCTTTATTTATGCCTTTCTTGAAGAATTATATAGATATGTTGACCACTTGGTTTTCTAAGAATAACTTTCAACATAAACATAAGGTAGGCTTTTGGATTGAAAAACTCCATAGTGTATGACAAGCCTTATTTCATGGTTGCACTATGCACTTATAGCAGAATGAGAAATTGTATACTTTGTCATGCCCTTTCATTCCTAAGCCCCATTGTTGGATTTTGTGCTTTATTTGTATCACTAAAGTTGTTTTCGATTTTAGAAACCTTATAAGATTTACAATGACTATAAACTAATAGCTTGTGCTTCATTTTAAAATTAAGGCTACCATAAACTCGATCTAAAAAATGTATACATTCGTAACTAAGTGGAGATGTTGACATGAGTATGCAATTGCAATTTCATGTTGATAAACAAGAGGGGTAAAAAAGGTTTTGTGCAACTGAACATGATTCTACACAATGGATTCCACCCATCATTTAGGGGCTAGACAATTCGAACAAGAATTCTACACAATGGATTACTGTACCCATCATTTAGAGGTTGGATAATCCTTTTAAGAAGAAAGATACCATAAGCTCAATCTAAAAAATGTTTAAACTTGTGAACACATAAAGATGTTAACATAATTATCCAATTGCACATTCACGATCAAGAGGAGTAAACAAGGTTTCATGCAATTGAACAAGAGACAGAGTTCCACACAATGGATTCCACCGATCATTAAGAGGTGGGACACTTTGATCTTCCCATTGCACATGGTTTCTTGTTTTCTTAATCCTAAGTTGTATGTGGAGAGTCCAAGGAGAGTGCCTCATGTCAATGATTGAGAGTGGAGGGGTTCAGAATTGCAATTTCATAAATGTTCACAAATGAGGAGGGTATAATACTTTGGTAGTGGTTTCTTTCATTTGTAGAACAAAATGTCTCTTTCAATATATTGGATTTGAAGGTTGACTTACCAAGGTCCATAAAGAGAATGTATTGTGATGAATTTTTTGAGTTTTATCAGCTTGTTCCACTACTATCTTAGATTGTTAGTGCTTCTTTGGTTGACTTGTATGCAAGGGAAGTTTGGCTTGCCATATACCATGAGAACTTGATTTGATGTTGGAGGATGCATCAGGATGGAGATTTGGAGTTCTGTCAGCCTGTTGTTCCATAAGTATCTTAGATTGATAGTTCTTTGGTTTAAAGTAACTAGTCCACTTAGAAACTCTTCGTGGAAAACATAAAATCTAGTTATAGTTTATAATGTCTTATCTCTAGAGTATTGGAAGAAATTAGAGAATCTGAAGGGACCATTGACTTGATGGGATTCCAATCTAGAGATGGTTTTATAGATTATGAGAGGGACATAGAATTATAGTAAGGATTTGTAAAAGGGATTAATTGCGGTGTCTTTTAACATCTTTGAGGAGATAGAGAGTTTGATAGTGCTAGTGATAGTGGTGTGTCTAATGATATTGAAGAAAAGTAGGAGCGCAAGGAAGTATAAAACCAAGCACACACTCTTTAGTGTACTTGATCATGGCTAGTGACTCCCCCCTTTTAATAAATATGTGCAATGTTAGTATGGATGACTCATGGTCTATACTATGTGGTTGTTAATTAACAATCCTAACACTGGACCAATCCATATAAAATCAAATCACATATGCAATTTTGTAGAATTTGGTTACTTGACTTGTTATTGAACACAATTATTTTGGGTTTACATTAATGTGAATAATGTCAACTTCAACATGGTATTAGACCATCAACTATTGAGTCTTAGCCTTGAAAATGTCATGATGTCTCAATGTGTTGAATTATCATTCCTGGAAGGAAATAGCTAAATATCAACATCTCAGATCTAACGTTCTTCCCACTTTTTGTTGATATATGTTGGAGTCACTCATGATGAAGAATATAAACCTATGAAATGTGGAATATGCACATCAAAGAAAACAAAAACATTAAATTATGTTGTGTAGGAGGATTTTAACTCTAAATGTTTGAGGTGAGTTTGTGTAAAATCAACAAGTTTTGATCATTTTGGAGCATCAACTTGAATAATATTCAAGTTAGGTTGATCTTTGGTTTTGCAATAGTAAATACATGGTATATTGTCTTCTCAAAGTGACAAGAAGAAGCAATATATTAAATTTAGACAACTTAGGACACAACACTTGCAATGATTGAGGTCCAAGTATCTAAATTAGAGTGCAAACAACTCAATATCACTTGATAGTTGGTGACAATAACGTTCAAGATCAATGAAACCTAAATTACCATAAATATAGTTACAATGAAAATCAAATTATAGTGATTAAGACTAAATACACTTTTGGGATCACATGGATTGTGAGTTATTGGTATTGATTTAGGAGTTCCTAGTATTAAGATTGTACCTTCACTTGGGGGGGATTTAGAGACTTGTTGGGGGCTTTTGTAGTTGTGACTTATCTCTTCTAGAGATGGTTGCTCACTTCTTGTTTGGAGTCCCGAACTTGTTATGGTGTTTTCACAATGAACTTGTTGATGTTGATGTGGATTATGTCCAATCAAATTGTGAAGGATTATGGATGAATGTTAATAAATAAACCATAACCATCATTTCCTGCACTTAAGTAAGTGTGGGGATTTTTCCTTCAAGTTTTCTCTCTTTCTATTTTTGCATTTACTTCCATAGTTAGATGTTACTCTTTCCTTTCACCTCATTAGTCATCTTCCCTTTTGTATCATTATGGTTTCTATTGTTGTTTGCTTTATTTTCTACTTTTCAATTGCTTGTTGATTTTTCTTTGTCCTTGGACATGGCAATGTGTTGCTATCCATCTCCACAGGTAACAACACATGCTAAAGATAATCACAATTGTGGAAATTAATGGTGATATTTTTTAACTGTGACTGCCAGTATTGTGAAAATTAGTGGTGATGCTTAATTCTATGATTGTCACCATTAATAAAATAATGGTGAGTTCCCTTCAAGGATCGTTACATTTTTTTCACTGTGATTAAAATGACAACGGTCCTTTATCATAGATTGTTAGAAGTTTTTCAAAATGGCTATAAGTGGTGATGATCTTGTAAGGCATGTCACTTTTCATTTGATAATAATAATGATATCAATAGTGATGGTTATTAGAATCAAATCACCATAAGTCATTATTGGTCAGAGGAAATGGTGACGATCATTGACCATCTCCATATATGCATTAAAATTGAGGATCATCAAAGGCCCATTCTCAGAAGTCACAATTGTTCATAGGAAATGGTGACACTCATTGACTGTCCACATATATGCATCAAAGGTCCGCCATAAAAGTCACTATTGTTCATAGGAGCTACTGATGGTCATTGATCACCACAATAAATGTATAAATAGTGAGGGTCATTAAATTCTTGTCACCACAAGTCACTATTGTTCATAGGAAATGTCGAAGGTCATTGAACATCATAATAAGGATTGTTGGTGACATACTTTCATCGTCATCAAATAACCTTTTCTTTTGGAGATGCTGCCTATGGAAATGCTTAGTTTTTCATGATGGAGGTCATTTTGACCGTCACCATTGAGGTTATGGTGACTTTTTTGTGCGTCACTAAAGTCCTTTTTTGTATTAGTGTTAAAGTAAGATGAATTTTTCTATGTTCATTTTGGTTCAAACATCAATTGTGTTTGTTTTGATAGGAAGGTAGGGAAGTCCATCCACAAAAGGGTTTCAATTTTTCATTTCTATGGAGTTTGGTTTATTAAGCTTATAGAAAACATGAGCTCTCTATGGATATACTTGTATTTAAATGACATAAAATTGGTAGAATGACATGCTATGGTGTGAAACATCTGCAATTCTCATCTTTTCTAACCAGTGTGTTGACTATTGGACTATCAGTCTTTTACATTATTTGTTACATTGATCTCTTGAATGGTTTTCCTTTTATGCATTTTTCCTACAGACGCTACAAATTGATTAGTCGCCCCTGCAATCCCAGTGGGATCATTATTAGCATTATACTATTATTTTATTTAACATTATTTTATTTTATTTAGCATTATTTTATTCTATTTAGCTTATACTATTATTTTATTTTCTCTTTCTATACTACCCATCAAAGAACATTTTGTCTAAAATTTTACCATTCAACAATGAAGTTTTGATAAGAAACTAACCCTTCGATAATTTGAAATAACTACCCAAAATCATAATAGCCATGCCATGAACCTGTAGAATATGTTAATCTTTCAATAACAGATCATAGATGTCAAGTAATTTTAGAGCAAATTCTTTAATAGACATGGTACATTCCATACATCACACAACTTCATTTCTCTGTCATCGTCGAACTTAATCTTAATTTCCCCTCTTCCCACATTTTTTGAAGAATGATTGTCACCCAACTAGACCATTCCACCATTATAAGACTGATATTTGACAAACCAGTATGTGGAGACATGTGTAAAGATGCATATGAGTCCACATCCCAAGCATATAATAGAGAGCTAATGTTATTGAGACATAAAGCCTCAGATGTTGTTGTCTCTGATGAATCTGTTATACTAGCTTCAACTAATAATTGTTTTTTCATCCTTCTTTTCCTTATTTAGATACCAATAGTCCTTCCTCGAGTGCCTTGGTTTCCCACAATTCCAAAACTTCCCTATCTGGTGTCCATTGGACTTGGATCTAGATTGTGGTCTCCCTTGTTGACCCTTTTTGCTAGATTTCCCTCTCACTAATATGGCTTCACTAGTAGAGGGATCTAGGGACAATTGTTGCCTCAACTCTTCTCACATTGAAGAAAATATGACATCATCAAATTTCAGAGTTCCTAATGAGTTGGTGATGGTCACCACCATATGATCCCAGGTATCCGGGAGGGAACATAGTAAAATGATCGCTTTGTCCTTATTCTCCACCTATATTCCAACTGAGAGAAGATTGTTGTTTAGGGTATTGAACTCATTCAAATTATTTTCCATAGTTGAACCCTTGTTCATACTTAGATGAAAAAGTTGTTTTTTCCAAAAAACCTTATTTGTTGTCGATTTGGTTTCATACAACTTCCCAAGTTTCTCCCAAAGGGATTCTGTGGGCTTTTCTTCAGCAACATTGAACAAGATAGAGTCTTCTATGCAAATACAAATTGTAGAAACTTCCATTATGTCCAACTTTATCCATCCCTCATCTATCATGTTGCTCAATTTTTTCACAACCCCTTTCAAGGCTAGGGCTTAGTCATTTTGAACTAATAAATCCCCCACCTTCATATTCCATAGGGATAAATTCTTGCCATCAAACTTCTCAACCTCAAACTTGGTTAAACCTCTTGTCATTGTTGCAACTCCCACTAACAAAAGAATCCATGCCTGTGAGTTTTCTAGGATTTGATACCAATTGTTAGAAAAATATAAAAAAATAGAAGCAAACCGCAATAACAATAAAACACGAGATTTACATGGAAACCTTGTTGTACATTGGTAAAACCATGAGGCAATGGAAGATTTGATATTTTATTATTACTCAGTAAAAAAAATACAATGCTTCTATCTCTCATGTGCTACAATGCCGGAGGGGTTCACTCTCCTTTTATACAAAATATATGAAGGTTCCAAAATGAACCAAAATACACTAAAAGGGTCTAGAAATTTTCACCTCGAGGGATTTTCCCCCGCTCACCTGGTGCATATGAGCAATGCATAGGCTTAATAGAGAGATCTAGAGGAAGAATATTGGAGATCTGTATATTGGCTTCTTCTCCTTTCACACTTCCATTCAACTAGTGTTAAACAGCGATGTCCACCTCTTTAAGATTAGGGGATTTTAATCCCACGTCGACCATGAGCCCTTTAAAATTTTTGTCATGTTCGAAGCATGTCAAAAAATGAAAGCGAGCCATCCCGTAGCGAGAACATAAGCATTCAAAGATATCCTAAGAAAGAATTCCATTTTCAAGAGACCTAATATTTTAGGCTCCTTTCACCTGCACCTGTAGGAAACCTTACTCTTCACTCCTTACGGAAGAGACCTATATCAATATATTATAATTTCATTATAGAGTTCTAATATATTTTATATACTATAATTATATAAATATATATTCTATTTTGTATTCATGAATATTTTTAAATTTTAAAGCATTACTATTTAATGAGTAAAGAGGTAGAGGATTTGAAGATAGACTTTGAAATGAAAATGAAATTATTAATGCAAAAATATTTAATTAATTTTAAACTTTTTTATTTTATTTTATATCAATATAAATAGAAAAAGAAAAATATTTATTAGTGAAATAAAAATTAATGTTGTAAAATTTATATTAAATAGATGATAAACATCATCCTTTTAGATTTTACCATCTTGCTTAAATCAAAATTTTAAAAATAATATTTGAAAAATATTTAATTTGATCTATTTTATCTATTTAAAAGTCTTTGTAACACTTAACATTATTATCTTAATCATTTATTAAAAATAATGTTTATTATAATATATTCAACTTTTTAAAAATAACATTGTCTTTGTAACACTTAACATTATTATCTTAATCATTTATTAAAAATAATGTTTATTATAATATATTCAAATTTTTAAAAATAACATTGGATGAATATTTAATGTGATCTCCTTTATCGATTTAAAAGTCTTTGTAACGGTCAACATTACTATCTTAATCATTTATTAAAAATGTTGTTTATAATATATATATATATATATATATATATATTTCATCGGTTTTTTTATTAACAAATTTCTAATATAAAAATCTATAAAAATATTTTAATTGGTAATACAATTAATTATAGAATAGTTGAATAATATTTTAATATGATCTTCTTTTATTAACTTTAAAATAGAGTAAACATTATTATTATAATAAATATTTAAAAATATTTTATTCTTTAATTTTTTATAAATTATTTATCAATAAATTTTTAAATACAAATTATTGTAGTAATTAATACAACTTATTAAAAAATAAATTAGCTCATAAATAATTTTGTTGGATAATTATTAATTTTAGTTTATTGGATTTAAAAATATATATAAAATTTGAGATAAACATATATACATTTTTAGAATTTTGAAGCGTGTAGTTTAAAAGTTCTACAATTTTAAATGGAGGAAGCTTGACTAGCTCCCAAGTTTCATTCTTTTGCAGTGAATGAAACTCCTCAACTATGGATTCCTGCCATATTGGGTCATGTGAGGCTTCTTCATATGTCTAAGGGTCTAAATCAACCATCTAAAAACACTTCTGAGGTAGGTAAGGATCTTTCATTGAAAGAGCACTCTCAAATTTTGATATAGTCCTCCTAGGATCTTGAGGATTCCCCACAAGTTCAACAGCTGCTTGAAGAGTCTTAGCATCCCACTTAGGCCTTGTAGGTGAACTTGGATCTACAATAAGATGGTCTCCATCATCAGATATACCAGAATCAAAAATATTATGAGGAACTTCACTTACTCTCATAGGTGGCGATGTAGAAGATTCTCCAACTTCAACTGATTGCAAGGGCTTTTCTTCGAATTGAACACTCCTCTCAATGAATGATTTTTGAGTGGTCATGTTCAACAACTTATAGCCCTTGGATTCTTCTGAATAGCCAACAAAAAGACATGGTTGGATTTGGGTCTGCATGGCCCTCCTCTTCTCAAGTGGAATCCTAGCCCAAACCTTGGAGCCAAAAATCCTTAAATGAGAAACATCAGGTTTGTGCACAGTCCAAGGTTCAAAAGGAGTGATTCATTTCAATGCTTTATGAGGCACTATGTTATGGATGTAGGATGCATAGTTGATAGCCTCATCCCAAAATATTTGAGACAAAGACTCGCCCTCATGCATACATGTAGCCATCTCTTTGAGAGATTTTTTCTTCCTCTCAGGAACACCAATTTGCTGAGGAGTGTTGGGAACAATATGTTGCATATGAATACCAACATAAGCATAGAATTGTTGAAACTCAGATTTGATGTACTCCCCACCATTATCAGATCTGAGGATCCTGATATATCTCCAAGACTGGTTCTCTACTGAGGCTTTGAAAAGCTTGAACAAATTGAACACTTCAGACTTTAATTTGAGGAAGAAGATCCAACAATACCTGGAAAATTCATCTATGAAGGTTAGGATGTATTTTGCATTGTTGAAAGACTCATGGGGGAATGGAGGTCTGATATGTCACTGTGAATAAGCTCAAGGGGTGCTGAGGTTCGCTCAGTTTTGGCTCTTTCAAACTTATGCTCAGGGTGTTTTCATAGGATACAACTTTGACAAACATCTTTAGAAAACTTGATGTTGGGTAGCCCTATGACCATATCCTTCTCATGAAGTTGAGAGAGATACTTGTAATTGAGATGACCAAATCTCTCATGCCATAATTTGCTTGACTCATTGGCATGAGTAAGGAGAGCAGAAGGTGATAAGAAAGGCACAAAGTGAGAAAACCTATGGACTTTTCAGCTATGGTCAATAGTACCTACGGCAACAATTCGACCTATGGAAATCTTAGATATTTCAACATTATTAGGTGTAAAAACACCCTTTTTGGGAGACCCAGTGCGAGTTATGTGGTAGATTGACAAGAGGTTTGAAGCAAGACCTGGGACATACAACACATTAGTGAAGGAACCATACTTAAGATCAATACTGCCTTTACCTTTGGAAGTAGTTTCAGAATCATAACCCAACACAATAGTTGGACCATAGGAAGAATCAAGAGAGGAGAATGACTCTCTGGTAGGCACCATATGCCTTGAAGCTCCAGAATCAATGATGAAAGAGTTAGTCTTGGAATTGACTGCCATCAAGGCATGAACTCTCTCCTTGTCTTCGGAATTGGATCCTCCTTCCTTCTTTCTTACGCTCTCAGGAAGAGGGATGTTGGCTTTCTCAAGGAGTTGAGCCATTTGATCCATGGTCTTCTTCATGCATGAGCTCTTTGGATGAAAGCCCCTATTGTAGTAGGTGCACTTAGGATTCTCTTTCTTCTTTTGAGAATTCTTCTTGGAATTTGTGAAGTCTTCTTGAGATTTTTGCTTGTCTTTCTTCTGATCAGGTGGTTTCTTGAAATGGGTCTTCTTCTTGCTTTTTGAATTGTTTGAATCTCCAGTACCTAAACAATGGTCTTTTGATGGATTTTTTATTGTGCCCATGAAGACCAACTTGTTTTTCTCCTGAGTGAGAGAGTCCATGAATTCTACCAGTGAAGGACTCTTCCAATTTCAAATAACAAGTTTTGTAGCATGGAAGGTCAAAACAAAGACTAAGTAATATGGACCAAGCTTGGAAAGAGATGGCCAAGATCAATTTCTCATATTCTTTGTCAATTCCACACTGCTTCAATGGAAGAAAAATATCTTTAAACTTTTAGAAAAAGTCTCGTAGGGTCTCGAAATTGCTTGGACTCAGTGAAACAAGTTCATTCTTCAGTTGGTGTCCTCTCAATTCATCAATCTTGCCAAATAAAGTTTGGAGCTTTACCCAAACCTCATTAGGAGTGGTAAGACCATCTAGATGGAAAAGAAGATCCCTGGATGTGCTGAGACACCAGATACCATAAGCCTCATCTCTTCTAGTATTCCACTTTGCCTTCTCAATGATAGTAGTAGGCTTAGTTTCAGTTGCCATAGTCACGCCGTAGAGGCATTTTCTCCTCAATGGGATCTCCATCTGCGCATTTCAGTCAAAATAATTGATGGAGTGAGGATGATTTGTTGTGACTGATCCATGGAAGCTCTAAAATTAGCTTCTGAGTGGTTTGGTTGCGCCCCTGATATGCTCAGTTGCACCCTATGGGTGACTGAATGCGCCCTCTCTCAGACTAGGTCAATCCCGCAGGACAAAAGAAGGAGAATAGAATAACTTGATAGCTCTGATACCATGTGAAAATATTGTTCACACCAATATCTACTCAAGCAATTACAAACTCTCACAAATTGCCTTGCAAAAATGAGTCATAGAACACAGAAATAATCATGAATATGATGCAAACAGTAAAATTCTATTGATTAAGTATTTACATCAGCCAAAATTTGGAAATGTAATGGTTGTCCAAATATATAATTACATCTGATATTTGAAGGCCAAAGAAGGCATTCAAAATCCTCACAAAAGAAGGCTTACTAAAAAGATGAAAAACCCCCCTAGGTGTAAAAAGTGCTTTCCAAATCGCCTCTAAAGCTCACGAATTGGTAAGAGAGGACTTGTATGGTGATGTAGGATGGAAAATCATGCTAAGTACATAATATAGAAAGAGGAAACAT
This sequence comes from Larix kaempferi, assembly GCA_027924585.1. NCBI lineage: Eukaryota > Viridiplantae > Streptophyta > Pinopsida > Pinales > Pinaceae > Larix > Larix kaempferi. Next base: position 801,743 of record BSBM01000704.1, read on the forward strand.
CATAGAGGATGAGTTGGCCAAAAAACTGCTAAAGCCAATTCAATTAGCTTTCACCTTTTCACCAAAATCAGTAAAAAGAAGTAAAAAGAAGGAAGGAACCCTTCTATTCCAAGAATGGAATAAAATCAGACAGAATCTCAGGAAATCTTACCAGAATCTCCAGAAGTGCACCCAAGCGACTCAGGATGGCTTGTGGTCCACACAATGGATTAATTATGGCCAATTGCCTAGTCAACACCTAGGAATTAATAAAAAATGACTAATAATTTAATCCTAAGTATGAAATGGATATGGATTAGTTTTAAATACTCCAATAGGGAACCCCCTTGCATGCGCAAGGATTCCAAAGACCTAGCAACATAAATTTATTTGGAGATGCAATGGAATTCAAGGGAATTAAGTTTTTTTATGAGCTTACCTCTTGTATCAAGGTACACAGACTTGGGGAAATATAAATCAAATCAACACATCCATGTGTTGAGACAAAAATAATATCTTCACATGGAAGGGGGGCCAAAAGTTCCATTGGATCCAAAAAATCGAAAACAAGAGGACTACGCATTCCAATTTTTGTATCTCGCTTGCTAACCCAAATTCTTTATAATAGTCCAAAGCATCATATTTTATACCATCCATCGTCTCTTGCCGATGAAATTATTTATTATTCACTGAGTGAATAACACTTTCACTTTCACAGTGAAAACAGATTTTCCCTTGTATCATATTGAATTCATCCATCAGTCACTCTAGCCATATTCCCTCTTTATTGGCCTCGGCTGCTGCCACACATTCTACTTCAGTGGTTGATAAAACCACTACTGGATACAACTTAGATGTCCAGCTTACATCTCCACCAAAAAGAGTGAAAGTATAAGATGTAGTAGACTTTCATCCTTCTTTGTCTCCACCACAATCATAATCCGCCAAACCTTTAATTTGTAAATATGCCAATCTATAGAAAATAGAAGTGTCTGAAATTCCCTTTAAATATATAAGTATCCACTCCACAACCTTCCAATCCCCCTTACTAGGATTTGCCATGAACTGAATAAAAGCTCCCACTGCTCGAGCAATATTTGATATGGTGTGCACCATGGCAAACATGAGTCTCCCTACGGCTAATGAATATGGTACACGAGATATGCTTGTATTATATTCTTCTATGGTAGGATAATGTTTAGAAGGTAGCTCGAAGTGTAAAGGAAGTGGGTTGCTAACTGGCTTTACATTATGCATATTGAAGCACTTCAAAATATTTATATATATAGTTTTTCACTTAACTAGATTTTCCTACTTGTTATGTCCCTATGTATTTTCATTGCTAGAATTTGATTTTCTACTCCTCAATCCTTCATTTCAAATTTCCTAGCCAACTAAGCCTTGAGATCAATAAATTTATTCATCCTGGGGCCTGCAAATAGCACATCATCAACATACAACAACAAGGTAATAAAACTACCATCATTGAACCTATTATAATATGCACAATGGTTAACTTCACTTCTACTGAAACCTTGGCTTCCATGAAGGTGTCAAATTTTATGTACCACATCCTTGGTGCCTTTTTCAATCCATACAGATGTTTCTTGAGTTTTCAAAACAAATGCTCTTTGCCTCTTTCCTTATATACCTCAGGATAATTGTATCACCATGCAAAAAATCAATTTTTACATCCGTTTGTTCCAACTCTAAATCCTATGCTACTACAAGTGCAAGAAATACCTTTATAATAGTAAGCATCACAATTGGATAAAATATTTCATTAAAATCTATACCTAAGTCCTGCACATAGCATTTTTCTACCAAGCGAGCTTTATAACGTTCCAACAACTCATCATTGTTCTTCTTTACTTTATACACCCACGTATTTCCAACAACTTTTCATCCTAGTGGGAGATCCATGGGTGCCCATGTTTTATTCTTATTTATTGCTTTGATTTCTTCATCCATGACTTTCCTCCATTTATCTACATTCTTATATTCTCCAGCTTCCCAAAATGAACTAAGTTCACCATCATCGATTAACAAAGCAAAACAAGACTGAAAACCAGGAAAATAACTTTCTGGATATCTCTTGGGATGTGTAGATCTTCTCATTTGTGGTTGTTGAACTCATTGTTATTCATGCTAATTAGAAGCTTCATTTTCATCTTCACTCATTTATACTTCAATTGGTAGAATTTCAAGTGTCTATTGTACCTCCTTATTTTGCATGGATTTTTCATTAAAAATAACATCCCGACTAACAATTACCTTATGGTCAACAGGATCCCACAATCTATACCCCTTGACTATATTATCGTAACTAAGAAAAACACATTTCGTTGACTTTGTGTCAAGCTTGGACCTCTTTTCTTTTGGCACATGGGAAAATGTATCGTTGTAGCCAAAAATATGCAAAAGAGAATAATTAACTGGCTTGCCACGTCAAATCTCTTCTAGAATCTTTCCATCAAGTGCAATTGTGGGTGATCTATTAATCATATATTCAGTTGTATTAACAACCTCTTCCCAAAATCCATTATCCAACCTAATGCATTAAGCATGCTTCTTACACTTTCCATGATTATGCGATTCATCCACTCAACCACACCATTTTGTTGTGGCATATATGCAACAATATTCTAGTTATTAATTCCTTCCCACATACAAAATTATAATATTATTTTTAGTAATATTATCCTCCACTATCATATCTAAGACATAAAATAGACTTGCCCAAACTTTTTTCTACTCATGCCTTGAACTCTTTAATTTTCTCAAAGGCTTCTGACTTTTCTTTTCAGAAAATACACCCACACTCTTATATATTGATCATCTATAAAAGTTAGAAAATATCTAGCACCATTTATAAACAGAGTGGTAACTAGTCCAAATATATTAGAATGAATAAGTTGCAAAAGATCAAAACTTTTACTAGATATTGCAGTAAACCTAACTCTCTTCAGTTTACCAAAAATATAGTGTGCACATAGTCTAAATCACAAGACTTGATCCCATAAAGCATACCTCAATCATGCAAAGTTTTCAAACCATTTTCACTCATATGTTCAATTTGTTGATTCCACAACATCACCACATATAGAAAATTTCCTAAGTCTATTTCCACTACATGATTTGTTATTGTATCAATGCACAAATGATACAGGGTCCTATAAGATTCTACTTTTTATACCACGAGGGATCCTTTGGTAATTTTGCATGAATTGTCACCAAAGGTAGTAGAATACCCCAGCTTATCCATCATCTTGATTGAGAGGAAATTCTTTCCTACATATGGTATTTGCCATACATCACACAACTTCCTTTCTCTGTCATCGTCCAACTTAATCTTAATGCCTCATCTTCCCACATTTTTTGAAGGATGATCATCACCCAGGTATACTATTCCACCACTATAAGGATTATATTTGACAAACCAATATCTATTTGGAAAGATGCACTTGAGTCCAAATCGCAAGCATATAATAGAGATCTAATGTTACTAAGACATAAAGCCTCACATGTTGTTGTCTTTGATTAATCTATTGTAATAAATTCAACTGATGGTTGGATTGTCATCCTTCTTTTCCTTCTTTAGATACCAACAATCCTTCCTCGAGGGCCTTGGTTTCCCACAATTCCAACGCTTCCCTTTATTTTGTCAATTGGACTTGGATCTAGATTGTGATCTCCATTCTTGATCCCTTTTGCTAGATCACCCTCTAACTGATATGGCTTCATTAGTAGAGGGTTCCAAAGATGATTTTTGCCTCAACTCTTCTCACAGTGAAGCAACTACGACATCATCAAATTTCAGAGTTCCTAATGAGTTGGTGATGGTAACCACCATATGATCCTTGGTATCCGAGAGGGAACATAGTAAAATGATCAATTTGTCCTTATCCTCCACCTATATACCAACCGATAATCGAGAGAATATTGTTGATCAAGGTATTTAACTAATTCAGATGATCTTCTATAATTGAACCCTTCATCATCATTAGATGAAAAAGTTTTTTTTTCCTTCAGAAAACCTTATTTGTTGTCGATTTAGGTTCATACAACTTCCCAAGTTTCTCCCAAAGGTTTTCTGCGGTATTTTCTTCAGCAACATTAAACAAGATAGAGTCTGCTATGCAAGGACAATTTGTAGAATCTTATTTTATGTCCATCTTTATCTAGTTCTCATTTGTCATGCTACTCAATTTTTTTGCACCTCCTTTCAAGTCTATGGCTTGGTCATTTTGAACCAACAAATCCTCCACCTTCATCTTCCATAGGAAGAAATTCTTGCCATCAAAATTCTCAACCTTAAACTTGGTTAAACCTCCTATCATTGTTGCATCTCCCACTTACATAAAACTCTATGTTTGTGAGTTTTCTAGGCTTTGATACCATATGTTAGAAAAATATAAAAAATATAAGAATACCACAATAACAATAGAACATGAGATTTACGTGGAAACCTTGTTGTACACCGGTAAAACCACAATGCAATGGAATCTTTGGTCTTTTATTATTACTTAGTAAAAAAACTTACAATTCCTAAGAAAGAATTCCATTTTAGAGAGACCCAACCCCAAGTTTTTTATGTCCCCTTTACTTGAATTTTGGCTAATGAGTCAACCGACATGCTTCATTTCTCCTAGATCTACAACTTCATGCATTTTTACTTCTTCACCTGGGACAAGGTTTGGATCAGGGATTATTTTAAGAACCCCCCCAAAATTTATATGTATAAAAAATGGGTGAATCTCCTAGATATAGAAGAAAACTTGAAGGCGATTTTATCAACAATATAATATGTATATTTAATTTTTTTGGCGAATCTTTCATTTCATTATATAATGCTATAAAATCTTGGCGAATCTTTCACTAAATTATAAGATATTGTAAAATCTTGGCGAATATTTCACTTAGTTATAAAAAATTGTAAAAACTTGGCGAATCTTTCACTAATTTAAAAAATATAGTAAAAATTTGGCGAATCTTTTGCCAATAAGACTCAATATTTTCATTTTGTAGATTAATAAGGTAGTGCAACAAAAGAACATGCACCAAAGCTCAAATTTGGACTCTCTCGACTCCTCTACTCTCGAATGAACAAGTGTATGAATGAGGAGAGGGTGGATTTATTTATACATTTCACAAGTAGTATTTGATCACTTACAACTAGAAGGTGTCGTCGAAACATGATTGCACTAACTAGATTCAAGGAAAGTAGGGACTCTACTTGTTATCTCATCCCTTAATGGTCCAATGGACATGTGGGGTCATGAATCTTGACATGCCAACAAATTGATAGAATTAAGTGAATATCCTAGTAGCGGGCCACTTCCTTTATATAGAGATATAGTTATTGGACCAATTCCAAGATTCCAACCAATCTTCTCACCGAAATTTCTTCTCTTTGGTGTCGAATGGTATGAGAGTTTCATATTTGTCAGTGAATACTTAAATGGATCAATCCACACAATTTTTCCTCAGCAAGTGATAACTTCGCCCATCACTATTTTAAAATGTCCCAACACCATAAAAGCATCCATAAATTGATAAATAACAACCCCATGCACTTCTATATTCCCCTAGTGATGAGAATAACACCCCATGCACTTCTAAATTCACCCAGTGGTGAGAAAAACGCCCCAGACACTTCAATACTTTCCCCGGGCACTTGAAAATTCTCCCAAAGATGATAAAAATGCCCTAAGCACTTCAATATTTTCCTAGGCACTTCTAAATTATCCTAAGGATGATAAAAAATCCCCATGCACTTCAATATTTTCCCCAAGCACTTCAAAATTCCCTCGAGGCACTTCAATACTTACCCCCTGCACTTCTAAATTGACCCAATGATGATAGAAACGCACCGTGCACTTCAATACTTGCCTCAACCACTTCAAAATTCTCCCAACAATGATAAAAACACCTAGAAATTCCTTTTCTTGATACACTTCCATTCAACACTTGTTTCCTTGAGCTACATTCACTACTGGGGTTTTTACTGAATGTACCAGAGGAATTGAAACCTTAGCATGTTCGAAAGAATCTATACTCCTAATCATTTAGGGGCTTCCACAAAGTTCAGAACAACCAAGCACATGTCCAATGAAGAAATCATCTATAACCCTACTAATTGTCTTCTCCTCATCTTTGCGAGAAAATATTTATGATCTTGTAGGTCTATTGATATGTTTTTTCTCCATACACAACTTAAGGTCATTTCCAAAATTGAAGCTGGGCTTAGGAAGGTAGAAGTGGCATGCACTTCTTGCTAGGAAGTGAGTGCGTTCTTTAACCTTTTTCCATTTCAAAACTGAACTAGTGGTACTATACAATCTCCTATTGATAGGTGCATGCATAGCATGACATGAGTCAAGAATGGAATTGATAGTTTTGGTGTTCTCCCCATGCTGATTGGTTTACCCTCTTTGATATCTAGATCTATAGTGTCGTCGCACTCCTAAAAAGTGACCAAGGGACTAGGAGAATCACCTTCACCTCTAGGGAACCTTACTCTTCACTCCTTACAGAAGAGACCCATATCAATATATTATAATTTTATTATAGAGTTCTAATATATTTTATATTCTATAATTATATAAATATATATTATATTGTGTATTCATAAATATTTTTAAATCTTATTAAACATCATTATTTAATGAGTAAAGAGGTAGAGGATTTGAAGATAACCTTTGGAAGGACAATGAAATTATTAATGCAAAGAATTAAAATATTACAAATATTCAATTAATTTTAAACATTTTTTTTAATTTTCTGTAGATATAAAGACTTAAGTCCGCGTGGAATTCTTGGAAACTGTTCGTATTGACTTAAGTCCATGGAAACCCAATTTCCAAACTCCAACGTTTCAAAGCCGCAGTGCGAGTTGTACGTATTGAGTCTGAAATTGCATGGAATACACAGAGAACAAAATATGGTGAAAGAAGTCGACAAATACATAGAATGCACATACAAAAAGAAATGCCGTGTTCACCCAAACTCCAATGTTTCAAAGGTGTTGTGTGACTTGTACGTATTGACTTGACTATGGTACAGAATACACAGAAGTAAATTGTATAGAATACACAGAAGTCTAAAATTGTCCGAAATTGTATAGAATAAACTCAGAAAAAGAAGTCGGCAAATGCATAGAATACACAGAGAAAAAGAAATGTCCTGTTCACCCAAACTTGTACGTATTGACTTGAATAGAATACACGCGGAAAAAATAATCTGTTGAAAGAAGTCGGCAAATGCATAGAATACACAGAGATAAAGAAATGCGTGTTCACCCATGGGACATTAGAAGCGGAAAAATAGGTGGGCGGTCGAAATACTTCACTGAACTGGGGGGCAGAGGCGAATAGATAGGTCGGTGGTCGGATTAAAAAAGTTCCACCTATATTCCTTTAATCTCTATTCCCCAATCAATGGCAAATTTGGCTGACCATCGACTTCATATGCATAATGCGAACCGTTATGATTCTATATATAGATAGCCAAGGCAGCCAAGGGGACAAAACTCACATGCTTTGGAAGACGCTGAAGTTTGATCCGGGAAAATTGATCGCAACCCTCTTCTTGTTGTGATGGTACTGCTTGCCTCTGTGCCTCAAGCGATGTCTATTAATTACTCATATTCCCATACTGATTTATCTCTCTCAAAACATAGTCGCTAACATCCTTGAAGAAATTGGCAGTTTGACTAAGTTGACCGAATTACATCTCTCTCAAAACATAGTTACTAACATCCCTCAAGAAATTGGCAATTTGAGTCAATTAATTATTCTACATTTTAGTGATAACAAGTTGAGTTGTGGCATTCCTAAAAACATTAGCAATTTAAAGAAGCTTGAAGATGTTTCTCTTTATAACAATAGTTTGACCGACACAATTCCAAGAACTATAGGAAAGTTACATTCATTGCAAAAGTTAGATTTGAGCTCAAACAAATTAATTGGACCCATCCCATATAGTATTGGTAAGCTAAAGGCTCTCTATTATCTAGACATAAGCAATAAGAATCTCTATGGGAGTATTCCTAAAGCCATGACCAATTTAAAGAAACTTGAAAACTTTTATCTTTCCAACAATGGTTTGACAGGCACAATTCCAAGAACCATAGGAAAGCTTGAGTTATTGTTTGAGTTATATTTGGACTCAAACAAATTAATTGGGCATATCCCATATAGTATCGGTAGTCTAAAGAATTTGAACTCTCTAGACATAAATAATAATAGTCTTTCTGGTAGTATTCCTAATAGTATTAATGGTTTAGTTTCACTTCAAATATTAGATCTATCAATAAACAACTTGGAAGGGTCAATTCCTAATGGAATTGGAAATTGTACCGATATGCGTGTTTTCTCTGCTCATTCTAATAAATTTTCTAGGACACTTCATGTAACTTTGGTCAACTGCACTAAGCTTCAGCTAATCAATTTAAGGAAAAATCAATTATCAGGCGAGCTTCCTTAATATTTCATATTTTTTCAGTACTTGGAAGTTTTAAACCTTGGTCATAATAATTTGCATGGCCATATTCCTCAACATATCACAAATCTCTCCAAGTTGCATGTGTTGTATTTATCCAACAACAAATTCAGTGGAAAAATACCAGTGCATCTTGAGAGACTCTAAGGATTTGTAAATGTTTCTAATGATGGTGAATTTTATGAGGAGATGGAAATTGTCATGAAAGGGAGTAAGTATACTATGCCATATATGTTTCCTGCAAATACTATATTTGATTTGTCTTGCAATAATCTTACAGGAGAAATTCCCTCAAGCATAGGTAGTATGAGTCAATTGCAATTATTGAATTTATCTTGGAACCAATTGGAGGGTCAGATACCTACATCTCTTAGTGAAATATCTTTGTTGGAGCAGTTGGACTTGGCAAAAAATAATTTGAGTGGAGTGATTCCTGAAGAGCTCTCTAATTTACATGAATTGGCCATTTTTGATGTTTCATCAAACTTTCTATGTGGATGAATCCCAATAGGGACACAGTTTTCCACTTTCGATGTATCTTCATTTCAGAATAATAAATGCTTATGGGCTTGTCCTTTAGATTCTTGCAATAAAAATGAAAAACAAGCAAGAAAAGGTGACAATGATAGTAAGGGCCGTAATGCCAGAGTGGGATGGTTTAGTCATGTAGATGAAAACATGTCATTGATAGCATTGGGGATGGGAGTGTGTATTGGATTTGGGGTAGTTTTTGGTCTCTTTATATCATGGGAGAGAACTAAATATTGGGTGGTTCCCCCAAACATGCCACGACCATTTTTTGGGGTGTACTGATTTCCTACATAGGCATGGCCTCCTATGTTCAAAGATTCAAAAAATGAACACTATTTGTATCATGTATAGTTAAGTCATATATTTTGAAAATAAATTGATATTTATGTTATTAATGTTTAAAATCAAATAAACAATATAAAAGAGGAGAAGAGATAATTGTTTTGTATGTTATTATAAAGTTTTATATATCTTTTGTATATCTTGTATGGTAAGAGAGAACTAAACTAATGTTTAGGCAAATACCAAAGTATAATGAGAATAGCTTGCATAACAACAAGTAGATAATTCAATTAAAAAATAACAATAATAATTTTTTTAATGATTATTACAAAATTATATAAAAAAAAAATCATATAAAAATTGAAAACTATCATTTTTTTGGTTTTTTCATCACAATATTATCAATAGAGATAATTTATTAAAAAAATAACTACAATTTTCCAATAAATATTTCAAAATTATATAAAAAATTATTTTCAAATCTTAAACTGTAATTCTCGTTTTCTTATCACGTATAAATGTCACATCCATAATATTTGTTCACACTTTAAAGAATAAAAACAACTAAAATAATATTTAATATTTCAAAATTAAATATAAGAAATTATTTTTAAATCTTAAACTGTAATTCTCTTTTTCTTATCACGTATAAATGTCACATCCATAATATTTGCTCACACTTTAAAGAAAAAAACAGCTAAAATAATATTTGTTCACACTTTATTGAAACGATTAGACGAAGACTAATAAAAATTTCGAAATATTTTTTAATAAGACCAAAAATTTAGGGGCTAAGGCTCTGGACCCAGTGGCTGGTCCAGATGGTCCCTTCGCCAGAGATCAGGGTTTGATTTCTGCATATACTTGTATCCACGGAAGAAAGGCTCTGTCATCTCTGAACGTGCAACCCGAGGTTTGTAAACTGACCTACTCAGCTGACGTAGCTCAGAAAAGGAATCCACTTAGTTCCTCAGTTGTCAAAAAAAAAACCAAAATATTAAGTGCCAATAAAACCTATTGGTTTATCCATATTCATTACTTTTAATGAATTCATCCTGTTTACCTAAGTTTCCTAAATTAACAGAGACGAAACCTGAAATTGAAAATGTTGATTGGATTATATTTAATATTTTTTTGCACGGTAGAAAAAATAGCTTATTTCTTATTTAAAATTAATGATTAAATTATATTAATATTTAAAAAAAAATTTCGTTACTAAAATTTAAATGAAAAAATACCTTCTTCATTTGTGCATTGCACTATTTACAATGGTAACGAGGTTCATAAACTTCGAAAAAATACATTTGGTTTTTTTTAAAAATAACTTATTAATCCCTTCTTACAAATATCTACTATGAGACCATTCATAAAATGCATTGCTTACATCACAATCTATCACATCAAAACTGCTGCTGAAAGAGCCTACTGCAGTGCTGCAGGTTTTATACACATATTGTCACACAGGTTATATTATTTGTATCAAATATCTGGTGTATCAAAACTGTTACTAATAGTTACTCTCAGATTACACTTCAAATCTTGATTTTAATTATTAGTTACTCTTAAGCATTTTAACTTTTTTGAATGTAAGAGTTTTTGGTCTCAGATTACACTTCAAATCTTGATTTTAATTATTAGTTACTCTTAAGTATTTTAACTTTTTTGAATGTAAGAGTTTTTGGTTTATTCAATAAAAATTATTTTTAAGGGAATCTATTTTTCCATTTGAAATTGATTTTAATTTTTTTTTTCTATTTATCACAAAGAAAGATTGATTATGCCTAACATGAAAAATATATATATTGATAGTTACCAACACTTCAATATTATAAATTTAGTCATAACCTTCTAAATATAAAGTTTTATTAATTCAATTAATTATTATTTACTCAAATCTATAAACTAGAATATTTTACAATTATCCTTTATGAGATTGAAACATAAAACCACCATGTAGAATTTTAAAAGCTTACTCAAGTTGCATCTAGTTCTAGCTCATATTTTCTTCTCTAACTTATAATGGATCAAGATTTTGAGGATAACATTTAATTCAGAATTGTATGTTGGAGCATGCTATGCAAAATGTGTCCAAACACTCTAGTGCATTTTGATAACATTTAGGATCTTCACTTATGGTGAGAAATGAACTCTTTGTAAATTAGGATAATTAATTAATTAAGTATGTTTTTAATTTATGAAAGGATATCCTCTTATAATACAAATACATTTTTTTCTTTTATAGAACATAGTGAAGAGCATGTGTTGTAATGACATAAAGGGTTGGTTTTTTTAGGTAACCTTCTTCCATGGATTAATATAGTTGAAAATTTTGACACCAATTATAGTTAGAGACATTGTTGTGGTGTTGCAATGGAAAAATAGTTATTACATTCTCTAGAAGAATGGGTAAAAATACAAGCACCATAATAGGTGACACGATTGATCAATGGGAAGATTATTTTAAAATTGTATACAAGTGTAAGATTATGATTGTGATATACCTTTAAATATAGGATTGTGAATTATTAGAAAATTCATTTATTCTATTTCTATTCAATTTCTAATTAGCTAATACCCAAACAATGTAAATTTCATACATAACTTGTATTTCCTTTAGACTAATAGTGAAATTAATGAGAGAAATAAAAACAATGAACAAATAATCACTATCATGGAGTACCTTTCAAAACCATAAAAATAATACTATAATAGTAATACCATAATTTACCGCATTAAACTATTAAAAAGAACACATACTTTGTTATAACAACTATGGAATATCGTTGTTAATATAACATTCATTTCCCATACATAGCCATTCTACTCAAGATCATGGGGGTATACCATAATAAGGGTAGTTATTATATGTGATATCCTTTGAAATTTCCCTAAGAATGTGTTTATATATACACTAAGTTAGTTAAGGCCTATCATATTATTTAAAAATATACAATAGAATAATCAAATGGTTATAAAAACAAAAAATTATAGTCTATTAAAACACTTATGAAGCATAAAAATTTGGAATATATTCATATGTTTATATTTGCATATTCATCATCACAAGGATGTCATATGCATAGATGATGATCATTAATCCCTATATGACCACATGGTTAGTGTATTAACTTCACTTCATCATTCTTATTTTGATTTTTTATAAATAAGTGCATGGTAGAGGAAGCTGAAATCACATTATCATCAATGGATAACCACAATTCTTATTTTGATTTTTTTAGAAATAAGTGCATGGTAGAGGAAAGTGAAATTTCATTATCATCAATTTGGATAACCATAATAAGAAAACAACCAATGCTTTCATCTCCATCACCTAAGATTCATTTGGGAATATATCCAGTTGTATGACCGAGAACCTTGAGCACATGTCCTCATGGTATGGTGTTTATTGTGGATAACATGGACCTTTCTAAGTCCATATTGGAAGGTACCTTTTTGTTTACTCTTACCAATCTCTCATTATTTTGTAGTTTGAATCTTTATAATAAAAAATTATTGATGAGAATAATTCAAGTTGAGTTTTTCTAGCTTAAACCACTGTGTCTACTTTAACTAAGGTGAATCCATGAAAAATGGATAACACTTTTTAGTGAAATATGACAATAAAAAATTGACATTTTACATATTTTTAAGATGGAAACCCTCAAAACGCATATACCCTTGTGAATTTTGAAATGTAGTAAAAAAAAATAATTTGCAGGGAATTGTGTTGTCTTTCTAATGATATTTTATTAAAAAAAAAACATATTTTAATGTGTAAAATTTTCATTTAAAATATGAGCATGATATACATAGAACATAGTATATCCCATTTTTGGTAGGGGGAGGGGGGAATTATATTTTTTATTATTTTCAGAAGTCGACCAATTAATACTTGATTCATATTTTATCAAGATGTGTTCACATCAACATTTTTCCTATTGTTTACATACATTGAAAAACCAAATACCCTTTTGAAGAAAAAGAATCTAGGAAGATCTCACATGTTTTTTGTAATTGTTTGTTTTGTATTTTTTATGTTACTAATTTTTCTTCAAGCACATTTGAAACTATGGAAAAAATATTAAGTGTGTTCTAAAAGAAAATAAATTAAAAATATATTATGAAATGGAAAGTGTGAAAATAATTTCATTGGACAGAGGATTCATTAGGGAATCCACTAGAATCAACTATGCCCCCTTATATACATGAGATGAAGGGGTTTCACACCTTGGATGTTGTGGCTAGAAAAAATATTGTAGCAATGGGATTTCATGATTTTAAACCATCAATTGAGTAATTTTCTAGATTGAGGGTTCTTAAGATGCTCAATCAAGGGCTAAATAAAGATTTTCAAATTCCTTAGTTGAGGGTTAATTAAACCTTCTAAAAGGGTTATGTAGGTTTAACAAGTAGCTCGATCAAGTAATTGCTACTAAAAACAAAAAATACAAACAAGAGTATTTATATTTAGCACTTTGAAAGGTTTTGCTAGATTTAAATATTAATATGTACACAAGCTTTAGTTCATGTTTCTTTATATTATAAACTTTCATAGATATTATGATGAGAGATGATACATATTCTTGTAGCCCTTGGCAATTTGGTTCAGTTGGCTACACTCTCTCTTTATTCAAAGATTCCCACTACTAGCATTCCTAAATTCATTTCCAAAGTTGAGAAAATTATCTTACCTGGCTATTAGTGATAATAGGCTCATCAGTAGGATACCTAAATCCATTACCAATTTAAGGGAGTTTGGATTCCTTGTCCTCTCAAATTTACAATGTGACATGCAAAATTCTGAGAGTCATAGGAAAGTTGCATTCATCATAACACTTCTATTTGGATTGAAACTAATTAACTGAGTCTACGACATAGCATAAACAACAATGTGACATGCAAAATTCTGAGAGACATAGCATAGGTTAGTGAAAGGTTTTCATTGTACTAATCATATATAACAATAGTTTCTTTGATTGTATTATTGATAGTATAATAATTTTGTTGAACACTTGAGATATTAAATATATTAGAAAACAACTTGAAGGAACTTTTTTCCATTATCAATATATATAATTGCACTTATTTATTTATTTTATCTACTCGTTCTAGAAACCTTTTTTCTAGGACTTTGGCCTCACCTTTGGCCAGTTGTACCAATATTTAAATACTAGTTGAAATTCCTTAGATTGGAACTCATCTAACTAGTAAGTTGGAAAATCCATTGTATTTACAATCTCCCAAAGTGGAATACCATCTTTTGGATATCTAGCATGCCATATAAACATTTGGCATCACATGAGACCTAGGATTGAGGGGATTCTTAGTCTCTTAATCTAAGTTGGAATTATTGATTTCTTTTGAAACTTCTCTTATAATTCTAGTCAATTGGTTCCCATCAAGGATTCTATATATTCCACTCGAGGTTAGATGGTCCTTTGTTTTAGCTACGTAATCATTTTGATTTCTGATTTCTAGATCCACAAACAATTTAAAGAATCTTGGAAACCTTTTTCTTTGTACGAACGGTTTGGCAGGAATAATTCCTAAGTCATATGAAAGCTTCATTTATTGAAAGAATTATATTTGGAATGAAACAAATTAACCTAGCATATCGCATATAGAATATGTAAACTAAAGACTTTCAAATATCTAATCATAAATAAATAGCCATGAACAATTTAAAGAAGTATGGAAACCTTTTTCTTAGTAAGAATGGTTTGACAGGTACAATTCCTAGAGTCATAAGAAGCTTCATTTATTGCAAGAACTATATTTGGACTAAAACAAATTAACCAAGCATATCCCATATAGCATAGGTCAACTAAATACTTTCCAATATATAATCATAAATAACAATAGTGTTTTTTCTAGTATTCCAGATAATATTAATGGTTTGGTCTCACTTGCAACATCAATTCTATCAAAAAACAACTTGGGGGAACCGATTCCTAATGGCATTGGTAATATTTTCACTTCTATGAAAGTTTTCTTTGCTCATTCTAATGATTTGTCTTTCACTTTATAAATCTTTGGTCCACTATACCCATCTTATGCTACTGGATTTAAGGAAAAATCAATTGACGAGAAAACTTCCTCAATACTTCACATTTTTTCATGACCGTAGAGTTTTAACCCTTGGTTTTAATAATTTTGATGGTTATATTCCTCATCATATCACAAATATCACCAAGTTTGATGTGTTCGATTTATTCAACAACAAATTCAATGGAAAACTACCAATGCATCTTGAGAGGATCTCAGGATTTGCAAATGTATCTAGTGATGATGAATTTGATGAGGAGATGAAAGTCGTCATGAAAGGGACTGCGTATACTCTCTCATATATGTTGCCTACAAATACTATATTTGATTTGTCTTGTAATAATATCATAGGGTAAATCCTATTATCCCATTAGGCATATAGGTAGTATGAGTCAATTGTGATTATTAAATCTATCTTGGAATCAATTGGAAGGCCAAATACCTACATCTTTTAGTGAGATATATACTTTGGAGAAGTTGGACTTGAAAATATATAATTTGAGTGGACCGATTCCTAAAGAACTCTCTAAATTACATTAGCTTTATGTTTTGAATGTTTCATCAAACATTCTCTATGGGAGAATCCCAAAAGGGACATAATTTTCCACTTTCAATATATCTGTATTCCAAAAGAATAAGTGTTTATGAATTTGTCCTTTAGATTCATGCAATGAAAATGAAAGACGAGCAAGAAAATGTGACAATGATAGTAAGAGTAGTAATGTCAGAGTGGGATGGTTTAGTCATGTGGATGGGAATGAGGATTGCATTTGGGGGAGCGGTTTCTCTCTTTACGTCATGGGAGAGAGATAAACATTGGGTAGTTCCCCAAAAATTCCAAGACCCATTTTTAGGGTGTACTCATTTCCGAGATAGACATGGTCTCTTAGGTTCAAAGGTTAACAAAAAACTATTTGCACTATGTATAGTTGTGGTACCACTCATAGATTTCAAAAATGAAATTGTACTTGTATTATTAATATTATAAATCAAATATGGGTTGGCAGGGGTGGGAGGGGTCATTTTTTACCCTGGGGAAACATACAAAAAGATTATGATTGGGGAATAGGGAAAAAAACAAACAACGATGCAGAATGGTTCACATTAACTAAGGGGATGAAAACTGCAAGCTCTCTCAGAATAAAAGACCTGGTCATTTTTGGGGACTCTCTCATGATCATAAGAGAAGCTCGAAATCTCACTATGAACTACAAAACTCCTTCCAAAAGGATGCAACAAATCTTCAAACCTCTTATCAACGACTTCAGCTCTATCTGTTAGGATATTCCTATACTCCATCCTAGTCCCACCAGTATTTTGATCATTTACATTTTCAGTCATGCATGCACTTTTAGTGTTTGCATGCATTTTCATGCATTCCATTCATCAGTCCTAGCACCTATCCCTTAGTGAGATAGCCCCCGAAGCTTCCTTCCACTCAATTTCAGCCCTCCTAGCCTGTCATGCGCCCTCCTTTCACCTACTGCATGAGAAGGGTGCCTTTCTCACCTACCAGTCCAGTTTACTTTAGTTATCCACCATTCTTTCCTTGATTTGAGGCCAGACTGACTCCTCATTGCTGTTATCACTCCGATTGACCTCCGATGAGACATGACTACCTGTTCTAACTCCAGTTAGCTCCTCATGCACCCCCCACTGAGCCTCCTTCATTCAGTTAGTGTCTCCATGTGCCAGTTACATTCAGTTACACCTACCACACTCAGTTAGACTCAGTTTGACTGACGGTTGACAGTTACTTGTGCATTGATGACTCCACCGATGATGAGATAGACTACTAATTATGCTCCGATGACACTCCAGTGATCCTTTGATCACTCCATGAAGGCTAATTCGAATTGCCACCTTAGGTATTCGAATCCTCATGCATTGTACTACATATTGTCCATATTGTGATTAATTAATTAGTGTGTGTGAAGTATTTTTGCTTCTATCCGAGTTCTACTGTATTATTTTTCAGTTGCTCATTATACTGCATTGACCACTCTTCTTCTATTTTCTTTCTTAGTCAATTACTTTCTTGTGAGGTATACATCATCTCTTAGATCTGCTATGAGGATCTTCACATGGTATCAGAGCATGTTGAGAGTATTGGTTATCTCCATTCTTGAGAGTTTTTTGTAGGTTATTACCAATATTTCGAGTGCAGTAGTTGCAATAGTTTCTGCAATTTTGCAGCAGTAGAAGTTGCAGATATTCTCTATTGTTTTTGTAGGTCTTCTATAGCTTTAATGAATTCAGAAGAAATCCCTCCTCTTTATCCACTCAACTATGATGAATGGAAACCGAAAATGATAGCATATCTGAAGAGCCATGATCTCTTTGATTATTGTTTTGAAAGAGAATTCGAATCCTCTGAAGGAAAGATTGACTGGTTAAATAATGGTGACAGAGCCATGGGAACCATGATACTTGCTATGTCTCGATGCTTGGTACATCAATTCTTTGATGATGTTGAATCTCCAAAATAGATATGGGCCTACCTGGATGAAAGATTTGGCAGACAGAATGAAGGGATTGGTCCAAACCCCTTCGAGAGCAAGTAAAGTGATGCATTCGCCCTCCTTGATGATCTCATTGATCATGAACCAGTATCAAACACATCACATATTGAAGTTGTCCACAAAGAACTTGCAGATTCTATACTCATGCTCCAACTTTCTTCTCTTTCTGTGCCAGCTCACACTCTAGATATTGCATAAGGTCCTAAATCCTCTGTTGCACCAGAGTCTATTGGTTTGCATCATGATCACATGATTATTTCGGAGGTAAAATCAACTATTGGAGGTAATGCATTCGCCCTCCTCAAGCAATCACCTCTTATTTACTACTATATGATCATTATTCCATTCTTTTAGAAGGTTATTGAAGGATATGGCCATTGCCATTTGCTTGGGATAATTTCTCATGCACATCATGGGAGATCCCCTGCTGGTTCAAAGGAGATCTCAAGAAACCATTGCTATCCACTTGGGATAATTTCTCATGCATCTACTGGTTTTGATGTCACCTCTTATGTTTCAAAGGAGATCTCAAGAAACCATGATTCAAGCCTTGGATCTGATTTGGATTCCAAGCAATCACCTCTCATTTACTACTGTAAGACCATTCTTTCATGTTCTCAGAAGTTTATTGAAGATAACGGCCATTTCCATTTGCTTGAGAAAATTTCTCATGCACTTACTGGTTTAGATCTCACCTCAAATGGTTCAAAGGAGATCTTAAGCAACCATGATTCAAGTCTTGGATCTGATTTGGATTCCAAGCAATCTTTATTATTTGATGGTTCTTTTTGGCATAATCTCACCCATGATGGTTCAAAGGAGAAGACAAAAGACTATCTGCACATTCATAGATTTGATCCTACCTCAGCTGATTCGAATCACAGGTTCAAGGATCATCCTTATACTTTTGGATTTGTTCTCATCACATTCGACCTAAAGAGCAAGTACAAGCACATGCTTTTTGAGCATGATCCACTTATTCCCAAGAAGAAGATACCTCCAGACATATTACCAAGCATCACACCTACTTGAGTTTGGAGCATTTATTTTTTTATGTGTGCCTTACAGTCTGTTTTGAGGGGGCGTATTTTTCCCATGAAATTTTCCCCACTTCCTTGGTTTATTGACTGTTATTATTCATTCTATTGGGTGACCTTTGGTCTTAGTTACCAGGTCCCATAATGGATTAAGGGGGGGTGTTAGGATATTCCTATACTCCATCCTAGTCCCACCAGTATTTTGATCATTTACATTTTCAGTCATGCATCCATTCCAGTCATCAGTCCTAGCACCTAGCCCTCAGTGAGCTATCCCCCGAAGCTTCCTTCCACTAAATTTTAGCCCTCCTAGCCTGTCATGCACCCTCCTTTCACCTAATGCATGAGAAGGGCACCTTTCTCACCTACCAGTCCAGTTTACTTTAGTTATCCACCATTCTTTCCTTGATTTGAGGCCAAACTGACTCCTCACTGCTGTTATCACTCTGATTGACCTCCGATGAGACCTGACTACCTGTTCTGACTCCAATTAGATCGTCATGCACCCTCCACTGAGCCTCCTTCATTCAGTTAGTGTCTCCATGTGCCAGTTACATTCAGTTACACCTACCACACTCAGTTAGACTCAGTTTGACTGATGGTTGACAGTTACTTGTGCATTGATGACTCCACCGATGATGATATAGACTACTAGTTGTGCTCCAATGACACTCCAGTGATCCTTTGATCCCTCCATTAAGGCTAATTCGAATTGCCACCTTAGGAATTCGAATATTCATGCATTGTACTACTTATTGTCCATATTGTGATTAATTAATTAGTGTGTGTGGAGTATTTTTGCTTCTATCTGAGTTCTACTATACTATTATTTTGTTGCTCATTGTACTGCATTGACCACTCTTCTTCTATTTTCTTGCTTAATCAATTACTTTCTTGTGAGGTATACATCATCTCTTAGATCTGCTGTGAGGATTTTCACACTATCACCCTTTTACACATCCTCTGAACCAACAACCTTCGAGCTGATCAAATGGTGAATAAAGGGGTGCTCTTAGACTATGGATATATTGTCTACAATGGAATCAATCCTAGTCGTTGTTGGGTTCCTTAACCCCTCTAGGACTCCCCCAAGGGATGCTCTACCTCCCCACCCCCTCTATGCTAACTCAAGTATTTGTGGCTCCACATTTCGTGGCACCATCTCCTCCCTCCTGCACATAGTTGTCCCTCCTCCTCCTCCGTACCAGGCTCGCACGATCCATTTAATGCCATGACATGGCCTTCTTTACCACCCCGCTCTTTCCACTATCATCGTATCGCTTCCCCTTATCTGTTTCACTCATCCCTCTGCAAGCTTTCGTTTCACTGTAATGGGTGATACGCCTCATGCGCTCCCCCTAGCAACCTCTCTGGGTGTTGGTCCTCCGGCATATCTTGGCCTTCTTCACTCTTCTTCCTGTTTCCTGTGCAAGAAACTGCTTCCACTTCCCTCTGCTCTCAAACATTCCGACGCTCGTCTGCTTTCCCCAATGCATACCCTTGTTGGCGACCTCTCCAGTCTTAATCTTCTCCCCCTGGACGACATTATCCCGACTCCTTCCTCATCGCAACTCCTTCTCAGCCCTATTCCTATCTCTTGGGGAACTATGGAGAAGCAACTTCGTCTTCTCAGGGCAGAGAACGATGAAATAAACATGAACATGATGAGGATGTACACTCTGCTCCAGTCCATCAGCATAGAAATTAGGAACAATACCAATATCATGAATGGGATAATTTATACCATCTCTGATACTGTGGATTATATGGACAACATCATTGCTAGTGTGGACTCAAAAACAGAGGACAACTACAAAAGTATTTTAGAAATGGATGTCAAAATTGACAAGCTCAGGGAGGACATTGGACGCTGCATTCCAAGCTTTCACGACAGCAAAGGAACGGGCATTGGACCTGAACATTCTATGGAAAGCACTCTGGGACCTGCTGCTCAGCGTCGTAGTTAGCTCAACTATTATCTACTCTTCTAGCTCCTTCCTCTTAGTACTATTTTTAGCTACTCATGCACAGTTTGGTTTTTCATGCCTTTTATGCAGTTACTAGTTTAGAAGTTTTTTTGATAAAAAAACTCTCCAACAAGATGAACTATATGCTTCACATGGATTTAAACTCTACAGAAATCCATCTTTTGATATGTTTTGTTTCTGCATTTTCATCCTTGGGCAATTTGTAAGAATCTATGGCCATTGTAGAACATGTCCTTTTTGAGTTAATAGTATTTTTGTAAAAGATGAACAGGATGTCATGGACTTTGAATCCCTTCGGATACATTCCAATGACCTATCTATTTAATTATCTGCTGGTTTTTTTCTAATATAAATGACCCTCAACCATTATAGGGAATTTACATTTATTTTCTTTTTAAATACAAGTTCACTAACTCATAATTAAAAAGAACCTACATGTGGGAACTCTTTCACTAAAAGTGACTTTTGCACATATCACTCACTTATTGCACCATATTTGCATCTATTGTGGTTGGCATATTTTTGCATTTGTTCAATTTTGTTCAATTCCACAATCACTCTCATTTGACACAAAGCCTTCACCATTGAGGAACAAAACAACCCCCTAAGGAAGTCTCGAAGACCGCAAGGCCTCTTCCATCTCTCGAGGGATGTTTTTACACCTTCTCCCCATGGTTCACACGAAAGGTAGTCTAGCCGGGGCTACTCCCAGGCCACATTGATAGGATAATCTGGGTGAGGCCGAGCCTTTCTAGGTATATTTTCTCCTCTTGGAGAAAGTGTTAATCCTACCACCTCCTCCACCACCGGAAGATAATAACCCTCATTTTCCCCTGAGGAGAGAATAGAGATACATCTACACCTTCAACACCACCTGGGTCTCCCCCTAGAGGAAACCAAACCCATTCTACAATGGAAAGACAACTTTCCCTACCCTATTATTCATGGCTAGTCTAAATATCCCAGATTTGATCAAAATTATCAATGACCCCATTGCACATGATCCAACCTTGCCAACTATGCCAGATAAACCTCCCTCTGACATTCCCAAATTCGAGGGAAAACAAGGGGATGATCCCACCAACCACGACATGTCTTTCCACTTATGGTCTTCATCAAATAGCATAGTAGATGATCCTGTGAGGATTCGCCTCTTTTAGTGTACCCTCACCAAAACAGAAACCAAATGGTATGAAAACCTATTGAGAATGACCCTTTCCACGTTTGCGACATTGGCGACCACATTTCTCACTTACTTCCAACTTTCGATCCAACATGACCTTGGTCTTGAAATTCTCATAGAGTTTCAAAAAAATACATCCACCCACATCATGTACCACATCCATGAGTTGCGTGGACACCACACATTGTGTAAAATTGAAATAAAACACCCTTTTTGTTAGATTGGTTTATCAAATATCTCCAACTCGCTGTAGCTAAATATGTCACCACATCCATGCCTCAAAGAGAGGAAGAGGCAATTCTTAAATCCTAGCATTTTGATCTCATATATGCACACCTAGCTACCTTTACACCATCCTCTTTGATGCCCCTCATCTTCGATCGTTGAATCCTACACCTATGGGCTTGTCACATTCATCGGATGGGATTATTGGGTCCATTTACCACTTAGTAAAGGTTCCTCCTACCATGTCGGTGCCATTTAATATGGATCCACAATACCCATCCATGCCATCTACGTTGGTAACCCCTACACCGGTACCAACTCCACTAGTTGGTCAATTGCAGTATGGACCCTATAGTCCTACTTACCCAAATTTTATCCAAGCAACAACAGTTCCCTCAGCACCAATGAACCAAGCCCTTCTTACATCCAAATATTATGGAGTGCAAACCACATTTATCCCACCCCAAGGTATAACCCTTATTATCCATTCCCATGGAGAACTAGCCAACAACGTGCACCCCACATGGGAGTGAACCTGGTTCGACCTTCTTACATTCAACAAGCTCAACCATTTGAGCAATTGAACACCACAAACCCCCAGAATCCTTAGACTCAGGGGAAGAAGAAAGGGAAGAATAAGACAAACTAGTAGCCAGGGAAAGGGGGGAAACACTCCTCCCCAACAAAACTAGAATGTGGGTAATCAAAATGTAGGGACTAACAAGTCCCCCATACAAGGGAAGAACACTAACCTGGGGACCAATTATCGTTTCTCCATTTGCAGGGAATATGATCATTACACTCATAATTTCCCTCTTATCCCCGACTGCCAACAGTT
This sequence comes from Larix kaempferi, assembly GCA_027924585.1. NCBI lineage: Eukaryota > Viridiplantae > Streptophyta > Pinopsida > Pinales > Pinaceae > Larix > Larix kaempferi. The sequence goes on from BSBM01000704.1 coordinate 824,875, forward strand.
AGTGGAAGCCAAAAGGAAGACAATGACAAATCCCCCTCAGGCTACAAACCCTCCCCAACCCCAAACCATTACAACAACCCTTCATGAACCAAGGGGTTGTTACACAACAACAAGATCCTCTCCCCCCCGACAATGGCTCTTTTCAAAATATCTACACGTTGGATGTTAATCTTAAGACCCGAGCTAGGGGTTATGATAGTCCTGACACCCCCAAAGTGAAAGAAGCTCTTATCCCCTCGAGGGGGCCTCTCCAAATAACATGCCCAAGTGCTAAAAAAATCCCATGGATTCCCAAGGTTCAACTTCGGCGTACCCCTAATAACCCTCACATGAAAACCGCCCACAATTACAGTATTGTGGATGATTTGGCTCAATCACCTACATCCATGTCCACGTTAGATGTATTAGATTCATGCCCAACTCAAAGAGAGGCATTACTCAATGCACTTGGCGCTGTTGATCCTTCCGACGCACATCTCATGAGCTTTGATCTCAACAAAGGTGAACCGCGACTACCCTTTTCAGTCACATTTCAAATCCCCGTCATAGTAAAAAAAATTATGATTCATCGTTGCATTATCAATGAAGGTGCATCCAATTATGTTATGTCTGCTAAAGTGTGGAAACATTTAGGGTCTCTAGATATGGTCCCTTCATATATTAATATTCACGAATATGATGGGAGACCATCCCAAACAATAGGATTGTACCAAAATTTCCCAATCGAACTAGGGGGAAAGATGGTTATGATCGATATCGAGGTGGTCGACGTCGAACTTGACTACAACATCCTCTTGGGGCATAGTTACATGTACACCATGAAGGAATTTGCCTCATCGATCTTCTGAATCATGATGTTTCCTTTAAATGGGAAGTTCGTCACCCTTCAATAACTTAACTACTATGATCCCAACACCACAAGTAACCTTGACAATGTCCTTCCAACTCTTGCCGGCGTTGATCAACTGTATGTCGAAATTTCGCTTGGAATTTATAAGGACTCCAATTTTTTAGGATTATATTAGGGACTGCCACCTAAGATCCCCACATCAACTGAGGGCCTAATGTGCATAGTTTTCACCATTGAAAATGGAGCCACATCCACCTCAACACCATGATCAGCACCTCCACTGATTCATGGCATTGAACAAATGTTGAGTCCATCGGTTCCACCAACTTTGGAATTCCATTTTTGTACCCGCCTATGGGTGTACAAGGGACGTGGGTTATGGCTTAGATAACTCTACCTGGGATCACCATAGGTATTCCAGTATGGTACCTTACACCACCCTACCCAGAAATGGCTTCTAAACCAATAGCTCATTATGCGTTTGTCCCTGTTTCGGCTGCTATGCCTACAAGGCCCGTAACACCCTTGGTTACAATAGGCCAACCTATGACATATGCAACTAAACCTCAACCAATCATCACAAAGACCAACAATGTGGGCACCAAGCAACCAAATTTGAAAGGTCCCCTATTACCAAACCCTGGTCCCTCAACCTAAAGCAGAGCATATCAACAAACAATAGCTAAAATCCCCAGTAATGATCAATACTCCCACTCAAAGAGTCATGCCGCCATGTTCTCTTTGCGGGAAACAAGGCCACGCAACCAACCTATGTCCCACTTTGCTAGAGCTAAGAAACTTGATTAACACTCTCGTTAGCATAACTCATGCTCCACCAACTATAAAAGAGGGCACATCTTCCTCACCCACACCTAAGTCTAAGACACTGCGTATGAATCATGCATGTGCCATATGTTCTCAGTATGGGCACTACAAACACCATTTCCCTGATCTCCGTAAATTTCAGGATTCTTTTTTCGACCATTTGCCTCACCTAGCCATTAGATGATACCTCCCCCCCTTCATCACTAGACGAGGTTCCCATTAAAACAGTTACTACGGTTAACTCGGTGAATACTTCCCCTCGGTGGGAATATTCCATACTAGAACAACAATCACCATGTCACCCACAAATTCCAGCGATTGTCTTGAATCACACCAATGCTTCTCGACCATGTCGCTCATGCAATTTAATGTCTCACCATTCATTCCAATGTCCTCTAGTAGCCGCATTTTGCACTCTATGTGCAACCTAGAGTCGATTAGTCGATAACCTTACCCCTTGCGGAACCACCCTCCCTACGGTAAGTGAGGAGGATAATGAGCCGACAAATCACAATGAAGACACCGACAACATGAATTTATTAGATCCCCTGAGAGATCTTGATCCTCCATCACCAATTTCCCTTGAAGTATTGGATCCCTTAATATTTTCGCAAGAAGAGATTCCAACACCCATGCTAAGAACCTCTAAATATATCGGCATACTGCATCTCAACTCAGTCCCTTCAGAGCAATATTGAAGATCCTTTTTCCTCATATGAAGACATGCTAGAACAATACATATTTTCCTTGGATGAAGAGATAATCGAATCCATGCACACTAATGAACCTCAATGGGACATTTTCCATCATAGATCCTCAGTGGCTAGTATGTAGGAACCACACACCCTTCTCGTCGAACAACAATATACAATTGAGTCAAAAGATTTTCTACCCCCTAGTCTTATCGATTGATTCAAGAATCCTATTCCTTCCCCAGATGCTTTTGAATACAACCATCTCGCTAACGTCTCCCCCACAATCTAGGTTGATATATCCATTACACCAGGAGTCATCGAAAATATCTCCATTGGGGTTTCCTTCTCACCACAAGGGATTACTGATTTTACCGCTCCCTTCAAAGAGTTATGTGACATTTTTGCATGGTCCTATGAATAAATGCCAGGACTTGAACCGACAATTTTCGAGCATCATATCGAAACTTGGCCCAACGCCTTTCCCATCCAACAAAAACAACGTTGGGTTCACCCCTCTAAGGTCTCTATAATCAAAGATGAGATTGAGAAACTCTTACAGGATGGGTTTATTTTCCCCATTGCTTACACATCATGGGTTTCTAACCCCGTACTGGTTAACAAAAAGTAGGGAACCATTCATGTCTGTACATATTTTCAGGATCTCAATTTGGCTTCCTTGAAGGACAATTTTCCAACACCCTTCATTGACCAAATCATTGACTCATGTGCCGGTAGTGAAATTTTATCCTTCATGGATGGGTTTTCTGGATATAATCAAATATGAATTCACCCTCAAGAGCAGTACAAGACTGCATATACTACATTGTGGGGGACCTTCTCATACAAGGTCATGCCCTTCGGTCTAAAGAATGTAATTGCTACTTTCCAACGTACTATAGCGTACATCTTTTATGACTTGGCTCACATCATCCTCTCCTTTATAGATGACCTTACCTCCAAATCCAAAAAATGTTGCGACCACCTTCAAGACCTCTGCACCATCTTCACACGATGTCACATATACAACATATGCTTGAACCCCTCAAGTGCATGTTTTTTGTTACCCCTGGCCTCCTATTAGGATTCATTGTCTCCAAGGATGGCATCACTATCGACCCCTAGAAATTTCAATCCATCTTGGAGATACCACCCCCGCGCACATGATTCCAGTTGCAGAGTGTCCAAGGCAAGGCTAACTTTCTTCATCATTTTGTCCCTGACTATGCCACTCAGGCCCATAGATTTTTACGACTCCTTAGAAAGGATATCCCCTTCAAATGGGATGCATATGCCCAAACTGCCTTCAATGCCCTTAAACAAGCATTGTCGTTATCCCCCCTCATATCCCCCCACAAATTTGATAAAGACTTCATCCTTTATATATCCGCATCATCTTCCGTTATGGCTAGCGTGTTGGTCCAACCCGCTGAAGACCACCAATAGCATGTCATTTATTATGTCAACAAAACCTTCACTAAAGCAGCACTCAACTACACTCATGATGAAAATATCGCACTTGCAGTCATTCTTTCCATCCAGAAACTAAGCCATTATATCTTGCTCCGCAAAACAATCATGGTTTCCAACTCCAACCCGATGCAATACATACTTAGCCGCAATCTTATCAATAGTAAATTTGCATGTTGGATCATCATCATACAAGAATTTGACCTCGAATTCATTATCCCTAAAAGAAAGAAAGCCACGACCTTATCCAAGCTCATTACATACCTTCCGTCTACTAGCTTGGGCGAACCTGTTCAGGACCAATTACCCGATGAGCACATTTTCTTCATCACTGGATAAGACCAATGGTACAACAATATCACTACTTATCTTCATACTCAGAAGTTCCCCCCCACCAATCCTGCGATGACTGCTGCAAGATCCAACACCAAGCACCCAGATACCTTCTCATCGAGGATGTCTTGTACCATGTGGTATCGATACTATCCTATGGGGGTGTCTAACACATGAGGAGGTTGAACAAGTTCTCAATGACTCTCATAGCAGCGCTTGCAGTGGCCACCTCTCAAAACTGGCCATCGCTCAAAAAATATTACGTGCAGGTTATTTTTGGCCCTCTATTCTATCAAACGATGTGCAAATTGTCAGGTATTTTCCTACAAAAAACAGTCTCTCCCTGCACCCCTACACCCAATCATCACCACTGGTCCATTTTGTAAATGGGAAATTGATTTCATGGAGTGTCTCCCTACTTCGACACAATTCCACCAACATATCATTGTTTCCATCGATTACTTCATCGAGTGGACCGAAGCAATTCCCATATTTGATTGCAAAGGTATTATTGCCATGTGCTTTTCTTTAACCATGTCATCTCCCACTTTGGAGTACCCAAACAAATCATCCCCGATAATGGAAAACACTTCCGCAACAAGACATTTGAAGAGATATAGCAGCTGCTAAGCTTTCAACATGAATTTTCCATAGCTTACTTCCCTCAAGAGAATGGATAACTTGAAGTTGTCAACGAAGTTCTCAAAACTATGCTCCAACGCATAGTGAATAAGAACAAAACTAACTAGCACCACATGTTATTCCTTGCTCTTTGGGCTTATTGTAGTTCAATTAATACCACTATAGGTTTTATCCCATTCTACCTTGTCCATGGAGCAGAAGTTGTCATTCCCATAGAGTGGTAGATCCCTACCCTCCAATCTATTGTCGAGTTGCTACCAGATACCAACGCTCTTGAGAAACACCTATTTACTTTGGAACACCTTGACAAAGAACATTGGGACTCCCTTCAACAAACTGAAGCCATGAAATTTCGTTCCAAGGAACGTTATGATCAACAGGTGCGACCCCGTACCTTCAATGAAGGCGACTTTGTCCTCGTCTTCAATGCCAAGAAAGACAAGAAACCAAGATCCGGTAAATTTGTATCTAAATGAACAGACCCTTTTTTCATTAAGCAATGTCTCCCCAGCCTATGCCTTAACCAAATCCGAAGGTATCAACCTCGACCACCCCGTCAATGGGTTGTACCTTTAATGCTTCGACCCTTGATACTTCGGTACCCATTAGGTACGTCTTGATTTGGTTACATAATTTCTACATTGTCAATACCTTGGTCATGTTCTTTACTACACTTGGGTATGTGCAACATATGTGCAGGATCTCGACCAAAACAAGAAGGAGACTCTTGTTTTTCATTTATAAGAACAAGGCGCCATGCTACAGCAACAGTATCGGGCTCTTCATGAAGGTATCATTCCGAAGCCGGAATATAGGAACTATTTTCCCTTCATTTATAATGCATTTACAGGTATTCTTGCTGATAACCATAGGGCCCTCCTTCCCAATCTTGATGTGCCATCAACGTCAGCATTGTGCATAGCGTATTCCCCGATTGGTGTGCACACCAACACCATCCCAGTCATCAATTGACACCCATGATGTCAAACCCCCACAAGCCCGAGGAATCACATACAACTTGAAAATATCACCCCTTAGCTTATCATTTTATAATTCCGCATTTACTCCCCCAAGTAGACACCATCAAATTCTTCAACCCATGTTATGATTAATATTCACAAATACCACTCATACCTCCATGAGCACATTATTTCACATAATCTTCCTCATACTACCACCCCCTTAAAGAAACCTATGGGGCCCCTACCCACCGAATTTACTAATTCTATTCAATTATCCCACAGGAATACACTACATAGCATGGATTCATGGAGCACCTATATTTGGATATGCAAATTAACCCTCACTTCATCCTAGAAAGTGTCCCCCGATCCACTCAAAACTGTGGGGACTCCACCCATCATCAAACTGGTCCCACGACTCACCCAAAATTGTGGGGACCCCACCATTATTCTTTATGTACAAACAATTCCCCCATCAACTTACATTGCGGGAACACCCAATTCTTTTGGAAGCAAACCATGGTCATCTTTGACTGATGTATTTTAGTATCAACATCCTCAACAGAATCCATTTTGACTGATCACCGTTACTCCCTATAATATTGTGTCTCCATCAAATCCCTTTCATTTGCAGTTTGAATCCATTCATCTCAATTTGTACCATAATGAAAGGAAAATTTGCCATCCCTCCTCCCCATGTTTACATTGATCAAAGGAAGTTATGAGCCCCACACTTATCAACTAGTCTTATTTCAGTTCTATCCATCCACTAGTTGGTTACAACATGATCTTTCTTCTCAAGATAAGATACTCATGTTATCATGTAATTCATCTCTCGTCGACGTCAAAACAGTTTATTCTGAGAGTTGCAGTAGTACCTTGGGTTCCCTTTCAATCACTATAAGGGAATGCTTTGAACTTGGTAGGGAGAGTCATTGGTGCTCCCTAACCTCGTGGTTTCTCTTATGCTCGACGTCAACAAATTTATCACATCAGGTGGAAACATACTTTTGAAGGTAGCAGTGTTCACATTTGCAAACCATGGTAGAAGTCCATCTTGAGCTGTGAAGTCCTATTCCAGCAACTTCACATTTCACACTGGTGCCCCAACCCCGTGGGCTTAGCATGATCATCAGCAGTATCGCTTCTTCAACACTCCACAGTAGTTCTTGGATTATTTACTCTCACATTGATCTAAGACACCTTCGTTCATGTCCTAGTAGTATAGTTGAGTGACCCCTTTGGTACTCCATTATTGTAATCACATTGACAACATTTCACGAGCAGGGGTATGCCCACCTGATTTATACAACAAAATATTCTTTCCTATAGCTCCAACATTCGTCACCAACAACCTTCCCCTATGGGAGGACCCTATTTTCCACATATGATTTGTCCTATAGAACAGGAGAGAAACATAAGAAAAAATGATGCATTATCGACTCTAAAGTACCCTCTGAACCTCATACATCAAGGGGCATCTATTAACACCTAAATATCACACACATGCGACATTTCAACAAATCTTGCAGTAAGGTGTCATTAACATAAAGAATGCATTTCACCAAAGGCATCCTCAACAAATCCAAAAAAAAAACATGACTCCAAAAGTGCCAAAAACCAATCAAAAGAAGGGGTTGTGCAGCTAAACCATTGTTGACCCACATTATAGCACATGTTATCAATGCAACGTTTGCGTGATACTCGCGCGACTATTCCTCAATAGTAGCATTGCTATCAAAACGATGGGACCACCTACTTCTTGCGATGCATTGAAGGCTCCATTGTCTCCAAGGATCTGAATTCAACTCCTCACAAACTTGGTGGCATTAATTATCCCCCTTGGTGTACCTTGGAACTAGTTCATGGAGTAGATGAGTTCATATTTGGATGTAGTTGCTTGTTGGCCACCACTTGGCCTATATAAGGAATCCATTGGCATGCATTTTGTAGAGAAAATCAAGAGAAAGGTTATGCATGCTCATAAGAATCTATACTCCTAATCAATGAGGGGCTTCCACAAAGTTTAGAACAACAAATCACGTGCCCAATTAAGACTTCACCTATAACCCTACTGATTGTTTTCTCCTCATCTTTGCGAGAAAATATTTATGTAGGTCTATTAATGTAGCTTTTTTTAGAGATAACTAAAGGTCATTTCCAAAATTGAAGTCGGGCTCATGAAGGTAGGAGTGGCATGCATTTCTTACTAGGAAGTGAGTGTGTTCTTTAACCTTTTTCCCTTTTAGAACTGAACTAGTGGTACTATCCAATCTCCTATTTGTAGGTGCATACATAGCCTCCATGAGTTAAGAATATGATACATAGTTTTGGTGTTTTCCCGTGTTGATGGGCTTACCCTCTTTGATATCTAGATCTGTAGTCAGATTGCACTCCTAAAAAGGGACCAAGGGACTAGGAACATCACATTCACCTCTACGGAACCTTACTGGTCACTCCTTACAAAAGAGGCCCATATCAATTATATATTATAATTTTAGTATAGATTTATCAATATATTATAATTTTATTATAGATTTATCAATATATTATATTTTTATTATAGATTTCTAATATATTTTTATATTATGTAATTATATAAGTATATATTCTATTGTGTATCCATGAATATTTTTAAATATAATTGTGTATGAGTATATGATATGTGAATAATCATTATTTAATGAGTAAAGAGGTAGAGGATTTGAAGATAGACTTTGGGATGACAAGGGATGACAATGAATCATTAATGCAAATAATTAAAATATTATAAAGATTTAGTCAATTTTGAACAATTTATGTGTTTTCTATTAATATAAATAAAATAAAAATATCAGTAAAATCAAAAGTAATGTTACACTCATGCAAAACTATTTTGAGATATATAAATTTGTAAAATTTATATATAAAAAAATGATAAACATCATTTCTTTTAGGTTCTTCAATCTTATTTAAAACATTTTTTTTAAATAACATTTGAGGAATATTTAATGTGATCTCTTTAGTTTATTTAAAAGTCTTTATTGATTTTAAAAACTTATCTTAATCATTTATTAAAGATGATGTTTATAATAATGTATTTATTAATTCTTCATTAATTTTTTATTAACAATTTTTTAATGTAAAAATTAATAAAAATACTTTAATTATTAATACACTTAATTAAAAGATAATTTAATAATATTTATATTTTTTTATTTCTTTCATTAACTTTATTAACCTTAAATAATTTAAACATTATTGTTATAATAATAAACCTTTAATAAAAATGATATTTAAAATTATTTTATTTTTTAATTCTTTACAAATTATTTATTAATAAATTTTTTAATATAAATTATTATAATAATTAATACAACTTATTAAATAACAAATTATTCATAAATAGTTCAGTTAAATAATTATTAATTTTGATTTATTAGATTTAAGAATATATACATAATTTATAATTTGAGATAAGCATATATATTCTTTGGAAGCAAAAAAAAAGGCGAGCGACCGACAGACTTTACTGAACTGGGAGCCACAGAGGCGATTAAAATGGATCACAACGGTCTTCTTCTTGTTCTCATAACATTGCTTTCCTCTCTGCCTGCATCGATGTCTTTTAATTACCCCACCTCCGCCCCATATTCCCATCCTGCTTTTTATGATGATCATTCTGCTTCTGAGGGCATGGTGAAGCAAGGTGAAGTCATATTATCATCAATGGATGCCCACGAGAAAAGGGATGCTCTCTTGGCGTTCAGGAAGGCCATGACAGTGGATCTGTATGGTAGCCTGTCCAACTGGACGGCTAAGAACGCCAAAAACATGTGCTCGTGGTATGGTGTTCGATGTAGACCTAACACCAGAAAAGTGGTCGCCATACAGCTTTCACAAGGTTGGCTGTCCAATTGGACGGCTAAGAACTTCAAAAACATGTGCTCATGGTATTGGGAGGCACCCTTTCTCCGTCTCTCGGCAACCTCTCATTACTGCGGTCTCTCAATCTTTCTAATGATGGGTTCGTTGGAACAATTCCACCCGAGCTTGGCCAGTTGAAAGCGTTCAGGGTAATTGACCTGAGCTACAATTTTATCAATGGTACTTGACCTGAGTTGAAAGCGTTGAGGGTAATTGACCTGAGCCGAATTGGGCTTGCTCCAGAAACTGCACACCTTGAATATTTCTCTTAATGAGCTACGTGGAAGAATTCCGCTCAAGTTTCGCTAGCTTAAAGCACTACGAATACTAGACCTCAACGGTAATATGCTCGGTGGTCCTATTCCAGTCAAGTTGGGCTTGATGCAGAAGCTAGAGTACTTGGATCTAGGTTGCAGTCACGTGGATTACCCGTACAACAATTTCTCCGGCAGTATACCGCGTCAATTGTCTATATTGACACAACTCAAACATCTAGACCTCGACGGTGTTATGCTCTGCGGTCCTATTCCAGTCGAGTTGGGCCTGATGCAGAAGTTAGAGTACTTGGATCTAGGCAGCAGCCGACAGTATCAAACATTCTTTGTGGAAGAATCCCAACTGGAACACAATTTTCTACTTTCAGTGTATCTTCATATCAAAAGAATAAGTGTCTATGGGGTTGTCCTTTAGATTCATGCAATGAAAATGAAATACAAGTAAGAAAATGTGACAATGAATGATAGTAAGGGTACTAATGTTGAAGTGGGATGGTTGAGACGTGTGGATGAAAACATGTCATTAATAGCATTGGGGATGGGAATGGGATTTCGATTTGGGGGAGTGGTTGCTCTCTTTATGTCATGGGAGAGAGCCAAATATTGGGTGATGTGTCCAAACATACCACAACCCTTTTGGGGGTATACCGATTTCCTACATAGGCATGGCCTCCTAGACTTTTAAGGTTCGACTATCTGTATTATGTATAATCAAATAGTACTGCTCGTACATTTTGAAAATAAAATCATGATTATAGTATTAATGTTAAAATCAAATAGGACTGCTCGTACATTTTGGAAATGAAATCATGATTATATTATTAATATTAAAATCAAATAAACAATCTAACAAAAGAAAAGATATAATTGTTTTCCATGTTATTATGAAGTACTTACAAATTACAATCCAACCAAATAAATTAAATACTCATGAACCAAAATGCAAATGCACTACTCCTACAAATTCACTACTCCTTGTTGTATTCTATATCTTATATGATGGTTTACGGAAAAGTTTATAAATTTAATTATATAAAAAGAACTAATATTTCAAACTAATTTTTAATGAAAGCAAATTTCAAAGTGTAATGAATCAAGTTCATAGAGTACCTTGTGATTTCTTGTTCTATCTTGTAAGGTTGGTGAAAAAAAGTTTATAAACTTAATTATACAACAAAAATTAATATGTCAAACTGATCTTTAATGAAAAAAAGAAAAATATCAAAGTATAATGAATCAAGGTTCACAGAATACCTTGTATCACACATAATATTTCATATGTCATTGGTGCACATAATTCAATTGAAAAATCATAACAGTTTTTGGGTGGAAACGTGAAGGTGGGTTACACTTTGGTGAGAATCAGGCGTCGAAGAACCATAGCGGAAATTATTCGGCCGAATAAATATAATTATTCGGCCGAATAATGTAATTATTCGGCCAAATAATTATATTTATTCGGCCGAATAACTTATTATTTATTCGGCCAAATAACAATTAACGGGCCACCGTTAGACCTAACGGTGGCCTCGATGTGTGTGCGAGGTTTTAGCCGGACGGAGAAAACGCATGGCGTTGTGCAATTATTCGGCCGAACAATTATTTGGACGAATAATTGTTCGGCCGAATCATTATTCGACCGAATAATTATTCCACATAAAAGCTCGTCCGTGGCCATTGTTTGTCACTTTCCGCTGATTTCGTGGACCCCTTGGTGCTGTTGCTGGTCCTGCCTCCGCGTCACCCGTCTCGTTTGTTTCCTGGCCACCCACTCGTCTGTCTAGCAGGTGGTCATCGAACTCCGCCACCTGCTTCCCCGCTACTGCATGTCACTTCTCCGCCACCCTGTGCGTCAGGATTTGCTCGGTGGTTGGTCGTTGCTTGGTTGGACGTTTCGAATTTTGTTGCTGGAGTGTTAGGTCTCCAGCTTCTGCCTCTCCCTTTCGCTCGTCCGCCACCTTCTGCTTCTCCCATCCGCTCATATTCCAGGTTCTGCCTCTGCCACTGGTTCGTAAGGCTGTTTGGACGTCTGGACGTTCTTTGGTGGAGTCTGCATCTGGACATCTGTAGGTTTAGCGTGTGGCTGCACTTCTATTGGTGGAGCTTTGGCGTTGGAGTGTTCTCCTGGGGACGTTTTCATAACAGCGGGGTGTTGTAGCTGGGGACCTATCGACGCGAGGCTGTGCAGAGGTAATTCTTTTCACATATTTATGTGTTTATTTTTTTCTTTAAATTTCTTATATTAATTTCTAATTGTTATTGCAGGTTTCCTTTTCTTGGCTGCTTGGCTTGTTTCGTTTCGGCTGTGTCCAATTCCTCTTGGGGCTCTATTTGGCCGGATCTAAATTCGCCTGCTTTCATTTGGGCTGCGTCTAAACAGGTAAGTCGAATTTTTTGTTAAGAATTAAGTATTGGTTTGAAAAGCTTTGAATTTGTCCCTGTAAATGAACTCTGCCCAAATGGACAGAGTTCATGAACTCTACCCAATTGGACAGAGTTCATGAACTCTGCCCAATTTTGGACAGAGTATTGGTTTGAAAAGCTTTGAATTTGTCCCTGTAAATGAACTCTTCCCAAAATAGAGTTCATGAACTCTGTCCAAAATTGGGAAGAGTTCATGAACTCTGTCCAATTGGGCAGAGTTCATGAACTCTGGTCAAATAGTATGTTGAAAATTATTTAAATTTAAATATAAAAAGAGGAATATATGCAGTGTTTGGTTAGTTATTTTTGTTAAATTATTGATTTTGCTTATGTGTTTGGAAACGAAAATAAAAGTAGGACTGTAATTATATTTGCAAATGATATATCCTTTTTATTTATAGGCTTGTCTTATTGGCTGAACTCTGTCAACATGGACATGAACAAAGTTCATGAACTCTGTCTATGTTGACAGAGTGCAGAGATCAATATATTAGTTCTATTACAAACTGTGTTAATGGATAGCCATAGATACAACAAAACTTTAGACGATTAAACTTTAAAATTGACTTTAGGTACAACTAAACTATAGACATGAATAGACTTTAATTTAGATGTACTATGGAATAACAAAAACACTTAGAAGATTGGTACAATAATTTCTTATACATCCGAACAATAATAGTCATAGTCATTTTAAAAACTATTAGATGATATAATGCCACAATGGTCTTGAGTTTTGGCCTTGTAAAGGTGGCCATTCTTGGTATTATGTTTTTCTTTGGTTGCAACATGGCAAACTTGGAGAACATAATACCAAGAATCGTTACTGTTATCAGGTTGAAACTAAAGACCATTGTGGAACATGGCAAATTTGGGAAACATGTCAAACTCGAAACATAATACCATGAATGGTAAATTTTGTTTGATTCTATGGAATAATGAAAATATTTGTAGATATAATTTATGTTTAAAGTATTAAAATATCTTAATCAAGTTATTAATTTAAGAAACTGAAGACCATTGTGGAACATGGGAAATTTGGGAAACATGTCAAACTTGAAACATAATACCATGAATTGTCAATTTTTTTTTTATTCTATGGAATAATGAAAATATTTGTAAATATAATTTATGTTTAAAGTATTAAAATATCAATTAAGTTGTTAATTTAAGATTTAGATTAAAAGTTAACAGGTTCATGAACTCATTCTTTGACATAAAGAAATGAACCCTTCATTTAGTATTTAACCATATTGGTTTCATTCATTTTAAACATCAAAAACACTTAGAAGATTGACACATTAATTCTTCACACATCCAACAATATTAGCTATACTCTTTTTAAGAACTATTAGATGATATTAGGTAAATCTAGGTCATTATTAAATAACTGAGTCCTTATTAAATAATTTGAAGAATTAACATGTAGAATTTGAATATATAATCAATTGATATTTGTGCAAGTGTAGACATTATATTAAATGGAAAGAGAGGAGTCTTTGAGGCGAAAGCATAGCGGGAGGTCTTCACAATCTTCTGGGGTTGGTGTTACAAGTGATAATCGGAGGTTGTCAACCTCCCCTCGGGATTTTAGTTTATTGTATAGTTCACATCGACGAGGCGAAAGGGGTACAAATGATTCCCCTATATCTTCTGTGGGAGAACGCCGATCTCGACCCTCTGTTGGTATATGAATATCGATCTTTTAACATGTGTACATGCAAATTATTTTTTTGTGAACGCAAAAATTGTACTTGTGTTTAAACAAAACTTTGTTTTTATTTGAAGCAGAGCATGGTTCAGAAGATGCTTGTAATTCTATAGGGATGGAGACAGAGCGAGCAAGGGAGATGGATGAGGGTGCAGAGTAAGGTTCTCAAGAGGCTCATCATTCTACACAAGGTGATGATGGTCGAGCTAGGATGCAATATGTTTAATTAACTGAGGGTTGTACACCAATTACAACATATCCATCTGATCTGCCTCGGGAGCTTCCATGGGAAAGTGGTGATCATCAAATGACTCTTGAAAGATGTAGATCCCACTATGGAAAGTTGGAAAAGGATTTGTCTACTATGGATCTCCCTCCAGAGAGTAAACAAAGTTTGGAGATTGTTTTGGGATCACTGCAAAAATTCATTCAAGCATATGATAATCTCGGACCAACTACAAATAGTTTTTTTGATTTGATGCGAAGATGAAGGGAACAAGTGATGGGTCCAGACAAGTGGAATGTTGTGAAGGAGAGAGTGACGAAAGAACAGGCCAAATCAATGTTTAACTTCAAAGAAGGTCTAAAGCGAGAAATGTTGAAAATGCAATATTTCAAGCATCCTGATCTTGCACATCTACTCTATGATCGATTTCTCGCAGCCTATGGTCGGTTTCCATGGAACGATGAGGTTTCTCAATATTTTGCTATATTTTTTTATGCTGAGTTTTTCTTAAATATGAAGCCAAACTATACCGATGTTCATTCAGAATTTTATGGAGTTGGAAAGGGTTGAATATATAATCGAAAAGGTGCTCTTAGAGACCCTACAACAATTCGACCTCCACCCCAGATATCTCGCCCACCCAGGTTGGTGGCATTAAGATCAGAGATAGAGCCCACATCTCAACTTGGGACAACTGCAAGGAATTTTGTTGGCGATGGTTTATTGTCAACATTAGTTGGAGTAGATGTGGGATTGGTTCGAGAAAGGGCTCGTTCTGCTATTCGTCAAAAGTTTGTTTACAAAACTAATTATGAGATAGATGGAATGAGCATTGAAGATCTTAGGGTGTATGCCAAGGTTTGTCGTGACCTAGCGGCAAATGTTATATCCAATGACACATCGAGTTTGGAAGAGGTTTGTTGATTATGATTATGATATGACTTGATCTTAATTAAATCTTTTATTCATTTTGAATTGAATTTTTTTTTACATGATATGAATGATAAATTATGTTTTTTTTATGTAAAGTAATAGGTACATTATGTAAATGTTTATTGGTTTCAATTTTCAAGAATGATGAATGAACATTCTTTCCATGTTTCCACTAGCGAAAATCTACAGAATATTCGAGAGGTATATTTATTATTTACATACTTGTAATTATGTTTGAACTTTATATATATATATATATATATATATATTGAATTTTAATTTAACTATGCATCTTATTGTTAATTTGACTTATCCATGTAGGTTTCTTTAGATACGAACTTTATAAATGATTTACCATCTAATGTGAACTAATGTTTATTTAATCTTTTGTTTTTATTTTAAGTTAATTGGCACAATAATTTTTTTGGTTTTCTTTATGTTTTATTTATTAACACAATTTAAATTTTAGGGGGGAGATATAGGTTCTCTGCTTCATGCAGCAGATATTGGCATGGAGGTAATTTTGTTCACACTTGAATTAATCTTTGACATAAGTTTAATATTTTAATTTTTATGGATTTAGTTAAAATTTGTTCTTAAGTAATTTATGAGATTCATAAATTGATTTTATACATGTTGCAGCTTGGATCTCTTAAATCTTTTGGAGGCAAAGGGAAAACTCCTTTGGAGGATGGTGGTGAACAAGTATTTGGAGAATTTGATGTAATTTTGTTAATAATTGAATTGTTTTTTGATATATAAGTTTAATATTTTAATTTTTTAAATTTAGTTTAAATAATTTAAATGATATTCATAATCTGCTTTTATACATGTTGTAGGGTGGGTTGAGTCCAGGGGGAGGCCCTAGTGGGGGATAGCATGGTGGACATTTTTTTTTTGTTGATATGCATAGATTGCAAAGATTTGTTTTGGACATGTCGATGAGATTTATTTTTGGACTAGATACATATATGTACATTGAACTCACATGTTCATGAACATTTTTTGAGGATTATATATATGTTCTTTGAACTTACATATTTTGTGAAACTTGATTTAAATGATCTACTTATTTTTGTTTATTTAGCATATTAAGTGTGATTTAAAGGTTTAGAATATGTACTTGCATGTTTAAATAAATGAATGAATATGTAAGAATGAATGTTAAGATCAAGAATGTTAAGAACATGATATTTTTTAATATTATGAAGTTTATAGGAATGTTAAAGGAAATTTAAAAATGGATGAACATAGGTTTAAAGTTCATGAATGAGGAAGTTTTGATTGAAATATGAATGAATGTTAAGATTGAATATATTAAGAACATGAATGTTATCTTTGAATGTTAGGAAGTTTAGGAATGCTAGAAGTTTTGATGGAAATATGGATGAACTAGGAAGTTTAAAAATGAATGTTAAGAACATGAATGTTATCTTTGAATGTTAGGAAGTTTAGGAATGTTAGAAGTTTTAATAGAAATATGGATGAACTAGGAAGCTTAGGAATATTCTAGGAATATTATGAATGTTATCTAAGTTTTGATGAAATTATGGATGAACGAGGAAGTTTAAAAATGAATGTTAAGAACATGAATGTTATCTTTGAATGTTAGGAAGTTTAGGAATGTTAGAAGTTTTGATAGAAATATGGATGAACTAGGAAGCTTAAAAGTGAACACATGTTAAGTTCAAATTTTAAGAATGTTAGGAAATTTAGGAATGTTAGAAGTTTTGATGGAAATATGGATGAACTAGGAAGTTTAAAAATGAATGTTATCTTTGAATGTTAGAAAGTTTAGGAATGTTAGAAGTTTTAATAGAAATATGGATGAACTAGGAAGCTTAGGAATGTTAGGAAGCTTAGGAATGTTAGGAAGATTAGGAATGTTATTTAAGTTTTGATGGAAATATGGATGAACAAGGAAGTTTAAAAATGAATGTTAAGAACATGAATATTATCTTTAAATGTTAGGAAGTTTATGAATGTTAGAAGTTTTGATAGAAATATGGATGAACTAGGAAGCTTAAAAGTGAACACATGTTAAGTTCAAATTTTAGAAATGTTAGGAAGTTTAGGAATGTTAGAAGTTTTGATGAAAATATGGATGAACTAGGAAGTTTAAAAATGAATGTTAAGAACATGAATGTTATCTTTGAATGTTAGGAAGTTTAGGAATGTTAGAAGTTTTAATATAAATATGGATGAACTAGGAAGCTTAGGAATGTTATGAAGCTTAGGAATGTTAGGAAGATTATGAATGTTATCTAAGTTTTGATGGAAATATGGATGAACTAGGAAGTTTAAAAATGAATGTTAAAAACATGAATCTTATCTTTGAATGTTAGGAAGTTTAGGAATGTTAGAAGTTTTGATAGAAATATGGATGAACTAGGAAGCTTAAAAGGGAACGCATGTTAAGTTCAAATTTTATAAATGTTAGGAAGTTTAGGAATATTAGAAGTTTTGATGGAAATATGAATGAACTAAGAAGTTTAAAAATGAATGTTAAGAACATGAATGTTATCTTTGAATGTTAGGAAGTTTAAGAATGTTAGAAGTTTTGATAGAAATATGGACGAACTAGGAAGCTTAAAAATGAACATGTTAAGTAGAAGTTTTGATTGAAATCTGAGTGTTAGGTTTAAATTTTGATAGAAATGTTAAGAATGAATGTGATGGTAAGAATGGATGTTAAGGAATTTATGATAAGGTGTAATGAATGAATGATTGTTATCTTTGAATGTTAGGAAGTTTAGGAATGTCAGGAAGTTTTGATAGAAATATGAATGTTAGGAAGTTTAAAAATGAATGTTATCTGAGATCAAAGTTCCAGAATTTGTTAGGAAGTTTTGATTGACATATGAATGTTAGGAAGTTGAGAAAAGAATATTATCTGTTCAAGTTTTGATATGAATTTTTAATTAATAATTCTTATTTTCAATGTCCAGGTACATTTGATGCGGCTGAAATCATGGCAAAATGGGGATAACGATTTTTTGTTTTTTAATCATAAGCGAAGATTACAGGATTGTGAAGCTTGTGCTAAATTAGAGCAATGATTTTAGACAACAATTTGATGAATTTTCATCGATTTGTTGTAAATAATTATTCCTCTAATTTAGCATAAGCTTCACAATCTTGGAATCTTTTCTTGTGATTAAAAATAAAATGATTGTTGTCTCCATTTGCCACGATTTCAGTTATGTAAACTTACATAAGCGATATTTTAAATTAAAGATTCGGGGCGGAGAGTGGCAACAGCCACAGATCCGTTATCTCATCCCTTAAGTGGTCTAATAGACATATGGGGATCCGAATAAAGTATTTTATATAGAATTAAGACAAAAATTTTACACATTGAGGTTTTCATTACCAAATAAGTTTTGAATTCAAATTTCAGCATACTAGAATACGATCATTTAAACTCTTATACTCTAGTTCCTTTCAGGATCATAGACATAGAAAGAAAAAAATATATTGTATACAACATTTGACAATGACATGGACAAAACCATTGATCTATTAATTTTAAATATATGGTTTTAAAAACATCGCAATGGAATGCCGTCCTCAATTATTCGTTTATGGTCATATTTGGATAGTTTTTATTTTTTATTTTTTAATTGTTTTTTTCGATGGAACTTGAACCAATTTTATTTGGGATGCACATACTAAATGACTATATTGACAACATATAACATCAGGTTCATAATCCTGAAAGTAGACATAATTTTGAGTCATATGGGTCCGTTGAAAAAAATAGCCTTTTAAAATGATGGATCCTCTCTCTTATGTATATCTGTTGTCATTGTAGTCTTCCAATAACTTCATTTTTCCTTCAGTGCATCACATCAAACAATACTTCACATTTTCGTTGTTGTCTACAGGTGCAATCACAGCAAAAACATCTCCTGTGCAAATTACAATTGATGTTAGGATTTTTAATTCAATTAAATTGACTAATATACATGTGTATAAGGTGAAGGACAAGAATGAACAATCGACAAAACAATGGTATTTGATCATTACCTTCTCTAACGAAATCTGAAATTCTGTCGCCATCAGATGATATTGCTATATCTTCTGATTCTAATTCTTCTATGCTTGCTAGTGGCATTTTTCCTTTAGGATTAATTTCTGTGTGTTTCCAATGTTTTATGTAGTTGTTCGTTACATTTTCACAAACTTATGTAGATTCAATATTTTCAGTGCAAATATGACAAAAGCATGATTGCTTTCTACTGTCAAATGCATAAATGTTTTGGAAGGATTTTGTTTGAATATAGTGAAAATCTCTAGTCCCCTGTATGGTGCTAGCATCATATGGTATTGATTTATTTATATCTTGGACCCCAACATGCCAAAAAAACCTAGTACACAAATGACAAATTTTGATGTTAGGTACATACTTTTTTTAAATTGACAATAAAATATAAATTAAAATATTTGTGTGTACATACATGCGCACATCTTTTGATGGTTGATTATAATCATGGTTTAGATGTGATTTACACCATTGGACAACCTCTGCAATTGAATGGAATCGTGCAGAACTATGGTTCATTTTCCATCTTCGAAGTGCTCTTTTTATGCATGCTCCTGCACCATCATGTTCACCTTTTCCATGACCAATTTCAAAGAAATTCCAGCGATGTTTAATGTTCAATGCTTTATGAAGTCGACATAACCAATAAAATGACCGTGAAGATTTAAATTGTCTGGCACATCCATCCGACCATATTCAATGCTCATTGAATTTAATGTTACGTCCCTTTAGTGAATTGTAGAAAATACTTTCAATACAATGCTGAACAAAATGTGTATCGTGTGTACGATCTTCACTGATATCAAAGTGATATTCTTTAATCACATCTCGATTATCACACGTGCTTTCAATGCCATCAACATCCTGTTGAGAATGTCTATATAAAACATGGACAAATATTGAAACTTGGTCAGAATGATAGTATTCACTTTGTATCTCTTTTTGTGCAGCAAATGTGTAATTTTTTGCAAAATCAACCACTGACAAAATTGTTCCTAGTGGAAAAATTTCACGAGACTGTTTCAATTGAAGGTCTTTCCATAGTGCTCTATGTGAATGCTTGGTGTATTTATAAATTGCACTTTCGAATTTCTTGAGAAAATCTATCACACCTATTTTATCTTCTCGCAAATCAATCATTTTGGAATGTACATCACTAGTACTTGTAATGTATTCATATCTTCTCCAATCAACGGTGACATTTGACAGTGAGTGATCAGTATTGATAGGATATTTATTGTGGAATAAAACCAAATTTCCACAACGATTACAATGTTTTCCATTGACACATTTCTTATTATAAAATACTTCATCGTGATTTCTCTCACATAGGGTTTGAGATATGAATTCACGTATTGTGGGTGGAGGTGATGAATTTGTCCAAAACATTTTACCAAATTCAAGAAATGTGTCTTAATATAATTGAAATTGCACATGATAACAACAACAACATGTGTCACGGATAGTAATAGGTCTAACATACCATAGTTTTAGTTGCACAAATGTAGTGATTGACACATTAATTCCACGATGATATTCCTTGAACTTATTGAACAATTGTACTTGTGTCATATCCATTATATGTTTTGGACTGCTTACATATACTCTTCGTGATAGTCTTTGTCTTATTACATCTCTTGGATTTGGTGAAACTCGAGTATGTGTCAACCAATATTCCTGTACAATATCTTTAACACCTGCTCCCATTCTATCTTTGTAAGGTTGTTTACAAATAATTGCCCAGCAAGCAAGTTCATCATTTTCATCTATTTCCATTCTGAATTTGCTATGTTTGTATAATGTCTTTCTTGAGGTTCCATTTGCTTTTGCTAGCTGTGTTGTCAAACGTTTTTGTTTAGTACTAGTCGAAATAATTGCTGTATGAATTGCTCTTCATGCAGCACTGATGTCTTTCTTCTTAGATTTTCCAAACTTTTTTATTGCATCACCTATATTTTCTATCACATTATGTTTTAATTTTGACTCTTTGGTCGCCTTCTGAATACCTAATAATGATGTAGCTGTAGGACCCCTCCTTTAGGGTCCCCTTGAATTGAACCTGAAACTTTAACAACTTCATACAACAAATTAGCCATCAAAGTTATTGGAAAAATAAAATAAAAAGCGTGAATAACTTAACAAAAATAAGGAAAACCTTAACTTGTCAACACGATCCGGCTGGTCCATTGTCGCCTTCGTCTTCCGTAGGATCCCTCCAGCAAAGCTCGTTTAACCATTGGCGAAGCAACCGTTAGCTTCGCCACCCAACCATAGGCTCATGCTTTCATTCGCATGGCCTCCCCCGAAATTTGGGTCGTAGAGCTCACACACAAAAAAAAAATCAAGAAACCCATTTTGGGATTCCCCTCCCCACCAAGATTTCCAGCCAAACCCTTAATAGCAGCAAGTCATGAGGTAACTCAATATTACGATAGTCATCCAGGGTCTGGGTCCTTTACCCATCCCCAAAGTCTCCCTTTTAAAGGAAAATCCCCTATGACACATGTCGCTTCATGCATAAATAATTATTTAATTAATTCTTTAATGAAAAACAACTCACTCATCCAAGTGTCAGTTTCTCTAGGAGATGCACCAACATCCCTGAGTTTGCTCATGTTTGTCCCCTAGATATTTCACTTAACTCCTAGATTTGTGGTGTAGGTGGAGTTGACTAGGTGTCCATGCCTAGGATTCCATTTTTCTCTTAAATAAATAATTATAATATTTTTAAGTAATCAGGAATATCCTTTCATGTGCAATGCCTAAATAACACTTAATATTATTTAAATGCCAAAGTAATCATTTATGTGCAAATGCCTAAAGTACTCAAATGCATTTCTAAGTAAAGTTCTAGGTGCAAAATTATACGTTTCAACGTAGTTAAGTTTAGCAATCAACTTTTACTAGGGACCCGGTGTCGTGCCGTTGGGCCTCCTTGTTCCTTAATTTAATTTCTCTGACATGGGACCACTCTGTCTAGTCCAGTCATCCATAGTTTCCATTCCTCGGCAAGGCACCACCTCGTTGGGTCCTTGCATTCACTCTTTCCGTTCTCGGCAGGGTACCGCATCGTCGGGCCCTTCTACCATCATCCTTCTGTTTTGACTTGCGGGAACTTCATGTAGGGATTTCAGGAGCCGTTACCTTCCATCCTCCGTCTACACGCTATTAGGGACTAATGGTGTTGAGGAGTGAGTCCGTTCTCACTGCACACCCCCCAACTCGTACGTGACCAGCTCCGTCGTGGCCCACCTCGTACGCCCTCACGCTTTCCTCTTGAGCAAGCGGATCAGTGCTTATCTGCTCAAGCGTGGTATTCCGTCGAAAGTCGACATCGTCGTCGCTCTCCCTGTGTGTGATTTACTTGTACTTTACGACCCTTCATATTCCTTTGTGTGTCCGTTGGTGAACTGTTTCACCTGTCGCTACACACATTTCTCACAAACGTAAATTAGTAGCACTGTCCTCAATAATCAAAATTTGGTTTATAAATCTGTTGCTTCATTAAGCATCTATAATTTACTTAATCATTACTCTTTCGTCTAATCACATAATCAATTGCATAGCTAGTCGTTAAGCACCATTGATATGTACAGTTTTCATATCAAAGTTAATCATTAAACAACATGAAATTGTCCATTCACAATAACTACCCAAATGCACATATATCAATCAATCGTAATCATAAATATACTCAAAATAAAATCAAAGGATTATTATATTAATGTTTCAAACAGTTGGGTCACTTAGCAGGTGCCCTCAATGTCTACAGTAGTCTAGGGGCACTACATAGATACCAAATGTAGGACCCCTCCTTTAGGGTCCCCTTGAACTGAACCTGAAACTTTAACAACTTCATACAAAAATTAGCCATCATAGTTATTGGAAAAATAAAATAAAAAGCGTGAATAACTTAACAAAAATAAGCAAAACCTTAACTTGTCAACCCAATCTGGCTGGTCCATTGTCGCCTTCGTCTTCCGTAGGATCCCTCCAGCAAAGCTTTTTTAACCATTGGCGAAGCAACCGTTAGCTTCGCCACCCAACCATAGGCTCATGCTTTCAGTCGCATGGCCTCCCCCGAGCTTTGGGTCGTAGAGCTCACACACACAAAAAAAATCAAGAAACCCAGTTTGGGATTTCCCCCCCACCAAGATTTCCAGCCAAACCCTTAATAGCAGCAAGTCATGAGGTAACTCAATATTACGATAGTCATCTAGGGTTTGGGTCCTTTACCCATCCCCAAAGTCTCCCTTTTAAAGGAAAATCCCCTATGACACATGTCGCTTCATGCATAAATAATTATTTAATTAATTCTTTAATGAAAAACAACTCACCTATCCAAGTGTCAGTTTCTCTAGGAGACGCACAAACATCCCTAAGTTTTCTCATGTTTGTCCCCTAGATATTTCACTTAACTCCTAGATTTGTGGTGTAGGGGGAGTTGACTAGGTGTCCATGCCTAGGATTCCATTTTGCTCCTAAATAAATAATTATAATATTTTTAAGTAATCAGGAATATCCATTCATGTGCAATGCCTAAATAACACTTAATATTATTTAAATGCCAAAGTAATCATTTATGTGCAAATGCCTAAAGTACTCAAATGCATTTCTAAGTAAAGTTCTAGGTGCAAAATTATACGTTTCAACGTAGTTAAGTTTAGCAATCAACTTTTACTAGGGACCCGGTGTCGCGCCGTTGGGCCTCCTTGTTCCTTAATTTAATTTCTCTGACATGGCACCACTCCGTCCAGTCCAGTCATCCATAGTTTCCATTCCTCGACAAGGCACCACATCGTTGGGTCCTTGCATTCACTCTTTCCGTTCTCGGCAGGGTACCGCACTGTCGGGCCCTTCTGCCGTCATCCTTCCGTTTTGACTTGCGGGAACTTCATGTAGGGATTTCAGGAGCCGTTACCTTCCATCCTCCGTCTACACGCTATTAGGGACTAATGGCGTTGAGGAGTGAGTCCGTTCTCACTGCATGCCCCCCAACTCGTACGTGACCAGCTCCGTCGTGGCCCACCTCGTACGCCCTCACGCTTTCCTCTTGAG
Organism: Larix kaempferi; assembly: GCA_027924585.1. Classification (NCBI taxonomy): domain Eukaryota; kingdom Viridiplantae; phylum Streptophyta; class Pinopsida; order Pinales; family Pinaceae; genus Larix; species Larix kaempferi. The sequence goes on from BSBM01000704.1 coordinate 849,227, forward strand.
CAAGCGGATCAGTGCTTATCTGCTCAAGCGTGGTATTCCGTCGGAAGTCGACATCGTCGTCGCTCTCCCTGTGTGTGATTTACTCGTACTCTACGACCCTTCATATTCCTTTGTGTGTCCGTTGGTGAACCGTTTCACCTGTCGCTACACACATTTATCACAATCGTAAATTAGTAGCACTGTCCTCAATAATCACAATTTGGTTTATAAATCTATTGCTTCATTAAGCATCTATAATTTACTTAATCATTACTCTTTCGTCTAATCACATAATCAATTGCACAGCTAGTCATTAAGCATCATTCATATGTACAGTTTTCATATCAAAGTTAATCATTAAACAACATGAAATTGTCCATTCACAATAACTACCCAAATGCACATATATCAATCAATCGTAATCATAAATATACTTGAAATAAAATCAAAGGATTATTATATTAATGTTTCAAACAGTTGGGTCACTTAGTAGGTGCCCTCAATGTCTACAGTAGTCTAGGGGCACTACATAGATACCAAATGTAGGACCCCTCCTTTAGGGTCCCCTTGAACTGAACCTGAAAATTTAACAACTTCATACAACAAATTAGCCATCATAGTTATTGGAAAAATAAAATAAAAAGCGTGAATAACTTAACAAAAATAAGCAAAACCTTAACTTGTCAACCTGATCTGGCTGGTCCATTGTCGCCTTCGTCTTCTGTAGGATCCCTCCAGCAAATCTTGTTTAACCATTGGAGAAGCAACCGTTAGCTTCGCCACCCAACCATAGGCTCATGCTTTCAGTCGCATGGCCTCCCCCGAGCTTTGGGTCGTAAAGCTCACACACAAAAAAAAAATCAAGAAACCCAGTTTGGGATTTCCCCCCCACCAAGATTTCCAGCTAAATCCTTAATAGCAACAAGTCATGAGGTAACTCAATATTACGATAGTCATCTAGGGTCTGGGTCCTTTACCCATCCCCAAAGTCTCCCTTTTAAAGGAAAATCCCTTATGACACATGTCGCTTCATGCATAAATAATTATTTAATTAATTCTTTAATGAAAAACAACTCACCCATCCAAGTGTCAGTTTCTCTAGGAGATGCACCAACATCCCTAAGTTTGCTCATGTTTGTCCCCTAGATATTTCACTTAACTCCTAGATTTGTGGTGTAGGGGGAGTTGACTAGGTGTCCATGCCTAGGATTCCATTTTGCTCCTAAATAAATAATTATAATATTTTTAAGTAATCAGGAATATCCATTCATGTGCAATGCCTAAATAACACTTAATATTATTTAAATTCCAAAGTAATCATTTATGTGCAAATGCCTAAAGTACTCAAATGCATTTCTAAGTAAAGTTCTAGGTGCAAAATTATACGTTTCAACGTAGTTAAGTTTAGCAATCAACTTTTACTAGGGACCCGGTGTCGCGCCGTTGGGCCTCCTTGTTCCTTAATTTAATTTCTCTGACATGGAACCACTCCGTCCAGTCCAGTCATCCATAGTTTCCATTCCTCGGCAAGGCACCACATCGTTGGGTCCTTGCATTCACTCTTTCCGTTCTCGGCAGGGTACCACACCGTCGGGCCCTTCTGCCGTCATCCTTCCGTTTTGACGTGCGGGAACTTCATGTAGGGATTTCAGGAGCCGTTACCTTCCATCCTCCGTCTATACGCTATTAGGGACTAATGGCGTTGAGGAGTGAGTCCGTTCTCACTGCGTTCCCCCCAACTCGTATGTGACCAGCTCCGTCGTGGCCCACCTCGTACGCCCTCACGCTTTCCTCTTGAGCAAGCAGATCAATGCTTATCTTCTCAAGCGTGGTATTCCGTCGAAAGTAGACATCGTCGTCGCTCTCCCTGTGTGTGATTTACTCGTACTCTACGACCCTTCATATTCCTTTGTGTGTCCGTTGGTGAACCGTTTCACCTGTCGCTACACACATTTCTCACAAATGTAAATTAGTAGCACTGTCCTCAATAATCACAATTTGTTTATAAATCTATTGCTTCATTAAGCATCTATAATTTACTTAATCATTACTCTTTCGTCTAATCACATAATCAATTGCACAGCTAGTCGTTAAGCATCATTCATATGTACAGTTTTCATGTCAAAGTTAATCGTTAAACAACATGAAATTGTCCATTCACAATAACTACCCAAATGCACATATATCAATCAATCGTAATCATAAATATACTCGAAATAAAATCAAAGGATTATTATATTAATGTTTCAAACAGTTGGGTCACTTAGCAGGTGCCCTCAATGTCTACAGTAGTCTAGGGGCACTACATAGATACCAAATGTAGGACCCCTCCTTTAGGGTCCCCTTGAACTGAAACTGAAACTTTAAAAACTTCATACAACAAATTAGCCATCATAGTTATTGGAAAAATAAAATAAAAAGCGTGAATAAATTAACAAAAATAAGCAAAACCTTAACTTGTCAACCCGATCCGGCTGGTCCATTGTCGCCTTCGTCTTCCGTAGGATCCCTCCAGCAAAGTGCGTTTAACCATTGGCGAAGAAACCGTTATCTTCGCCACCCAACCATAGGCTCATGCTTTCAGTCGCATGGCATCCCCCGAGCTTTGGGTTGTAGAGCTCACACACACAAAAAAAATCAAGAAACCCAGTTTGGGATTTCCCCCCCACCAAGATTTCCAGCCAAACCCTTAATAGCAGCAAGTCATGAGGTAACTCAATATTACGATAGTCATCCAGGGTATGGGTCCTTTACCCATCCCCAAAGTCTCCCTTTTAAAGGAAAATCCCCTATGACACATGTCGCTTCATGCATAAATAATTATTTAATTAATTCTTTAATGAAAAACAACTCACCCATCCAAGTGTCAGTTTCTCTAGGAGATGCACCAACATCCCTAAGTTTTCTCATGTTTGTCCCCTATATATTTCACTTAACTCCTAGATTTGTGGTGTAGGTGGAGTTGACTAGGTGTCCATGCCTAGGAGTCCATTTTTCTCCTAAATAAATAATTATAATATTTTTAAGTAATCAGGAATATCCTTTAATGTGCAATGCCTAAATAACACTTAATATTATTTAAATGCCAAAGTAATCATTTATGTGCAAATGCCTAAAGTACTCAAATGCATTTCTAAGTAAAGTTCCAGGTGCAAAATTATACGTTTCAACGTAGTTAAGTTTAGCAATCAACTTTTACTAGGGACCCGGTGTCGCGCCGTTGGGCCTCCTTGTTCCTTAATTTAATTTCTCTGACATGGCACCACTCCGTCCAGTCCAATCATCCATAGTTTCCATTCCTCGGCAAGGCACCACATCATTGGGTCCTTGCATTCACTCTTTCCGTTCTCGGCAGGGTACCGCACCGTCGGGCCCTTCTGCCGTCATCCTTCCCTTTTGACTTGCGGGAACTTCATGTAGGGATTTCAGGAGCCGTTACCTTCCATCCTCCGTCTACACGCTATTAGGGACTAATGGCGTTGAGGAGTGAGTCCATTCTCACTGCGCGCCCCCCAACTCGTACGTGACCAGCTCCGTCGTGGCCCACCTCGTATGCCCTCATGCTTTCCTCTTGAGCAAGCGGATCAGTGCTTATCTGCTCAAGCGTGGTATTCCGTCGGAAGTCGACATCATCGTCGCTCTCCCTGTGTGTGATTTACTCGTACTCTACGACCCTTCATATTCCTTTGTGTGTCCGTTGGTGAACCGTTTCACCTGTCGCTACACACATTTCTCACAAACGTAAATTAGTAGCACTGTCCTCAATAATCACAATTTGGTTTATAAATCTGTTGCTTCATTAAGCATCTATAATTTACTTAATCATTACTCTTTCGTCTAATCACATAATCAATTGCACAGCTAGTCGTTAAGCATCATTCATATGTACAGTTTTCATGTCAAAGTTAATCGTTAAACAACATGAAATTGTCCATTCACAATAACTACCCAAATGCACATATATCAATCAATCGTAATCATAAATATACTCAAAATAAAATCAAAGGATTATTATATTAATGTTTCAAACAATTGGGTCACTTAGCAGGTGCCCTCAATGTCTACAGTAGTCTAGGGGCACTACATACACCCCTACTTATTTCAAACTTCGTCCCGAAGTTCAGAATAAATGCAGACAGCTATGACGCATCTCAATTGCGTCCTCCCAAGTGACAGAGCTAGGACTGTAACTGTCCTGCTATACTTTGACTTGATCAATCAAGGATAAGCATTTAAGCAAGAACTAATCAATCAATTATCCCACTCCACACATATAATTTAATTCATTAATTCATTTATCAACTATAGTCATGCACATCATCAGGTGATTCTCCCTTATTAAGACACATCCTAACTCGAAGGGCCACTTTATTGAAGTCTGTTCCGCCGGGTCACTCGACAGGTGCCCTTAAAGTCCACAATCATTTTAGGGGCATTACATACACCCCCTCTTATATAGAACTTCGTCCCGAAGTTAGTTAGTTAGTTTTTTTTTTTCTTTTCTTTTCTTTTCTGATCCTTGTGTACTTATCAAATTTTGATAGGTCCTTACAAGATGATGGTGGTATTGGACCAGTTTTAACATAAACTATAATTCCACCCTAAGTTAGCTATGGAGTACAATCTGCATATCCATATGAACATAAAATGAATTTGTTCGACATATAAAATATTCCTTCTTCCATAATATATAAGATACTCATATCTAAAATGAAATTATTCCAATGCTCATAAATTGTAATCTAAATTAAAGATATTAGCAAAGGATTATAATCCAATTATGTATCCAATGTATGAATACCTTTTAATTGGAATTTCAAATATATATCCATTATATATAAACCTTCTAACCCACACACATATATAACATTTTTATATATGTTTAAAACTATATCATCATTTTAACTAGAGATTAGAATATCCTATCAATTTCTCCCTATTCAATAATATACAACACTTATATATATTTCTTTTAAATCTATATCCAAGAGCTAACTAAAGTTCCACTCTACTTTCCATGATATAACTAAAGCATAAGATCTATGTTATCCCTTTCTTCTTTTTCTTTTATTTCCTTATTTTTTTTATTTATTTTTTTATCCACTTAATGCAAATTTTCTATACACCCACACATATATATAACTTACAGAGCATAAATAATATATATAAAGTTGTGAAATTTATAATTAAAAAAACATACTATTACTCTATTTCTATTTCATGGAAAGTATCAATTTCACTTCCTTTCCTTTCCCGTCTCTAACTTATCAGAAATGAAATTCTTGTAATTTTACCAATATCCATATTCTATATATATATATATATATATATATATAATAAGTTCTTTTCATTCATATAAAATGGATAAATATAATTCCTTCAGCATTATATATGTATGAATAATTATTCCTAATATGGATACCCTACATAATACATGCGTTGTTTTTCTATTATGCATAAAATATCAACAATCATAAATTATTTTAAAAAAAAAACACAATAAAATGTCAAATTCCAATTTCCTATCCTACATCAAGATGTACATGTTTCATATTCTTTTATATTTCTCTATGACCATAATTTAAATAAACAATTATCTATTAAGTAATAATGCATAATAACATTTGCAATAAAATGTCAAATTCCAATTTCCTATCCTACATCAAGATGTACATGTTTCATATTCTTTTATATTTCTCTATGACCATAATTTAAATAAACAATTATCTATTAAGTAATAATGCATAATAACATTTGCAATAAATGACGAAATGCACAATCTTAACATTTCTCCATCATAATCCAATTCTAAATTTTAGTATCATTACTCTATTATAATCTTAAATTATCGACTTACTTTCAGGAAGCATGCATACCTAACAAATGCACATGTAATAACAAGAGCATCCACGTGCCATATAACAAGTCCCTAAAATATTTATATGAGTAACTTTTAGACAGATGTAAGTAAAATATGCAATTTACTTGAACTTTAATAAATCGAATCTTCCAGTTATATATATATATATATATATATAACTTTTAGACAGGTGTAAGTAAAATATGCAATTTACTTGAACTCTAATAAATCGAATCTTCCAGTTATATATATATATATATATATTAAAAATAACATTATAAAATCTTCCTATTACGTAATTATTAAATAATAAGCTAGCTTTTTCATAAGGAGATTTTCTCATGTAACACATAGTAGACAAATTATTAATATATATATAAACATGTTCTTTGTTTATATCTTTCCAGCTTACGCTTAGAACCAACAATGACTTTCATGCAACCGGTGTATAACTTCTTAACTAAAAAGAACCTAGATTTTGCGGGATCGGTATGCATGAGATATAAATTGACTGTAGTGCGCTCTACCAAAACAAATCAACAAAAATAAAATAGGCATCCGTAAGAGAAGGAGCGGTGACTGCAGTTTGCTTAACAACCTGATAATGATATTAAATGATGAGTCTAGATTAAAAGACGCGGCATTCAATAATAATGAACTATTCAAAGGGGCTATCTCGCCCACAATCATCGGCGTTGGAGGAGGGACCTGGTAAACCTTAACCATGCTTTTAGAGACCGGATTTCTCTGCGACTACGCCTTTCACTGGTGATAGACAAAACCATCATTTTTTTTTTTGGATTACCACAAAACCAAAAGAAATATAAACCAGTTGTCAACAAGTCAACGGCGTTGGAAGGGAAATCTAGCACATCTCATCTACGCCGAGTGGGACAGGGTTCTTTCGTGATACATGCCTTACTCAGGGTCGTGGGTAGAACCATCACTTTGAAATAATTATACTAACACAGCAAGGTGTCCGACAGTAACTTCGTAATGCAGGAGGATTCGAAACTGAAACCATAATTAATTGCAGAGGGTCCGATCATAAGTCAAGGTATAGAGATGAACAACTACAAAAATTCCTTTCAAGGGTCAATACTAAATTATGCTGCCGATCAGAGTGCAACAAGGATCAATCAGATCTAGAGATGTACATTTAAAAAAAAGATGCGATCATCCATTTCCAGGGATTATGAACAGCATTAGTATCCTACAACAACCAACCATACATCAGTAAAATGAAAGACTAACCCGGTTCCATTATAAACTGAATACACTACCCAGAATTCGTTGTCTTTCCAATGAAAAATGCCAGTGGCTCGAATGATCAACGATTCTGAGTACATAGAAGAACATGAAAAAATAATAAACTCAGAATTATTCCAACCTTCGATCGACCTCCTCACGCAGGTGTAACCACACCCGAATCGACAGTTATCCCAGTACAAGTTAAATTCAACTAGGGTGTAAACATCATTATAACAGATGTATTACTGGAAGTGAGTCCATCGAAATTGATCAGGGTATGAGCAGATCGCTAAGTAAAGGGATACGCCAAAGAGCTAAATCGATTACTGAAACTATAAGTTAACATGGAGAAGGATCGAGCTGAGTTCTTAAAGAATTTTAAATACTTAAAGTATGAGGCAACATCTAGATCGGGCTGATCCGATCCTAAGAAATAGGGTACTGGAAATATAAGATAATGCCCAGCTGAAAACAAGAATCGAATAGTGCAAATTAAATGCATAGTTGATTCTTAATATGGGGGTCGATCTGATTATGAAGAAGAAAATATGAATGCTCTAATCAAATATAGAGATTCGTACAGAAATTTAGATGTGAAACCCTTTCTGAATACAAGACCGAGCTCTTAAAATTGATCACAAATACATACAAATTGCTCCGGTTTTGAATACTGAGAAAATAAATGCATACAGGGAATCGACTGAGATTTAAAACTGTTCAAAAAAAAAAATCACAAGATCGATCTGCGGTTCGAATGCTGAGTCAGAACGCTGGTATCAAGAATTGATCAAATGGGTACTTAGAGATCTGTGGTAAACATTCAGAGATCTGGTTTTAGAACAACACTAAAACCCCGAGATAGATACCACACGATACCCTGGTTTAGATTTAAACGAAGTTGTAGAAGAAATTTAAAAAAAAACATCATGGGATCCATACAGAGGTTGGAAATCTCAATTTACAATCCCATTTCTCGAATCCTGACGCATTATCAAAGGGATCAATACAAACTTCAAGCTTGATTGCACTTGATTTGAAGATCTGGAAACGTTGGGTGGAAGGGATCGAGCCATAAGAAGATTTTAATACCATCAGATCGAACTCAATCGAAATGTCAATGTTGTAATTGGATCTGAGATCCATACTGTCAATACTTAAAAGATTGATTTATAGCTGAACCAAGCCATACAAGATTTGATATATATAATCAGATCAAACTCGATTGGAATGGAAATATTATAACTAGATCTGAGATTCACGTTGTCAACAATTTACTCTTCCTCCATGTGATAGATTATTTACTCTATACACGACATGACATGTCGTTGTACCATACAATTCGGGCTTTGAAATTCACACCACTATAACATGAATTATGCATTTTAAACTTAAGCGTTTACACCCTAATTTAAAAGGATTTAACCATTCCAAGGCATAGGGATACGGATCCGTTAACTCAAGTTTCAGTGGGGAGTCATTATTTTTACACCATATCAATTCTTCATACTATAGTCACGCGAATTTAAAGATTTTTTTTTTATTCCACAATAGACATGATCGGCACACCGAAACGATACTTTACTATAATACTGGCTAATAAAACGTAATCGACAGTCATGGAAACACCACTCTGATTGATCATAATCTCAACAAAATATTAACTGTAGTGTTCATCAAACACGGCATAAATTTACATAACCATCTGAGATAGATGGAGCGGTGACTGTGGTTGACCATTTTCTTTTTAAAAGAAAACAATTAGCCAACAAGGACACAGAATCCAGCGGCACAGAATTTATCAACAGTCAAAAGAAGGTAACTCGTGAGCAGATATTATGAAAATAAATGCATAACAAGGGAACTAGTCCTGATCTGCTAGATAAAAGAGGAAATCGGCGTAGCAATAAATACTGAGACAGTATAATTCCGAAACTTACTGCAAGATCAATCAACAAAATCCGTAGGATTGAGTTAAAGGTACGGAGGACTCCTTAAACGGGAGATGGGTTTCCTCTTCCCGACTCACCAGTAGGGCACCAATGCCATTCGGCACAACCATGCATCTTACATGGAAGAATTCCGGGGTTAGGTCATGTGACACAAAACTATTTGAAAACAAAAAGTCAATATTCAGAATTAAATAATTTACAGAGCATAAGCTTTTCCAATATCGCTGTAAATTCCAGATCTAATAAATTGCACAGTTTGAAATCCAGCAAAACAAGTGGAATGGATCCTTCATTTATCATACCAACCGGAAATATAAACACAGATCATAATCAGACCAGCAAGGGAACAATCGAAACATGGAGTGGATCCTTCGTTTTCTCACAACAAGCAGAAATATATACACAGACCATAACTAATCTGCAAAGGAACAATGGAAACACACTTGCAATCAGACTGGCAGAGCTACCATTCATCAAAAATCAAAATATGCAGAGATACACGATCTCCATTCGGCATACCTCCCATAGACAGAGATCTACCTATTTCAATTCAGCACTCATCAATTTAGTAACTATCTATTGTTTTCCATTCAGCCTAAAGAAAATAAGCAGATCTACCATTCTCCATTCGACATAAATCAATACCCAGATTTACCAAGATGAAGTCGTGATACCCGACAGAGAAGATTATCTACTCAAGAATTACGATATGAAATATTAATGTTTTAATCGGCAGAGATTGATGTGAGTATGCAGGAGTCTTACGATCGGATTGAATTATTACTTCTATCGAAGGTAGGAGTCACAGAGCACAGCGCATCAACCAAACAATAATAAAAAGATCAAACAAAAGAAAGGGTTCCACGAGGAGGACGGTCGGGCGGTCATAACACATTGTGAATACCTATGATCCAGTTGTAATAGATTTCAGTAAATATGATGTGGCTCCCCAAATCGATAAAGAAGGAGAAGTTCATATGGGAATCATGCTGTGATTTAGTACTCCAGGTCAAATTATATAAGAGATTATCGATTCGTTTGAAAACGTCCGGGTCATGTTCAGATTTCACCCAAATACATATAGGCAGATTATTGATCTTTTTGACAATACTTGAATTAAGCAATGATTTATACAGGGATCTTATCAGACTACAGTATCAGGGTTCAAAAGGAACAGAGGCAAGGGACAGAGGCAGGCGGATCGCAATTCTTATTGTTCTTAAAATATAAATTTTATTCACAATTTGAACCATAACAACATCGCACTGTCCATATATTCACAATCGACAGAGGGTAGATCGAAAGTTATTTTTTTAATAAAATGTAAACTCCTTCAGAATGTAAACAAAACTATATAATTGCAATTAGTAAATAAATGAATGTAACCTGTTCAGATGGTTGATCCAGCTGCTGCCAGATATTCCATGATCCAGTCCTTGCGATTGGTCACCCTCAAGGATCGACCGGCTCTGATACCAAATGTAGGACCCCTCCTTTAGGGTCCCCTTGAACTGAACCTGAAACTTTAACAACTTCATACAACAAATTAGCCATCATAGTTATTGGAAAAATAAAATAAAAAGCGTGAATAACTTAACAAAAATAAGCAAAACCTTAACTTGTCAACCCGATCCGGTTGGTCCATTGTCGCCTTCGTCTTCCGTAGGATCCCTCCAGCAAAGCTCATTTAACCATTGGAGAAGCAACCGTTAGCTTCTCCACCCAACCATAGGCTCATGCTTTCAGTCGCATGGCCTCCCCCGAGCTTTGGGTCGTAGAGCTCACACACACAAAAAAATCAAGAAACCCGGTTTGGGATTTCCCCCCCACCAAGATTTCCAGCCAAACCCTTAATAGCAGCAAGTCATGAGGTAACTCAATATTACGATAGTCATCCAGGGTCTGGGTCCTTTACCCATCCCCAAAGTCTCCCTTTTAAAGGAAAATCCCCTATGACACATGTCGCTTCATGCATAAATAATTATTTAATTAATTCTTTAATGAAAAACAACTCACCCATCCAAGTGTTAGTTTCTCTAGGAGATGCACCAACATCCCTAAGTTTGCTCATGTTTGTCCCCTATATATTTCACTTAACTCCTAGATTTGTGGTGTAGGTGGAGTTGACTAGGTGTCCATGCATAGGATTCCATTTTGCTCCTAAATAAATAATTATAATATTTTTAAGTAATCAGGAATATCCTTTCATGTGCAATGCCTAAATAACACTTAATATTATTTAAATGCCAAAGTAATCATTTATGTGCAAATGCCTATAGTACTCAAATGCATTTCTAAGTAAAGTTCTAGGTGCAAAATTATACGTTTCAACGTAGTTAAGTTTAGCAATCAACTTTTACTAGGGACCCGGTGTTGCTCCGTTGGGCCTCCTTGTTCCTTAATTTAATTTCTCTGACATGGCACCACTCCGTCGAGTCCAGTCATCCATAGTATCCATTCCTCAGCAAGGCACCACATCGTTGGGTCCTTGCATTCACTCTTTCCGTTCTCGGCAGGGTACCGCACCGTCGGGCCCTTCTGCCGTCATCGTTCTGTTTTGACTTGCGGGAACTTCATGTAGGGATTTAAGGAGTCGTTACCTTCCATCCTCCGTCTACACGCTATTAGGGACTAATGGCGTTGAGGAGTGAGTCCGTTCTCACTGCACGCCCCCCAACTCGTACGCGACCAGCTCCGTCGTGGACCACCTCGTATGCCCTCACGCTTTCCTCTTGAGCAAGCAGATCAGTGCTTATCTGCTCAAGCGTGGTATTCCGTCGGAAGTCGACATCGTCGTCGCTCTCCCTGTGTGTGATTTACTCGTACTCTACGACCCTTCATATTCCTTTGTGTGTCTGTTGGTGAACCGTTTCACCTATCACTACACACATTTCTCACAAACGTAAATTAGTAGCATTATCCTCAATAATCACAATTTGGTTTATAAATTTGTTGCTTCATTAAGCATCTATAATTTACTTAATCATTACTCTTTCGTCTAATCACATAATCAATTGCACAGCTAGTCGTTAAGCATCATTCATATGTACAGTTTTCATATCAAAGTTAATCGTTAAACAACATGAAATTTTCCATTCACAATAACTACCCAAATGCACATATATCAATCAATCGTAATCATAAATATACTCAAAATAAAATCAAAGGATTATTATATTAATGTTTCAAACAGTTGTGTCACTTAGCAGGTGCCCTCAATGTCTACAGTAGTCTAGGGGCACTACAGTAGCATCTTCTAACTTCTTAGTCACTAATAAACATCTAAAAATTTGTGCTTGTCCTGTTGCTGAATAATTCTTCAGAACATCATCATAAATTTTTCGAGCCCGATAACGTGTAGCATGTATGGGTATTTTTTTTTCCATATTTGTTGCAATCAATGTTTTCTAACTTTTCATCATCAATGATGAAAGTACCTATACATCAAGTTAAATTTAATTTAAAATATGTATCCAAAAATACAATTCATTATAAAAAATGAATTTGGAAAACACATGATATATACATACTTGGTCCAATTTCTGATTCTTGAACTTGATCTTCAATATTGACTTCATCGACATTAGTATGTAAATCACTATTTACATCTTCAACAATGGTTTCTTCAACTTCAATTTGTTCTTCTTGTACTCTATTTTCAATTTCTGTTTCATCAACATTATCATGTAAAACTACATTTGTATCTTCAATAATCGTTGCTTGCGTTTTTGCAAGACTTGCTTTGTTTGCATGATATTTACGTTTTTTCTTTTCTCTATTATCATCATCATCAGCACGTTTACGATCATATTTTCTTTGACGGTTTCTCTTACTGCCTATGATTGTTTAATCTATAAATGATAAATTAAAGAATCATCATTTTATTGTAAAAAAACAAGATGAAGATTTAAAAACAGTTACGAAATTTATAAACACATGAACTGAAATTTACTTCACCTTATCAAAATCTTGTAAAAGTCTTTTGAAGAAAAAGTCTTTGGAAACAAATTTCCTTTGAAAAGAACCTTCTTTGAATGAAATAAGAACTCTTTGACAATAAATCACCTTTGAAAAAACCCATTGGAAAATAATAAGAACACTTTCTAAATAAATATTCTTTGTAAAACCACTTGAAAAAAAAACTTCTTTGAAAAAATACCTGGGAAAAAGATTTCTTTGTAAAAACTCTTGCAACAAAATAATTTTTTTGCAAAAATAACTTGAGAGACTTTGAAAAAACCCCTTTTCAAATAAATAAGAAAGAAAAATACATCTCCTTTGTAAAAATAACTTGAAATAAAATTTTATTTGCAAAAATGCCTTGGAATAAAAACTCTGTAAATGCACACTTTGGAAAGAAACATTTTCTGAAAAAACCACTTGTAAAATACTTTGTAAAAAAAACGTTTTTTGCAAAAATACCTAGAATTTTTTTTTTTGAAAAAACTCATTTTCAAATAAATATGAAGGAAAAAGACAACTCCTTTGAAAAAATAACTTGGAATAAAAACTTTTTAAAATCACCATTTTGGAAAAAAAACCTATTGCAAAGAAATAAGAAGTGCAAAAGCTTGGAATAAAAACTTATTTTGCAAAAATGCCTTAGAAAAACATTCTTTCAATGTATTCCTTAGAAAAAAGTAACAAAAAAATACTTCATAAAAAAAACTCTCTTTGCAAAAAAAACTCATTGGAAAAAAAAAACCCATTGCAAAGAAATAAGAAGTGCAAAAAGCTTGAAAAAAAATACTTCATAAAAAACATTCTCTTCGCAAAAAAAACTCCTCAGAAAATCCTTGGAAAAAAAACCCATTGCAAAGAAATAAGAAGTGCAAAAATATTGGAATAAAAACTCATTTTGCAAAAATGCCTTAGAAAAACATTCTTTCAATGTATTCCTTAGAAAGAAGTAAGAAAAAAAATACTTCATAAAAAAAACTCCCTTTGCAAAAAAAACTCAAAAAATCATTGGAAAAAAAATGCATTGCGAAGAAATAAGAAGTGGAAAAAGCTTGGAATAAAAACTCATTTTGCAAAAATGCCTTAGAAAAACACTATTTCAATGTATTCCTTAGAAAGAAGTAAGAAAAAAAATACCTTATAAAAAAAACTCCCTTTGCAAGAAAAACTCCTTAGAAAACCTCTTAAAAAATATTCTGACCAGAAAGTATGTGAAATTAAAATGTGCGAAATTAATTGAAGTATTTAGTTTTATTTATATAAGTTTAGATAAGAACGTTGTTTTTTTTTTTCCCCGACGGACGAGTTTTTTTTACGTTTGGTTATTCAGCTGAATAACCTTTGATTTATTGACATCGCCGCTACGGAAAACAGTTATTCGGCCGAATAGTTATTCTGTCTAATAATTATTCGACCGAATAACCTCTGAAACTTGAAAATCTGATTGTCTTTCTCATTTTTCAGGTTTCTCCATTTTCGGAAGGTAAAAAGTATCTCTTATACTACAAAGCGACTGTTGGACTTGATACCATTAGTTTCGTTATTGAATCTACTTTTCGAATATATAGATTTCTTTGTGTATAGGTAAGATCTGATATTTGTAATTGTTTGGTTTCTTAACAGGTGTCGAGTTTGGTTTCATCTCTTTCAAAATGTGGTGAAATGAAAAATCCATAACTTTAAAAATACACCACGAAAAAAATTGAGAAAACTATGGTGCAGTTAATTGGCATGTTTACTTCAAAAGGGTATTCATAGAATTTTCAGTTTTATATTCAATTGAGAGAAAAGTTTTGCGACAAAAAATATGTTGAAAATCGACAAGGTTTTCCCATTGATCGAATTCAAATAAATATAATAATTAGTATATAGATCCATTTGTTACAAACTTATAGTCATGCAGTAGTATATTGTGTTTAGATTGTCGTAGCATATTTTTTTTTTGCAAAAAATAAGTTTAACAATGATTTTACGTGTACGACAAAACATGGCTATTTTGTAGTCCTTTCATTTTATAAGAATACACTGTCAAACATTTTCCGAATCGACATATCAAATCTCAATATAAAAAATTGAAAAAATATGGATAGCAAGCTAACATAATTCTCTAAAAGTTTGTTTTTTAGTAAAAAACGAAATTCCAACTAAAAATATCACTTTTATTCGCCCAAAGATGGAAAACATGAAAAATTCAAAATTATTTTCTCATGGGACCCCCCAAAATAGACACCCATCTTCATGGATTCACCCTTAAAATTCAATTAACATTACAAGATTATCTGTAAATGTATTTTCAAATCTTTACTTTGAATATTGACATGTTTGATATCATATTCGTATTTTTTTTAAAATCAAATTAGATTTTTTTTTGGGTCCTTCTTCTTTCACAATTTTATAAAATTATAATTTTGAAATAAATCTATCTATTAACTTTAAAAAAGAAAACAATATCCTTCTTCTACCACATAGACCATTTTAATTTTTTCTTTATTAAAAATAAAGAAATATCATATTCGTATTTTTTTAAACAATCAAAATTAAATCATTTTTGTCAAATATAACTTCTTCTTTTTTCGCATTTTTATAAAACTATAATTTTGAAATAAATCTATCTATAACTTGAAATAAGAAAACAATATCCTTCTTCTACCACACAAACCAAGACTAGTAACAAATTCCAAATACAATGAGAGAACAATGTATAACATATTTTAACAACAAATGTTGTGGGACTTGTCCCTATATAAATGAAAAGGTTAGATAACTATTAAATTGTTCTGGAATGTTAAACTGTCGTTATGTTTGTCATTGCCATTACTCTAATGCTCCTTATGAAGCATTGGCATTTCTCTAATGCTCTGTACGAAGTGAGGATCCAGTGCATCCGTTAGCTATTGAAAATTCATATACATATGTTGTTGTGGCAAATTTAGATACATATGTTGTTGTTTACTTGAAACATTGATGACCTTGGGCACTTGCATATTAAAGTAGTTAGAATTGTTGTGAGGTTTCACTATGCTACTTATTAGTTTTGGACTTGGAGTTACTAGTTGGTTTGTGTTGTGAGGATTCAAATGCAAATCTATAGAAGTTATATCCAAAGTATCAAATGATATTAAGTAAATTAGTCCAGGCATTTAGATCATTAAGCATTATAAAATTATAATAATAAATATTTTTGTTAATTTAGAGATCATAGTTAAAATGCTTCTACAATAGCATTAAGATTATGATAGTCAAGTAAACCAAATCAGATATGGTCTTTTGATGTGAGAGATGGGGAGCAATATCATGCCAATGCAATATAGTCCAAACAATGACTAAATAATCATATATTAATATCTCAGTAAATTGAAAATGGTTATGATCATGAGCATAGATAAGAAGATAGTCCAATATAGAAGAAGTTTCAATATTATTCCATGCAAAAAAAAATCTGATTGTTATTGTTTGAATAATTAGTGAGGATGTAATTAATTTTTCCAATGAAGCACTCCCCAAATTCTTGTGATTCAAATTGCAACTTGTCCTGGTTTATAAAATATGTTCGGAGTATCATTAAGAAGGTTTCTTGTCTAAAACATTTGTAATGAGTATTTCGGTAAGAGGAATGTTAATTAATAACTCAGATCGTATTTGAGTTTTGAGAGATAGGAACAATAGTATTAAATTCAAAAAAATACTAGTTGTATGTGCTAAGAAACATCCAATTCATAAATTGAATTAATCTTTTCGATGGAAATTCCTCACAAACACCATTTATATTAAAGAGTCATATTTTTAGGAAATGGAACCATTCAAGTTTGTCTTTTGATTTATAATGCCTCTTCTAAATAGTCAAAGGTACTTCTAGGTATAATCTCCAAGATGCTAGGCCCCCTTCTATGATCTCTTAAATCTAAAAACTATAGGCACTTGAAACCATTGATAATCATAAAAAATGATGATAAATACTTAAGTTTCTAATGACAATATAGGAGGGGGAAATTGGAAACTTAGCAATCCCTGCAGTAGCCAGATGTTACTTCGCATGTTGGATCATTTTAAGTGTTTCAACAACCCACAATTGTACAATGTATTGATATCATTTTTCTAGTGCATAACTCATATTCACTAGCCGACCGAAATGGGAAATTCAAATAGCTTTCAACAATGGGAAGACTCATTGTTATGGTTTATAGATATAGAGGTATGATTGCTTTCAAATCTACGATGACACTAATATTATTTAGATTTATTTCCAAGATATACATGTTTTCTGTCTTATGTATCTTTGTAATATGTTCAATTGCAAAATTATAATATGTTTCTCCGAGGAGAAATTTAGGAGACCTATACCATAGAGTTTCCACCTGCATTCAATAGACAATTAGAATTTAGAATCCCTAATTTAAGTAGAATAATTAGTATACCACATTTCAAGTATTTCTAGGAAAAATATTTAATGTTCAACATAGTTAAACCCCTACCTATTCGAAATAAGACTAGTGCTTCTTACGTAGAACTCGTTCAAGCCCCATATCTACAACATATACCAGTCCCACATTTAAATTCAATAATGGGTTGGTGCAAGGTAATGATACCCACTTATGCTGCATTATATGCAATGGACTTTGTTGCAATAGTTGCAATGGACTTCGTGAAAAACAAAAATCTTATCATTAAAATGAATTTTTAGAGGTATCTACATAGCTTTTTAGAATATGGTATTAAAATATGAAACAAAGACAATCAGATCACCTTTCGGCATATATAACTTTTATTTATGGAAAATAGGTATAACTCCCAAAAATTGGCATTCTTCTAAGATTGGTATGTTATTTTTTTCTAAAACATAATGCATTATTATGTTCACGTTAGACCTTGGGTTTGATATGTAAATTGTCCAAATTGGTGCGAAAAAATATGTAGAGTTGTAGATAACAGGCAGTTCTAGTGCAACGCTATTTTTCCAAAATGACAAGGTCGAGTGTTAAGCCCCACTATCATGGTATTAACATAATCAATCTACTCTTTTTTTAGTGTGTAATTCTTCCAGTATAATTGTGCGGGTTCTTTTCAGTTTCAAAAATAGGTTAGCGAGTCAAAAGTTCAAGCCGAAATAGATGACCTGTGTTTTACATAAATATGACATGAGTGCAAATAAAAATGAATACAAAATAGAAAACACTAACAAATTTATTAAAAAATAGATATTTGGAATCTGCACAGATATTTCTATAAGTGTGTGTAGTTTTATTAGCAGTGGACAAGTGGAGTCTATAAAGAATCAAGGTCAAAAAGCATGAATTTATAGAACATGGCGTGTTTTTCTATAATGCAGTCCAAGCCATAAGGTTTGGCAATCCAAACCTAGAACCAAACCTCCCAAGTCACTAAACACAGAAATGGAAAAAGGAATGCGTGCCAAAAAAAAATAAATTCAAGAGTGTGCATGTTAAAAGTGCATGCATTTTATTAAATAGAATTTGCGCATTAAAATCACGCACGCATTAGTAGCATGTGTGTGTGCTAAAAGTGTGCGCGCATTAGTAGCACGCATGCACTAATGTTTTCATTGTTTTAATTTATTTGTTTCTCCCACCCCCTCTAGATAAATATCCCTTTCTCTATATGATTCCCCCCTCTCTATAACCCCACCCCTCTCTCTCTCTCAACCCGCCACCTCTCCCTATACCATAAATCCTAACCCCCCATCTCTCTATATACCTTGTATGTTACCCTAAAACTTAACCCCATAATTTCTCTATTTCTCTAACCCTCCCTCTCTCTACCCCTAAAGCCAATCTCTCTATCTCTCTCTCTAAACCCCTAAGCCCAATTTCTCTCTCTCTCTCTCTCTCAAAACCCCTGATCCCCAATCTCTCTCTCTCTCTCTCTCTCTAAACCCCTAACACCTTAATATATGTTTATCTCTCCCATACTCTCCCTTCCCATAAACCATACCACTAACCATCGTCACTCTTAACCCACACTCTCTCTACCCATAAGACACTCCTAACCCATAGTCTATCTACCACTATTAGAAAGTTTAGTAGCACGTACACTAATCCAGATGGATATAGGTGGCCACCCACCTATTCCACTGGCTCAAAACAGTTTTTCATTCTGGCAGTTTTGTTGTAATTTTTCTATAGTTTTTCGGGTCCCGAACTTCTGGGGCCATTTTGAGGCCCTAAACGACGTTTTTTGAAGATTATAGGGGCCAAAGGGTTACGAATAGCATACATTTCGCTATAGTCAAAATTTGTCTATCTTGGATAGACCTTTCCAATGGGATATCGAGCACCCCAAACGAAGATCGTATGCAAAAGTTATGGCCCCGGGAAGCTGACTGTTCAACTAACCACCTTGGGGCCACAAAATTTATGACGGTTCATCTTCTAGGGTTAGTTTTTTGGATGTTTAGGGTTATTACCCTCATGCTTATGATAAATAGGCTCTTTCAGCCTCTTCTGGTATTCAATTTGTCATGAATGAGCGTAGCCACCACATTTCTTCCCAGAGATATAGCTACCACCACTCTAGTTGCTTTTATAAATTACAGTTTGTTCTATTTCTTTCATTTGAATAGAATCTGAGTTTTCTGTATCATTGTGTTTCTTGCCATATATCTGTGTATGTGAATATATATATGCTCTTTCATTTTGTTCTCACATAAATCCGGATCACACACTCTCTCAAATATTTTTTCTCTCTACCCCTTCACATTCAAGGCTATGAACGTTTTACAATAAATGTTGTTAACGTTAGACAAAAAAATGTGTGCGCTATTAGCGGGTGTGTGTTATTTGTGCACATGTTTTATTAGTGCATGTGCGCTCCTGTGTCTGAAAAAAAGCAAAGAACAAATTTCCTGCGCGCCACTTCCTATTTTCATGCATGCTACTCTATTCGCGCTATTTTTGTATTTTATTATTTCATCACACACATTGAAAAACTCTCTTTGGAAAATTGGAAGGTTCTTACACCTCTTGGATACACCAACTACATCAAATACACATTGAACATTCTTAGACCTCTTAGATACATTGAAACATTCATTTTGCATTGCAAGCAAGGAGAAATTAGAAAGGTATGTGACATTTATTCTACATGATTTGTATTTTAATCTCCATTCACAAATATGCATGGATTATGGCCATTGAGTAGAACAATCATGGATTATGGCATAAATCCATAGTTTCATAGCTTACTCAATCACATGTTAATTCCCTTGGAAAATTGTAGACATCATCCATTCACTAAATTAGCACATTGAACCACCACCATATCATTATATTAACCATCAATACGAGACAAAGGATATTATATTGACATGATTCTAGGTATGATCCTAATTCTAGAGAGGATGAGCCCAATTGTACATTGTTATGGGATAGGAACCCCTCTCCAATATGAGTAATCTACTTGGATAACCAAACTTGTACTTCTATGGAGTATGTGAAAATATTGGGATATTGCATTAATGATTAATCATTATCTTAGTGGAGGAATTGTAATGATTGCATTCCATTATTTGGGTGAATTTATCCTCGGAGGTCACAAGCATCCACATTAAGAACAATCCATAATTTTGAAGTATCTTCACTTGTCTCAAATGTTTTCCATTATTTGCATTTATCTCTCCTAGAAACCTATTAAGGTGGATCCATAATCTCTCAAAATATTTAGTCATATGATCTCCACAATCATTGAATTATAGATTGTCCATCGAGAGATCATGGATAAATTGTTAAGATCAATGATTGTATTTATAACAAGATTAACCAAGTTTAAGAAGATGTGAACCTTAACCTTCCCTTCATCATTTTCTCTTTATGGTGGCACCCACTTCCATAAGGAAGTGCTTGTTTGGTCCAACAATTCCCACTCATATTGTTTTAGTATTAAATGACTTCTACATGGTGATATATGAGTTATATAGCTCACTTACCCACTAATGCAACTATCACCAGGTAGTACATACAAATTCTAGACATTTTGTAGGTCTTCAATTTGAGATAGCATCTAGGATTTGTTGGTCTATGGTTCAAATATAACTCATACTTTGTAATGTGAAATCAAACATTATCTACATCATCTTCTACTTGTTGTCTAGCCTATCTCTCATCCTGCCATTCCTAAGTTAATGCCATATGTTGACTTGTAACTATTGTTGGGAAACTTGTAACTGTTCATTTTTCACAATCTACTATTTGGATATGCCATTCAACTTAGAATAAATCAATCCTCACCACCTGTAATAGATTGGAAGTTTACCACGATTGCATCTCCAATGATTGGGTCGCCTACCCCACCAATGGAAATCCGTTAAGTGGATGGATGCAATAAAATTATTTGAATGTGAGGATATTTGAATTTTATCTTTTAATCAGTACCTTGTCGATTGAAATACCTCTCACTATAATCTATTAAGTGAATTCTAACAAAAATTTGATACCCCTCATGCAAACTACTCGAATTGCAACATGATTGACAAACTGCCAAGTGGTGAAAGTGGATGTGGAAAATTAGTAGATATGTTTTATTGTATCTCCTCTTATTCCACCACCCCCATTATTACATCCCCTTGATTCCCCATATCACCTAAACATATAGCACAAACCTTGGTTACCACATGGGGATTTATCACCACTTCCTCCTACTCCTAAAATTCCTCTACTTATTTGTGTAATTTATATTATTTTCTACTCTGCAATGTATTTGTGGTTTATGTTGTTTGAGTATCTGCAAAACTTTGATGTGCTTATCCATGTTTCTCCCTTGTAAAATAAGGATTTACGTATGTTACTTCATTCTTAACTGATACTTCAAAATTTTCAAAAACTAACTCCTCCATATCATCAATGATGTGCACAACTGGTCTTCAAGAGGTGGTCATTTCAAAAATTTGATATGCATGCAATGTTTCCGTGACTGGATCCAACCCAATCTTGTTTCTAAATTCCACACAATCCTAGAAGAATGAATATGATACCATTGGTCACACAAATGGCTTCTAAGTGGTGATATATGAGTGGTTTGTATAGTTATAGAACATAAAGGACTCATCACCCCCTCATATCGTATCAGGGTTACCCTTATGATTGTCATCATAATGACAAACTCCATTAAAAATGGATAACACTCTTCTTAGGTATATGTGTATAAAATGATTATGTTGAATCTACTTGATGACTTCTTTACTAAGGGCATCCTCCAATGATATCTCCACAAGGTGGTGTGACCTCAAACCAAGTAAAAACGTGCTGGTCCACTTGCTTCCATTTGTCATCCTTCTTCAATGCCTGGGAATTCTTCCTTAGGTATAGTGGTTTGACCAAGTCAATGGGGTCACGAGGAAAATAATTGTTTTCCTATAGGATGTATCTCCTTTTCCACTTACAGTTGTGTAATTTTTTATGTCGGACCACCTCAAATTCAAATAATTTAGCAACCTACTCCTTTGTAACCTTTGTAAGTCTTATAACAACTCAAAAATAAATGATTATAGGTTTGAAAATACTGCTAATTAAAGATATCCATTTTTGCACGATTCTCCAAGTTATTTCATGCTATTATACTCTATAAACTAATGGGATAGAAACATCAACAAGGCACATACTTATTCCATAATAAAGAGACCATGCATTCCACTATCAAAATAGGGCCATTTAGGTTTGAGGTAAGTAGGTTATATATTATGTAATTTGTACATGATTATATTGTTTCTATATTCCCATCGTGTTATTTCATTTTGTAGGGGTAATAATCTTGTTTTGTTAAAGAACATTTTGGATATGAGCAACAAATTTAATAGAGATAAAAATTCCAGAAGGAAGGATCTTCCCATTGAAAAGGTCCATGATCTAAGACAAAAGGATAGGTTGGGAATGGAAAAACATAGACATCCACCTATCATAGCCCTAGATCGTAGCACAATGCATGACACAATGACATCTAGATCGACACCACATGTGAAGCACATGTGTCCAATGGAGCCCACTCAACTTTCATCATCAAGACAACCTCCAAACAATAATTCATCAGCAAGCAATGATGAAGTGATTCAATCCATTCAAATATTAGTAGATGTTGAATATGCATAATTGGATGTGCATGGAGTTGTTAATTTGCAATATCCCCAAGAAGACCACACAGATGTCAAATGCACTCCCATTATGGACCAACGTGTGAACAAAGTGCTACAACAAACCGATGATGGGACTCATACTTCTTGTCCACCCCCCTTACCTCGATTGTCTAGTGCGTGACAAAGAGATCCTAAATGCGTTCATGTGGTTGAAAGTTCCCTGGAAGGCCTTGAAGGTAAGTTACCTAAATGAAATATTGATTGGAAATGTAGCAAAATCGTCAAATAATTTTTTTAATATAAGAGTGATGCATCCAAATGCCAATTATTCTTAGATTTGTTAAAATCACATTGTTTAGATGATGTTAGGAGAATTTTAGACATAAAGATAGTTAGAAGTTCAAATTCTAGTAGTCATGTTGTTATAAATATTCAAGCTTCATTTGATTTGATTGGAAATATGTCTCATACAAATGATCTTAATGTGGCCCATTGTGTATTATAAGAATCACTTGTAAACAAATCCAAAAAACATCGTCTCTTGCTGACACATAGATCTCAAATCTTTAAAGTAGATAAAAAGACTCTTCAAAAGTATTATGCTATTAGAGAAAAACTAGAGACACCAGGTCAAAAAGATTGTTGGGCCTTCATCGGTAGGTTTCCTTGTTCAAACAGGAAGCTAATTGATTTTGTCAAATAACTAATACAAAATTTTTGGCATGAAAACACTAGAACTTCATCAAATCAAAGAGAAGTCCTAAAGTTGAGAAAAGGTACTAGTGAGCGTGAACCCCACATCAAGCACTTCCTTCACATGAAAAAAATAGTTTTCTATGAGAGATTCAAGACTAAGCACACACAATTGAAGCTGGGATAAATATATTTTGATAAATGCAAGCCCTAGTATGTTAAAATATGCATTGATCACAACACATGTTGTTGCAGATACCATGTAGAATTTGAATATTATTATGATAAGTATAAACATATCCTTTGTGATTTGCATACTAACACTGTGCATGGATTCTCTTCCATACTACCACCAAATGCATCGAGAGAATTTATCCATAGCATCATGTGTCCAAGGGCCGAAGGACAAAAATATTATGAGAAATCATGTCTATATGGGACATGTTGCAAGTGCAGTAGATTTGCGTTAATGAACCATTGCGTTAATGAAAGTGAGGAACATGAATTTGGGACAATGCGAAGGAAATAACAAATATTGCATTGGTGAATTCACAGGTAAGATTGCCTACTTTGGGATTGTACATTCCATTTCTACATATATATGTTTTAAAGGTAACATATATATGTAGAAACAATCACCATCCCTTGTAGCAGTGGCGATTGGGATGATTTGGAATCAATGGATTGGGTTGATGAATGGGATCATGTATCACTTACAATATACCCACATGCAATTGTTGAAACAACCTATTTACAGGAGGGCCATTCATATATTATGATCGAATATGATCATATATCTGATCTTGTATAACCAAATAGATATTTATGCAAACATGTCCCGTATCCCTTTTTTTATTTAACCATGTTATCAAACCCCTACATGTTTGAATTTGATCGTACAATGCATTTTTGCAGGAAACGTCTACAAAGTTGTCACCCTAAAAGACAATGAATGGGGCATGAATGATTGGTTGTCATGATGCATCCAAGGGAAGCAAACCCTCAATGCATCATTAACTGATAGTGAAGGAATTGAATTTTTGATTTCCTTGATGGGTATTCAGGGTGAATATATTACACTATATGGAAAGTCAAAAAATACCAATGATTATGTATGCATGGGTTCAGTGGTGTATCACTTTACTAACCTGATCGTTGGTACAAACATCCAACTACAAACAATGTATACAAAGAGACTGAACAAGGTACGCTACTTCCTACCTCATGTAGAGAATGAGAGATAGATGGATACAATTAGAAGCATAGAGGATTCAGAAGGCCAATATTGAATTATATGCTCAATTAATGCGAAATATGCAATGGAAAAAAGTCACACTAAGGTAACTATTTCATGTTATGTACATATTTTATCATTGTTAGATTTTTTATTCATGCATGCCTCATCATCCTCATGCTCATTATATTTGTATTAATGGATTTGTTGTCTTTGTTTTTTGGTCTCATCTAAGTACACCATAAGATTATAATCCATCCTCATCCTCCTCATCCATCTTATGTCATCCACCATCATCATCATGCTCATTTTAACCATCACCATCATGCTTCACCATCAACATCCCCATGCCCATTGTCACCATCACCATCATGCCTCATCATCCTCATGCTCATTGTCACCATCACCATCATGCTTCATCCTCACCCTCATTGTCAACATCACCATCCTTGTTGTCACATTGTCTCTTTGTCACCATCACCGTCATGCCTCATCATCCTCATGCTTACGTTGTCACCACCATCCTCCTTATCCACCATATGTCAACATCACCGTGCCCATTTTCACCATCACCATCACGCCTCATAATCCTCATGCTCACTTGTTGTACCTCAAATTTCCACACCATGTTCTATATGGAGTAATCACATGTCTTTCACCATGAAAAGATACTTTGTTTATGGCTCCTAGAGGTGTTAGGAACCTCTATTTTGAGTTGGTCCATTCCTTGGTCATCTTGGGGAACCAATCCAACTCATGAAGGATCGAAATCCAACCTTACCAACCTCCAAATCTTCCTCATACTGAGATTTTCACGCCCTGACAATTCATCAAGGAGCAACAATTTCATATTTTCAGGCTTTGCTCAATTATGTAGGAGCGACAATTTGAAAATTTTCGCGTTTTACTCAGTTATAGGGGAGCTTTTGCTCAGTTATAGGGGAGCGAATTCTTTTTTTTTTTAGGATTAGTTCTTTGATTTTGGATCTTGGATCTCATGGAGATATTATTGGGATGAGGTACCCTTTCAAATCCCATCTCACATTCCCTCCTTGGCATGGTTTAGATCCTTGATCCACATCTCCTTCAGTTAGATCAATCATCTTCTCTAAGTAGTTGGCCTCTCAAATCCTATGTGAATAGATCCATCCATGAGCTAGGGGGGATGATATTGGAAGCGTCAAACCTATGGTCTTAAGAGTCTTGAAAGGGTGGTGAAGGAGATCTTGGAGGATGATCATGTTGCAACAATGTCAAGTATAATACATTTTGATGTACATATTTTCATGGCTTTCCTATTAATATAACTTAGCCTATTCCTCCCATTTTCATGTTTTTATGGTGAATGCATGAAATTGTATCTATTTTCATAGTTAGATATTCATTTATACATATATTGATTTGTAGAAGTTGTTGTCTTTCCTTTGTGAATAGGTTCATTAGCCCGCGATCAAAGGCTGGAGATGGAGCAACATAGGACTGCCGAGGACAACCATCAAAGCAAGGTACACTATCTACTTGATTTGTCTTTCCATATCTTGATAATTTATATATGGGATAGATCTAGGAGTAATTTAGTGTCTATTTGTTCCCTTTTTGTCTTGGGTAGGAAACTAGGGGAATTTTCCAATCCCAAGGGGATATCTACCTATCCGTAGGGAGATTTTCTTAGCATAGAAACTGGAAACTCGACTGGGGACCTTTCCCTAGTTTCACCCTTGGATTGCTTGTTTAGATCATTAAACCCTCTTCTAAGTTTTGTTTCTGATCACCTTGTATCCTCTTTGATCATCATTGACGACCATTTTAAATTCAGGACCTTATCCTGTGGCTCGGATCTAGGAAAATATTTTCATTTTTTAATCCTACAGGAGAATTTTCGATCCCTCAAAATAGGTTACAAAGCAAATTTTTTGAATTTTCGCCCCTTGATAGTGTGCTAGGGTGTGAAAATTTTCAAATTTCCTCTCCCCCATAGTGTTCTAGGGCACGAAATTATCAAATTGTTGCTCTATGTTGGTGTATGCAGGGGCGGAAATTCCTTGTTTTGGTCATTTCTGAGCTTGTTTGGAGGGGTTCCCTTGGGTTTTTTTGCTTCCAAAATTTTGGTGTGCCTCCATATATTCCATTGGATTCTTTTTTACACCTTTTTGAATAAATTTGAGTCCTTTTCATCCACATTTTGTCTCTAGTCCTTCATTAGCATCTTTTAAAGGCAACGTGGTCAATTTTGAGTCCTCTAAGCCATTGTCTAGTTCTGGGAGTCAAGTGTACCTTCCCAGTAGATTTAGGATCTCTAGAAAATCAGTTTGAACCCTTCCAAACTTTTTTGGGAGAATTTTGGACCCTTATTCCTTGTTTGGAAGTTGGATTTTGTGCTTGGAAAATTGAAATCCCATTGGGTTAACTTGATCCCTTGTGTACATTTTTTATTTTTCTGAATTAGAGTCTCATGATCAGTGATTCTGTGACCATTATATGACTGATTTGGAATCATCCAAATCATATTTAGCTTTGTTTGGAAACTCTTGGCATGGTTTGGAAGTTTGAAGCCTTTGTTTGGTCTCCTGAGTCAAACTAGTGCTTTGTTTGCTTGCTGGGTAGAATTGTCAATCTTTTCAAGTCCCAATAGCTTGCATTTTATTTTAAACTTCTTCTTTCCATATGATTGTGATTGGATTCAAGTTTTAGAGATCTTTTTAGTGTGATATTCTAAAGGTTTGCTTGGTTTGGTGTAGTTTGGTTTGGCTTTTTGGATTTGAAAGGATTGGGACATCCTTGTCTTTTGAAGTCATTTTCTTGGATTTTGCACTTTGTTTCCTTTGCATATTTAGCTATTTATTGGTTATTGGAGTAGATCGATTCTTGGTTTCCATTTTTTTTCAAAGAAAAGATTTTTTTGTCTCTCTTTTCCTAGATTTACAAGCTTGAAAAACATAAATTTCCTTCTTGCATTAGTTTGATCATTTGACATTCTTGGTCTTACATTCATAAGAGGAAGAAAAGATTGTTTCAAGTTCTTGTGCATTTGAGTTACACAAAGATATCGAATTTTTTTCTTTGCATTGCATTTGATTGGAAATGTTTGTGGAATCTTTCTTTCCCATGGCTTAGATGTTTCTTTTTCAAGTGTAAAAAGATAAGAAACGAATTAGAATTTTTGCATTTGTTATTGATAGAAAGATATTTTTTGTCACACTAGGATAGTTTTGGGTGTATGATTTTTAAATTTTTGTTTTTTTTTCTATCTTTTTTTAAAAGCTAAAATCTCATTTGCATAGGGTTGTGCATTTGGGAAGAAAAAAATATCTCTCCTTTTTAAGTAGGACTTAATCGAAAGGGAGATTTGCATCTCATACTCTCATGGTTTTGAGTCAGGTCTAAATTTCATCCATCCACTTAACCACATAAGATAAAATCAAGCGCTAGTTATGTTAAAAAAAATTAGCCACTCGTGTGATACAATAGAGGTGTGTTCCATCATCTTAAAACATAGCAGCTGTCATTATCTTCCTGCACTGCATCTCGGGGACTTGTAGTTCTTCCACATACCAGTCGTATATCAAATGACCTTTCACGTACCTTCTGGTATATAGAAAGGTACTTCACATACTCGACGGTATATAGGAAGGATCTTGTCGTACGGTTGTGCATTAGACAACACTACTACATATTGGAGCTCCCACGTACCCCATGTATATCGAGAGACCCCACTAGGATCCTGTAACCATCTGAGTCAACCATTGGCCATTTTTTTGTTGCAATACACCGAGAACAAAACTCAGGGAGATTACTATGCACATAATGCTAGGTAGTCGGGTTAAACGGCCCAGGGTATGGTACCAATTCTCCTTGGTTAGTGCTCTAGAAAATTAGGCCAAGTATAATTGTTGGACCCTACAGTAGATCATGATTTGTGACAGCTTGACACACCTGTGAGGATCCAGATTTTACATCCCTTTTATTTACTAGTTTGCATGTTGCTTCTAGTTTGAGTATCGTTTTTTGTGCATGATATTTAGAAGGCCTTAGAGAGTTTAGATATGGAAACCTCTTCCAGGACTACCAATCAAGAGAATCATTTTCAAGGGGCTCCTTTTGTTTTTCCTCCATTTGGCGATATTGGTCCTCCCTTTATTGCTACTTTGAATCTTCCCGGATTTTCTATAGGATTACCGGTATGGTTATTATCTAATTAGGTGATCCTGAAGGCACCTAATTTCTTCAAATTTTAAATCTCCATCACAAGAGCATCAATCCCAAATTGATCATTTTCCTTCTTCGTTAGATGTCTCTTCTTCCATTTATTCTTCCTTGCCTAATAAAAGAAGTGATGCTAGTAATCAGGAGGATAAGAAGAAGAAGAAAATGAATATTAAGAAGAAGAAGAATAAGAAAGAGACCAAGCATCAAACAACTACCCCTAATGATTCTCTTTCTAGTCAAACACCTCGAAAACCCATGTTCCCTTGCAAGCTTTGTAAGAGGGACCACCTTCTTAAGGATTGTCCTAGTCTTTCCAAAGTATTAGAAGAGTGTTCTAAAGCCTCCAAAATACCTATATCATCATCCTCTATACTTCATATTGATGATACCACCTCGACCAATGACTCTATGGTTAAGGGTCAGAAAGGTAAAGTTAAGAATCCTTGTTTATTATGCAAAGACATGCACCTTACTTACCTTTGTCCTCACATGGATGATGCTTCACAATTGTTGGAAGACATTACCATATCCCAGAATCGCCTTCCAACCGGATATCATAAGTTTTCCCTTGACCCCTCATTGGTTAATAAATTAGTCAATCTAGTTACATCCTCGGTCGATCCCACTCTTCCCTTGGAGAGTGAATCCAAATTAGTCGATCCTTCTCCATCCTC
Source organism: Larix kaempferi (assembly GCA_027924585.1). Lineage (NCBI taxonomy): Eukaryota > Viridiplantae > Streptophyta > Pinopsida > Pinales > Pinaceae > Larix > Larix kaempferi. The sequence continues at coordinate 879,111 of BSBM01000704.1, forward strand.
GGTTGATCCCACTCTTTCCTCAAAGAGTGGAGAAGAAGTAGTTCATCCCACTTTTCCTTTGAAGCATGAATTTGAAGTGGTCGAGTCGACGTCATATCCACTCGATCCCACTCTTTCATTGGAAAATGCCAATACTGAAGAAGTCACCATGACACAATATTCGTCTCATCCTACTCTTCCAGTTGAGAGTGGACTGAAAACCAATGATGTTTTCTTAGTCAGTTCAGATTGTTCTGGACAAGGGGAAATTATGTCCATTTCAATGGGATTCCCTCCAAGTACCGAGGTTATTTCATTTGATTGGAATAATCTAACATAATATTTTCTTCCTTCGGGCATTCCTTTCTAGATATCTGTAGAAGTTACCGATATGGACGTACTTCACACTATCGTTGATGAAGGAGCTTCTGTTAGTATTTTATCCTCAACTACTTGTCAATCTATAGGATCTCCTCAGCTTGTGCCAACCACTGGTTAGATATTGGCTTTTAATAGAATACAGACTGGACCTTTAGGGATCCTTTCTTAGTTACCTATTACCGTAAGAGGGAAAACTATCTGTATTGATCTTATGGTAGTCCAAGGTCCCTTAGACTTTAATTTGCTTCTTGGGAGAGATTATGTCTATGCCATGAAAGCTGTATTGTTCACACTCTTTCGAGTGATGTATTTTCCTCATCATGGAAACATAGTGACCATTGATCAACTTTCCTTTGTTACACCTAATCATTGTATGACTGTTAGCCACCATACTTCCCTAAATTTTCTACATGTCTTAGTGGTTCCTCCCCCATTGTCAGCTGTTTCTCTCAGCTCTAGACATCACATCGAAGTTGATTCATTAGCGAATCGATAACTTATTCCCATCATGGAAGAATATTATAGGGGCATGTTTCCAGCCTCTGGACATCATGTTGGAGTTAACTAGACCACTACATTCTTATGATAAGGGAAAAATACCAACCTCTGGCCATCATGTTTGGTAGGAACCAACATCGAGGATAGTTCTATTCTGTTTTAAGCTTGTTAAAAAATGAAATGGAATATGTCAAGCATATATATTTTTTATTTCAAGCTTGTGTAAAAATGAAACAGTGATCTTAAGACAGAAAGGGAACTATACAAGACAAATCATGGCTACTAGACTACAAGCATAGATCCATGATAAGATAATGACACAGCCACAACCAATACAAGAGTGGATATGTGTGAAAGTACATCAATGAGTTCACCATCATAATTTCCACGTGGGAACCTACTCAAAAAATCACCATCGCAACTTGGATGTGGTAAATAGACTTCATAACCATCCGGGGTCTTCTACCTGATCCCAAATCGATACGAATCTAACCATGTGATTACAAGGTGTTGAATTCGAATATGGTAGAAACCACTTGATTACCGGTCAATGATGTAAACCATTAACAAGTGCAAGGGAAATCACCAATGATGATAATAATCCCCAAGGTATCACTAGTACATTCCAACGAATGTGAATATATGTTTTGACGTCAAACACTCTTGGAATCATTCAATTAGAGGTCAATGATGAAAACCTAATGTTGAATACGAGGAAACCTGCCATTGAGGCATGTAGGTACCAAGGTACTAAGGTGGTTCCTAAGTCTAATTCTTGGATGATGTGTTGAAGTTGATAGGAATAGACTCGTTGAAGGACGACCATGATAAATCCCACATCATCGACACAAAATTGACATAGGAAAGTGATGAGAAGAAATGAATCGGATGAGTATGGACTAAAACAAGGAGGTAATTGCTGACAATATTGCATAGGCTGACTTAGGTAAACTTCCCTTGAAAATTGAATGGAATGACGAGAATGAATTGGCAGCATTGACTCAACAAAGTAGAGACCAAGAGATAATGCGACAACGATTGAGATATTCTTCAGATGACTTGAAGGATCGGGATGACTCACAGAATTGTCATGACTCAGAGACAAGCATATTACCCTACTATATGACAAGACGCAAACAAGTTCCATTGTCAAGGATGACACAAGATTCCATAAAGTTGTCTAAAACAAACTTAGCTTATTTCTCCCCAACTCCCATCATGCTTGACGAGTACCTATTTTTTTTTAAGGAGCTTGATGAGGATAACAAATGCTCGGTATAGTTCATCGTTCAGACAATTCCAATCTCACATGTTTTATGAACCTGAGAAAGGAGGGGTTCGGTCCCAAAAGGGTCCTTCGATTTTTGATTTTACGAGTCCAAGGAAGGAAAACTTGGCGATATTTAAAGAGTCTAAAATAATCTAAAGAAGACTCCAAAAAGGCCTTTTTCGTAAAGTTAGTCTCCTAATTCTAAAATAAGGGTAAAACAATGTGAAGGAGAACTCTCTTAGTCAATGGTCGGCTAAGTTATTCCTTCTTTCATATTTAATACCACTCATACCGAAGAAGGGGTAAACTAAAATTGAATAGGTGCCCTTTCAAATCCTTTTACTAGTGTGAAAGGAAGCAAGTTCGCTCAGTGATCTTTTCATATTTTGGGAGTCTTAAAAGAACATAAAGGAAACTCCAGGGGTTCCTTTTTCATAATAGTTTTTACAATCCAAAAAAAGTGATAAAAGTATACTCAGTAACTTATTCTCATGTATTTATGAGTACAATAGAGAAAAAAAACTGAGCTCGACACCTTTTATACTCAGTTTTAACGAGCACGACAATGGTATCAAAAGCACTTGAAATATTTTTTCATGTTTGTATCGAGAGCACGAAAAAGGAAAAAGTAAGCTCGAACCACTCTTCATATTTTTAACCAGAGCACAAAAAGGGAAAAAAATAAGCTCAACACAATCTTGCTATTTAAAATAAGCTCGAAGAAATGTTGGAAGAATGCTCAGGTTGGTGAGAAATAAGCTAAGTTTGTTTTAGATAGCTTTATGGAAGCTTGTGTCATCGTTGAACATGGCACCTATTTTCGTCTCATCATACATTTGGGTAATCTGCTTGTCTCTTAGTCATGCCAATTATGTGAGTCGTCTCGATCCTTCAAGTCATCTAAAGAATATCCAGTCGTTGGCCAACAGTTTTGCAGACCCATGGTTTTGGGTATCTCGTGGTATTTTCCCATTGTATTTCTCCTATAAAAGAAAGACGTTGTAGTACGGCTAGTGTAAGAGATGTATTAGGTATTATGCATTGTAAATATTTCAAAAGATTGTGAAGAGAGACTATGAGAGAGTGAAGAGGAAGTGCAGTGGATTTGATGTAGGTTGTATCTCTTCATTTGGTGGATGGTATAATAATAAGGACTGGCAATTTCAGTGTGGACATATCCCATCTTGGGTGAACCATGATATATTGGTGTCTCTCTTATAATATGTGTGTGTGTTTATATTTGCATCTTGTTTATTGTTATTGCTCTGCGATCCTATTTTTCTAACAATTGGTATTAGAGCCAAAGGTCTATTTAGAAGATAAACCCGCAAGAAACTAGGGATTCTGGTTTGAGGGGGAGAAATGGCGGAAGAAGAAAAGTTTAAGGTCGAGAAGTTTAATGGCCAAAACTACCAGTTATGGAAGATGCAAATGGAGGACTATCTATACTAGAAGGATCTATTCCTAATGTTGGGAGGAAGAGCAAAGCAGCCGACGACTATGAAGGATGAAGAATGGGAGGTTCTTGACAGAAAGGAAATGGGAACAATACGGTTGTCCCTGGCTTCGTCGGTGGCTTTCAATATCTCAAAAGAAAAGACAATGGAGGGTTTGATGGGCGCATTGGGTAAGCTATATGAAAAACCCTCGACCTCCAACAAGGTATTTCTAATGAAGCGTCTATTTAATATGAAGATGTGTGAAGGTGGATCTGTTGCCGATCATTTAAATGAATTTAATACAGTTACAAATAAACTAAGTTCTGTAAGTGTGAACTTTGATGATGAAGTTAGGGCTCTTCTAATATTGTGTTCATTGCCAGAAAGATGGAATGGATTGGTCATGGCTGTAAGTAACTCTGTCTCTGGCTCAAACACCTTGATATTTGATGATGTTGTTAGTGTTATTCTTAGAGAGGAAATGCAAAGAAAAAGAACAGGTGAGACATTAGGTAATGCATTGACCATGGAGAGCAGGGGAAGAAAAAGGGAGAAAGGAAAGAGCCAAGGTATTTGTGGCAAGTCTAAAATGGGCAGATCCAAGTCCAGACTGGGAAAAATAGAGTGTTGGAACTGTGGAAAGAAAGGACATCTGAAGAAAGACTACAAATCTCTAAAGAAGAAAGGAGATGGACAACAGGAAACTACCCAGGAAGCAAATGTAGCAGGTGATGTGTTACAAGATGCTTCGATTCTTGCATTAGATAATACTAGTGATTATTGGGTAGTAGATTCAGGGGATTCATGTCATGCTACACCCCATAGGAAATATTTTCATGATTATGTTCCAGGCGATTTTGGACATGTCTTATTGGGTAATGATGAACCATGTAAAATTGTTGGAATGGGTACGGTATGGATAAAATTTAAGAATGGAACTGATTGGCAACTAAAAGATGTTAGGCATATTCCTGCTATGAAAAGAAATCTGATCTCAACAGGGAAATTGGGAGATGGTGCCTGTCTATCTACGTTTGGAGAAATGTGGTGGAAGATCACTAAAGGATCAATGGTGATAGCAAAAGGAGACAAGGTAGGTACGTTGTATTTATGTCCTCATAATACTCACCATTCTATCTCTTTAGCTTCCATGGGAACAGATGCAGCATTGTGGCATCATAGGCTTGGCCACAAGAGTGAGAAGGGGATGCAGATTCTCCACTCAAGGAAGTTGCTTCCAAATTTGAAGTAGGTAAGTTTGGAATTATGTGAGAACTGTGTTTATTGAAAACAAAAGAGGGTCATATTTCTTAGGGTTGGGAAACAGAAGAAGAATGAAAAGTTAGAGCTTGTGCATACAGATGTATGGGGACCGACTCAGGTACAATCTCTTGGTGGCTCTCATTATTATGTTACATTTATTGATGATGCAACTAGAAAAACTTGGGTTTATTTCATTAGACATAAATATGATGTGTATTATACTTTTAAGAAGTGGAAAGCTTTGGTTGAGAATGAGAGAGGAAAAAGGTTGAAGTGTCTCACATCTGACAATGGAGGTGAGTACTGGGGCAAGGAGTTTGACAGTTACTATTCATACCATGGGATTCGTAGAGAGAAGACCGTCCCAGGAACACCACAAGAAAATGGCATGTCAGAAATGATGAATAGAACGATCGTGGAGCGTGCAAGGTGTATGAGATTGCATGCAGGGTTGCCCTTACAGTTTTTGGCAGATGTTGTAAATACTATTGTTTATTTAATAAACATAGGGCCTTCAAGTGCTTTGGATGGTGGTATTCCAGAGGAGACATGGAAAGGTAAAAAGGTAAACTACTCATTTATGAGAAAGTTTGGATGTGAAGCATTTGTCTATACTGATAAATAAAATAGAACAAAGCTTGAAGCTAAATCCAATAAATGTACCTTTATTGGATATGGGGTTGATGATTTTGGTTATCGCTTATGGGATTATGAAAATAACAAAATCATTAGGAGTAGAGATGTGATATTCAATGAGAATGTCATGTATAAAGATCAGTTGCAGGGAAAGAAACAAGAAAAGGAAATACATAGAGTACACAGTACTTGATGAAATTGAAGAAAATGAAGTTCCATAGGTGCCAGAAAATCAAGAACAACAGCAAGTACTTGAAACTCCTGCAAGTGTAAGAAGATCTACTAGGTTAAGTAGACTCTTGAATGATACTCTCCTTCAATTTATTATTTATTGATGATTGATGCTGGTGAACCATAATTTTGTGAAGAAGCAATGCAGGTGGAAACTAGAAAGAAGTGCGAGCAAGGCATGAATGAGGACATGGACTCATTGGTAGGAAACTAGACTTGGGATTTGGTTCAGTTTCCTACTGGTAAAAGAGCATTGCAGAACAAATGGATTTACAGGTTCAAGGAAGAAGAAGGAGTTAAGAAGCAGTACAAGGCCAGACTTGTTGTAAAGGGGTTTGCACAGAAGAAAGGTATAGATTTTGATGAAATATTTTCTCCTGTTGTTAAGATGACTTTAATTAGGACTATATTAAGTCTAGTGGTGGTAGTATATTTGCATCTTGAACAGTTAGATGTAAAAAAAGTCTTTCTCCATGGGGATTTGGAGGAAGAGATATATATGCAGCAGCCACAAGGGTATGAGGTCAAAGGTGTTAAAATTTGAGCATTAATTCATAATACTCTTGGATCTTTATTGAGAGAATAACATATACAGTATATCAATGCATAACAATAGCAATAAGCATGACAAGCATCACAAGAATCAAAAGCATGAGAGACAATAGACACAGAGTTTCCATGGGGAAAACCATAAGGTGAAAAACCCCACAACTTCCTCAGAGATAGAGAGAGCAATGGCTCAACCAAAGTACAACCAAAATACACTTGAGATAGTCTCCTAGAGTAGATGATCCTCCTCCTCACTAGTGCGCCACTTTTTGAGTGAGAGAAGTGTGTCTTTCCAAATTATCCAAATAGAGATCTCCCGATCTCTATTTATACTTAACCTGTTTGCCCAGTGACCTTATGGGGCCGACTTGTCTATCTAGATACATCCACAATATAATATATATTTTAGGGCCGACCCCACACATGGTGGTCTAATAACCCATCGGCAAGTACACACACTTGCGACACTTGTCAATCCACATCACGACACTGCCTTATAGAGGAATAACACATCTCTTATAAGGGTACAATAAATATATATGAAATACATAGATGAAATACATTTCGAAGTTACATAGACATCAACACTTCCTCTTAACTAGGAAGGTATTTCTCGACACAGTTCTGCTAGACAAATCTTCTTCTCGGGATCATCGTCATCGATTCATCGTCATCATCATCGTCACTGCTGCTTCTATCTCAACCAATCTCTGACTCTACCCATCATAGGAAGTTCTACATAGCCAGTCCTTTTTCATACTAGATGTAGGCCCACCACCTGCAGGTCTTCATCATCTGTGCGAATGGTCTGATAGAGGTGGCCTCTCAGGACTAATTTTATGTGTAGATGCAATACCGGAAAGAGTATCCCATGAACATTTATGTGCCTAAGAACGATCGGAAAGATCTCCAAGGACTGATTACATGCATCTCCTCAACAATACCTTTAAAGAGCATCCCAGAAACATTTATGTGCCGCAGCACGACCGACAAGATCTCTAAAGAGAATCCCAGGACTTATTACGAGCATACAGATCAACCTCTCAGATCTCCAAGACTGATTACATGTGGATAGACAAAACCTTTAAAGAGCATCCCAGGAACATTTATGTGCCGCAGCACGACCGACAAGATATCTAAAGAGCATCCCAGGACTAATTACGAGCACACAGCTCAACCTCTTGGATCTCCAGGACTGATTACATGTCTCCGTAGTAATACATCATCCCAGGACTGATTACGAGCACACAGCTCAACCTATCAGATATTTGAGGATTGATTACATACTACATAGCAATACCGAAAAGAGTACCCTAGGAACATTTATGTGTCGCAGCACGACCGACAAGATCTCCCAGGACTGATTACATGCTATTTGCACAACCTGCCACATATCATCTCTGACCTCCAAGTATCAACCTGATACTCATGATCCAACGGATCATCATCGCACGAGGCATCATCCTAATGCCTGTGATCATACTGATCATCATCACTTGTACCATCCTGGTACATATCATCTGGAGCAACATCCTGAAGCTCATCATCATGATCAACCTGAGCATACAATGCATCCACCTAATGCACACCAAGTATCTACCTGATACATATCATCATACATGATCCACCTGATCATACAGTGCATCCACCTGATACAAATACAAATACATGATACATATCAACATACATGATCTTCCTAATCATAATATGTATCCACCTGATACAGATACATGGTCCAAGCATCCAACATGATGCATATACAAATACATACAAATGATCCAACTGATCATATCCAGCATCCAACATGATGCGTACATACATATAAATATAAATGATCCAACTGATCATATCCAGCATCAACACGATGCGTACATACATACAAATATAAATGATCCAACTGATCATATCCAGCATCAACACGATGCGTACATACATACAAATATAAATGATCCAACTGATCATATCCAGCATCCAACATGATGCATATACAGAGCAGTAATTGGAGCATCGTCATGATACTCATCATCCAACACTTAAATCCATAGCCATGTGAAGGATCCTCCTTCCAACATGATTGGGATGGTTTCAGCAAATGTGTCCATCACTTCTTCCTCGAAGTGTCGTAGATCTGAAGAACACCAAGCCTCTCCCTGAAGTACTCAAACTTCACCCTAGCTAGTGGCTTCGTCAGCACATCTGAAATCTGCTCATCCGTCGCAACATATAGGAGCTTCATGACTCCTCTCTGCACCATATCCCTGATATAGTGATATTTGATTTCTATGTGTTTCGACCTGTCATGAAACACTGGGTTCTCAGACAGCTTCACACAACTCTGGTTATCGCAGAATATACCAGTAGCATCCAATCGGAGATCAAATAACCGTAGCCATATTGCCTCACAACTAGATGAACAGGATACAACATACTCTGCCTCAGCTGTACTCAGTGCTACGCAGGACTGCTTCTTGCCAAACCAAGAGATCACACCTGATCCCATACTGAAGTAGCACCCAGATGTGCTCTTCCTATCTGCAGCACTGCCATCCCAATCTGAATCAACATAACCCTATAGGTTAAAATTTTGATTCACTTCATACTTGAGCCCATAATCCACTGTACCCTTCAGGTACCTCAGAACATGCTTTACAGCAACCAGATGAACACTCCTCGGACCCATCAAGAAATGGCTCAATGTGTTCACTGCAAAGCAAATATCTGGTCTTGTGTTCATCAGGTACATCAAGGACCCAATCATCTGATGATACATAGAGACATCAACCGGCTCAGATGAAGCATCACATAGAAGATTTAGATTCGATGCCATGGGTGTGGCCATGGCCTTGCAATCCATCATCCCAAATCTCTTTAGAATATCTACTGTGTACTTCCCTTGACCAAGGAAGATCCCACCTGAATTCTGCCACACCTCCATACCTAGGAAATAATGCATTATTCCCAAATATTTCATATCGAACTCAGCAGCAAGCTTCCTCTTAGTATCTGCAATCAATTTGTCATCTCCTGTTACAAATAAGTCATCCACATACAGGAGTAGAATCACAGGATTCCCTTCCTCAACCTTGTAGTAGAGGTTGGAATCCGCTTTAATCTTGGTAAAGCCCAAGCTAGATAGGAAAGTGTCCATCCTACCATACCAAGTTCTCGGAGCTTGCTTCAAGCCATACAAGGCTTTCTTCAATATGCACACATATGACTCCCTTTCGTGTATTTCAAAACCGAGTGGTTGCTCCACGTATACTTCCTCTTCAACTACACCATTCAAGAAAGCAATCTTGACATCCATCTGGTGTATTTTCCATTTCATTGCTGCAGCCAGGGTAAGTACTGTTCTGATGGAAGTATACCTGGCTACAAGTGCAAAAGTTTCTTCATAATCTATTCCCTCTTTCTGAGAGAAGCCACGAGCTATGAATCTTGCTTTGTATTTCTCTACACTGCCATCTGCAGCATGCTTGATTTTGTAGATCCATTTGGAAGTCACAACAGACTTCTCTTTAGGTCCTGGGACAACATTCCAAACATCATTCTTCATTATTGATTGGTATTCCTCAACCATGGCATCCTTCCATTCTTTCTTTTCCGCTGCTTCTTCATAACTGGAAGGTTCTTTGTTCATAATGTCACAGAGTAAAGCAACATAGATGGTATGTGATCTGGTTCTCTTCTTTGCTCTGTGTTCATCTTCTGGAATGCCAAATATTTCTGCATCTTGAATGAGCTCTCTAGCCCATGCAGGTTTCCTCTTGTGAGAGTTATCCTCACGGGGTGGATCTACAGGTTCTTGCGGATCTTCAAACTCACGAACAACTTCTGGAATTGCTTCAATCATGGTAGTGTCTTGAAATCTAGTTTCCTTAGGTTCTTCATAAACTTCGATAGGTGCCTTCCTTGATTTGATGAATGCTGAGTTTTCATCAAATGTTACATCCCTGCTGACATCAATCGTCTTGAACCCTGGAAAGTATATTCTGTAAGCCTTCGAGCTTTCACTGTAACCCACAAAGATACCCTTCTTTCCTGAAGGATCTACTTTGGTCCTCTTTTCCTTTGGGACATGAGTGTATACTGGACTACCAAATATTCTGAGATGGCTGACTTCAGGTTTCTTACCAGAAAAGACCTCTTCTGGTGTCTTGTTGTCCAATATCTTGTGGGGTGTTCTGTTCTGCACATATACAGCTGTTCTAGCTGCTTCTGCCCATAGATGCATAGGTAGATCCTGGTCATGCACCATTGCCCTTGCTGCTTCCATGATTGTTATGTTCTTCCTTTTTGCAACTCCATTCTGTTGAGGATTAGAAGGAGTAGTCAACTCCCTCTTAATCCCCGAATCACTGCAAAGCTTCTAGAAGTCACTTGAGGTGAATTCTCCACCATTGTCGGATCTGAATGTTTTGATCTTTTTGTCAGTTTGATTCTCCATCAAGTTTTTGAATTCCTTGAACTTATCAAACACCTCATCTTTGTTTTTCAAGAAGTATACCCAAGTCTTCCTGGAGAAGTCATCAATAAATGAGACATAGTAAACATACCCACTTAGAGAACTGGATGACATAGGACCACATACATCTGAGTGGATGATTTCCAAGATATCTTTTGCCTTGCTTTCACTGCTTGGGAAAACCTTCTTAATATTCTTACATTTTGCACATCCTTTGCAAACACCTTCATGTTTGGTCTTAATTTCAGGAAGACCCTCTACAACCTTGCTTGCAATTGGAAGTGCCCTATAGTGCATATGAGCAAGTCTTCTATGCCAAAGTTCACTTGGCTCCATGGATTCATGCACCATGGCATGTTCAGGTTGTCCTTTTAATTTATACAAACCTCTGTCTTGCTCTCCAATCACAACTGCATCATCTATGGTCTTTCCCTTTGGCCACATTAGGACTTGGCCATCCACAAATGCAACCCTCATACCTTTTGTATCCAATTCAGAGATGGAGAGTAAGTTCTTCTTGAGCCCAGGTACATAAAGGACTTCTTTCATCTTCAATGATTTTCCAGAATCTAGATTGTAAGAGGCTTCACTACTTCCTTTGATGGGATATTGATAATCATCCCCAAGTTTCACTTTATGGGGTGATTCATATTCAGACAAATTTACAAAGGATTATTTAAACCCAATCATGTGTTTGGAAGCCCCACTATCAATTAACCAATTATTACAACCATGGGAGATAGTACCTGTGAGAGCATAGATTAGAACATACTCTTCTTCACTTAATGAGTCATCATTACTATCTTCACTTTCTGCCCTAGCCTTCTTCTTTGGAGCTTCATCATCTTCAGCAGCATGAGCATGGTACCTTATTTTGTTACCCTTCTTCTTCTTGCTGGAGTTGTTGTTGTTGTGTTTGTCCCTTTTGTTCTTGGGACATTCTAAAGCAAAGTGACCCTTCTCATTACAAGTGAAACACCTTAGATCTTTCTTGTCTTTGTGAAAATGATAAGAAGATTTCTTCTTGTGATGGGATGGCTCCCTCTTGAACTTGCCCTTCTTAGTGTGAGCTGTGAGAGCTTGATCTTCATTTCCCATCTTCTCTTCTCTTGCCACAAGCCTTGCTTCTTCTTGAGAACATTCCTCGCATAATCTGCTGAAGGAGATTAACTTCTTTCTGGTACAGATCCCCTAGATGAAAGAGTCCCATGACCTAGGTAGGCCATTCAAAGTAGTCATAACAATTTCACCATTCTCCACCATTTCATCTACAACTTCAAGTTGTTCCTTGATCTGAGAGACTTTGGAGAAATAGGATTGAATGGTTTCTCCATTCTACATCTTGACCCCTTTCAATTGATTCCGCAGGGTCATCTTCCAATTTATGTTCTTTCCTTCAAATAGCTTGGTCAAAGAGTCAAACATAGCCTTGGGTGTCTTTAGAGAAAACACATGGGGTATGAGATGGTATTTGATAGAATCAGTAATGATTCTCTTTGCCTTGACCAAGTTCTTATTATGCAATACCTTAGCCTATTCATCCTCTGGGATAAGGATGTCTTCTTTTATATATGAGTCCAACTCATTCTCTTCCAGGATTAACCCAATCCTATACTTCCAAGCTCGGAAGTTATCAGCCCCTTCAAGGTTATCCTCAAGCTTGGTGTGGTGAGACATCTTAAAGAGTACTTCAAATGAAATATAAAATATTTAGGTCTTACCACTTGAAATGTTGAAAACTGGATCTGGTCCCGGATTAGGGTTTGTCGGAAAAACCCTAAAAATTCAAAATGTGAATTTCAACTTTCTGAAAGGATAGAAAGATGCGCCTTGACGAGCTGATCAACCTAGTGTATTCAGAATTTGAGATCAACAAAGCTTTACCCTTCAGATTTTCCTTTTTGTCCTCTCGGGTTCACTAGGGAGAGCCCTGAATTAGGGTTTGAGTTTCCCGGAGATCTACCCAGCCAAAAATCTCGATCCAAAGCTCTAAACTTCGATTTTTGCAAGGAGCTTCCAGCGATGGCTTCAGATTTCAGAAATTCCTATTTTTGTGGAAACCCTAATTTTTAGGGCCAAATCTGAAAATGCTCAGAATTGAATTCTGATTGGACAGATAGATTCTCCTTGATGAGTAGAGTCAATCTACTATACTGCTTTTCCAAAAACTATGGATAGAAACCCAATAAACAAGAAACTCAAGTTTCCGTCACTACAAAATGTCTTCTTCTCAGGTTAGCTCTGATACCATGTTAAAATTTGAGCATTAATTCACAATACTCTTGGATCTTTACTGAGAGAATAACATATATAGTATATCTGTGCATAACAATCACAATAAGCATGACAAGCATCACAAGAATCAAAAGCATGAGAGACAAGAGACATAGAGTTTCCGTGGGGAAAACCCTAAGGTGAAAAACCCCACAACTTCCTCAGAGATAGAAGAGCAATGGCTCAACCAAAGTAAAACCAAAATACACTTGAGATAGTCTCCTAGAGCAGATGATCCTCCTCCTCACTAGTGCACCACTTTTTGAGTGAGAGAAGTGTGTCTTTCCGAATGATCCAAATAGAGATCTCCCGATCTCTATTTATACTTAACCTGTTTGCCCAGTGACCTTATGGGGCCGACTTGTCTATCTAAATACATCCACAATATAATATATATTTTAGGGCCGACCCCACACATGGTGGTCTAATAACCCATCGGCAAGTACACACACTTGCGACACTTGTCAATCCACATCACGACACTTCCTTATAGAGGAATAACACATCTCTTATAAGGGTACAATAAATATATATGAAATACATAGATGAAATACATTCCGAAGTTACATATACATCAACAAAAGGAAAAGAAAATTTGGTATGCAGGTTGAAGAAGATCTTGTATGGTTTGAAGCAAGCTCCAAGGCAGTGGTATTTAAAATTTGACAGGTTTATGACAGAACAAGGTTATAGTAGATGTCATTCTGACCACTATGTTTATTTCAATAGCCTGGATAATGGAAGCTATATTATCTTGTTATTGTATGTGGATGACATGCTCAAAAGGAAGTTAGCAAATTCATTTGTGATGAAGGATTTGGGTGCTGGAAAGCAAATCTTTGGTATGAGAGTAACAAGAGACAGGAAAAATCGCAAATTGACATTGTATCAAGGTGAGTACATACAAAAGGTGTTGGAGAGGTTCAAAATGCAGAATGCAAAACTAGTTTGTACACCTTTGGCCAGCCATTTCAATCTATGTAAGGAAATGTGTTCCAAGACACAGGAAGAGATAGATTACATGTCGAAGATTCCCTATTTATCAGCAGTTGGGAGCTTGATGTATGCCATGGTGTGCACAAGACCAAATATTGCACATGCAGTAAGAGTTGTGAGCAGATATATGAAAAATCTAGGTAAAGAACATTGGAAGGTAGTACATTGGATTCTCTGGTATTTGAGAGGTACTACCACTTAGGCATTATGTTTTGGAGGTTCAGACACTGTTCTACAAGGATATGTTGATGCAAATATGGCAGGTGATAAGGATAGCAGGAGGAGCACCATAGGGTATGTGTTTACTATAGGTGGAACAACATTAAGTTGGATTTCGAAACTGTAAAAGGTTGTTGCACTTTCAACAATGGAAGCAGAGTATGTTGCTGTTATAGAGGCTAGTAAAGAGATGATTTGGTTGCAGAGCTTTATGGAGGAATTGGGTAAGCAGAAGGATAGCAGGTTGTATAGTGACAACCAAAGTGCCATTCATCTTGCAAAGAACTCAACATTCCATTCCAGGACTAGACATATACATCTCAAGTACCATTTCATACGCTCTGTTCTGGAAGATGAACTGTTGAAGCTGGAAAAAATGTACATACTAGCTAGAATCCTACAAACATGTTCACAAAGGTAGTGACTAGAGAGAAAATGATTTCTTTCTCGGTTTCAGTTGGCCTTCTAGCATGAAGGTGAAGATGAGAAATTTTCCAAGTCCAAGATCCAGCAAGTACAACAGCGAGGAGTTGTTGTGATCAATCTCCAAGTGGGAGATTGTTGGTTGTGGAGCCAGATCTTTTAGTCTCATAGATGATATTGTCTCAACCGTGTACCCCATCTTTATATGATATGCAAAAGGACTGTACACTCGTTCCCCAACCTTGGGGGTTCGGGGATGAATCCCTTGAGAAAATGTTTTGGGATGTTTGTTGGCCAACAGTTTGCGGACCCATGGTTTTGGGTATCTCGTGGTATTTTCCCATTTTATTTCCCCTATAAAAGAAAGACATTGTAATATGGCCAGTGTAATAGATGTATTAGGTATTATGCATTGTAAAGATATCAAAATATTGTGAAGAGAGACTGTGAGATAGTGAAGAGGAAGTGCAGTGGATGTGCTGCAGGTTGTATCACTTCATTTGCTGGATGGTGTAATAATAAGGACTGGCAATTTCAGTGTGGACGTAGCCCATCTTGGGTGAACCATGATATATTAGTGTCTCTCTTGTAATATGTGCGTGCGTTTATATTTGCATCTTGTTTATTGTTATAGCTCCACGATCTTGTTTTGTAACAATTATCGCATTATCTCTTGGTATCTACTTCATTGAGTCAATTCTGCTAAGTCATTGTTGACATGCCATTCAATGTTCAAAGGATGTTTACCTAAGTCAGCCTTTGCAATATTGTCAGCTATTACATCCTTGTGTTAGTGCATACTCTTTTGATTTATTACTTCATACCACTTTCCTATGTCGGTTTTGTGTCAATGATGTGGGATTCATCATGGCCCTCCTTCAACGAGTCTATTCCTGTCGACTTCAACACGTAATCCAAGAATTAGCCTTAGGACCACCTTAGTACCTTGGTACCTGCATTCCTGAATGGAAGGGTTCCTCGTATTCAACAGTAGGTTTTCATCATTGACCTCTGATCGAATGATTCCACGAGTGTTCAACATCAAAACATCTATTCACATTCCTTGGAATGTACTAGTGATACCTTGGAGATCATTATCATCATTGGTGATTTCTCTTGCACTTGTTAACGGTATACATCATTGACCGATAATCAAGTGGTTTCTACCATGTTCGACTTCAACAAGTTGTAATCACATGGTTAGATTCGTATCGATTTGGGATCAGGTAGAAGACCCTGGATGGTTCTGAAGTATATTTAGCACATCCAAGTTGCGATGGTGATTTTTTTAGTAGGTTCCCACGTGAAAATTATGTTGGTGATGTCATTGATGTACTATCACACATATCCACTCTTGTGTTGGTCGTGGATGTGTCATTGTCTTATCATGGATCTATGTTTGTAGTCTAATAGCCATGATTTGTCTTCAGTCATTGTTGAGTCAATACTATCATGGATCTGTGATGTATTGGTCGAAATCCATGCTTTGAGTCAATTGTTTCGAGCATGGGTATTCCCACCTTGGGATTGTTAGACATATTGTTGATATTTTCTTGTAGCTCTTCTTTGGTTATCCTTCAGATATCCTTGCATACTTATTATTGGTAAAGTCAGCCATCAGATTCCTTCTGACCTCACACTTTAGGGGGCACCTGTTACACCTAAAATTGCCACACCATTTTCTATATGGGATAACCACATGTCTTTCACCATGAAAAGATAATTTTTTATGCCTCCTAAAGGTGTTAAAAACCTTTATTTTGAGTTGGTCCACTCCTTGGTCATCTTGGGGAACCGATCCAACTCATGAAGGCTCAAAATCCAACCTTATTAACCTCCAAGTATTCCTCCTATTGATTTTTTTGTGCCATGACAGTTCATCCAGGAGAAAAAAATTCATATTTATGTCCTTTGCTCAATTATGTTGGAGAGAAAATTTGAAAATTTTCACGTTTTGCTTAGTTAAAGGGAAGCAAAAATTTTGTTTTAGGATTATCCCTTTGATTTTGAATCTTGGATCTCATGGAGATATTCTTGGGATGAGGTACCCTTTTGAATCCCATCTCACATTCCCTCTTTGGCATGGTTTAGATCCTTTATCCACATCTCCTTCACTTAGATCCATCATCTTCTCTAAGTAGTTGGCCTCTCAAATCCTATAAGAAGAGATCCATCCATGAACTAGGGGGGGGGGGTGATCTTGGAGGCCACAAACCTATGATCCTAAGAGTCTTTCAAGGGTGGTGAAGGAGAGTTTGGAGGATGATCATGTTGCAACAATGTCAAGTATAATACATTTTGATGCACATATTTTCATGGATTTCCTCTTAATGTAACTTAGCCTATTCCTCCCATTTTCATGTTTTTATGGTAAATGAGTGAAATTGTATCTATTTTCATAGTTAGATCTTTGTTTATACATATATTGCTTTGGATAAGGTGTTGTATTTCCTTTGTGAATAGGTCCATAAGCTTGCGATCAAATGCTAGAGATGGAGCAATATAGGACTACTAAGGAAAACCATCAAAGCAAGGTACACTATCTACTTGCTTTGTCTTTCCATAGCTTGGTAAATTTTGTATGGGCTAGATCTAGGAAGACTTTAGTGTCTATTTGTTTCATTTATGTCTTGGGTAGGAAACTATGGGCTTTTTCCAATCCCAAGGGGATATCTACCTATCCATAGGGATATTTTCTTAGCACATAAACTATGTCTCCAGCCTATGGACATCATATTGGAGTTAAGCTGCTAACTTTTGCTGATAATGTTGGGGGAAATTTTCCAACCTCTTGAAATCATGTTGGGGAAAAACTTGCTAATGGGTATCACCCTGAGTACCAACCTATGGACATCATGTTGGGAGGGAACCTGTCAATGGGCCTCATTCCGAGCATAGTCTAGTTTCAACTTCAAGCTCTCTAAAAAATGAAACCATCATCCCGAGCATAGTTCGTTTTCTGTTGCAAGCTCGTTAAAAAATAAAACAGATACCATGATCATTCTTCCAACCTTTCTTCAAGCTTGTTAAAAACAATAAGATGATCTTGAGCTTACTTTTTCCCTTTTCGTGCTCTAGTTAACAATATGAAGAGTGGTTCAAGCTTACTTTTTCCTTTTTCATGCTCTGGATCCAAACATGAAAAAATATTCCGAGCGCTTTTGATACCATTGTCGTGATCATTAAAACCGTGTATAAAAGGTGCCGAGCTCAGTCATTTTTCTTTCTCGTACTCTTAAATACATGAGAGTAGGTTACCGAGTATACATTTATCACTTTTTCAGGATCGTAAAAACTATTATGAAAAAGGAACCCCTGGAGTTTCCTTTGAGTTTTTTCCAGACTCTGTAAAAATCACTGAGTTTTCCTTCCTTGGACTCGTATAATGAACCATCAAAGGACCCTTTTGGGACCAAACCCCTCCTTTCTTAGGTTCGTAAAAAATGTGATATCCAACTCGTCTGAATGATGAGCTATACCAAGCATCTATTATCCTCCTCAAGCTCATTAAAAAAAAAGACGTACTCATCAAGCATGATGTGGGTTGGGGAGAAATAAGCTAAGTTTGTTTTAGACATATTTATGGAAGCTTGTGTCGTCCTTGAACATGGAACCTATTTGTGTCTCATCATATAGTTGGGTAATCTACTTGTCTCTGAGTCATTCCAATTTCATGAGTCGTCCCGATCCTTCAAGTCATCTGAAGAATATCTCAATCATTGTCGAATTATCTCTTGGTCTCTACTTTGTTGATTCAATGCTGCCAAGTCATTGTTTTATTTCCATTCAATGTTCAAGGGAATGTTACCTAAGTCATCCTATGCGTTATTGTCAACCTTTACATCGTTTTGTCAGTCCATACTCATCTGATTCATTACTTCACATCACTTTCCTATGTTGGTTTAGTGTCATTGATGTGGGATTCATCACGACCCTCTTTCGACGAGTCTATTCTTGTGTTCCTTTCCAGATATCTATAGAAGTTACCGTAGGAACGCACTTCACACTATCATTGATGAAGGAGCTTCTGTTAGTATTTTATCCTCAACTACTTGTCAAGCTATAGAATACATACTAGACCTTTAGGGATCCTTCCTTAGTTACCTATTACCTTAGGAGGGAAAACTGTCTGTATTGATGTTATGGTAGTCCAAGGTCCCTTAGACTTTAATTTGCTTCTTGGGAGAGATTATGTCTATGCCATGAAAGATGTAGTGTCCACACTCTTTTGAGTGATGTATTTTCCTCATCATGGAAACATAGTGACCATTGATCAACTTTCCTTTGTTACACCTAATCATTATATGACTGTCGGCCACTAGACTTCCCTAAATTTTCTACATGTCTTAGTGGTTCCTCCCCCATTGTCATTTGTTTCTCTCGGATCTGGACATCACGTCGGAGTTGATTCGTTAGCGACTCGTTAAATTCTTCCCATCATGGAAGAATATTATAGGGGCATGTTTCCAGCCTCTGGACATCATGTTGGAGTTAAGACCAATAGCTTCTTATGATGAGGGAAAACTACCAACCTTTGGACATCATGTTGGGTAGGAATAAACTTCGAGCATAGTTTTATTATGTTTTAAGCTCGTTAAAAATTAAATGGGCTATGTCAAGCATAGATATTTTTTGTTTCAAGCTTGTGTAAAAATGAAATAGGTCATCGAGCATTGTTTTATTCCATTTTAAGATCGTTAAAAAATTAAGTGGCATGCTTCAAGCATAGTTATTTTATGTTTCAAGCTTGTGTAAAAATGAAACAGGCCCCTACAAGCATAGTTTACTTTCATTTTCAAGCTTGTGTAAAAATGAAACCAATCATGGGCATAGTTGTATTCCCGTGTCAAGCTCGTTAAAAAATGAAATAGATGACCATGAGCATAGTTCCCTTTTTGTGTCAAGCTTGCTAAAAAATGAAACAGTTCATCACGAGCAGAGTTCTATTCATGTGTGAAGCTCATTTGAAAAAAAAGAAAAGAAACAAATGACTATGAGCAGGGTTCCCTTTTTGTGTCAAGCTCGTTAAAAAATGAAACAAATTCATCTCACATTGAGTTGAGTTTCCCACCAGACTTAGGAATTGAACCTTCATTTCATCTTCCTTTGTCACTTAATCCTCATTCTTCCTATCCCTCCAGTGAACCTTTTCCTATTAGTAACCAATAATTTAATTGGGAAAAGAAGAAGAGTAGGCAAACGAAACAAAGCTTGGGGGGCTTGTCTCTAGCCTCTGGACATCATACTGGAATCAAGCTGCTAGATTTTGTTGATAATTTTGGGGGCAAGTTTTCAACCTCTGGATATCATGTTGGGGAAAAAATTGCTAATGGATATCACCCTGGGTATCAATATCTGGAAACCATGTTGGGAGGAAACCCGTCAATGGGCATCATTCCGAGCATAGTTTAGTTTCAACTTCAAGCTCGATAAGAAATGAAACCATCATCCCGAGTATAATGAATTTTCTGTTGCAAGCTCATTAAAAAATCAAGTAGATACCATGAGCATTCTTCCAACCTTTCTTTAATCTCATTAAAAATAGTAAAATGGTGTTGAGCTTACTTTTATCATAATTTATCCTCTTAGTGGTTGGCCTCCCAAATCCTATAAGAAGAAGGCCATCCATGCTCTATTGGGGGAGTTCTTGGAAGCACCAAACCTATGATCGTATGATTGGGAAAAACTCAGAAAGGAGGCCATTATGATGCAATAATTTTACACGGATATCTGAAGGAGAACTGGGGAAGAGCTACAAGCAAATATCAACAATATGTCTAACGAACCCGAGGGGGTAATACCCATGCTCGAAAAACCTGACTCAAAGCAAGGTTTCCGACCAATACATCGCAGATCCATGATATTACTGACTCAACAATGATTGAAGACAAATCATGGTTACTAGACTACAAGCATAGATCCATGATAAGATAATGGCACAACCACAACCAATACACGAGTGGATCTGTGTGATAGTACATCAATGAGTTCACCATCATAATTTCCACATGGGAGCCTACTAAAAAAATCACCATCGGAACCTGGATGTGCTAAATAGACTTCATAACCATCTAGGGTCTTCTACTTGATCCCAAATCGATATGAATCTAACCATGTGATTACAAGGTGTTGAATTCGAACATGGTAGAAACCACTTGATTAATGGTCAATGATGTAAACCATTAACAAGTGCAAGGGAAATCACCAATGATGATAATAATCCCCAAGGTATCATTAGTACATTCCAAAGAAATGTGAATATATGTTTTGACGTCAAACACTCTTGGAATCATTCTATCAGAAGTCAATGATGAAAACCTAATGTCGAATATGAGGAAACTTTCCATTGAGGCATGCAGGTACCAAGGTAATAAGGTGGTTCCTCAGTCTAATTCTTGGATGATGTGTTGAAGTTTACTGGAATAGACTCGTTGAAGGAAGGCCATGATAAATCCCACATCATCGACACAAAATTAACATAGGGAAGTGATGTGAAGAAATGAATCAAATGAATATGGACTGAAACAAGGATGTAAAGGCTGACAATATTGCATAGGCTGACTTGGGTAAACTTCCCTTGAAAACTGAATGGAATGACGAGAATGACTTGGCTGCATTGACTCAACAAAGTAGAGACCAAGAGATAATGCGATAATGACTTAGATATTCTTCAGATGACTTGAAGGATCGGGATGACTTACAAAATTTTCATGACTTAGAGACAAGCATATTACCCAATTGTATGACGAGACGCAAACAAGTTCCATGTTTAAGGATGACACAAGATTCCATAAAGTTGTCTAAAACAAACTTAGCTTATTTCTCCCCAACTCCCATCATGCTTGATGAATACCTCTTTTTTTTTAATGAGCTTGATGAGGATAACAGATGCTCGGTATCGCTCATCGTTCAGACAAGTCCAATCTCACATGTTTTATGAACCTAAGAAAGGAGGGGTTCGGTCCCAAAAGGTTCATTCGATTTTTTATTTTACGAGTCCACAGAAGGAAAAGTTGGTGACTTTTAGAGGGTCTGACATAATCTAAAGAAGACTCCAAAAATGCCTTTTTCGTAAAGTTAGTATCCTAAGCCTGAAATAAGGGTAAAAAAATGTGAAGGAGAACTCTCTTAGTCGATGGTCGGCTAAGGTATTCCTTTTTTTCATATTTAATACCACTCATCCCGAAAAAGGGGTAAACTAAAATTTTATAGGTTCCCTTTCAAATCCTTTTCCAAGTGTGAAAAGAAGCAAGTTCGCTCGACGATCTTTTCATATTTTGGCAGTCTGAAAAGAACTTAAAGATAACTCCAGGGGTTCCTTTTTCATAATATTTTTTACAATCCCAAAAAAGTGATAAAAGTATACTCGGTAACTTATTATCATGTATTTGTGAGCACAAGAGAGAAAAAATACTGAGCTCGACACCTTTTATACTTAGTTTTAACAAGCAGGACAATGGTATCAAAAGCACCCGGAATAATTTTTCATGTTTGTATCCAGAGCACGAAAAAGGAAAAAGTAAGCTCGAACCACTCTTCATATTTTTAACCAGAGCACGAAAAGGAAAAAAGGTAAGCTCAACACCATCTTACTGTTTTAAATGATCTCGAAGAAATGTTGGAAGAATGCTCGGGTTAGTGAGAAATAAGCTAAGTTTGTTTTAGATAGCTTTATGGAAGCTTGTGTCGTCCTTGAACATGGCACCTGTTTGCATCTCATCATACATTTTGGTAATCTGCTTGTCTCTTAGTCATGAAAATTCCGTGATTCATCCCGATCCTTCAATTCATATGAAGAATATCCAGTCGTTGGCCAACAGTTTTGCAGACCCATGGTTTTGGGTATCCCGTGCTATTTTCCCATTGTATTTTCCCTATAAAAGAAAGACATTGTAATACGTCTAGGGTTGATGTATTAGGTATTATGCATTGTAAATATCTCTAAATTGTGAAGAGAGACTGTGAGACAATGAAGAGGAAGTGAAACGGATGTGTTGTAGGTTGTATCCCTTCATTTGTTGGATGGTATAATAATAAGGACTGGAAATTTCAGTGTGGGCGTAGCCCATCTTGGGTGAACCACGATATATTGGTGTCTGTATTGTAATATGAGTGTTTTTTTATATTTGCATCTTATTTATTATTATTGCTCTGCGATCCTGTTTTTCTAACATGCATGACATGATATGGTGGGAGTAATCTCTTATGAAGTAGTATCTTCTATTTATTCATCTAGAGATGGTTTTTGTTCTTTTGGTTCTTTCTCTTCACAATCTATGTAAACTAATTTCTTTTCACCACACTTATGTCCCTTACTATACTTGCTGTCACAATTAAATCATAAACCTTTTGCTCTTTTTTCCTCTAGTTGTTGAGGTGTCAACTTTTGACATGAGTTAGAAGAAGTAACAATATTCTCTTGGTATGTGTTGGAGGTGGTCTTTCTAGTATACATCGTCATATTTTTAATTTCAACCTTCCTTGCCATCATGAAGGCCTTCTCCAAGGATAGTGGTTCAAAGAGACACACCTCATGTTGAATGTTATCTGTCAAGGTGCAAATAAAGAGATCCAACGGATTATCTTCTAAAATGTTCTTCACTCTAAGATTTAGCTTCTGAAGTTGTTTCATGTGCTCTGTAACTGGAACTTTTTCTTCAGATTTATTAACTGGTTGAAGAAGGTATTGCTATTAATATCCCAATAATGTGCAATCAATTATTCAGTGAATATAGACCAAGATATAATAGATTCCTTTTTACGGTCACAAAGCCATTGGTACCATACAAACTGATTATGCTCTAAATATAATGATGCAATAGTTACCTTTTGTAAAGTTGGAACCTGGTGTAGATCAAAGAATTGCTCCATTTGGATATCCATGTTATTGGATCATTGCCATCAAACTTTCTCATGTCAATCTTGGGAAGTTAGGTACCCCTTCATGACCATCCCTGATGACTTCCATTACTAGAATCTTTTCCTCTTGGAATATTTTTTTTCATGGAAGGTTTATCAACATGAGAATTAACTTTATCCTCTTGAGTATCCTGGAACACATCATCACCTGTAGGGAGGGTATCCCTTGAATTTTGTATGAGATTAGCAATATTTGTTATATTTCCCATCAAATTCTCCTCTAGATTGAGTAAATCATCTGTTCTCACGGAACCTTTCATATTTTCCTCCATTTTATTCAAATTCTCCTCTAAATTATCCAAATCAACTTTTTTCACTAACCCTTTAATCATACATTCCAACTGGGACACTAAAAAAGAGAGGTCTTCCCTTTCATCATATGTCGAGGATGGATCCTCTGGTGGTTTGGATGGAGTGTAAGTCTTTACACTTCCTTTTGGTGGAATTTTGAACAATATAAATATATATCACACCTTAGGTGTCATCACAATTAGATCTTGCTACTCTAAGTTATATAAAACTAAAAATGGCGTACCTTTTCAAACCCTGATTGGAAGACTGTTTTAAGGACGAATTGAGAATGATGTAAATTTGAAATTTCGGCATTTTTTTGTTTAAAAATTCCTGTTGTGGTATCGTGATGTGTCCTCTTTAAATTCCATAGGTCTGACCTAATTTGTATGTACCAATAAGAAGTTAATGTGAATCTACCAACACTTCTTATTTTTGGTCTTTCCAGAATAGCGAACTTGTATAGTCTTCCACGTGTCCAATATTTCGTATCCTACGTTGAAAACCATACCATGGATATTGTGGCCCATCCTATTTCTGATGCAATAGGTCTCACTAAATTTGGATCTTGCATGCCCTAGATATGACTTTTTTTCCCATAACACATGTTTTAGACTAGTTTTTGGAGTAGTCAGAAACCCTAGCTTTTGGAGTGAATATATTCAATCCTATAATGTTTCAGGATCTGAAACTTGGATCACAGTTATTCAGCCTTTTTTCTAGATGGGTTTTAAGTCTCTCTCTCCAAACCCTTGTAGAAAAAATCTTATAGCGAAAATCCGAAGATGACTCGTTTTGAAGAAACCAGTCTTGAGGAAAGGGCTCTGATACCAAATGTTATGCAACAAATTTCCAAAAAGAGCATGAAAATAGAAGAAATAGATCATAAAGAGTTCTCCATGACTTTATTGAAGAAAATATATGAATAACAAGCCTCTTCGAGGGGGAAACCTCCTTATACAATGTACTAAGTACACAAAATAAGACAAGACAAGATACTCCAAATGAAAAGGTCACCTTCCTATATATAGGAGACTAAGGGGTACAATCCCAACTAACTGACCCAAGCCGACATAAATAATATAACCATACTAATGAAAATTACCACTAATGGACTAGAGACGACATCAAAACTAATGTAATGAACCACATTATAGGGGGGGATGTGTCCATATTTAGGGCTTAACATCCCACCTCATTGAGAAACATTTGTCTAGGGAATTTATTCTCAAGAAAACCTTCCCACCTAGGAAAGATTGTTGGATGAATGCATCCAGGAGGAGACTCAAATGGAGTCAAAGTAAATAAGATACAGACATGATCAAACAAACAAGGGCATAAATAAAGGATCCAACAAGGGTAAGATGAATAGTGAGTCAACCTCACAACCATGTAAGAAGTACTTGAGTAAAATCACACGCTTCATATTTCATAGTCATGACCATTATGAATCATAGTTTCGAGACAATAAGAAGGGGAAATAGAATCAATAACAGAAGCAGGTGACAACCTCTATAAAAACTCGGATGAGCAATTTTTCTACTAGGTTCAAGAAGGATTTCTCTATAGTATCTTTCCTTTCTATGAGCATAGTTCTGAGGAATGCTTAGTACATGGATAGTGGAGCATCGAGGAATATGAAATCGTCGCGATATTTATTTAAAAGAGAACAACTCTAGTGTTCAGGTTGATCTTGGTGATGATTCCAAGTACCTTGTAGAAGGAGTTGGTACCATTCCTTTCAAAACCCAATCAGATAACTCTTTAGACTTTGATGATGTATGATTTATTCCAGGTCTCATGAAGAATTTTATTTCAATTTTGGTCATTGAAGATAAGAGATATGTAGTAGAGTTCAATAGAGTTCAAGAAACATCAAGTCCTTGTTACACTGAAGGAGTCTATCTCAGGATTCGCTCAGGTGATTGGGGTTAGAGAAGGCAATTTGTATAGGATACAAGGTGAACCTCTTTGATTCCTAGTTCATAGCATATATAACTTGTTCAAGTTATGGAACAAGAAGATGGGGCCCCTACATTACCAAGCATTACCTATTATGAGGGAGATAGTCACAAGTCTTTCAAATTTCAGTATTGAGCAGCAAGGGGTATCCAAAGGGAGAATTCTTGGAAAACATGCAAAGGCTTCTTTCCTAAGCAGTGAGCATAGATCTAAAGGGATTCTAGATCTAGTGCATTCATATTTTTGTGGACCAATGTCAGTAGCATAAATCATAGCAACCATGTACTATGTTTCTTTCATGATAACTTCTCTCAAAAAACATGGATCTACTTCCTTAAGACCAAGGATGAAGTATTCAAAAGGTTTGAGGAGTTCAAGTTTCTTGTCGAGAACTAGATAGGGAATAATATCAAGGTTTTAAGATCTAACAATGGGGATGAATATAACTCCAATGATTTCGATTATTTCTATAAGGATGTAGGAATCAAGAGGGAGTTCATTGTTCTATACAACCCGCAACAGAATACGGTTGTAAAGAAGAAGAATCGATCCATCATATTGGTTGCTAAGGTCATGATACATAATCGAGGTTCTTCAATGTTTCTATGGGAATTAGCATGTATTGCAACATTCTACATCCATAATACATGTCCTTTCATGGTTTTGGGGGATAAGACACCAGAGGAAGCATTCACTAGAGTGAAGTCGAAGATGAGTCATTTCCGAATATTGAGTTGTCTACTTTCCATATACCAGTGGAGAAGATGACCAAGTTGAACCCTCCAACATGAAGGATTTGTTTGTTGGCTATAGTGAGAATTAAAATGCTTACAAGATATATATTCTAGGGGAAAGAAAGGAAATTGTAAGTAGGGATGTAAAGTTTGATGAAGACTTTGCGTCCAAGTAGTCTCATGATCCGATTGGCAGAGGATGAGGAGAAGGAAGCTCTAAAGGTTGGGTTGGGGATACCGATGACTTCTAGTTTGAGGTAGAAGCCTTCATATGTAGAAGAGGATCCACCAACTCCTACCATTTCTTCCCGTTTGTTGATGGTATGACAGATCATACATAGTGAAATGGTGAAACCTGTAGAACAAATTTTTATGGAACTGTTTGAGGATATATTTCACTATGGAAAGTCATAGGTTTTGAAGTAGGATGTAATTCTCATAATCCGTCTGACGTGAAAAGGTAAAAAGAGAGATGCATGGAAACAATTCCTCCATCTATCTTGCAAGAAAGCATGCTTTATATTCAATTATATTTTAAGGTTCCATCTGTTATACTGTTATTCAGAAAGGAGAATGGAGATGAATATTTTTGACACCATCATTCTATAACATACCCAAAACCTTCAATATATTATTAGGGAAATGGGGTATAATAAAAAGTTCTTTTAATATCATCCAACAACCCAAATATGTTAGTTTCATTAACTACGAGGTATTTAAAACATACGTCATGAAGTACATTTCCATCACTTATAATCTTTCATATAAGTAAACATGTAAATCAAATTCAACTA
The DNA here is from genome assembly GCA_027924585.1 of Larix kaempferi. Classification (NCBI taxonomy): domain Eukaryota; kingdom Viridiplantae; phylum Streptophyta; class Pinopsida; order Pinales; family Pinaceae; genus Larix; species Larix kaempferi. The sequence goes on from BSBM01000704.1 coordinate 906,434, forward strand.
ATATTATATTATGTAATACATAATTAAATAACATTGGTAAAAATCTCTTGGTTTACTATTTAAACCCTTAATTTTCACTTCATTAAACTTAGTTAATGAAATAAAGATTGTCCATTAATTATGCTTCACTATTTCTAAGAGATGTAATTATTCCACAAAGATAATATTCTAACTGGATTTTCATATTATATATATATATATATATATATATATATATATATATATTACAAATTTCAAACAAGTATTTTATTAATACAAAACATGACAATTTCGTTGTTGTCAAGCAAACCTTCAATTGCCACTTTATATTTAATAATGTTATAATCTAACATAGACTAATTTATACGTATATCAATTATACATGTTAACGTAACAGGATATAATTTGAGCTTAAGTAAGAGACTAAGAACAATATACACATATCAGTTAAGACAGAGAAGTGACGGTCTTCTCTTCCATGACATTACAAAAAACATTCAATGCACGGGGAAGATAGAGAGGCCACGCTCTTTCCTTCCAAACGGGTGCAATCTATAAAGTGTTGGCAAGGGATGCCCACTGCGTAGATGTAATATCAAACCGGTGCACAATTTAGTAAACAAGATACATACAATTTAGTAAACAAGATACAATCCCTAACTTCCATAGAAGTCAGTTCCCTTTTTTTTAAGGAAAATGCTAACGGAATGCCTCTCCAATGACTTTTTTTTTCCTAAAAGATAAAACCATCTTACATGTAATTTAATTAACAACACTTTGTTGTTTGTAAAATACATCAATCTCTCTTCAAAATAATTAACATTCTTACCCCCAAAACTACGTGTTCCGCCCATATATATATATGTAAGGATATTTTAATTCTAAATTTATGGTTTTTATTTCAGACTTAAATGGACTTTGAACTTCTAAAATTTTCAAGAAGAAAAAAGTTAGTATTTGATTTGTGGTTGTCTGTGTGAGAGGAGACCTTTTGACTTTGTCCAAGCCCAATTTTGAAGCCCTTGGAGGCCTTGGGACAATGCCAAAAGCCCTGGCTACCCATTAACTTGGTTGAGTACCCCTAAGTTGTATCTTGGTCCCATTGAGTCCATTGTTGTATCCTTGCTCATGGTTGTTGTTTGATTGAAGATATCTGTGTTGCTTGTACTTGTTAGGGTCTCTTGATTGATTCTTGAATGGATGATGTACTAGCATAGTCCTTGGAACCCACACAATTGACCTATGCGCCGACTTGATGTCTTAGCTTGTTGGTGGTGCTTTGGAGCATTAGGTGGTTCAAATGACCCATTCTGTGGTCATTTGTTTTGACTTGATGAGGTCATGAAGCCCACACACATGATAGCTTAATGGTTTATTCTACCACTTGATAACAATAGGATCATGTGCTTGAAGACCATGATGGAGCCCTTTGTACTTTCATGATGTTTTTGTAGCCCATGAGTATGTGAGGAAGACCATTGGTGGCTTGTATGATGACCTTGACATTGGAAGTTGATGTGGAAAATCTCTTGAAGAAATGCAAGTGAAGAATTGGGTCTTGATCCCACACATATGGTGGACATAGCCCTTATACCATGAAGAATCCCAAGTAGTACATGTTTGATGATACCCTTGGTGAAGTTTGAAGCCTAATGCATTTGAATGATGACATGGCAAACTCATTACATCCTTAAACAAATTAAATGATGACATGACAAACATTGATTGCAAATATATATATATATATATAATAAGTCGGCTCAGCTTTAGAAGACATTTTTTATTAAATTAAAAAAAAAAAGAATAGCAGGTCGGCTCAGTTTGAAATAAATTTTTGGATCTATATAAATGCACCTTCATTCCATTCATTTTACACAAATTTTTGAAGAATCTTGCTCTGGTTTTCGGATTAGTCTGAGGTAGCCACAATAACAATAAAAATTTCAAGTCTGATCATCTCTGTTAGTGCACTAAGGCAATTGCAATTTGAAGATTACTTTAGCTCTGAAATTTTCGGTTGTCTCTGAGGAAAATTCATAGCAGCAGTGAAGGTAAAGTACAACAACCATATGCTTAACATTTGTGATCCCTTTTCAATGGCTGTCTGAGTAAATTTTCGGTGGTCAAGGGAAGACCACCAACACGTAACATACATCTCTACCTCTACAAAATTCAGACTGTCTAATTGTGAAATTTTTCAGGCTGCAATTTCAAACTGTGGTTTTCAAGCTGTCCATTAAAACATAATTTCAGACTGCCTGAATTCAGAAAATTTTGGATTGTCTAAACTCCAAAATTTAGGACTGTTAGGGCATATGAGGAAACACTCTTGCAGAAATAAATTGCAGAAGACAAGTAGAGTACAACTATGATTTTGTACAGGCTTAATCTATGCCAAGTGACTGGAGGTTCTAGTACGTAAACCAAGTTTTCAAAGTTCAGAGGGTTCTAAGTATGTAGGTAATATTCCAGACCTCTACACAATGCATACACAATGAGATAGATATACCCTATAATAGCATTTATGACTAGTGGCACACACAGTGAAATGTTCAAATGCTTGAGAGATGTTTACACAGTGAAGTGCTAAAAATGTCTATTTGCTCAGTGATGCTTATGCTCAGTAATGATCAGTTTACACAGTGATATGCTCAATGATATGTGAGGTCATTACACAGCAATATGATGATGCCTACGCTTAGATATTACACAGTTGCTTGATAATATTTTCACTACAAAGTGATGATTACATACTTTCTTGACGATGTTTACACTACACAGTGATGAGTATACAGTGATATGATGTGATATGTTTAGAGATATGCTCAGTGTACAGTAATATGATGTTTATTCAGTGATGTACTAGTGATACGATGATTGATGATGCCTACACCTATGCTCAGTAAATTACACAATGATAATATGTGCTAGTGATGTTTGATGATACCTACACCTATGCTTAGTGATTACATAGTGATATGATGTGAGTAACGTAATGATGCTCAATAACGTATGATGAAACACAATGGTATATGCTCAATGATGTACACAATATTATATATATATTGTCATGTCCCAAATTTGGCATTGGGTCACAATGGCCTAATCACATTGGCCCTATTCATTAGAGTTTGTCAAATTGATGCTAAAGGTCAAATAATTGCCAAGGAGGAAAATTACTAGTTTCCTAGGTTTGGGGTGGAAGCTTTGGGATTTGGAATAATGGGGGTAATAAATGATGTTTGAACATTAGAATGGCATAAATCTTTAATAAATGAGCTAAATAAATATATACAAGTGAAAATCAAAGTGGCATTTCATCATGAAGACACATGGAGGAAGTGGGACCCACATATGGCTAGATTTCCCCACTACACTTGGCATCATTCTCTCACCAATTCAAATTCAAGGTGAATGGTAACATACTTGGGGGAGTTCAAAAGGTATTATTCATTGCATGACTCATCCAAGGTCGAAATATAGAGGAAGAGTAACTCTCATGGAAGAGGAAGAGGCAATTTGGAGCTAGTGAGACACTTGGGCTAGATTCCCTAGCTCTATGACAACAATGATGAAGATGCTATGACACCTATGACACAAATCAGACCTGAAGGCTGACATATGACATATATGACATGTCAGGGCTAAAAATATACTCCAAGAGGGCGCTCAAGGGTGTTAGGGCAGCTAAGATGCTTCCACATGTGATTTGGTGGAAGTGGGAGACTAGGAATTGTTGTACAAGTGGCGTTCTTTGGAATCTCTTCCCAACTTGAGTTGGCATGAGTCTCTTGGAAGGAATTCGACCCATGGAGGACATTAGAAGTTTATAAATGTCAATAGCAAAGAATGAAACCAGCTTTTGATCATTTGTAGAGTTTGCAATTGCATTTGTGAAGAGGGAGAGCTAGTGGATGACTAGTTTCTTGCCTTAGCCAATTTCGAGGGTGAAAGATTCCCATCCAAGTTGGTAATTGGAAAGGCCATTCAGACCTTTCATTTGGAGCTTTAATGGAGTCTTTATTTGCAGGTGTAAGCTACAGGGCAGCTCATGGTTTCTTCTATTGCAGCTCACTCCTTCAACCATTTCCAGTTTTGATGGCATATTCTTGATCCTTGAGGGAGGGCGTTTTTGGTGAGCTATTGTACTATTTGGAGAAGATTTTAAAGCCCCATTTATTTTGTAATATGAATTAAATACTCTGTTCTTCATCTCCAAAATGTTTCAGGTCGAAATTACAAGTAGAAATGTATAAATCTCATTTTTAATGGAAGAACAATGCCATTTCCCCACTACCTTGTTGTGAACCAATGTATTAATGATGATTTCGAATGAATGGATGATTCTCTGATATATTTGTGATCAATATACTTCCATGGATGTATTATACAAGTTTCATGTACTGTACTTGAGCATTTGAAGCATTTTTACTCAGTTTAGTTGTATTGGGAGGTGAAATAGTGCCATTTCCCCAAGGGTCGAATTGGGGATTTTTGCAGTTGAATGGGAGAGGGTGAGAAAAATTGTAATAATCCATTAATGGTGCATATGAGGCTTTAATAAAATAATTAACACATTACATACCTCTGTTCATAAATTTGAGTGGGTTTGGAGGCATTTGGGAAGCCATTTTCAGTACTTACCCCAGGGGGATTTGAACCCCAAATCACTAGTAAAATTGCACAATTGGTCCAGAATATAAAGAGAGTTTGCAGAGGTCTTTTGGTGGACATATGTCATCCATAAAAATCACATTCAAGTTCTAATATCATTCATACACCTTCCTTGAATATTTGAAGGCATTTGGAGTCAATTTGAGACCTAGAGGCCAATACTAGTCAAAGGAAAATCACTAGTAAAGTTACCTACATTGATCAGAATTGAAAGAGGATTTGAAAAATTATTTTAAAGGTCCAAAGGCATCCCTGAAACACATATTTATGTTCTAATATCATTCATATACCTTCTCAGAATATTTGGGATCATTTGGGGCAAATTTGGGACTTAGAGATCAAAACTAGTCAAAGGTCGAACTAGGGAAAAAAAGTGGAAAATTACAATTTTAATAAAATTCCTAACAAGGGACATTACAGTGGTATCAGAGCATGGTCCTTGCACCTGTGGATTAGGTACATACATTCAAGAATAATTGGCAGCCATGTCTTACTATTATGATGAATCCTATGAGTACAATTCTTATGAAGAATATGCAGATGCTTATGAGCAATATGAAGCAGAATGTGAATGGTATGAGGAAGAGGTGCCATCATGCAACACTTATTACAATTTCAAGAGAAATGAAGATTATTCTTATGACTTTAGATCTGATGAATATGAGTGTGCCATACCAACCAAGGATAATTCTATGAGCGAGTTCTAAAGATGGAGAGAAAAATATAAAACCTTGCCCCAACAATATCAAAAATATCAAGAATATCTTGTTTCGAGCAAAAATACACAAAATGTCATGTCTTTTGAGTACTATGCTGAACATGTTTTTGAAAATAGGCCCAAAAATGAAGATGTGGAGTTAGTGAAGAAAGGTTTATGCCCTTCTTGTAAAAACCCTTGGAGCGAGTATCATATATGTGTGCATGAAATGATGTTCTCCTTGAGGAGAGCTTTTGAGATTTATTCAAGAAGAAATTCCAAATATACTGATCCTAAGGAAAAGAAGGGGCAAAATGCATCAACTTGCTTTAAGGAGAAAAAGGAAGAGACATCACAAGAGCATGAAGAAGTTTCTATTGAAAATATGGAAGATCATTTCAAGACACCTTCTAGCTTAGACTTGAACCAAAGAGCATCTACTGATGGATGCTTAAACTATGAAGGAGTACCTACTGATGGGTGCTCACACCTCTATGTTGGTGACATAGAGATCACTTTTGAAAGTGTTTCTACAAGTACAAGTTTCATTAAGCATGATAATGAAGACCTTGTAGCAGTTGAAGAAGAACCAAGATCAACTTCCCCATCACTACTTGAGCTTCATGAAGTTGGTCCAATAAAAAATGAAGAAGATGAGGAGGTTCATTTGCAAGAGCCTCATTTTCTTGAAGGGTCCTTAAATATGAATGAAAAGAAGATCCAAGAGTCCCTCAGCATTCTCCATGACACTCAAGCATTGGTGTCAAATTCTTGTTGGAGAGCTACTTCATTGGAGGAAACATCCTTCATTGAAGACATGGAGAAGATTCAAAGAGCAATGTGCCACATCAAAGGTAATTTCATGTCTTTGCTTTTTTATAGAAACCATTTGTTTGAGCTTAATGAATTGTTACATGATGCATACTTGAAGAATAATGAGGATAATCATAAGCTCACAATTCAAAATGAGCAACTTCTTTTAAAGTTGCAAGATACTTGTTTTTCCTCCTATGTTTCAGATTGTCAAATGGTAGATTGTTTGGAGGATTCTCATGACATGGTGGATCATGAGAAATTTGAAAATTTGAATGTTCTTGATGTGTTTGAAGGTGAACTTGAAGATATCCAAACACTTGATTTGGTGGAAGAGGAATTTGAAATGTCTCTTGATGAAGGTTATGCAATTTTTAAAGGAGAGCATGATTCCTCTACATTGGAACCAAACTATGACAAAGATTTCACACTTTTGAAGGAGATGCATGATACTATCCATATGGATCCTTCCCATGATGAAACCTCTGTACTTTTTGATCATTTCGGTGATTTGGTTCATTCTCCTACATCCTACAATTCCATGTTTTGCAACATTAGTCTTAATGAAGTATGGGTGAAAGGGTTATTTTTTATGGTGCCACATGAGGAGTATGGAACTCCTAGATTTAACTTTTATGATGACATGGTTGGAGCACATTCTTATTCACATTTGCAGCAGCATAATTTTTCACTTTATGATGATTCACATCTACATGGATGCACCTATGATATGGATTTGAGTCACTTGAAGACTCATGGTTTTTCTTGCTCAACACTTGATTCATTTGATGTTGGAGGGACTTCATCCAACACTTGGGTGAATAGATTTATGATTGGAGAACATTTTTGTTGCAAGACACATACTTTGTTATATCTTTATGACTCTCACATTCAGGGATGTATGGGTGAGACTTCTTTGAGTCATTTGAAGTCTCCTTGTTTTTTCTGCTCATTATTTGGTTCAGATTTTAGTGGAGATTCTTCATTCACTTCTTGGATGAAAGAATACATGGTTGAATATTTTGATGCATATCACATCCTTTTGGAGCAGCATTATAGGACATGGGATCCTCACCTATGTCATTGGAGCAGATTTGATTGGTCACTTGAAGCTTGTATGCACTTGGAAAATGGTGGTCTACTTGCTTGGAGGTATAAGCACTTTCATGACTCTTTGATGAAGCATATGCTTGATGTACATTTTCATTATGTTGTTATGTACTTTGATGATATATATTTGGTACTCATGATGTTTGGAAGGATGCATACAAGAAAATGGGATCCAGGAATCCTCTTAACTAATGGTGTGGGTTGGAGAGCACTCTTAATTATTGGGGTGCAATACAAACAATGGGATCCGGGAATAATTTTTATCTCATTGGTTTCAAATTTTTTGGGGAAACAAGCAGTATGGGTGATGGATTTCCCCACTTAATAAAGTGATTTTTATAAGAGTAGTGCAGCAGCAAGCATGGTGGTTCCTCTCTAAAAGCTTCATAGAAACTTAAAGACTCAAGGTTGGGTAATTCAATGGCAACTTCAAAGAATTATACAAAAAGCAGGTTCTTCAACACCCATGTTTAAAATTGCTTGAGGACAAGCAATATTGGGAAGGGAGGATTTGTCATGTCCCAAATTTGGTATTGGGTCACAATGGCCTAATCACATTGGCCCTATTCATTAGAGTTTGTCAAATTGATGCTAAAGGTCAAATAATTGCCAAGGAGGAAAATTACTAGTTTCCTAGGTTTGGGGTGGAAGCTTTGGGATTTGGAATAATGGGGGTAATAAATGATGTTTGAACATTAGAATGGCATAAATATTTAATAAATGAGCTAAATAAATATATACAAGTGAAAATCAAAGTGGCATTTCATCATGAAGACACATGGAGGAAGTGGGACCCACATATGGCTAGATTTTCCCACTACACTTGGCATCATTCTCTCACCAATTCGAATTCAAGGTGAATGGTAACATACTTGGGGGAGTTCAAAAGGTATTATTCATTGCATGACTCATACAAGGTCGAAATATAGAGGAAGAGTAACTCCCATGGAAGAGGAAGAGGCAATTTGGAGCTAGTGAGACACTTGGGCTAGATTCCCTAGCTCTATGACAACAATGATGAAGATGCTATGACACCTATGACACAAATCAGACCTGAAGGCTGACATATGACATATATGACATGTCAGGGCTAAAAATATACTCCAAGAGGGCGCTCAAGGGTGTTAGGGCAGCTAAGATGCTTCCACATGTGATTTGGTGGAAGTGGGAGACTAGGAATTGTTGTACAAGTGGCGTTCTTTGGAATCTCTTCCCAACTTGAGTTGGCATGATTCTCTTGGAAGGAATTCGACCCATGGAGGACATTAGAAGTTTATAAATGTCAATAACAAAGAATGAAACCAGCTTTTGATCATTTGTATAGTTTGCAATTGCATTTGTGAAGAGGGAGAGCTAGTGGATGACTAGTTTCTTGCCTTAGCCAATTTCGAGGGTGAAAGATTCCCATCCAAGTTGGTAATTGAAAAGGCCATTCAGACCTTTCATTTGGAGCTTTAATGGACTCTTTATTTTCAGGTGTAAGCTATAGGGAAGCTCATGGTTTCTTCTATTGCAGCTCACTCCTTCAACCATTTCCAGTTTTGATGGCATATTCTTGATCCTTGAGGGAGGGCGTTTTTGGTGAGCTATTGTACTATTTGGGGAAGCTTTTAATGCCCCATTTCTTTTGTAATATGAATTAAATACTCTTTTCTTCATCTCCAAAAATTTTCAGGTCGAAATTCCAAGTAGAAATGTATAAATCTCATTTTTAATGGAAGAACAATGCCATTTCCCCACTACCTTGTTGTGAACCAATGTATTGATGATGATTTCGAATGAATGGATGATTCTCTGATATATTTGTGATCAATATACTTCCATGGATGTATTATACAAGTTTCATGTACTGTACTTGAGCATTTGAAGCATTTTTACTCAGTTTAGTTGTATTGGGAGGTGAAATAGTGCCATTTCCCCAAGGGTCGAATTGGAGATTTTTGCAGTTGAATGGGAGAGGGTGAGAACAATTGTAATAATCCATTAATGGTGCATATGAGGCTTTAATAAAATAATTAACACATTACATACCTCTGTTCATAAATTTGAGTGGGTTTGGAGGCATTTGGGAAGCCATTTTCAGTACTTACCCCAGGGGGATTTGAACCCCAAATCACTAGTAAAATTGCATAATTGGTCCAGAATATAAAGAGAGTTTGAAGAGGTCTTTTGGTGGACATATGTCATCCATAAAAATCACATTCAAGTTCTAATATCATTCATACACCTTCCTTGAAGATTTGAAGGCATTTGGAGTCAATTTGAGACCTAGAGGCCAATACTAGTCAAAGGAAAATCACTAGTAAAGTTACCTACATTGATCAGAATTGAAAGAGGATTTGAAAAAGTATTTTAAAGGTCCAAAGGCATCCCTGAAACACATATTTATGTTCTAATATCATTCATATACCTTCTCAGAATATTTGGGGTCATTTGGGGCAAATTTGGGACCTAGAGATCAAAACTAGTCAAAGGTCGAACTAGGGAAAAAAAGTGGAAAATTGCAATTTTAATAAAATTCCTAACAAGGGACATTACAGTGGTATCAGAGCATGGTCCTTGCACCTGTGGATTAGGTACATACATTCAAGAATAATTGGCAGCCATGTCTTACTATTATGATGAATCCTATGAGTACAATTCTTATGAAGAATATGCAGATGCTTATGAGCAATATGAAGCAGAATGTGAATGGTATGAAGAAGAGGTGCCATCATGCAACACTTATTACAATTTCAAGAGAAATGAAGATTATTCTTATGACTTTAGATCTGATGAATATGAGTGTGTCATACCAACCAAGGATAATTCTATGAGCGAGTTCCAAAGATGGAGAGAAAAATATAAAACCTTGCCCCAACAATATCAAAAATATCAAGAATATCTTGCTTCGAGCAAAAATACACAAAATGTCATGTCTTTTGAGTACTATGCTGAACATGTTTTTGAAAATAGGCCCAAAAATGAAGATGTGGAGTTAGTGAAGAAAGGTTTATGCCCTTCTTGTAAAAACCCTTGGAGCGAGTATCATATATGTGTGCATGAAATGATGTCCTCCTTGAGGAGAGCTTTTGAGATTTATTCAAGAAGAAATTCCAAATATACTGATCCTAAGGAAAAGAAGGGGCAAAATGCATCAACTTGCTTTAAGGAGCAAAAGGAAGAGACATCACAAGAGCATGAAGAAGATTCTATTGAAAATATGGAAGATCATTTCAAGACACCTTCTAGCTTAGACTTGAACCAAAGAGCATCTACTGATGGATGCTTAAACTATGAAGGAGTACCTACTGATGGGTGCTCACACCTCTATGTTGGTGACATAGAGATCACTTTTGAAAGTGTTTCTACAAGTAAAAGTTTCATTAAGCATGGTAATGAAGACCTTGTAGCAGTTGAAGAAGAACCAAGATCAACTTCCCCATCACCACTTGAGCTTCATGAATTTGGTCCAATAAAAAATGAAGAAGATGAGGAGGTTCATTTGCAAGAGACTCATTTTCTTGAAGGGTCCTTAAAGATGAATGAAAAGAAGATCCAAGAGTCCCTCAGCATTCTCCATGACACTCAAGCATTGGTGTCAAATTCTTGTTGGAGAGCTACTTCATTGGAGGAAACATCCTTCATTGAAGACATGGAGAAGATTCAAAGAGCAATGTGCCACATCAAAGGTAATTTCATGTCTTTGCTTTTTTATAGAAACCATTTGTTTGAGCTTAATGAATTGTTAGATGATGCATACTTGAAGAATAATGAGGATAATCATAAGCTCACAATTCAAAATGAGCAACTTCTTGAAAAGTTGCAAGATACTTGTTTTTCCTCCTATGTTTCAAATTGTCAAATGGTAGATTGTTTGGAGGATTCTCATGACATGGTGGATCATGAGAAATGTGAAAATTTGAATGTTCTTGATGTGTTTGAAGGTGAACTTGAAGATATCCAAACACTTGATGTGGTGGAAGAGGAATTTGAATTGTCTCTTGATGAAGGTTATGCAATTTTTAAAGGAGAGCATGATTCCTCTACATTGGAACCAAACTATGACAAAGATTTCACACTTTTGAAGGAGCTGCATGATACTAACCATATGGATCCTTCCTATGATGAAACCTCTGTACCTTTTGATCATTTCGGTCATTTGGTTCATTCTCCTACATCCTACAATTCCATGTTTTGCAACATTAGTCTTAATGAAGTATGGGTGAAAGGGTTATTTTTGATGGTGCCACATGAGGAGTATGGAACTCCTAGATTTAACTTTTATGATGACATGGTTGGAGCACATTCTTATTCACATTTGCAGCAGCATAATTTTTCACTTTATGATGATTCACATCTACATGGATGCACCTATGATATGGATTTGAGTCACTTGAAGACTCATGGTTTTTCTTGCTCAACACTTGATTCATTTGATGTTGGAGGAAGTTCATCCAACACTTGGGTGAATAGATTTATGATTGGAGAACATTTTTGTTGCAAGACACATACTTTGTTATATCTTTATGACTCTCACATTCAGGGATGTATGGGTGAGACTTCTTTGAGTCACTTGAAGTCTCCTTGTTTTTTCTGCTCATTATTTGGTTCAGATTTTAGTGGAGATTCTTCATTCACTTCTTGGATGAAAGAATACATGGTTGAATATTTTGATGCATATCACATCCTTTTGGAGCAGCATTATAGGACATGGGATCCTCACCTATGTCATTGGAGCAGATTTGATTGGTCACTTGAGGCTTGTATGCACTTGGAAAATGGTGGTCTACTTGCTTGGAGGTATAAGCACTTTCATGACTCTTTGATGAAGCATATGCTTGATGTACATTTTCATTATGTTGTTATGTACTTTGATGATATATATTTGGTACTCATGATGTTTGGAAGGATGCATACAAGAAAATGGGATCCAGGAATCCTCTTAACTAATGGTGTGGGTTGGAGAGCACTCTTAATTATTGGGGTGCAATACAAACAATGGGACCCTGGAATAATTTTTATCTCATTGGTTTCAAATTTTTGGGGGAAACAAGCAGTATGGGAGATGGATTTCCCCACTTAATAAAGTGATTTTTATAAGAGTAGTGCAGCAACAAGCATGGTGGTTCCTCTCTAAAATCTTCATAGAAACTTAAAGACTCAAGGTTGGGTAATTCAATGGCAACTTCAAAGAATTATACAAAAAGCAGGTTCTTCAACACCCATGTTTAAAATTGCTTGAGGACAAGCAATATTGGGAAGGGAGGATTTGTCATGTCCCAAATTTGGCATTGGGTCACAATGGCCTAATCACATTGGCCCTATTCATTAGAGTTTGTCAAAATGATGCTAAAGGTCAAATAATTGCCAAGGAGGAAAATTACTAGTTTCCTAGGTTTGGGGTGGAAGCTTTGGGATTTGGAATAATGGGGGTAATAAATGATGTTTGAACATTAGAATGGCATAAATATTTAATAAAGGAGCTAAATAAATATATACAAGTGAAAATCAAAGTGGCATTTCATCATGAAGACACATGGAGGAAGTGGGACCCACATATGGCTAGATTTCCCCACTACACTTGGCATCATTCTCTCACCAATTCGAATTCAAGGTGAATGGTAACATACTTGGGGGAGTTCAAAAGGTATTATTCATTGCATGAATCATCCAAGTTCGAAATATAGAAGAAGAGTAACTCCCATGGAAGAGGAAGAGGCAATCTGGAGCTAGTGAGACACTTGGGCTAGATTCCCTAGCTCTATGACAACAATGATGAAGATGCTATGACACCTATGACACAAATCAGACCTGAAGGCTGACATATGACATATATGACATGTGGGCTAAAAATATACTCCAAGAGGGCTCTCAAGGGTGTTAGGGAAGCTAAGATGCTTCCACATGTGATTTGGTGGAAGTGGGAGACTAGGAATTGTTGTACAAGTGGCGTTCTTTGGAATCTCTTCCCAACTTGAGTTGGCATGAGTCTCTTGGAAGGAATTCGACCCATGGAGGACATTATAATTTTATAAATGTCAATAACAAAGAATGAAACCAGCTTTTGATCATTTGTAGAGTTTGCAATTGCATTTGTGAAGAGGGAGAGCTAGTGGATGACTAGTTTCTTGCCTTAGCCAATTTCGAGGGTGAAAGATTCCCATCCAAGTTGGTAATTGGAAAGGCCATTCAGACCTTTCATTTGGAGCTTTAATGGAGTCTTTATTTGCAGGTGTAAGCTACAGGGCAGCTCATGGTTTATTCTATTGTAGCTCACTCCTTCAACCATTTCCAGTTTTGATGGCATATTCTTGATCCTTGAGGGAGGGCGTTTTTGGTGAGCTATTTTACTATTTGGGGAAGCTTGTAATGCCCCATTTCTTTTGTAATATGAATTAAATACTCTTTTCTTCATCTCCAAAAAATTTCAGGTCGAAATTCCAAGTAGAAATGTATAAATCTCATTTTTAATGGAAGAACAATGCCATTTCCCCACTACCTTGTTGTGAACCAATGTATTGATGATGATTTCGAATGAATGGATGATTCTATGATATATTTGTGATAAATATACTTCCATGGATGTCTTCTACAAGTTTCATGTACTGTACTTGAGCATTTGAAGCATTTTTAGTCAGTTTAGTTGTATTGGGAGGTGAAATAGTGCATTTCCCCAAGGGTCGAATTGGGAATTTTTGCAGTTGAATGGGAGAGGGTGAGAACAATTGTAATAATCCATTAATGGTGCATATGAGGATTTAATAAAATAATTAACACATTACATACCTCTGTTCATAAATTTGAGTGGGTTTGGAGGCATTTGGGAAGCCATTTTCAGTACTTACCCCAGGGGGATTTGAACCCCAAATCACTAGTAAAATTGCATAATTGGTCCAAAATATAAAGAGAGTTTGCAGAGGTCTTTTGGTGGACATATGTCATCCATAAAAATCACATTCAAGTTCTAATATCATTCATACACCTTCCTTGAATATTTGAAGGCATTTGGAGTCAATTTGAGACCTAGAGGCCAATACTAGTCAAAGGAAAATCACTAGTAAAGTTACCTACATTGATCAGAATTAAAAGAGGATTTGCAAAAGTATTTTAAAGGTCCAAATGCATCCCTGAAACACATATTTATGTTCTAATATCATTCATATACCTTCTCAGAAGATTTGGGGTCATTTGGGGCAAATTTGGGACCTAGAGATCAAAACTAGTCAAAGGTCGAACTAGGAAAAAAAAGTGGAAAATTGCAATTTTAATAAAATTCCTAACAAGGGCCATTACATATATGCAGTTATGTATTCAGTGACGAGTACACTGATTAAGTCAAGTAGGTTACATGAGCAGTTGGTTTGATCCAGATGGATAGAGTTTGGTGAGCAGTTGGTTAGACTCAGATTGAATGAGTCGGATGATATGTGTAACTTGATTGATACATTCAGATTGATTGTATGAGAAATGATCAGTTGATGTACAATGATCAATAGTGACATTCGATGAGTAGTGACAGTTGATGAGCAATAGTCAGCAGTGACAGCGTGGTGCAGTGTGGTATAGGTGTTGGTCAGCAGGATCAGTGCAGTTTTGGTTCAATAGTTCTATCTTCATATCAGGGTGGTAGGACGGGGCAAGGAAATCTAGGGATCTAGGGATTCCTTCATGTTCTATCCTATAAACTAGGGGGTTGTAGCCTCCTTCCAGTTGTAGCTGGATAATTGAAGTCATTGTAACAAGGGAGTTGTTGCCTCCTTCAAGTTGTTGATGGAAAAATATTATTATAAAGGCTTGCATGGTTTTTCCCCCAGGACTTGGGTTTCCACGTAAAAATATTGTGTACTTTGTTTTGCTGTGATTTCTATGTGATGACATGTGATGATGAGATATAATTGTTGATATAATGATAATAACGCACTCTGCATAATATTGGATAAGTTGTTGATGATTGTTAAAGTTGAAAAAGTTATAAAATCTATACACATTGTTCACACCCCCTCTCAGTGTGCTCGGTGTGTCCAACAATTGCTCCATGTTATAATTTTATCATTCAAGGCGAGCCAAAGAAAATATTTTATCTTATGGGGAGTATGCCATTTCCAAGGTCTCGTAGACCACCGGTTTTGAATACTAGTTACATTATCAATGACAATTGCCTTATAGGCCATTTTAGCATTAATGGAACTTGTTTCTGTATTGAAAGACCAAGCAAGTTTATCCTCAGCATCAACAAGGCGAATAGCTACTGTGTTAAGTTTCGAGATATAGAAATTCCATTCTAATCCTCATCTGTCCCTAATGCCCAAATCTTGTGCAAGTAACCAATAGTTCTTAGAATTATACAACCAAAGTGGTTGCCGAATATGATTGAGAGTCTTACAACCTTTTCTTTGAAGATAATCCTTGATATCTTGTGATAAATTGAAATCCTCTTCAACACCAACAAGTGGGTCATATCCAATCAAAACCTTATTACCATTTCCCACAAACCAGGTTATGTATTTATTTAGCCATCGATAGACTCTCAAAAATCCTTTCCATATCATTGAATCTTTCCTTGCTGAATTATTTGGAGATCTGATCCATTGTATTAAATTATTTTGTAGATATTTGCAGTGGATGATCTAAGACCACAACCCCCCTTCAAAAAGACCACGCCAAAGACTCTTTAAACAAAGAGAAGTATTGAACTAAAGTAGGTTTTAATGTTCCATCCATCATCTTTAGTTGACATCAATGACAATCAATGCTCAACACACAACACCTACTAAAAGCATGGGATGATGCAAAGGAGGATGGAGAAATAAAAAGCATGGAAAGACTCCACCTAAACAAAGTACACTATAGGTCTAAGGAGGATTGCATCAGTTGATAAATGATAAGGGAGAAACCACAAGTGATTCAAAATAAGTCGAGTGATACAAGGAGTGGCTAATAAATGTACCAAAGAACCCCAATTTTCCAAGGACAAGCAAAATCAACCAATGCCAAATTAGGTGCAAAGCATAGTGCATATAATATCGTTACCTTCTGTATGTTGTTCCTATAACTAAAAATTTTTGTAGCCATAACCCAATAGGGTGTACCATCCATACAACATCCATCAACTTATCAAATCATGATGCGACGTATGTAGCATGAAATAAACATGTCAATGGATAGCGAAAGTAACATAGATAATAAGTGTTATTTAACTGTCAACTTTAACATGAAACCAGAATTATATTAATTGAACCATGTGCTCATTATATCAAAATTGAATCATAATGCTACTAAATCTATAATGCCAGAATTTTACTAGAAAATGGACTATTTTTTAAAACATGATGCTTATGTAGTAAACACAAGAATCAATATTCCATTTGTAGAAGGCATACAAGACAATATAAAAAACCTATGGTATTGATGTTTTTTGAATAACAAAGCTTCATGTATGTTGATTACTAAGAAAATCTTCTGCAGCAACTAGGGATGGCATGCCAAACATAAATGTACTTGGAATCATAGAAATCTGATATAAATTCAAAATAATCCTGGATGACAAATGGACTATGGAGGTAAGTGGTATGAATAAAAAAATGAAATTTAATGTATAAAGTAGTCACCAAACAAAGAAAGTAATTAATTAATTAATGAGGCAGTAGCTAGAATCCCATCTTTAAAGTAGATAGATACATGAGTATTAATTTAGTAATTTCTGATGTGCGATGAAAGAAGACTACATTAAATAGTTGTTGACTTTTGGTTTTGTAGCAATGTGTGTGAGGCTGAAAGAAAGATCCTGTTGTCTCTGACCAGTCTTTGGATTTTTTTCAGCCTATAAGTTTTTCCTATGTGTGAGCCAAATTGCAATATCTTGGGTCCTAACTTCTTGCAGCTTCCAACCATAAAAACATTGACCACGTTGTTTTCTAGATATTTGAATGCATGTGCACAATAAGGGAAAACATGAGAGCTCTAGAAAAATACATAACGAAAAAATAATAAAGAATGTAAAGCATGGTCGTTGATCTATTTCATAAACTATCAAACACAAAAACATATCTGCTTTTTTATTTGATAAATGCTTGTCTATATTTAGCTAGATATCTTAAGATATAAATACAACAACTATAGGAAAAATCTTGAAAGACAAAGGAGATAATTTGGAACAGAATGACAAAAGCACAAATCATAGCTAATTTGTAGGATTGTTTTTTTCAAATATTTTTGAAATCCAGAAAATGTTTATTCTAGTTTGCACCTAAGAAATCAGAGCTAAATTCCATTCACTTATGTGTTTAAAAGGTTCAACTGGTGTTCAAACGAACTGTGTGTTGATGTGCACCCTTGAATCAATGGTGGCTTATGGCTACATTGTTTGCAAGTTTATCAAAAGCATATAAATATTCTCTAGGGATGTATTATGTGTAGAGTCAACGTGTCAATTTTCAATGTCTTTAAGACTTGTAGGAGAGTGCTTCAAATTTACCAAATATCAGGAAATGCAAATTGACAAAAAAATGCAAGATCCAACATAAAGAGTGAAAACAAAAGAACATCTAATTTATGAAATATACAATACATTCAAATACTTCAAAAATGAAAGTTATAGAACCAAGAATGTCCTTGGTTTTGACACAAGGACAAACACCAAAGCAAGTTTTAAGAAGACTATAAGATTTGTTAATTGTGGGTGATATTGGGCTCGACAGATTTGTTAAGCGACTAAGCAGAGTCTGAGTGTGCAATCTTTGGGAATTCAACAAATGAAAAATAAACAAGAATGAATTAGTCAATAATGATTTAAACAGGAAGTACACTTTTGTGCTAGTATTACACAAGACATATAGTACAAGATAACAGTGAGCATGATTTTAAATATGCAACATACTTTGCATCAGTGTTACAGCAAGAGATACTACCTCCATGAGGCATTTTGTACTAGTGTTATAGTGATAACTATTATTCAAGAAGATTCTAACATTTACACATCACTCCTACGAAATTGGCGCTCAATCTTATTAACTTAGCTATCAAAAGGTCCAATGGTGGCCTATGGCTATTTGCAAACCTAGCATAAGCATCTAGGAAATGGGTCCAATTGTAACTAGGTTTTGGAAGATCAAATTTCAATAACAATGGTGTTGCAATATACTTGATTGTTTTTAAAATTTAGGGGAAACACGTTGGAATGAATTTTGTCTCTTTAGAAGCTCGGAGATCAAGATAACAAATGTACTAAATATCAATTCATTTCTTTTGAAAAACACAGTCTATTAAGAAATTCTAATCTAGATTGATTTATAATGTTGGAGAAATTAATATCATTTTACAGGATGCATAGTGATGTATCTAGCTACAAAAGTTGGCATAATAGTTGTACATTTGAATTCAAATAGAAATATAAACAACTTTAGATGTTCCTAGTTATCCAAAATTGGCTAGGATTGCAAAATACAGAATAAAGAGACACAACAAAAGAAAAAAACATGTTTTGTAAAAGATAGTAGACATTGAGATACTTCAAAATTCAGATTTATAAAACTAAGAATGTTGATGGTTTACATCTTGGTTCCAATACAAGCACAAACATTGAGACAAGCTATAAAAATATTGTAAGATCAAATACAAACACCATATTTTCCAAAATGAGATACATGTACCTACGTATCCAAAATTGACTAGAATTGCAATTAGAAGTTGCAAAAGCATGTATCTAGTTACAAAAATTGGTACATTAGGTGTACATTCCAATTGAAATAGCAATGGTGACAGTTTCAAATATTCCTAGTTATCCAATGTTGACTAGAATTGCAAAAGCTACTTTAGAAAGATAGAATAAAATGTTTCTAGTTATCCAAAATTGATTACAATTGTAATTAGGGGCTTCTAAAGCATGTATCTAGTTACAAAAACTAGCACAATATATGTACATTTGAATTCAATTAGCAACAACAACAATTTCAGATGTTCTTAGTTATCTCAAATTGACTAGAATTGAAAAGCATAGAATAAAGTGAAATAATAAGAGAAAAAACGCATAATTTATGAAAGACAATAGATATTCAAATACCCAGAAATTGAGATTTATAAAACCGGTAATAACTATAATTTACATATTGGTTCTGATACAAGGACAAGCATGGAGACAAGTTTTTAGAAGACTACAAAATCAAATACAAATACTAGATTTTCCAAAATGAGACAAATTTTCTTATATGTGCAAAGTTTTAACAAAACTGCAAGATCAAATAC
Organism: Larix kaempferi; assembly: GCA_027924585.1. Classification (NCBI taxonomy): domain Eukaryota; kingdom Viridiplantae; phylum Streptophyta; class Pinopsida; order Pinales; family Pinaceae; genus Larix; species Larix kaempferi. The sequence goes on from BSBM01000704.1 coordinate 925,929, forward strand.
AAACACCAAGTCTCCCAAAATGGAAGTCTCATTTTACAACGTAATGGTTGTCAAATTTTAAAATAAAGATACATAGGTCTCATGTGATGATCAAAGTTTCTTGATTTCAACAATAATGTTGTCTATTTCCAAGGTGAACAAGCCTTGTTGGCATAGTATCTGTAAATGAAAAATTATGGATGAGATTCTTTTTGAATAATCTTTGTAGGAAATCTCAGCAATTGTTGGACACCATTATTTGAGTTGTGTATTTAGTAGAGTACATTCCATTGTACCATTTTCTGTCTCCAAATTTCATTCTACAACATGTTGATATTTGCTTGTTGTTTGTTGTTTGCAATATGCATAGTTCAATGAGTTGTGAACCATTGGTTGAAAACATTCACTACAAATTCATTGAACTAAAGGTGAAAATACATTTTTTTGCTTTTAGCAAACCTAGTATCTGCATATAGAAATTGTAATCACTATTTGGTATAGTTTTTTCGAAAGAGAAGCTAACATTATTAAAAAATAGGAATACTACTAGCATATATGTATAGACTAATTGTATCTATTGTTTTTCCCTAGTATTTTTGGGATAAAAAAAGGTAATAGAGTAAAATATCAAAGACTATTAATAGGTGGGAAATAAACTATGATAGAAAATTCAAGATAACTAGGTACCTGGATCTTTGACTAGATGATTGAAAGAAAAATTTGTTTTGCAAAGTCATTGTTGAGAATAACGAAAAATGTTTACAAAGATAACCATATGGTGTGGCCTCCTTTAGAACCATTTTTGGAAACATTCTTAAATATGTATAGTGGTGTGACAGTGCATGTTAGTTGTTGTTGTATTTGCAAGAGAAAATCGTTGCAGATTTCATTGATTTGCAACTACACCAGATTTAGAAAATATGACTAACGTGTGTGCAAAAATTTAAAGGCATTAGATCTAAATGCATTTTTCAATAGCAACAAAGAAAAAGTAATTGTAAATTGATGGAGAAAAAAAAAATTGTGTGAAGGGAAATCAAACTTATAATTGCATGATCATTCATTGTTTCTTTGTCTTTGATATTTAGTTCATATTGTCTATTGTTTTGTTGGTATCCAATGACAATCACTATTATAGAGCCAACATAGTATGTATTGTCTAATGTCACTAGGGAAAATTTTAAGGATCCATAATTTTCTTAAACTGTAGAAACCTTGGCGAATCTTACTAATTATCAAATCTCCAACCATAAAATGTTTGGCAATAATTTTAAAAAAAATATTCAAATATCCAATGGTTTTATATAGTTTTTTTACAATTTTGGTAGTTTTTAGAGTAAAAAATTGTAATCCTACGGAATTTGGGTGAATCATATTGGAAAAAATGGAAAATGGAAAATATTTTTTTGTAAAGAAACCTCAAAATTAGCCTAGGGGATGAATATCACCCCTAAAATTTTCCCTAGATGTTTGTAGTTCCTATATAGTGGTATATGGTGGAAGTTTACAATTTTTGCAAACTTGTTCTATAGTTTTAACTAAATTTTTCTACAATAGCAAAATGCAATATTTTTCATCTCCTCTGCATATGGTCCTTTTTTCTTCAATGCAAAGTCGATGATTCTAACACTCTTCCCAGGAGAGAACTGATCAATAAAATGGAATATCAATTGATTGTTTATGTTTGCTTTTATTGTCATCTGGCCATCTTTGTCCACCAAGCCTACATGAAGCAATTATTCCTTAGTAGGTAAATTCAATTCTTGTTTTGGATAGTTCCATACAGTTCCAACATATCTCCCTCGAAGATGTTATTGTATGTTGTTGAACATGGCTAAATAATAGAGGATGGATACAATGACAATTGTTTAGGCCTGCAATTGTCAATAGGCAGAAAACATGAAGAGAATGATAAAATTTTGTACCACTATTGTTGCAAGAAATAATAGATGATAGACTAGTATCCAAGAACAACTGAAATGATTTTTACCTTTTTTTTTATATCGTCGTTTAACATTTTCTCCATTTTATTTTTCAATTAGATGATAGTTCTATTGTCTAGGTACCTATTTGATAATCTGTTCAAAAAAATTTAACTGGCATTGGAAAACTTATCAATAGACAAGAACAAATACCAAACAAAAAAACAATAATAATTCGGAATATGTACACTTGGAAAATTGAAGTGGCAATCTTGGATCTCTATGTCGATGAAAAAGAATCAATTGTGAAAGGATAATCTAGGAATGCTTACCAAAAATAAAAAAATGTACCAAAATGCTTCTTAATGCATTGTTGGTATTGTATCCTTTTGTAAAAGGCATGATTCTTTTGAGATTTTTTTGCAAGTGCTTAAATCTACTTGGAATGAATTGTAGCTAGAAGCTATTGTGTACAAGGGCACAATTTAGAAAACATGGCACCTGTAAACATATCAATTGTAAAAGGAAAGTTTGGTAATGTTTACATGGAAACTGGTTGATTAGTTTGTGATGCCTCAATTATTGTACAGAAGATCAAGTGATTATTTTTTGCTAATATTTGTGATAGCTTAAGTCTTGTTCAAATGCAACATAAATGTGTGAGTCTATTCATGATTGCAAAATTAAAGGGAATTTTATACACAAGCATGATTGGGGTTTGTTTTGATATTAAGGTTTTAAATTTGAATTATATTTGACTATTAAATGTCTATTTGAAATCAAAGTAGAAAGGCATTATAATTTTTATTCTTTGTACTTTGTCATATTTGATAAATGTACACAAATAGATTTTAATACTGAATGCAAAAAATTAAGAAGTTTTACACTATTGCCAAAGGAATTGAAGGAAAATTTGCATAATGATGATTCCAATAGGCATAAAATATGTTGAACATAATATCACTATTTTCTAGGTTAGTCCAAATGTGATCAAGCATTGAGCCAATGTTGGTTTTTTTTATAGTTGTGTGTAATTTGAAAACATTGGTTTTCATTAATGATTCTAGCTTCCTTTTTTATGTATTATTTTGTAAGATGTCAATATTCAAATCACTGACAATTATAATCTTTTTATTTTGTTGAGTGTTTAATAGGATGGAATTAGAGAAGCTAAAAAGAGTATCGAGTGGAGTATGGGGTGTATTGTAAATATTCACTTGTTTGAAATCGCTATTGTTGATCTAGAATTCAGTTACAATTGCTTCAATGTACTTTGTTGCATGATTTTATGAGCTGCAAATCATTATGTTTTTTATGAAACATGTGGAAATGCAATGGATGGAGGATGCTCCTAGGCAATTATATTTTTCTGTAAACATAGTTTCTTTGAGAACTAAATGTGCATGGTTTTCTTGGAGACATAGAATATATGCCTACATCAATTCATTGCCATTGATGATATTTTTGATATGCAATGGTAGACTTTAGGTGTTCAATGAACATATAAGAAAACAATTATGTGTTGCTATTGGATGGAGTCCATATTTAAATTGCTAGTGACCATGGTTTTGAAGTCTATCCATTTCAAAATAATTTTTTTACAAATTGAAAAGAAAATTGTTCTAATTTATCTGTAACATAAGAGATTGGATATTTTTGACACATGAAAATGTAGTATAAACAAGTCCATGTTTCCCGATTCCCTATGAATTGTTCGTGCACTTGTTAATTGAATAGGGAATTGTTCTTGAATACATGCCCTCTCTCTTTACAAGAGTTTTTTGTATAAATATTCTTTTGATAGGTTTCCAATTGTGCATGACAAAAGGTGTATACATATGTTGCATTGTAACTTGTTGGGAAAATCCAATCGTTGGATATGAAAATTATATAAACACAATATCAGTTGTTCCTTGTGTATAGTGTTTGAAGACACCTTATATGCCATTTACTAGATAGTCTTCAAGTGCATAATTGCCTCCGACCAATTCAACAAGTATATTTTTCTGAAGTACAATTGCCAAAGGAAAATGCATTGTCTTGTGTTAAAATTAATGTATTTTTTTAAATTGAATCTTTTGTATCATGTGCTATTATCGTAATTTCCTTTTATTGCACAATAGAAAACATTTTCTTGGGAATTCTTGCTATTATGGAAAATATAAGGATATGTTGGATCCTTTGGTGGGTTGTTTTGGCAATGTTTGTTTAGGAAGTCAATATCATCCTTTGTTTGTGAGCATGTTCTAATTTTGTTCGTGATATACACGAATACTTTATTTGGCTAAAGGATATATGGACTTTTTTGTTGTTGAAATTTTGGTTTCTCAAAAATCCAAGAATCATGGACAGCTTGTGGTTGGAAAAGGTTGCCACAAAATATGATGTCTAGATTTCTAAATGGTGTTGTCAGAGTGTGCATAATTTCTCATAGTGTTTTGTTTATGTTGTACAACATTCGAACACCAATTAATGATACCTTATTGATAAACAACAGTCAAATTTGTTGATATTATTTTGTTTATAATGTATTTGTATTTAGCGGAAACATATTTGATGAATTTAGGGGGAGTCGTAGAGCTGAATGGACTGTGATGCCATTTTCATTGTATGCATATTTTCCAGTGAATGTGACTATAATTTTTTTTTTTCAAAGGGTTGCTTTGGATGTATTTGTGATAAAAGTGCAATAAGCCATCATAAATTGCTTTTGCAATAAATGTTTTTCATGTGCTTGCACCTCCAGTCAAAAACACATAGATTGGTGTGGTTGGGATGTTCTTTTTGTCATTATGATTTTTTTATTGATTGTTGTTCTTTAATGAGGCTTTTTCTAATGGAATATTACTCATTTGTGCTTAGAACAAATGGTTTTGTAGTCAATTTGCTAGGAGTATTTAAATTGTTGCATTTGTTTAAATGGTATTTTGTGCATTAGGTCATGTTGGCTGTTGTATTTTTTGAGGACAATGTCATTCGATTATTTTTATAGAGTTGTTGTAGATTCAAATATCTCTTTAGTTTTAGAGCAGATTGTTTCATATGAAACATCACTATTGACCAATTTTGTTTCTATTTTTGCTATAAAGCTTTGTTCAATAGGATCTATTTGTTATTTTTGAGGCATCTGCTTCAAAATATGTTTGACATTTTCCCTTTAGAGAATTACCATTGTCTGTATGTGAGATGTATAGTAACATTTTTTTCTTGAAAAATTCTCTAGGTATTTTTCTTTAGTGTATTGAATGTATCGTATGACACACTGTCACTTTCTTATTTTGGTGAATGCATTTGTACATTAATAGCAAGAAGCATATTATGCTAGACAAGTTTATTCAAGTTCATTAGTCTATGAAATGTTCTTTCCACCCTCTTATAGAACTGATCTTCTTGGTTGCACTTGCAACTTGCGATCTGGTTGGATGAGGAGCAACAAGAATAGCCTTGGTCTCACTAGGTTGTCCAAGCATACGAGAAGGGCTATTATTATCATCTACCTGGGGTAAGTCATTATGTTTTCCATTGTCACCGCAAGTAATGTTGTTACCATCCACCTATTGTGATTCTTCATTTGATTAATTGCATTGTAACACTACACCTCTAGTAACACGCCTCTTCGAAGATCTTGTACGGGAAGCTGCACAGACTCTCGTCATGACAACAATAAAACTGCACACTATAATAAAAATTACATACTCTAGATTGAATGATTTGTTTTGTCTGTACAACAAAATTACATAGTGGATTTTATATTTTGGCATAACATTACCACATAGACAGACTTGGTCTTGTTTCCATTGTTTTCTATAGGCCTTGGAACCATTGGCAATACAACCACTTCTAGACTGGGTGGAGCAATTTCATGTTATGATTATATGTATAGTTTTATGGTTTTGGCCTAAGGATACATACAGGTAGAACATGACCAGGAAACATCATTAGATAACATAGAGGGGAAACATATATTGAAACATGAAGTCTAAAGAAAATGCACAAGAAAATATGGACAAGTAAAATATGTAGCTAACATGTGGATTTAGCAGCCATATCTTATTTTTTGTCATAGATTTTGATGTAGCCTGAAATTCACCCCACTAATCTTAGCAAATTGAACAATACATGAAGCGGGCATAAAATAACATAGTTACATACCCTGAGTGGTTGATATAGATATTAGCTGGTTGGAACATTGTTGGTAGTGCAGTTGAGCAACTCGAATTCTTTGATAGACAACAAGTAAGATGCAGTATGATTCTTGCTCATTTATAGATACTTATGGTTGATTTGATTGGGTTGTGGAATTGGCATGGATTGCAAATTCGAATTTATGAGTGAGTGTACTAGATTGTTTTGGGTGTGATCCAATGGCTGGGAAGCTGTCTTGGTTGATCCTTGTGCTTTCATATAGTTTAATCGATGATTTGATGTGTTTAATGAGAATGCATTTATTGATCTTTGTGCTTTCAAACAGATTAATGGATTCCTTTGATGTGTTTAATGGTTTCCTTTGATGAGCTCAATGGGATATTTTATGTATTTAGGTGTTTGGTCACCATTAATTGCACTGGGAGGGCTTGGTGGTTATAACCCACTATAGGTGAAGCTGAAATTTGAATTGCCCTTTATTATGTAGGTGAGTATGTGAAGACTTTTCAGCTATGGATGTTTGATTGGATATGTGGGGATTGTTGGTGGAGATCCCTTGGCTACATATTCCATTCATTAGGGTTGAGTTGATGGAGTGCATGTACACGTGCTTATTTCATTGCAGGTTTTTTTAAGGATCTTCATATACTATAATGTCAAAATAGTGCGGGATTTTTCAGGGACATGACTGCTTGTAAATTTATTTTTTCATTTATGAGGAGACTTACCTAATTAGGATATTAATGAACTATGGTGGGACTAGTAGTCATAAGGGTCAATTTTACATATCTTTTGGTTAATATAACAATATTTATATATTTTTGTCTACCCCACTTTTGGATGTCTGATGTGACAATTTCTATGTCCACTCGTGGTCCCCATTCACCAAAGTGAATCCCTCACATAGTGTTGTGTTATTCACCTCTTCATATATAACATTACTAAGTTGATTCCCTGACCAGGGACAATTTTAAGAACCCGTACTTATTTAAAAGTGTATAAAACTTGGCGAATCTTACCAATTCTTAAAATGTCAACTATAAAATATTTGGTGATATTTTTCTAAAATTATTTCAATTTCTAAGGATTTTATATAGTTTATATAATAATTTGGTGATTTTTAGAGTGAAAAAAGTTTACCCCATCAAAATTGGGCAAAATGGGGCTTCAAAAAATGCAAATTGGCGAATCTTTTTTTTGGAAAAAAACATGGAAAAATAGCCCATGGGCTAAATTTCACCCCTAAAATTTTCCTTGTCCCTGACATGTTTGCAAATGCCTAAATAGAAAAAACGGTAGATTCTGTTGGTTATGGAGCCTCATATCTAGAGTCAAAGATATTATTATTCAGTTGTGTCCATACCCCATGTTTGGTTATGATCTGGGGGTATGGGGGAGTGGAAACTTTTTGGGGTTGTTTTCGCCACCAGTTTTCAAGCCCATGGTTTTGGGTAACCTGTGGTATTTTCCCATTGTATTTCCCTTATAAAAGAAAGACATTGTAATATGTCTAGGGTTGATGTATTAGGTTTATGCATTGTAAATATCTTTGAGATCAGGAGAGAGACTGTGAAACAGTGAAGAGGAAGTGCAGCGGTTGTGCTGCAGGTTGTAGCCCTTCACTTTGCTAGACGGTATAATAATAAGGATTGGCAACTTCAGTGTGGGCGTAGCCCAAGTTGGGTGAACCACGATATATCTGTGTCTCTCTTGTAATGTGTGTGGGATTACATTTGCATTTCTGTTTATTGTTATTGCTTTGCGATCCTGTTTTTCTAAAAATTGGTATCAGAGCCAAAGGTCTATTTGGCCGATAAACCCGTAGGAAGCTAGGGTTTCTGGTTCGAGTGGGAGTAATGGTGAAAGAAGGAAAATTTAAGGTCGAGAAGTTTAACGGCCAAAACTTCCAGTTATGGAAGATGCAAATGGAGGACTATCTATACCAGAAGGATCTATTCCTACTGTTGGGAGGAAGAGCAAAGCAGCTGGAGGCCATGAAGGACGAAGAATGGGAGGTTCTTGACAGAAAGGCTCTGGGAACAATACGACTGAGCCTGGATTCGTTGGTGGCTTTCATATCTCAAAAGGAATGAACAGAGGGTTTAATGAGCGCATTGGGTAAGATGTATGAAAAACCCTCGGCCTCCAACAAGGTATTTCTAATGAAGCATTTATTTAATATGAAGATGTCTCAAGGTGGATCTGTTACTGATAATTTAAGTGATTTTAATACGGTTATAGATCAACTAAGTTCTGTAAGTGTGAACTTCGATGATGAGGTTAGGGCTCTTCTAATCTTGTGTTCATTGCCATAAAGATGGAATAGCTTGGTCATGGCTGTAAGTAACTCTGTCTCTGGTTCAAACACCTTGAAATTTGATGATGTTATTGGTGTTATTCATAGCGAAGAAATGTGAAGAAAAAGCACAGGTGAGACATTGGGTAATGCATTGACCATGGAGAGCAGGGGAAGACAAAAGGAGAGAGGAAAGAGCCAAGGTAATGGTAGCAACTCTAAAAAGGAAAGATCCAAGTCCAGACTGGGAAAGATAGAGTGCTGGAACTGTGGAAAGAAAGGACATCTGAAGAAAGATTGCAGATCTCTAAAGAAGAAAGGAGATGGACATAAGGAAACTACCTAGGAAGCAAATGTAGCAGGTGATGTGTTATAAGATGCTTTGATTCTTGCATTAGATAATACTAGTGATTATTGGGTAGTAGATTCAGGGGCTTCATGTCATGCTACACCCCATAGGAAATATTTTCATGATTATGTTCCAGGCGATTTTGGACATGTTTTATTGGGTGATGATGAGCCATGTAAAATTGTTGGAATGGGTAAGATATGGATAAAAGTTAAGAATGGAACTGACTGGCTGTTAAAACATGTTAGGCATATTCCTTCTATGAAAATAAATTTGATCTCAACAGGGAAGTTGGGAGATGGCGGCTGTCTATCTACATTTGGAGAAAAGTGGTGGAAGATCACTAAAGGATCAATGGTGATAGCAAAAGGAGACAGGGTAGGTACGTTGTATTTATGTCCTCATAATACTGACAATTCTATATCTTTAGCTTTCACAGGAACAGATACAGCATTGTGGCATCATAGGCTTGGCCACATGAGTGAGAAGGGGATGCAGATTCTCCACTCAAGGAAGTTGCTGCCAGATTTGAAGCGGGTAAGTTTGGAATTCTCTGAGAACTATGTTTATGGAAAACAGAAGAGATTCAAATTTCTCAGGGTTGGGAAACAGAAGAAGAATGAAAATTTAGAGCTAGTGCATATAGATGTATAGGGACCATCTCAGGTACAATCTCTTGGTGGCTCTCATTATTATGTTACATTTATTGATGATGCAACTATGAAAACTTAGGTTTATTGCATTAGACATAAATCTGATGTGTTTGCTACTTTTAAGAAGTGGAAACATTTGGTTGAGAATGAGACAGGAAAAAGTTTGAAGTGTCTCAAATCTGATAATGGAGGTGAGTAGTGCGAAAAGGAGTTTGATAGTTACTGTTCATACCATGGGATTTGTAGAGAGAAGAAATTCCCAGGAACACCACAAGAAAATGGTGTGTCAGAAAGGATGAACAGAACGATCATGGAGCATGCAAGGTGTATGAGACTGCATGTAGGGTTTCCCTTACAGTTTTGGGCGGATGCTGTAAATACTGTTTTTTATTTAATAAACAGAGGACCTTCAAGTGCTTTGGATGGTGGTATTCCAGAGGAGGCATGGACAGATAAAAAGGTAAACTACTCATTTCTAAGAACATTTGGTTGTGAAGAATTTGTCCATATTGATAAAGAAAATAGAACAAAGCTTGAAGCGAAATCCAAGAAATGTACCTTTATTGGATATGGGGTTGATGATTTTGGTTATCGTTTATGGGATTATGAAAATCACAAAATAATTAGAAGTAGAGATGTCATATTCAATGAAAAGGTCATGTATAAAGATCATGTATATAGATCTTGATGAAATATTTTCTCCTGTTGTTAAGATGACTTCAATTAGGACTATGTTAAGTCTAGTGGCGGTAGAACATTTGCATCTTGAATAGTTAGATGTAAAAATAGCCTTTCTCCTTGGGGATTTAGAGGAAGAGATATATATGCAACAACCACAAGGGTATGAGGTCAAAGGTAAGGAGAACTTGGTATGCATGTTGAAAAATAGTTTGTATGGCTTGAAGCAAACTCCAAGGCAGTGGTATTTAAAATTTGCCAGGTTTATGACAGAACAAGGTTATAGTAGATGTCATTATGACCACTGTGTTTATTTCAAGAAGCTAGACAATGAAAGATATATTATCTTGTTATTGTATGTGGATGACATGCTTGTTGCAGGGTCTAACATGCAGGATATAAATGTACTCAAAAGAAAGCTAGCTAATTCATTTGCGATGTAGGATCTGGGTGCTGCAAAGCAAATCCTTGGTCTGAGAATAATGAGAGACAGGAAAAATCACAAATTGACATTGTCTCGGAGTGAGTACATACAAAAGGTGTTGGAGAGGTTCAGAATGGAGAATACAAAACCAGTAAGTACACCTTTGGCCAGCCATTTCAATCTAAGTAAGGAAATGTGTCACAAGACACGGGAAGAGACAGATTACATGTCCAAGATTCCCTATCAATCAATAGTTGGCAGCTTGATGTATGCCATGGTGTGCAAAAGACCAGATATTGCACAAGCAGTGGGAGTTGTGAGCAGATATATGAAAAATCCAGGTAAAGAACATTGGAAGGTAGTACAGTGGATTCTCAGGTATTTGAGAGGTACTACCACTCAGGCATTATGTTTTGGAGGTTCAGACACTGTTCTACAGGGACATGTTGATGTAGACATGGCAGGTGATCAGGATAGCAGGAGGAGCACCACAGGGTATGTGTTTACTATAGGTGGAACAACAGTAAGTTGGATTTTGAAACTACAGAAGGTTGTTGCACTTTCAACAACAGAAGCAGAGTATGTTGCTGCAACAGAGGATGGTAAAGAGATGATTTGGTTGCAGAGGTTTATGGAGGAATTGGGTAAGAAGCTGAAGGATAGCAGGTTGTACAGTGACAGCCAGAATTCCATTCATCTTGCAAATAACTCAGCATTCCATTCCAGGACTAAACAGATACAGCTCAAGTACCATTTCATATGCCCTATTCTGGAAGATGAACTATTGAAGCTGGAAAAGATACACACTAGCCAGAATCCTGTAGACATTCACAAAGTTAGTGACCAGAGAGAAACTGAGTTCCTGCTCGGTTTTAGTTGGACTTATAGCATGAAGTTGAAGAGGAGAAAGTTTCCAAGTCCAAGTCCAGCAGCGGTGGAGTTGTTGTGATTAGTCTCCAAGTGGGAGATTGTTGGTTATGGAGCCTGATCTCCAGATTTAGAGATATTATTATTCAACCGTGTCCGTACCCCAGGTTTGGTTATGATCCCGGCACAACCCTAGGGGGGTCCAGGGGAGTTCCCACTCCCCCGACTGAGGGCATGGGGGGCAGCGGGCCCCCGAGAAAGGGGGTTTGGGTGTAATTCCCCTGAGAAAATGGGGGTTCAGGGGCGTATCCCCCGAGAAACATTTTTGGGGATATTTTTCGCCACTAGTTTTCGAGCCCATGGTTTTGGGTAACCCGTGGTATTTTCCCATTATATTTACCTTATAAAAGAAAGATATTGTAATAGATCTAGGGTTGATGTATTAGGTTTTATGCATTGTAAAGATATTTGAGATCAGGAGAGAGACTGTGAAACAGTGAAGAGGAAGTGCAGCGGTTGTGCTGCAGGTTGTATCTCTTCACTTTGCTAGACGGTATAATAATAAGGACTGGAAACTTCAGTGTGGACATAGCCCAATTTGGGTGAACCACGATATATTTGTGTCTCTCTTGTAATGTGTATGTGATTATATTTGCATTTCTGTTTATTGTTATTGCTTTGTGATCCTGTTTTTCTAACAGATTCAGATGTTGTCAGGGAAAATTTATGCATTCTTGGCCACTCAATATTTAGGGTCAAACAATAATGAAAGTCCCCATTAATTTAAAGGTTACGAAACTCCAATGATATATCTTCAATATGGATTGTATGGCTAATAGATGCAAGGTACCATAGAAACAACTACACAAGACAAGTCTAGCATATTACACCCAAATATCCCATGAATCGATCCTACAGAATAATTTCTTGCTACCATGAATTCATAATGGAACATCACACACAAATATAAACACCGTGATTTCAACAAGACGAATTCGTGCTTTGGATTGACATGACCAGCAACCACGATTGAAATTTAGTGAAGAAATTTGAGGCCATGATCCTCTCTAAGTCATAGTCAAGCCCCATAATACATGGACTCCCTAGCCAGTGTCCTACATGAAACAGGCGTGGGACTTAGTCCTAGTAGGAGGGTTGATTCCATACATTGATCGGTATAGATGTTAATGGATATTAATCACCATTGAATATCTTTCCATGAATTTTTTCACATCCCTTAGTGTATATTTAACTGATGGTGCGTCGCATGTGATCTCTTTCCTTTCAATCTCTACCACAAATATGGTTTTGCTTTAATAAATTTTCAAGAGTTGGTATGTGAACACACATCTTCAAAAGACTCTCTCTTATTAGATCCACATTGTTCTCTTACATAATGGATTGATGTAACATTCTTTTGGGATCTCATGGATTCTTAACATTAAGCATAAATTATATAATTGTATTTATTATTATAATTGTGTCATGTTAATTGTTAATGAAAATTGTTTGAGTTTTTTAATTATTCTCTTATTATTTGGATTTATATACGATTATAATTAGTTAGATTACGATTTAAAAAGTTATTATATCATCAAAAGAAGTCTCAATAATAGAATAACTAGATAATTTCATCTTTCATAGTTCATAAGATTAAAACAAATCCAAGAAACAAAAAAACTAATGTAGAAAGGTTAATACATTGAGATCATGTGATATATATGTTGAGTATGTGTCATATTCTTTGCATGTGTGTGTGGTGGGGGTGGGGGGTTCGTCTTTGACCCCATAACTGATGATCCCCTCCATATATTGCTCTACCATATCTGTTGGCTTCTACACGAAGTGTTGGCTCAGCGGAGTTATAGGTGGGGCATGTCCATGCCCTCCCCCTTCCGCGAAGCGAGTTCAAAAAAAAATTTGGCATATTTTTGGGTTCTTTCTAAAAATATGTAATTTAATCCTAGTTAAGGGATTGTAGTCTATTTTCTAATCTGGGTTAATGGATTAGGGTTTTGGATGTTGTGGAATACCTATATTTCTATTGTCAGTGGTTAATAATCAATGTAAGAAAATAAGAGGTACAACTCTAAGTTTTTTTGGTTTCCTGGTTAAGTGTTTCCCAAGTAAATCTCTGTGTATTATGTGTGAATGTTGTGGTGTAATCTATGTTTCACTTAAATGAATATGTATGCTTTACTTCTATGCATAGGTTTAAAACTTACAATATATAAAGACATTGAGATCAAATAGTTTCAAAGCATGTAACCTAAAACTTGTATAGAATGTGAGGTAGAAGGGCAATGATATCCAATATAGCCAAACAATAATTTATGTATATAATCTCTTACCTTCAATGCATACGAGTGTAAGTAGACTTGTCAATTATTGTTTAGGATTGTTGTGCGAGGATAACCATATTTATACTAGAGTATTGGCATAATAAGTTGTATAAATATGATAGGGTATGTGCACCTCCATAAAATTAAACAAGTATATACATATTATTAACAACTTAACTCTCTTAGAACTTTAGTCACCTAGTGAACCATATTTTCTGTTGTAATTCTCCTCTGAACCTTGTTGGAAAAAAAGGGTATTACAAAAGTAGAGAACTGAGAATCCAAGAAGTGTATAGAATTGAAATACATGTTACATCAAAATAAATTATAAAGAATAAGTTACATCTAAGAGATCATTTATAAATAGTTGAATGTTAACCAATTTCGAAAAAATCACGTTGATATAATCATCTTAGATCATCCAAGCTGGCCAAAATAGTTAAACAAACCTACATTTTGGCTTTTTTCTCCTTTCAATAGATTACTTGGCTTGGCTGGGACTATCTTAGTTGTTCCTATCTAATCAGTTGGCATCTTCCTATATGAACTCATTGATTATCTAAGCCATGTACACTAAAGTTGGGTTTAACCTTAGGTTTTAACACCCCCTCGTGAATAAAACTATTTGGAGATTTAGGAGGTGACATTATAACTTCTTGTTCCCCATCATAATGAAAAATTCCTAAATCCAAAGAAATGACTAAATCTTCTTAAAATTAGCTTTAATGAATGACTTTCAAAAAGTATTAAAACAATATGATCCTTTGTTATATAGTAGACAACAGAAATCACATTCTCCTAAACCGATCAAATCTACTATAGTATGCATGAAGCTACACATGCTTCATGAAAATGCGAGTAGCAAGGCTAGTAGTCATTTTTATCATAGTTTAATTGTAACAATACAAGATAGTTGATTCCATAAAAGGGAATCTAAGTTCACCCATCGAGTTGTGAATCCACTGAAACTTAGTTCTAGCATTCATTGTGCCTCTATATTTAACTTCAATAGCTAACAAGGAAATAGTATTTTTCTTATTGGATGAAAAAATTAGACCAATTTTAAGATGAAACACATAAAGAAAAGTTAACTTCTTACCATCTCCATCACCTACCTAACCATAATTTGTATAGTCAACTAATTGTTTCAACTTCTTGGTATAAGATTTGATACTAAGGTGATACATACCCTTGATATATCAAACAAATCATTTTATATCCTTCAAGGAACTCTCCTTTAGATCCTGCATGAACCTCGATACAAAACTAATAAGGAAATTCTACTATGAATCAAACAAATAAGATACGAACAAGTTACCCACATAGTAGCATATTCAACTTTAAAAGAATCACACTCCTTAGCTAGCTTCACTTGACTCATAGTTTGGAATAAATTTGTTAGGAACCTATGTCAACCCTTCTCTTTACTTTGTTAGTATATTGTTGTTGGACGCATATGCTTTGTAAGTCATCCCATAGTATTATATGTTCCATGGTATTGATCCATAGTAATTGGTGCATATGCTTTGTAAGTCATACCGTAGTATTATATGTTTCATGGTATTGATCCATAGTATTGGCGCGTAGACTTAGTATATAAGTACGTGTTGGGGCCAATGAAGGCACCGATAATTTATTTGTATTGCGCTTGCTCAAAGGAGGTTGCCCCCTCCAAGTGGCCCGCGATCAATAAAAATATTTTGTGTTCTAATATATCGTGCATTTTATCAATTAATTGTCACAGGTTTCTCACATATGGTATCAGAGCACTTTCTTGGGCTCGTTAGATAGAATTTCTACCAAATTTGTTTTTTCGCATCTATATTTGTTCCTACCAATTGCAGGTTTGGATCCAAGAATAATCCCTATCTGCTTAACTGTGGGAAGTACTTGGGAATAATCCTTAAAACTCAACGTGAGGACTACCACATGAACCAAGAAGTAACTGGCCCATTGAGAGGACCTTCTAGCAAAAAGGGAAATGACCCCTACTTGATTGACTAGATCCCACCCATGAGGTAAACTAAGAGTTTTCGTTTGTGGCAAAGCGGTTATATGTTTTACTTGAGCCGTGGAGTGACGGGTACTGCCTTAATATGCAAACTGTTAGACAACATTGTTGGCCGAGTGAATCCCCTGAACCTTTAGGAAGCCGCACATACCGGGGGTCCTTATCTTTTTCTGGCTAATAAATCATATATTTTCATATCTATTTCCAATCCCTTTCGTGTCGTTGCAGATCCATTCCAAAAAAAATAAAAAAATGTTTATTGCCATATCTCCTTTGCTTTAACTCCGTTTCCCATGAAAATTCACTGACACCCTTGCAATCCCATTCTGAATATTTCATTCTTGAGGACCCTATCCCAAATTCCACTTCCCAAAGCTCGAAATCCCACATTTGTCTATTTTTAGGGTTTGCCATAACTTCTTCGATTTTCACCCATTCACCTTCAAATTTTGCCACAATATTCATTTCCTATTTATTCTTCTTTTTCCATCTTTCAAAAAATTTCCCATTCTTTCACCCCGCTTCTGAAATCCCCATTTTCTGCTTCCATGTCCATTAGAAAGTGTCCAAAACTTAGTCAAACCCCAATTACCCATCATAGTTTTCCCCAAATCCAAATTTCCCTTTACTAAAGAAGCTTATGTTTTTATTTTTCTACCCATTCACACACAAAAAAACCCTGGTTATGGTTGTCACCCGCGTAGGAGCACAAATCATGGAAGAAGAACTTGCATCCCTCAAAACCAAACTCCAAGATTTGGATGAAAAATTTCTCATCCTCCATCTTCAACATTCAACCATGAACAATAAACAACATCCAGAATCTTCGACAGACACTAGGTTCTCTTCTTCCGGCAATTTTTGTGGGATGAAGCTTGATTTTCCTCACTTGAATGGTAATGATCCGACTGGATGGATATACCAAGCAGAACAATATTTCAGTCTGCATAATACTTTTGATGTCCACAAAGTTCCACTTCCATCATTTCATTTGGAACAGGAAGCCCTTCAATGGTATCGTTGGTACATCAAGACTCATGACGAGCCAAAATGGACATATTTTTGCCAACTCCTTTTGCAATAATTTTGTCCTAGTGCTTTTGATGACTTCATAGGAGCACTCACTAAACTTCACCAAACTGGCACTGTGAGAGAGTATCAGACAGAATTTAATAAACTAGCCAATCACACAGAAGGATTGTTTGATGAATTCTACAAGAGTTATTTTATCAGTGGTCTCAAGGATGAAATACGCTCAGAGGTTAAAATGTTCTGTCCCAACACAATGATGGAAGTCCTAGGGTTGGCTAAGATGGAAGACGATAAGATCACCGCCCAAAAATGCTCCAAATCAACTTTTGTTCCATTCATAAATATGGTTTCCCAATGACCTCCCATCACGCCAACTCCTCGACCAACTCTTATCAAGTCTGAAGCAGAGATGCAGGCACGTAGAGAAAAATGGCTTTGTTATAATCGTGATGAGAAATTCACTCGGGGAGATAGATGTGTTGAGCAACAGCTCTATCTCTTGGATGTGGATTCTCCACCTGCCTTTGAACTTGGTGAAGAAGCTCCAGATACAATAGATAATCAGGTCAACAATCAGCAGCCGCCTGTTGACCTTCCATCTCCGGACGACCACCTAGAGATATCTCTCCATGCTTTATCAAATTCACCACCTCACAAACAATGCGGGTCAGGGGTTACTTTAAGAAGCTCCCTCTTACAATACTCATTGATTCTGGTAGCATTCATAACTTCATTGATCCTCGAATCAGCAAACAGGATGATTGTTTTGTCCATCCTTGCTCCAACTTTGAAGTGATGATTTCTAATGGGGGCACCTTACCTTGCAAGGGGAAGTGTCACAATGTGTGTATATCTATGGAACATTATAACCTGTGCTATGACATGTTTTCCTTGTCCTTAGGTGGATGTGATGTGCTTTTGGGCACTAAATGGTTACACACAATTGGCCCCATATTATGGGATTTTGCTGAACTTTGGATGCAATTTTCAGTCAATGGGAAAAAACACACATTTATGGGCTTACAACTAGGGTCTCTCTGCATCATCAGTTCACATCGCATGGAAACGACCCATAAGAATAATTCACATTGTGTCATCTCTCAGCTCCATTCTATTCAGATGCACCCATAAATAGTCTCCACTACTCCCTTGGATCTACAACACATTTTTTATAGATATGCAGGTGTCTTTGCTGAACCAGTGGGATTGTCGCCTTCAAGAGACCTTTCTGGTAAGAATTTAGCTGCCTCTACATATGAGAAGGAAATGATGGTTATTTTGCATGCAGTATAGAAGTGGAAACCATATCTATTAGGGAATTATTTATGCATCAAGATTGATCACCGAAGTCTGAAAAATTTCCTGGAACAACGGGTCTCCTCCCCAGCACAACCTAAATGGGTTAGCATACTCATGGGTTCTATCTATGAGATCACTTACAAGAAGGGTAAGGACAATCTGGTGGTGGATGCTCTTTCTCGCACCTTTCATGACCAAGTTTCTCTTTCAGCTATTTCTATTCCTATTCCAAATTGGTTGCAATCTATTCAACAAGGCTATGTCTTCTATGAACTCCATGCTTCTCCATCGGCAGGGAAATCTCGGTTCCTCAAAACATATGAGCGGGCACAATGTAACTTCTTTTGGCAGGGAATGAAAAGGGAAATTCAACAGATGATGGTTATATGTGATACTTTCTAGGTCAACAAGGGTGAAACGACACTCCTTTCGAGATTGCTTGAACCCTTTCCCATCCCTACATGGATTTGGATAGATATTTCTATGGATTTCATTGAAGGGATCTGGTGGTAAAATAGGGCATCTAAAATGACTCCCTATGAAGCAATCTATGGTCCAAAACCACCATTTCTTCTTCCATACAACCTCAGTAGTTCATCAGTTTAGGAAATTGAATCGTTTCTTCGAAACCGTGATCAAATTCTTCGCATTTTGCAGGACAATCTTCACATGGCAAGAATTCGAATGCAACAACAAACTGATCAGCACCGTTCTGAGCGCACTTTTCAAGCAGGTGATATGGTTTTTCTTCAGGAATCCTCCCTGAAACTCAAAGGGCGTCATAATCTCACTCTAAAGTTCTATGGGCCCTATAAGGTTCTTCGAAATATTGGTTCTATTTCTTATAAATTGGAACTTCCTCCTTCTTCCTGCATTCATCTAGTATTTCATGTCTCTTTCTAACGAAATTTCTTGGCACCAACATCAGAGGACAAAATATTTTACCAGAACTGGATAATGAAGGATCCATCCTTTTGGAGTCGAAGGCCATCCTCAATAGGCACACTCGCCACCTTCACTCTCAATCTATCACAGGGGTATTCATTAAGTGGCATGGAATGCAACCATAGGATGCTACATGGGAACCACTCCTTCATATTCAACATCAATCTTCACATCTAAAGCTTTGAGGACAAATATTTTTCTAAGAAGGAGGGGATGTTAGGAACCTGTGTCAACCCTTATCTTTACTTTGTTAGTATATTTTTGTTGGACGCATACGCTTTGTAATTCGTCTTGTAGTATTATATGTTCCATGGTATTGATCCTTAGTTTGTATTAGCTCATAGTATTATCTGTTCCATGGTATTGATCCATAGTATTGAATTCATATGCTTTGTAAGTCGTCCTGTAGTATTATATGTTCCATGGTATTGATCCATAGTATTGGTGCATAGACTTAGTATATAACTATGTTTTGAGGCCAATGAAGGAACCAATAATTTATTTGTATTGAGCTTGCTCAAAGGAGGTTTCCCCCTCGAAGTGGCCCGCGATCAATAAAAATATTATGTGTTCTAATATATCGTGCATTTTATCAATTAATTGTTGCAAGTTCCTCACAAAATTTCCCTGATTCCCACTCATTTGATTAACATCTCTCACATAGTGTTGCAAAAAAAGACGTGTGAGTTAGCATTGGAGTGCGATAACATTAAGAGAAATCATGGTTTTGTTAAATATGGGGAGGAATTGATAGATAATTGGTCATGATAATTTCATACTCAAACTTTGTAATATCCCAAAATATTACCTATTATAATTATGTGTTATTTTAATTTAGTTTGCTTTGATTAAGAGCATTTACATGACATTGGAAATGATGCACCATGATACATTATTATAATGATGGTGTGATTGTAAATATTTTTCTAATACATTTAATAAAAGGCATCCAAGGCTTACTCACACCTTACTCAACATGATTGACACAAAGTGAAACCATGATACCACTACTCAGGAGGATAATTGATAGGCTCTAAAATTCCATGTGTCAACACATTGAACCCTCTTAACATAAATGAAAAAGTGGTTGAAATCTCTCTACTTAAATATAGCCATTACCCAAAAATATAGCCACAATGTGTCCTCCTATCATTTAGGAAAAAAAAGGAGTCCTCATAGAACTCTCTCGCTACCCATATTGAAGGTGGGGGATTCAATGAGTGAAAGGGAGGAGACAATCATTTGGTAAAGGATTAACTATGAACTATTGGAAAGAAAAGTTTACTATTACACATTACAAAGTGAGTGAATCGTGAACTATGAGTAAGAAACCAAAAAACAAAGAGGAAGATATTTTTCCCTCGTGTTTGTGAAGTGATGTTATTTTTTTTAGCATAGATGTTGCAAGAACTATTCAAGTTCAATTTGACTAAGTGTAATGTATGGGACTCTCTTTGATCATACTGAAGAGCATTAAGAAGTGTTGTATGAGGCATGGACTGTGAGGGCCTATCTAGTTCAATCCTATGGATTGGTAAAAGTTGATATCTTCACAAACATAAACAAGGATACTAAGAATATTTTATGCACATTTTTATGAGCATTGTATGTGTTAGATGGAGCATGCACACTGTTATGACCATTGGATGTGTTAGGTGTGGCAAGGATTGAGAGGATTATCATGTTTAACTAAAGTGGTCCAATTTTGTCGAGTAAGTCTACCTAAGAGAAACTGAAAGACACGGCTATGTCTTACTTTGCCCTAATAGAATCATGGCTTGCCTCAGGGGTGAATCCTAAGGCAGAGAGACAAAGTGTCTTTAGAAATGATGTGGTTGGGTGGTTTGTGGACTTGCTCAAGTAAGTCATTTTTTTGTAAAACCCAATTTCTAAAAAAACATATAAGTTTATTCTACTTATTACTATTAAATTCCTTTTATTAATTTTATATTAAATATTTGAGTTTTATCATTTTAAATATAAACTCATATACATACATATCTATGCTACCGTGTAAAATTCAAATAGTAATTTTCTTCAAAATTATCAATCCAAAATTTAAATAAAAAAACATATTCTATATCTATATTTATAAATAACATATTATGTTTGCATTTCTATTTAAAACACACAAAAAAAACATATAAAACTAAATCTCAAACAAATATATTCACCATAAGTCATGGATATATTAAGTATTTATGTGCATACATTCTTTACTACCTACACCAAAATAAAAATGTTCCATTCATTTTTTAAATTTACATAAATTAAATTCAAAATTCATAATAAAAATATATCTTTAAATATATATTATTTTAAATTGGAAGATAGAAAATATAATACCCAACAAATCAAAATGAGAAAGTATAACTCTATTCCATTCATTTTTTACTTTAAAACATAACCAAAATAATTTGTTTATATTGCTTCTAGCTGTTAAATATTACATTGGAAACAAGGTATAAAACCTTATATTCATATTCATGTAATTGGTAACATACTCTAGAAGAATATTGAGTTATATAGGTACTTATGTTAATTTTGTTGTTAATCTTGAGGATAGATTTCCATGCTCAAATCATGAAATAGGTATTGCAAAAGTAGTCAAAATTTTTGATAGTTAGTAAAAAAAAACCCTTTGATGGTATCAATGCTTAAAGGTCTTTGTCGATAATTTGGAATGAAAGTCCATAACCTTGCAAATAGAAATGCACACAAATGCACAATGAGGACTATGTCTCTTGTATGCCATGACAAAAATAAGCCTATTGAAATGTAAACAATACAAGCATAACCGTGGAAATAAAGAAATATAATACCTAGTATAAGATCGATGATTGAATATTCAAATAAGCCCTAACAAATGAAAAAGATTAACCATGTCAAAAACTATATCATACTCATATCTAATAATTTATATTTCAACATAGATTTGTAAAATATAATTTGTTCTAGGAAAAACTAATAAATGCACATTGTAGCATAATTCAAGTACGAATACGGATACGGATATGATTCGATACGGAAAAAATACGTAATAAGAAATCTAATACCAAAAAAATACGGAAGTAGACTTCTTATCTATAATATTTTTAATCAAATATATAAACCAAATTAGCATAAATGTACATTAAAAACCATTTGTTTTTATAAGAAAATAATAAATTGAATGTTATTTATATTTTATAGTTATTAAATAATTAAAATTTGGTTTTTAAAATTTATTTTTTCATTAGTAAGAATCTATATTCGTATCATATTTATGCCGAATATTCAACGAATTCGAATTGCTCTGAATTTCCGTACAGGAAATGCCAATAATGCTGAATTATGCTACTATGATGTAAATCATGAAATTCTAAATCCATAATGTGAAATGATAAACTCTAAAACCTACATAAAGGTATATGTGTCATAACCTCTAGTTCTTATCTATACCTTCTCAAACCAAGTAAAAAGCTAGAATGACAAAACAAAGTTCAAATAATATTGATAAACTAGAATGATAATCCATGAAAAATATTAACAATGACACTAAAAACAATACATTGTTATGAAACTTGGATGCAATCATTTTAACAGTTTATTTTTAGCAAAGATAGGAAATACCTTAGCCACGAACTCATGGCACTAGACTCATGGCTTAGACCTAGAAGCAAATAAATGGTCGTAATGACTACTGAATTTACCAATAGCCAATGACATATTGTATGTGTTAAACTCCTTGTATGTGAAACCACCGGTTGGGTTTGGCAATTGCCAAGTCATAAGTGCGTAAGACATATCAATTTGCATATAAATGTAAAAGGACTGAGGGCAATGAAATGTGGTGGATTATCATAAGTCTGCAATTAACGTATATCTCAAGAAAGAACAACTATTTACCCATATCATGGTGAGTATTATAAATTCAAACCATGGCCATTGATTCCATGTTTCACGCCACCTTTGGATTGTGGAATAACAGGGACAAATGAAGTTTTGAAACCTCATTATATTAATGTGTGATTGGAATTAATTATATGAGTTAAAACGTCAATATGGTTACAATGTATGTGATATGGTTACGACATATGTTAAATGATAATACATGTCGATCACCATATTAATATATGGTAATTACATCAATTAAATATTACATTTAAAGTAAGGAAGAGGCATATAATTTGTACATGTACTTCATCTTAATTTTAATGTAAGTTATTATTTATTTATCGAAAATTTTGGGGTTAAAATTAGTAAATAGCTAATTTTTTATAGTTTTTAAAAAAAAAATATTTGTCAATTTTTATTTTTTTTCCAATATGATTAGTCCAAATTCCACGGGATTAAAATTTTGTACTTTAAAAGTGACCAAAACTGTCCAAAAACTATATAACCTTTAGAAATTTGAATATATTTTTTAAAATATGATCATGGTTGGAAATTTAATAATTAGTAAGGTTAGTCAAAGTTTCCACACTTTAAAAAAATTATAGATCCTTAAAATTTTGACATGGTATATTATACCTAGACATAAAATAAAATTGATATCAAAATTTGATATGTTACTAACTCCATCATTTAAGTCATGTGAGCTATCCATATTGACTTCACTTTACTGTGGCATATGGACCCAGATATGTCTATCGGAAAATTTATTTTACGAAAGAAAGTAGGAATCGACTACAGTCCCAGAATTATTATGGGCTACTTCCAAATGATAATCTAACCAAAGGCATTAAATATTCAATAAACTCATATAAAGAAAAAAACTAAAAATGCTTTACTCGTTGCTTTCTTCTATATCTTGTGTGATGGGAGTAAAGAATTTAGTAGTGATGGGAGTAAGGAATTTTATAAACTAAATTATAAAGAATCTCTTCTCTATCGTGTATGATGGGAGTAAAGAATTTTATAAAGATAAATTATGTTTTAATGTGTATTATTGGTATACATGGGCAATCAGAATGCACTGGGATTAGAGATGTGCGAGCTCTAAGAATTTCATAACCTTAACGGACGCTTTGTAACCATTTGAAGGTTGTGGGGTTTGAGAGTTTGTTCAAGATTGAGCTTCAGAAGGATGGTAAGATCACAGGGGAAGGGCCCTTCCCCTCCTCCACTGAAAGATGTCACACAATAGCAGGTTGTTTCTCTAGTGAAGGTGCAGGAGGAGGGAATCAGAGGAGAGGGATGTGCCCTTCAGATGTCTAACACTAAATTTGTACAAGGAACAACAGGGCATGGATTATGTATTCCCAACTCTCTTACTACTCCATCTATTCCGGTAAACCCACCTCGGGTCAAGGAGCGCATTCAACACATGACAGATCATGCCTTGATTGGTAAATTTATTGGTATCTGGCCTTCAGAAAAATCTCTCACCTGGTGGATAAACTCCACTTGGAAACCAAAAGGACACTTCGACCTCTTCCTAGGATCCAAAGGTTTCTTTACTGTGGTTTTCTAAAATGTGGAAGACATGGATCGGATCTTTGAGGGATGACCCTATTTCTATTACTTTGTCAGGTTATGCCTAAGAATGTGGAAGGATCATTTTAATCCGGACAAGGAGGACCTATCGATAGCACAGGTGTGGATCAAACTATACTCTTTACCAACTGAATACTGGGATCTGGAAATTCTGAAGGCCATCGGAGGTGCTCCGGGAAATTTTGTGAAAATATCAGACCTAACTAAGCAAGGAAGGTATGATTCTTATGCTCATCTATATATGAATACCTCCAAAACCCTCTCGGAGGGGATCCACTTGACTTGGGAAGACTCGAAATGGTTCCAAATCGTGGACTACGAGCATATACCTTTTCAATGTTGGCAGTGTCATACCCATGGGCAGTTGGCCCTTGATTGTCATCTGAACCTCCCATCTAAGCTTCCCAGTGTTAATGCTCAGGAGAACCGTGATTCTGAGGGGTTTATTAAAGTACCCCATAGGAAAAGAACGGGTAGGAAACACAATGGCCCTAATATGAGCAAAAATGAAATTAATCCGAATAGTTTTGCTGCCTTGGATCCTGACCTACTAGGGACCCCAAAACTTGTGGTGGCTCCTAAAACAAAATAGCAAGAAGTTGGAAATATAGTTGAGGGAACAGGGAATAGTTATTTGAACAACTTGATAAAAAAAAAACCTTCAGGTCAACCAAATGGAAGAGGAACTTGATGAAATGGAACTAGGGGACTTGGATCTTGATAGCATTGAAGAGGCCTATAAGAACAAAGAAGTGAATTCTATCTCCGAAAATCAACTGCAACTCTTGAAGGAAGCCATCCTCAAAACAAAACCCACTCCTAGCTTGGGGATCGGACCTTTAAAACTTAAGGAGAATAAAAGGAAGTTTAAAGAAGGAGGGTTGAAACGAGGTCGGAGGTCAAACATGGAGCGCATTGGGGAAATTGGGGAGAGACTAGTAGACTCTGGTCAATACCCTACTATTCAAAAAGCTCTCCTTGCAGCTAGATATAGTTCTTGATGCAAATACTATACTGAAATATTAGAGGGAACAACAGTCCTAAACAAAATAAAACTCTGGAAAACTAGATTATGAAGGAAAATCCGACTGTTGTCTTTCTACAGGAAACGAAATGTTCTGGATCTCAACTTGAAACCAATGCAAAAATTCTATGGAAACAGTGTAAGAGTATGGCGCTTGGTGCTGTTGGTCATGCTGGTGGAGTGTCCATTTTATGGGACCCTAGAAGGGTCTCCCTTTTCAACTTCCTCTCTACAACCTTCATTCTCTCGGCTGAATTTCATGTGTTGGGCACTAATGCTAGAGGAGTTGTTACTAATGTGTATGGACCTAGTAGCTATCCTGAAAAATGAAACTTTATCACAAGCTTGATAAACGTGAGGAGGACGTTTGATGGGGCTCATTGGATCGTAGGACGAGAATGGAAGTGTCTCTGGGGAGCAAAATTATTGCCCAAGATTACTCTATTCCTATGGTTGATCTTGAAAGGGAGAATCCTTACCTAGCATAATATTGTCAAAAGGGGTTTTGAGGGACTGTCATTGTGTGTCCTATGTGGAATTCTGGGCAAAATGATAGCTCATCTCCTTGATGGATGTAACTTTACCTCCGCCTTATGGGATGAAGGAGCTATGTTTTTTCGTGTAATAGATAGAGTTAAGACCGACCCCATAGCCTCTATCAAAAGGTGATGGGATGATCCCTTCCAAGGAAGACTGTTGAATCGGATATGGCAGCTTTTCCTGGGGTTTCTCGTTTGGGAGGTTTGGAAAGAACACAATAAACGCATCTTCAGAGGTAAACATCAGACTTGTAAGCTGGTGTGGGGGCATATTCGGAGAGGTATCATGGAAACTCTTCAGTTAACTTAGTGGACTGAACAAGACATGAGTATTCCTACTAACGAGATGAATATTTTACATACCTGGGGAATTTGGAAGCTCCCGAGCCATATTGGCAGCCTTCAACGTCACCTGATTTCTACAGACAGTCCAGTGACCTGGTCTCCACCCATGACAGGTTGGATCAAGATGAATTTTGATGGGGCGTCGAAAGGTAATCCGGGCTTAGCAGGGTATGGAGGAGTCTTTCTCGATGATCATGTTCGTGTGATGGATAGCTATTATGGATCTCTGGGCAAGGAGACCAATAATGTGGTTGAGTGTGAAGCCATGATGTAGGGTCTTTTCATGGTGGGTTGACGTGGTTATACTTTCCTTTATGTGGAAGGTGACTCCAAGCTTATTACCCATCTTGTGACTAACATGAGTAATGGGTCCCACACTGCGAAGTTAGCACCATCATGGAGAATTGCCTGGCATCTTCACTGCCTGGGAAAAATCATTGCAAAAATGAACACTGTTAAATTTCTTCATGTGCGAAGGAGTGCCAACTGTTTGGCTGATTTCCTGGCTAATCGTGGCGTTACTTGTTAGAGAGGTGGATGGGAAGGGGTAGCCCTTGAAATGCCCACGAGAACGTGCCGTATTAAGTGCCTCCAGATCACTGATGCTGATAGATGAGTTATGATTCCCACATCTGGCGGTATATATGTCATGCAGGATGATGTTATCAATAATAGAAGTACTCCACATGGTGGAGGTGATAGGGGACTCACCAGTATTCAAAGGAACAGTTAATTCGGTTGTACTACTATCCTTCATTCTACGTCATGTCAATCATTTTAGAAAATTTGGAGTGTGAGAAGATGATGGCTGCCCGCCCTCTCACGCTTCGACTGTGTGTTATCAGTCAGGTATGTGCTAAGATGATGCAAGATAAGGATGGGGCGAATTATTACAGACCTAGGCTCGTTATGGCAGTTTTAATGGCGCATATTGGGTTTATCCCTTTAAATTCTGCTAATCTAGTCGAAGGAAGATACCCTTGCTGTTGCGGTAGTAAAACTCTTGTTTGTCTACTTTTTCCTTTGTTACACCTCTAGGTGGGAGCTGTGAGTGAAAGAGAAGAAAAAATGCCTCCTCGTGGGAGACCTGCTAGACAAGGCCGTCATGCGTAGGGTGAGCTGAATAATGAGAGAAGGGTGAATTCGGCTCTGGGTGGGCCGAGTAGGGATCAGTGGAGTGTTGCTGCCACTGCTATTTTCTTTCACTGATTGTTCCCTCAGTAGTTACAACAGGACTTGGAGGAAATTGAGGTGAACCTCTGGCGTAGGGTCAGAGAGCAAGATATGCCTTCGGAAATGGTGGCTATGGTAGATTGGATTCAGGACCGCTACAATACCCGGGGTAGGATGGCTCTTTACAATCATGCTGTGGTGATGTTCTGGGTGACTAAGATCTTGATTGCTCAAATTTTGGAGGCACGGGTGGATGTCTTGTCAGGGTCTCAGAGGTTCAAGAAGTTGGAAGATCGGTGCTATGAGCACGCAGAGGAAACTAGTTTTATTCACATGAAGATGTCACAATGGTGACGGATATGGGTATCTCTTTCCTGAAGAAACCGAAAGTGTTCCCCCCCAACCCAAAAGTTTTAATTATCAGCGATACTTCTTCAGAGAAAGGGAAGCCACCGGTCGTCAACAATGCTGATGGGTTTGGCCCTGCGATTTAATTGCTTTGTTCTCGTCTATCTTTGTCAGGATGCCACTGTGTCATGTTTTACTTTCTTTATCTTGTAGTTTGGTGCCTTACTTGGTCGGCCATATACTAGTTATGTTATGTAGAACTACTGTCTGTCTGGGTTTTATGGGCAATAATAATAGTTTTTTTTATATGTGGAAGGGAATTTCTGTCTGTATGGGATTTCTGGGTAGCAAGCTGAATACTGGTTGGCATAATAGCAGTTTTGTGTACTTTGTTAAGTTGGGGGTTGCAAGTTGGTTCGTCTGTTGGAGATTCACTGTTAAAGGTAGTTGTATTAGCATCGATTGTATTGTAAGATCTATGAATGTACCTTTTTCCCTTATGAAATAGAATGGCTCTACTTTTTACTTTAAAAAAAAGTGTATTATTGGTACACAGTATTCATTAGTTTGCTTAGGGGTTGATGCACCATCGAGGAAGATCATTCACTTGAATAATAAAATAATTTTGGAACTTTGCATTTTAGAGATCTGACATCTCTATTTAGGAGTGAAAGAAAATATAATATTATATATTTCTAAAAAAAATAAAATTGAAAAAAATATTAAAAAATAACTTATTATATGTGTGTCTATCTAATCGATAAATCAATGCCAATCTTAAGTCAAACTTTGTAAATAGGTGATTTATTAATTTGTTTCTGTTTCAAATGGTTCTCGAAATGGATGTCAGTATCAGTTTCGGTTTGGTCATTTTCAAATTAAAATCGGTACCTTCATTTCGATTCTAGAAAAGAACAATACGAATTCCATATACTGTTCCATGATCAAAATCCATCATCTGGGCACTTTGAGCCACTATTGTCATACCATTCAACAAATGCCATGCTACATCCAAATAGACAAACAACTTCATGCATATGTTCCTTGAGAAAGACTTTGGCATAAAATTTGTATAATGGATTTGTCACAAATGACACTAAATCATAGAGATCCTTAAAAATATACCCTCCTAATAGCACTATTGCAAAAAACATGCTACATTGCAGACTAGCAAAGTTATATCATCAAATCCTTAATGTTGTATAGCGAAGGAAATATAGAAGGAAAATGTTTTGTAATTCAATGGTTGTGTGAAAAGCTCAATGTCAACATATATATTTGGACTTTTGAAATATGATCTATATATTTAAGGTTCCATACATCAAACTCTTGTCCAAATGCAATTTACTTAATGCGTGCTCTTATGACTTCTTCGCATAGGCATTATTAGCCACTACCTTCACTGCACCTTAGAAATAATTCTTCTAGTGTCTATACTTTTGAAATAAGTTCCTCACCTTCCAATAAACTACTTTCCACTAATGACAAAAGAAAAATTTGCATTGAAAATCCTTGTTGGTTGCATGCTTTTGCAATTGCCAAAAAATAGAAAAGGTAAAAATATCTCATTTGCAATATGGAATTTGTGTCTACACGGAGAAACTCTTTGGTCTAATGCCTCCCTCAAATTCCTATATGATTCCCAACAAAAAGTTTTTTATTTCTTAGAAAGGAGTGTATAGGATATTGACAAAATAATTTATAAAATTTTGAGATATACTATAACAAAAATTTAACATAGGAAAACAAACAATTTACACAAAACAAAACAATATTTAATTTGAATAAGCTGTGAACTTATATACAAAATTGACATAAGTATTGTTGACTCTTTATTAACAAGCACAACTACTTAACTTGTGATCGATGAACAACAATAAATGATGGCATTCCACAAATTAAGAAAATAACACAATTCATGTATAATAACTCTTCCTAATCAACAAATTATTTTTTCCCTATATTTCCATTACAACTACACTAATAAACTTACACACAACTCTATACAACCAACCATATCATATCTCCATTTGGACTAGTGCATTTTAATGTGCCTTAAGTGAAACATAAATTAAATTAAGTGCAAGTAAGCCAAACATTTGAAATACAATTGATTGAGAATTCAACTAGGGTATTCAACGAGCCATAAACATGGCATAGTCACACCTGATCAGTGTATTATTCAAGAGATTTCAAATCAAAATGGAAGGATGATGGAAGGACGATGTAAGGAAAACATCTGACATGCTACATCTGACATGTTACAATAAGTCAAATTAACCAACGTGGAAGGATGATGTAAGTCTTCTAGTTCAATCTGCTCGAAATTATTGTCTAACCCCTACCACATTCTTTCTCGGCTTGTTTCTTTATAGACCCCCGAGGAAAACTCAAATAGGTATGTTGTAAGCATTGAAGAGAGATGAACTAGGCTCAATCTATTGATCTATCCGCTTACTTGCATGGGACCCTACTCGCAGGAAATAGTCTCATTCTAAGAATGCATGGAGATTATCAGAGATACTTCCTTCCATTTACCAATTATATCCACCTTCAAGGATTATCCATACCTATCTAATCATATCCAGAAATGAAATTACCAACATTATGTTAAAAATACTCATTCATATAATCAACATAGTAGAAAAAAATGCAAATTTCTTACCTCATGGACCTTAGTTCCCTAATGCATTGGAGGAAATCAATGCAACTAGTGACTTCAGCAGTTTCCAACCTCCTTTCAGTCTAGGCATCTCAGCCTCTCTCATTACCTGAAATCTATAGCTCCCTTTCCACAGTCTCAGGGGATTTTTTCACTACTAACCACCGCACTGCAGCATGAATGGTTGACGAAAAATATGGCAACGGTTAACATCTAACAATTAATTTGCATACTTAATAATTAATCTTTAATCCACATTTATTAGGTTTCTTAATCAATGACAACTATTATTAATTTTCTTATATCTTTTAGATTCTATAGATCAACCTTCATCCCTAAAAGTGGAAAAAATAACACTGATAGATGTTATTCACACGTATCAGCCTAACTAACTTATCTAAATTTTAACTCATGAACTTCAACGAGCTTACTCTAATTAAGTTGATAAACACTTATTTAAAACTTCAACACTTACTAATCATACAAAATTGGAATTTGTTTAATATTAAGTTTTTTCATAGTAATGTTTGAAGACTTGATGTTTCTCGGCATAGGAATACTTTCGACAGTTATGAATCACTCATTTAAGAAAATGCTAACAGGATACTCTTTGTACGTAACTATGTGATGCCGAGATGCATTGAGTATAGAGAATGTTGAATTATAAATTAGGAAAATCTAAATCTTTGGTAATTCAATATGTAACAACAGTGATTAAAAGGGAGTGAGACAACTCCCATTTACAAATCAAGGACAAGCTGCACTAGA
Source organism: Larix kaempferi (assembly GCA_027924585.1). Classification (NCBI taxonomy): domain Eukaryota; kingdom Viridiplantae; phylum Streptophyta; class Pinopsida; order Pinales; family Pinaceae; genus Larix; species Larix kaempferi. The sequence continues at coordinate 957,209 of BSBM01000704.1, forward strand.
CTAATCACATCCTTGAGTCATTTGAAAAGGGTAGTGTCAATCATGTTCAGGGAATTTAAACAAAATCGTGTATTGTCTAGCCAAGAAGAGAATTGAAAATCATCCAAATTAAATGATGACAAGCATATTTGACGAAGGAGAAGATGACAACCTTGTGGTTAAAGAAAAGTGCTTAGCTTTGGTCGTGGCTATTCAGTTGGATATTTCTTTGGATGTCTATCCATTCAACAATTACAACAAGGTTAAGAATTTTCAATACCAATTCGTAGTTTTTTTTTCAAATTAGTACCAATCAGACTTGGAGAGTTCAATTCCTAAATCTAGAGCCTTTAATGTTGGGATCAAGCATCCCATATTTGTGGAAAAAAAAAAATTGTCCCTAAAATGGTAAAACAAATATACTGCCTTAGATTCAATGAGCTCACATGAGCTCACATGCATTAGAAAGCTTAAGATATGCGCATAGAGACTAAGAGCTTAATACTACATCCAAGGAGTTAAACCTTAATCTTATTTAATTCAAGTTAGGTCAAGAAAACACAATTTTACCAAGCCTCAATTTTTAGGTCTAAATTGATGCACTACTTAGACATAAGTTAAAAAACAATAAGGGGAAAGGCATTAAAATAGTACAAAACTCATTAAATAAAAAAAAATACAAATTGTATAACATAATCTTAAAATAAAGACAGACATGAAAATAAAATAAAATCTCATTGAAAAACAAATCATTGGCAGTGCAGGAGATGGAAATTGCTCTTAAAAGTATAAATTCCATCAGTTATTCATTCTATGTGAGCAACATGCACGACACCTTTTCAATCTATTACCCATTCACTGCCATGCATTGGCAATGATGTTTCATCTGTGGGAAGGTAGGGGGTGTTGCATTTACTCACAACAACACACACATATCTCCAGACTCATAAATTTTCACCTACAGGACAGTCGCAGTTGTGTTGCAGCTAACTGTTTCAGCTAACAGTTGAGTCGCAGTAGAGTTGGAGCTGACTATTTCTCAAAACAATAATCTACAGGACTGTTTTAGCTGACTGTTTCAGCTAATAGTAATCTACAGGACTGTTGCAGCTGACTGTTTCAGCTAATAGTAATCTACAGGACAATTGTAGCTGAGTTGCAGCTATATTTTGATGACCCCTGCATTCATAAAATTTAAAATGATACTCTATTTCAGTAATCAAACACATTTAACACATCTATACTTAAAAATGTACTATGATCTCTCAAGTTTCTATAGCAAACTAACTTCAAAATAAATATGAGTTTTCAAACTCAAATAACAGAGTATAACAAAAACACACAGTAAAATTCTGAGTTTAACTTGAACTTATAATTGTATTCAACTCTATATATCAATCATGATTACAGGAATGGGTATTTATAGTTATTCAACATAGTCGGTGATTAAATGCTAATTAACCCTTCATTATAAAATTGTATCTGCAGAAATAAATGCGTTGTTCTGTTGCATTCTTGAGTAGTTAAATATCTGGTTGTAGATGCCTCTTCAAGATTTGATATGTTGCAATAGAGCTTGTGAATGTCGCTTCAACCTTTAATGCTTAAGTCGTTTTGGTGGTGAAATCCTTTTCAAGGATTTGAGCAGTCAAAAGAAAATCTGATTCGGTTTGTCTTTATTATTTTCTGGCTTTTCAAATAAGCTTAAGTCTAGGAAGTGTTGCCTTTTGAGATTTCGGCGGCCAACGGTGGAGTAATTAACCACTTCCAACATTCTCCCCCTTAATTACTTCACCCAAAAAACAAAACTTTGTAACACTAGATTTTTGTTACAGCTTACAAACCCCAATGTTTTTCCTATGAAATTCAAACAGTTATTTCCCTAGAGGTTTTGTAAATAGGTCTGCAAACTGATTTTCTGATCTGCAAAATTCCATACTAATTTCATTCTTGTTTATCAATTCTCGAATGAAATGATACCTTGTATCAATATGCTTAATTCTTTTATGAAAGATGTGATTTCTTGATAGTGCAATGGTTCATTTTGTTAAGTTTATACTAATTTGACTAGCAAGATCACTGAAAGAAACACAATCACAAGATAGACAGATATTTTACCATGGGAAACCCTCATGGGGTAGAAAACCCAGCAAATCTTTCCTCAATAAGATGATCAACCAAATACAAGATGTAGTCCAAGACTAGAGCTCCTTCTGTACCTCCTATGCAGACCTCTCTCTCACTTTTGCGCTACTTTTCCAGTGATGGAAGAGTGAGATAAGTGAGGAACAACCTCCTATACTTATACTTTTTTTCCGACTGGCTTTTTACCCTATGGGGCTGACCTCTCCTAAGAGAGTATAATAACCCCTAATAAATTAACTCAGGGCCGAACCGCACATGGGAGAACTAATAACCCTAGTTACCATAATCCATCGAAGGAATAAACATCTCCGGATACATAATAAAGTCCCATCGGAGGAATGAAACATCTCCGGAACAATACAAGTATAATATTCTTAGAAGTTACAATATTTCAGCACTCCCCCTTAACGAGAAGGATATTATAACGACATCTGCAAGAGCAAAAAGTCATCGACTACATGATACATGATACATGATACATCTATAAATCATCGAAAGATTTTCTTTATACATCATCATCAGTAACTCAGACAGTTACTGGAACATAATCAATACTGGAACATCGGCATCGTCAGTATTGAGTCTTCATCTTCTGCAGCACTTGATCAACTACAACATCATCATATGAATCTTTCCATCAATAGCCTCATCATCACGATCAGCAGCATCATCATCACACGATCTGTATCATCGTCATCAATTGGATCCTCTCAATCAACAGCATCGTCATCATGATCGGCAGCATCGTCATCATGATCGGCAGCATCGTCATCCAGACCATCATGACCACAACATCGTCATCTAGATCATCATGATCACAGCATTTTCACCACACAATCTGCATCATTGTCATCACACGATCTGCATCATCATCATCAACTGGATCCTCTCGATTAATATCTCAATAGCACCATACCCTGCAACACACATGATCTATTTAAGACACCATATCATGTCTAGGGACGATGCATCCCACTCATCAACTTAGACAAAGTCTAAGGACCACCTCTCGGAGACATATGTCTACGGATCAATTCAGGGACAGAAGTCCGGGGATGATACAATCCCCTCACTCTTGGAGACATCTGTCTGTGGATCACATTAGGACTAAAGTCCAGGGATGATACAATCCCCTCACTCTCGGAGACATATTTTTGCGGCTCAATTTAGGACTAAGGTCCAGGGATGATACAATCCACTCACTCTCGGATGCATCTGTCTGCGGCTCACTTTAGGACTAAAGTCCAGGGATGATACAATCCCCTCACTCTCGGAGACATCTATCTGCGGCTCAATTTAGGACTAAGTTCCAGGGATGATACAATCCACTCACTCTCGGAGACATCTGTCTGCGGCTCAGTTTAGGACTGAAGTCCAAGGATGATACAATCCCCTCTCTCTCGGAGACATCTATCTATGGATCAGTTTAGGACTGAAGTCCAAGGATGATACAATCCCCTCACCCTCGGAGACATCTATCTGCGGCTCACTTTAGGACTGAAGTCCATGGATGATACAATCCTCTTACTCTTAGAGAAATATGTCTGCGGCTCACTTTAGGACTGAAGTCCATGGATGATACAATCCTCTTACTCTTGGAGACATCTGTCTACAGCTCACTTTAGGACTGAATTCCACGGATGATACAATCCTCTTACTCTCGGAGACATCTGTTTGTGGCTCACTTTAGGACTGAAGTCCATGGATGATACAATCCTCTTACTATCCCTTTAGACAAAGCCTAAGGACCATTTCATCGACCTCATCATTGGAACAGGCATCCTCATCATCAACCTCATCGTTGGAACATGTATCCTCAATATCATCAATACAAGTATCCACACCAATACAAGTATCCATATCATCAATACAAGTATCCATACCAATACAAGTATCCATATCAAATACAAGTATCCACACCAATACAAGTATACATCATAAAATACAAGTATCCTCACCAATACAAGTATACATATCAAATACAAGTATCCTCACCAATACAAGTATACATATCAAATACAAGTATCCTCACCAATACAAGTATACATAACAAATACAAGTATCCTCACCAATATTGACCTTACCATCAATATAGGCATTCTAATCATCGATACATGTATCCATATCGATACCAGTATCCAAATATTATCATCAACCATATCACTCCCCCTTTTGAGGAGGGTCCTTTTGAACTACACCAAGCTTGTTTCGGAAATACTCAAACTTTACTCGAGACAAAGGTTTGGTCAATACATCGACAACTTGTTCATCAGTGCCTACATACTCAAGCTTGATAGCTCCTTTCTGCACCATATCCCGTATATAGAAATATTGGATCTCTGTGTGCTTTGACTTATCATGGAACACTGGATTCTCTGTCATCTTGATACAACTCTGGTTGTTAAATAGAATCACAGTGGGGTCCATCTCTAAGTCAAACAATCATGATAATAACTTTCGAAGCCATACCGCTTCACAACTAGCAGAGCAGGCAGCTATATATTTTTCTTCAGCTGTGTTGAGAGCCACCCTTGACTGCTTTCTACTAAACCATGAGATCATGGCAGATCCCAGACAATAACATCCACCCAATGTACTCTTCTTGTTTGATACACTTCCTGCCCAATCAACATCTATGTAGCCATATAATCTGAGGTCATGATCTCCACGATAATAGAGACCAAAATCTATTGTACCTTTTAGGTACCTCATCACATGTTTTGCAGCAATTAGGTGAAATCATCTAGGTTCCACTAGATACTGACTCAGAGTGTTCACCGCAAAACATATGTCTGGCCTGGTATTCATCAGATACATTAATGACCCAATAATCTGTTTGTACAGAGTCACATTCACTAACTCTGAAGAGTCATCAACTAATAGCTTTAAGTTGGAATCCATGGGAGTGGCCATGGCTTTGCATTCCAACATATCGAATATTTTCAGGATTCCCATAGCATACTTACCTTGGTTGAGAAAGATTCCATTCGGTCCTTTCCATACTTCCAAACCTAGGAAGTAGTGCATCAATCCGATTTCTTTCATCTCAAACTCTGATGAGAGCTTCTTCTTGCATTCGATAATATGTTTCTCATTTGTAGTCAGAAATAGATCATCCACATATAACAACAATATGACAGGTTCATCATTCATAACCTTGCGATAAGGATTAGGATCAACTTTACTTTTGGTAAAGCCCAAGTTTGTAAAGAAACTGTCAATTCTTCCATACCAAGCTCTGGGAGCTTGCTTCAACCCATACAATGCCTTCTTCAGTTTACATACATGGGTTCTTCCATTTTCCACCTCAAATCCTTTTGGTTGTTATATGTACACTTGTTCCTCAATCACACCATTTAGGAAGGTTGTCTTTACATCCATTTGGTGTAAATCCCATTTCATCATGGATGCAAGTGCCATGATGGTTCTAATGGAAGTGTACCTTGCAACTGGTGCAAATGTTTTTTCATAGTCAAATCCCTCTTTCTGAGAGAATCCTCTGGCCACAAATCTTGCTTTATATTTTCAATGCTACCATCCGCAGCATGTTTTATCTTGAATATCCATTTGGAGGATACTACACTCTTGTCTTTTGGTTTGGGAACTATATCCCAAACATCATTCTTCATTATTGACTGGTATTCTTCTGTCATTGCTTCTACCCATTCTTTCTTCCGAACTGCCTCTTCATAGCTAGTAGGTTCTTGATCCACAATATCACACATCAAAGCCACATAATTGGATACTAGCTTTGGTTTCTTCCTTTCTCTAGTGGAGCCTTCATGAGCTCCATACTTTTCATCTCCTTGAATAATGTCTCTGGCCCATGCTGGCCTTCTTTTTATTGATAAGTTTGTAATAGGGGGTTCTTGTGGTTCTAACATGTCATGGTCTTCTGGTGTAGAATCTCTAGAGATGGGTACAACATTTGTGATTCTGGGAGGTGCATCTTCTTTATAGAATTCTTCATGTTGACACTTCCTAGATCTCTTGAGAGCTGCTTCTTCATCAAATGTCACATCCTTGCTTATTTCCATATGATGAAAACCTGGGATGTAAATTCTGAATGCTTTGGATGATTCGCAATATCCAACAAATATTCCCTTCTTACGAGAAGGATCCAACTTGGTTCTCTTTTCTTTTGGAATGTGAATATACACTGGACATCCAAATATCTTGAGGTGACTTACCTCGGGATTCTTTCCTGTGAACACTTCTTCGGGAGTCTTGAAATCAAGAGCATTGTGGGATAGTCTATTTTGCACATAGACTATTGTCCTAACTGCTTCATCCCACAGATACATAGGTAGGTCTGGATCATGTATCATTGTCTTCACAGCTTCCATGATGGTTATATTCTTTCTTTCTGCAACACCATTTTTTTGTGGATTGTAGGGAGTGGTCAGCTCCCTCTTGACTCCAGCTTCTTTACAGAAATCTTCAAAGTCCTTTGAAGTATATACTCTTCCATTATCTGTCCTGAGTATTTTGATTTTCTTTTCTGAATGATTCTCTATCAAGGCTTTAAACTCTTTGAACTTTCCAAAGACTTCATTCTTTCCTTTTAGAAAGTATATCCATGTATTCCTTGAATAGTCATCAATAAATGTGAGATAGTATTCATATCCACTCAAGGATGTGGAGGGCATTGGTCCACATACATCAGAATGAATTAAATCCAAGATACTCTTAGTCTTTGTTTCACTCTTTGGAAATGGTTTCTTGATATTCTTCCCTTTTGCACAACCTTTGCATGTGCCATCATGATCAATCTTTAAGTACGGCATACCTATAACTACCTTGCCTACATGAGGTAGTTCCTTGTAATTAATATGAGCAAGCCTCCTATGCCATAGCTCATTTGGGCTAGTGGCTTCATGTACAAGGGAAACTTCTTGATGGGCCTTGAGATTGTACATACATCCTTCCTCTTCACCTATGACAATTGCATCCTTAATAGATTTACCTTTGGACTACATTAATACTTGTCCATCAATGAATGCAACTCTATAACCTTTCTTATACAATGCTGAGATGGAAAGCAAGTTCTTCTTCAATCTTGGCACATACAATATTTCTTTCATCTTCATGGGGGTTCCAGAATCAAGCTTGTATTTTTCTTCACCAATTCCCTTGATGGGATATTGATAGTCATCTCCTAATGACACTTTCTGTGGAGAGGTCTTCTCTTACAATTTTGAAAGAGTCTTCTTTTGTCCAGTCATGTGCTTTGAAGCACCACTATCAATAAGCCATGTATCTTCTCCAGGTGTTATAGATCCAGAGAGTGCAGAGAATAGAACATACTCTTCTGCATCTTCTTCTTCATTTCTTCTAGATCTTCTCTTGAAGGAGGGCCTTTCTTCCTCTTCTTCTTCTCTTCTAGATCTTTTCTTGTGAGGCCTTTATTCCTCTTCTTCTTCTTCTTCACTATCATCTTCTGCAAGATGTGCTTGATGTCTTCTATGGTGAAGATATTTCTTCTTCTTTGAAGGACAATGTCTAGCAATGTGTCCTATTTTGTGGCAATTGAAACATTGGAAAGAAGAGTGTTTTATTCTTCCTTTCTTCTAAAATCTTTGTGGAGATTGAGACTCCTTGTGACTATCCTTCTTGAAGTAGGATTGCTTCCTTCTTCTCTTAGTGTGTGTAGCCAAGGCTTGGTCATCTTCTTTGAGCAGGGCTTCTCTGTTGGAAACCCTATCTTCTTCTTGGATGCAATCTTCCCATACCACATCAAATTTCATGCTCTCTTTTCTGGCACACATGGTTTGGATAGCAATCATGACTAGTTCATCTTCATCAAGGGTATCTCCAATAGCATCTAGTTGTTCCTTGAACTGGGAGATCCTTGAGAAATAGTCTTGAACAGATTCTCTTTTATTCATCTGTGTGCTCTTCAATTGAGCTCTCAGATTCATCTTCCTATTGATGTTCTTTCCCTCATACATTCTGGAAAGGGCATCATACATTTCCTTTGGAGTCTTCTTGGATGCCACTTGGGGAATCAAGTGGTCTTTAATAGAATCAACAATGATTCTCTTTTCCCTAATCAAATCCTTCCTATGCTTCTCTTTGGCTTCATATTCTTTAGGTTCTGCAATCTCATCCTTGATATACTGGGCAAGATCATTCTCTTCAAGAATGAGGCCAATCCTGTATTTCCATGCTCGAAAATTTTCTATACCCTCTAGCTTGTCTTCAAGCTTAGTGCTTGGAGCCATCTTCTTCAGGGGTCATAGAGGTTGAAGTTTCTGAAGAGATAGAATAACACTTACCAGGAGATGTGCTTGATTGAAATTTTTGGTGTGTTCTGCTTCTGGGAACTTCAACTTTTCACCTTCTGGATCTGCAATAGAATTTCTAGTTTTCTGGTTTTCCGCACTTTTGGTCAAACTAGGGTTTGAATTTCCCAAAGTTCTACCCAACCAAAAACCTCGATCTAGGGCTCAAAACTTTGATTTTGAGGAGGGCTATCCGGCCATGCAATCAGAATTCAAAATACCAACTTTTGCAAAAACCCTAATTTTCACCGGAGGGGAGAGAGAGATTTTCACCTTGTGAAAGATGTCCTATTCAGGCTAGCTTTGATACCATGTTAAGTTTATACTAATTTGACTAGCAAGATCATTGAAAGAAACACAATCACAAGATAGACAGATATTTTACCCTAGGAAACCCTCATGGGGTAGAAAACCCAACAAAGCTTTCCTCAATAAGATGATCAACCAAATACAAGATGTAGTCCAGGACTAGAGCTCCTTCTCTACCTCCTATGCAAACCTCTCTCTCACTTGTGCACTACTTTCCGAGTGATGGAAGAGTGAGATAAGTGAGGAGCAACCTCCTCTACTTATACTTGTTTTCCGACTCACTTTTTACCCTATGGGGCTGACCTCTCCTAAGAGAGTCTAATAACCCCTAATAAATTAACTCAGGGACGACCCCCACATGGGAGATCTAATAACCCTAGTTACCATAATCCATCGAAGGAATAAACATCTCCGGATACATAATAAAGTCCCATCGGAGGAATGAAACATCTCAAGAACAATACAAGTATAATATTCTTAGAAGTTACAATATTTCAATAGATTTGTTGTCACAAAAAATTTGAGTTGGTTCATCTTGTTCATGTTGCAACTCATAAAGAGTTCTTCTCATCCACACAGTTTGACATGTAGCTGTTGTTGCTGCAACATACTCTGCCTCAGCGGAGGATAGTGTCACTATGGGATGCTTCTTTGAAGCCCATGCTACTGATTGCGATCCAAAACTGAATACATATCTAGATGTACTCTTTCTATCATCTAGAGAACCTGCAAAATCACTGTCAGTATATCCAATCAACTTAAAATTTGAGTTTTATGTATACTAGATACCAAACTCTATTGTTCCAGCAATATATCTCAGGATCCTCTTTCTAGCTTGCCAGTGGGTGTTCTTTAGAGACTCCATAAATATTGAAACCATACTTACTGCAAACACTATATCAGGTCTTGTAGCAGTCAAGTACATGAGACTTCCTACCAGTCTCTTATACAATGTTGGATCAACTCTTGACCCATCATCCTCATTACTGAGTTTTAAATACCAGTTGCATTTGGAGTTACAGCTGGCTTACAATTCATCATTTTGAACCTTTTTAGTACATCATTTGCATACTTAGTTTGATTGATAAAAATACCACTCTGATTGAGGTACTTCAATACCAAGAAAATATTTCATCATTCCTAAATCAGTCATCTCAAATTTTGTTTCCATGGCTTTCTTATACTCATCTACTGAAATATCTCCAGTGAAGATCAAATCATCAACATATAAGCACACAATCAGTATTTTACCTTCTTGGTTTACCTTTGTATACAAGGTTGGCTCGCTTGGAATTTTGCTGAATCCTTTACTATTCAAATATTCATCAATCCTGTTGTACCATACTCTGGGTGCCTGCTTCAATCCATACAATGCTTTCTTTAATATGTAGACTTTATCATCTTGTCCATTAATTTCATATCCAGGCGGTTGTCTCACATAAACCTCTTCTTCTAAAGATCAATTCAAAAACGCAAACATTACATCCATTTGATGTACATACCATTTATTATGAGCCGCAATAGCTAATACCATCCTTACCATATCAAGTATGGCCATAGGTGCAAAAGTCTCATTATAATTGATACCAGGTTGTTGACTAAACCCCTGAGCTACAAGTCTTGCATTGTATTTTTCAACTTCACCATCAACATTTAACTTAGTCTTATAAATCCATTTGACACCAATACAATTTTTATTATCAGGAAAATATACAAGATCCCAAGTATTATTTCTTTCTATGGCATCAATTTCTTCATCCATTTCTTTTATCCAAACATCCTTTTCAATAGCTTCATCAAAATTTACAGGATCACATGCTATAAATGCAAAATTTGAAACTTGATCTACTTCTTCATTTTGCTCATACAGTTCTCTTAAAATTCTAGTCTTCTGAGCTCTAACTATGTTTCTTAATGAAGCTAATGTAGGATTTCATCCATTACTTACCTTTGATCCTGTTCCTTGTCATCCACCAACACTTGATGGTTCAACATGTTCTTGATTTCTAGGCGTTCTGGCAGGTGTTCTTGCTGCTGGTGTAGACGTTTTTGGAGTTAACTATCCTCCATGTATGCCATGCTCATCTTCTTCATATTCCACATGAGATGTAACAACGTCCTCTGCAACCAACTTATTTATGTTTCCATCCCATGCTTCTTCTTCTTTAAACACCACATCTCTGCTGATGACATACTTGTTTGGTGATGGGATTATAGAGTCTACATGCTTTATATTCTTCACTATATCCAACAAAAATACATTTCTGACTTATGTCATCTAACTTTCTCCTCATCTCTTCAGGTACATGTGCATAAGCTACACAACCAAAAATCCTTAAATGAGATATGTTGTTACACTTATCATTCCATGCTTGCTGGGGAAATCGATTCTTCACGCTCTTAGTTGGGCTTCTGTTCAGAATGTACACTGAACAAGTAACAACGTCTCCCCAATATTCATTTGAAAGATGCTTAATAATCCTTCATCATACTTTGAGCCATGTTCATAATGGTTCGATTCTTTCTTTATCCCACTCCGTTTTGCTATGGAGTGTAGCGAGCAGTAAACTGTCTTTTAATTCCATGATATTGACAAAATTCCACAAACTCATTTAACATGTACTCACCCCCTCTATCTGATCTCAAGACTTTAATAAATCTGTCACTCTCCTTTTCAACTATAGCTTTAAAGCTTTTAAACACATCAAAATATTGAGATTTCTATTCCAGCAAATACACCCAAGTTTTTCGACTGAAATCATCAATGGATGTCATAAAATAAACATTACCAGTCAAAGATGGTGTTTGCATCAGTCCACAAAAATCTATGTGTACCAACTCCAATGGTGCTTTTTTCTGTATCAGACTCCAAAGACAAATTTCTCTCAGTGATGCTTTCCCATTATGCAACTCTCACATGAGCTTGCTGGATGTTGAATACTGGGAAACCCTTTTACCATCTGCTTCTTCTGTAGCAAATCTAAGCCACCAAAATGTAAATGGCCATACCTCAAATGCCATAACCATGATTGATCTAAACTCTTAGTTTTATAATCATTTAAAGAGTTAGTCAAATCATTCATAATCAATGGAAACATTCTATTCTTTGTCATCTCTACTTTGGATATCAACAACTTACTTGGATATTTGTCATAAATAGTACATACCTTGTTCTTGGAGAACACTTTGTACTTCTTCTCTAACAACTGTCCAACACTTAATAAATTACACATTAAACCAGGAACATAATAAACATCATGAATTGTTCTTTTACCATTCTTGGCATATACAACAATCACACCTTTACCATTAAATTTTACCTTACTGTCATTTCCTAAATTCACTTCAGACTGAATGTTTGTATATGTACTTAAAAATAACTCCTTATTTCCAGTCATATGATTGATGCATGCATTGTCCAAGAACCATATATCATTTGAGATTTTATGGGTGACATTACAAGTTAAGAACATAGGATTCTACTCGTGATCAGTCTCCTCTGTAATGTGTGTAGACAACTTACTAGATTGTGCTTGCTTCTTCCAACACTTGTTAGCAAAATGCCCAAATTTATTGCAATAGAAACATTGAACTTTAGATTTATCGTACATTTGATTTCTTTGCTGACATATTCTGCTGCTACTCCCCCTTACGCTAGGAGTATTCCACTGTAACTTCTCTTCAGATTCTGAATCATTTCTGCTGTCACTATGATCAACAGTTCGACCTCCTCTTCCTCTGCTACTAGACCTTCCTCTACCTCTGCCTCTAGTAACATGTAACTAAGATTTAAAAGCATTTTCTAATGGAGTATCATCATACCTATTCATTCTTGATTCATGAGCAATCAAAGAACCAGTCGGCTCATCAATGTGCATTTGACTGAGATCTTTAAACTCTTCAATGGGAACAACCACTGCTTTAAACTTCTTTGGCAAACATCTCAGCAATTTCTCAATCACACGCTGATCTGAGAGGTCTTCATCATACTGTCTCAGTTGGTTTACTATGTTCATAACTTGAGTAATAAAATTATCAACAGTCTCAGTGTCCTTCATCTTTAAATTCTCAAATTCCCTTTTCAAGTTCTACAACTTAACATTCTTCACCTTGGTCACACCTTGATAGCAAGTTTCAAGAGTGTCCCAAGATTTCTTTGAAGACTCAGCACTTGATATCTTTGGAAATATGGATTCACTTAGGCCTTGCTGAATAAGGCCAAGAGATTTGTTGTCCTTCTTCCTATTCTCCTTCAACAGAACACGCTCAGCATTTGACAGATCCAATTCAGCAGCTTAATCAGCTATCTCTGGATAGCCAATCGTAACAAACTCCCAAAGATCCTGATCATGGAGGATAGTTCTCATCTTAATAAACCATGTATCATAGTTTCTTTCAGTCAACACAGGAATTTGTGATTGCACTACACTACTGTTAGTAGCCATCACTTATTAAATTACAAATTACTCTAAATAGAAAATTGAGAAAGAAAACTTAACCACGCTCTGATACCACTGTGGGAAGGCAGGGGGTGTTGCATTTACTCATAGAAACACACACAGATCTCTAAACTCATAAATTTTCACCTATAGGACAGTTGCAGCTGACTGTTTCAGCTAACAGCTGAGTCACAATAGAACTGGAGCTGACTGTTTCTCCTAACAGTAGTCTACAGGACTATTGCAGCTGACTGTTTCAGCTAACAGTAATCTACAGGACAATTGCAGTTGAGTTGCATCTATATTTTGATGACCCTTGCGTTCATAAAATTTAAACTGATACTATGTTTCAGTGATCAAACATATTTAACACATCTATACTTAAAAATGTACTATGATCTCTCAAGTTGCTACAACAAACTAACTTCAAAATAAATATGAGTTTTCAAACTCAAATAACAGAGTATAACAAAAACACAAAGTAAAAAAATGATTTTAACTTCAACATATAATTGTATTCAACTATATAGATCAATCACGATTACATGAATGGGTATTTATAGTTCTTTAGCATAGTCGGTCATTAACTACTAATTGACCCTTCATTACAAAATTGTATCTGCAGAAATAAATGCTCTGTTCTATTGCATTATTGAGCAGTTAAATATCTGGCTGTAGATGCCTCTTCAAGATTCGATATGCTGCACTTGTGAATGTCCCTTCAACCTTTAATGCTTATGTCGGTTTGGTAGTGAAATCCTTTTCAAGGATTTGAGCAGTCAAAAGAAAATCCGATTCGGTTTGTCTTTATTAATTTCTGGCTTTTCAAATAAGCTTAAGTCTCGATGGTGTTTCTTTTTGAGATTTTGGCAGCTAGCGGTGGGGTAATTAACCGCTTCCAACATCATCAAACCTTTCACTAGGAATCTGTCCATGTAGAAACTAGAAAATAAAATAGATGGCTCTTGCTAAAATATGACCCATCGTATAGTCATCCTATAGTCTTCCAACTTGATCTGTGCATGAATATTTTTCCTTCTAAATGAGTTGGAGGTGGCAAAGATGATAGTTGGAAGAAGAAACCAATGACGAAAAAGCCCAATCAAATGTGAAGAGTCGCGAAGGGAAGCAAGATTTGATTCAGAGACACTATTACAACATGGTGATATTTAAGACTATTTTTTAAGACAAAATTAGTATTTTGTCTTAAATTCTAATTTAGATTGCTTTTATATATTTTAGGAGTTTTTAAAACAACATGTTTAAGATGATTCTTAAAGAAAGTGTCTCAAATTTATATTAAGAATGTTTAAGATGATAGCTTAATTTTTTAAGACATTTTAATAAGATACCAACATTTCCTTTTAAATTTCTATTTTATACTGTTTTTTTTAATTACTATTTTCATATCTGAAACTGGTTTTTTCGATTTTATGGAGCGAAAGAGAATTGGTTATGATTTTCTCGAGGGAAAAAGAATTGGGCTTTTACATACCATTTTTCAGTTAATTCTTTTCGAGCTGCATCCAAAGATGAAGGTGCATTAAGCTTGTGGTGGGTGCATAAATCCTGGAGGAGCATCAAAGCTGAACGTAGTTGCATCTACCTTCATCAAAGTTGAAGGTGGAGGTGAAAGCGGAGGTGATTTTCAAAGCTGAAGGTGATCCTTGTGGCTGGGCAGCAGAATAGATTTGCAAATTGAGCTACATTCCTAATATTGATATCCTATGTCAATAATTTTACTGAAGATGTTTTCAAGCATAATATTCGGGTCCTCATCTCATAATAAACTATAGTGGCCTTCTCAATATCGTGTGTCATTCGTTTAGCGAGTCATGCTAAAGATCACAGGAGGCCACTATATGTTACCTACAGTCCCCCTGATCACCAACGCATGCATGAAGTAATATATGGTCAATGAATCTCTGAACATCATATATCGATAATAGCCAGTGAGTCTTCAACCATTTTTCATCCAGGACCTTGTAATATAAGTGTCTATCTTAGAAATACATAAAAAATATGCAAGCATATGTAGATCACACATCTCAAAAATACATACAGAATTTGATCTCCCTCACAATAACTGAAAACAATCATATAATCAGATGGAAATGTGAACGTGTTGTATTTACTGTCACAGAATTGGAAAGTTGGTGCATGCCGCAGTGGGGAGAATCTCTCATTACGAATCTGCATGGATCTCCTCATAGGGTCAGTATTGAGCTCTTTACTTGAGTTGAGAAAACACAGACATCATTATAAGTATAACAAAAATCTACTTTTAATGAAAATGCCTTTATAGGACATGCAAATATGCAGTTTAGTTTAATGAAAGACCTTCAGAGCTGCCATTAATGTACCGGTCTTCTAAACAGATTGTAATCTATGTCTATTCTACCCACAAGAGGGAGATTTCTGATATTTCATTTCCAGCCGAGTCCTCCCTCACAAACACGTAAGATCTTGATATGCCCAAGATTGAGAGGCGTTTTATTAATCCATAAAAAATATGAATTGTCGTACTCATCCGACCAAGAGGGATCCAAAAAAGAGTCCAACTGCAAAATTGATTTTTTTAAGTCGTTGTGTTTTATAGATTATCTCCCTGTCCTTGTATTATTTCAATGGTTTCCCCAATTGCAATCAAATACCGTTAATATACTGTTTATATAGCTGGACATTCGGCCTCTTACTCTACTGTTAATCAATATTGAACCCTCAATAGCACTAGAAAAGATAATGGGTGGATCGTGGCTTATCCATTACCATGAAATATTTCCGAGGTAGCAAGTTTTATTTACATTACAATGTTTGTTTTCATTTTGTTTGTGTGATTTGTTGTAGTTTTCCTTAAAAGGAATAAGCAACTTTATACGATGATCAATAAATTATGAGCATTGTAGCAGTTTTTATTCTGTTGATTTTATTTGTTATGGTATTTCTTGAAAGGAATTAGTAACTTACTAGAACGATCAATCAATAAATACTGAGCATGAGTATTGCATTTTCAAATGATATATATTTCAATATATAAAGTTTAGCATGTGTGATCTTTGTTATCTGATTTTTTTGGCTCAAATAGTCATTGGTATTTTTTAATTGAGAAAATGAGTTTTATCAATATAATATCAATTCAATAATAATCAAAAATGTTTATCAACATTTTATTTAAAAAAAACAACTAATAATTCCTAAATTAAATCTTAATAGCTGCAAAATTCTAAGTATGCGTTTTTAAATAGATACAAGATAGCTAAGCCACTATTTTACCAACATTTCCTGTAGGTTTCAAGCAACATATGTAATACATAATCTCAAAAATATTGACATACACATTACAAACTTCCCAAAAAATTCAACATTTTCATAGAATGGACAACTGAAAATAAAAACTAGCTCTAAGAGATTATGATTATCCCTTATTGGAATACCATTTCTTGCTCACGAAATAGCAGTTGGGGAATCATTTGCCTCCAAGCCATAGGAAATGATTTGCCTCCAAGCCGTAGGAAATCCCTAGCGACTGCAAATATTGATACCAAATCTCTCTCAAACTTGGGCAAAACCTTTACATTTGTTTCATCCTTTTCGAGTTTATGAAATCTACTCAATTTGCATTTGATTAAATGTAAATTATACAAGTATTTTATCGATGAGCAGAAATGTCCTTTATTTATTTTTTATGTTCATTATTTATTTGTTTTTGTCTTTTATTTATTTTTTATGTTCATTATTTATTTGTTTTTGTCCTTTATTTATTTTTTATGTTCATTATTTATTTGTTTTTGTCCTTTATTTATTTTTTATGTTCATTATTTTTTTTTTGTCCTTTATTTATTTTTTTATGTTCATTATTTATTTGTTTCATCCTTGAGTTTATGAAATCTACTCAATTCGCATTGGATTAAATGTAAATTATATAAGTATTTTATCACTTCAAAAAAGCTCCAATCACAACAATGTATACGGATTTAGACAACGTCAGAACCTCTCGCATTGCATATTTACGTTTGACCTACAAACACATATATCATTTAGTTATATTAATCTTTTCATAAACAATATATATGGTCGATAGAGTGCTGAATAAAATAGTGAGTAGACTACACACTACAATAACGCTGCTTTATGTAACATCCTTCGATTTTATAAAGTGCATATTTTTTTTATTGGAAGCTTAGAAAGATCTCTATAACATCAAGATTATAGGTCGAGTGTGTCAATTTAAGGATAGAATGTAGGATAATAGGGAAACAGGGGTTTTGGTTATCCATTTACCTCTACTAAGTCCTCTACTCATGTCAAGATCTTTGGATCTTAATGGAATGCTTAAGGAGCCATGAAAAATGTTACAAAA
Source organism: Larix kaempferi (assembly GCA_027924585.1). Lineage (NCBI taxonomy): Eukaryota > Viridiplantae > Streptophyta > Pinopsida > Pinales > Pinaceae > Larix > Larix kaempferi. The sequence continues at coordinate 974,725 of BSBM01000704.1, forward strand.
AAATCCATGAAAATTATATAAGTGACTCTAATATTCTTGGCTATAACTATAATCCATGGTCTTGAACACCAATATCCTAATGAATATTGTAATGCAACATAAGAGACAAATCCAAGCCTTGAAAGTTAAATGCTCATATTTCAATCTCTCTTTCACAAACTCATAATTTATAATATTCTTAGAGTATTTCAATCTACATCTTCTAATCATAAAATGTCCTTGGAGTCAAGAATAAGGATTTCGAAGAAGAAGACATAGTCCAAGTACTTGAATACATGGAACTACAACATATAGGATGGCAACAAGACACTCACATTCCAAAGGAAGCTCAAAACATGTACACTTTTCATTAAACCCAATCATAATGTTTTGTAAAAGTAAAATTTTCATTAGACTCAACTCTAATGTTCTGTAAATTAATTTTTATATTAAATGTCTTTTATCCAATCTATACTGGTACAAGCATTATGAAATCCTCTACAAAAATTTAAAGTTTCTTTTTGAAATTAATAAAAATGTTGATTATTAAATTTAAACTTATTAGTACATAGTATTTTCTCAAATTCTCAAACTTCATTCCATCTCTAAATACTTTTAATTTTCACGTGCTTAGTTCATTTTTTTAATTTTATATTTGGCATTGAAGAAAATTATTTTAAATTCTAGAATGCTTTAATATTTTGGTTGGTTTCATAACATTTCACATTTAGATTTTAATTGCAAGAAATAAATGACAATGTGATCATTGTACTTATAGGAGAATCTGCTTCAACCCCTAAGACTGCAACAATTTCCTCTGTGACTACGAAGAGATTGAAAGAAGTCACAATATTGCTAACATCAAAAGGAAATGTTTTGAAGGTTGAAATGGGGTTAAAATTATACCATTTTATCTTTTGTCACAACTTTTGGAAATCATAGCTTTAATAAGGAAATTATTTTCGATATTACTCGAAAATACATTGACTCTAAACATGACAACTTAAATTCCAAGATAACAAAAGACTTGAGATATACATGCTAATATTGGATCACAATCAAACAACATGGGATGAACTTATAAAGTATGCCAAATCTTCTACTCCAATCTGCTCAAAATTATTGTCTATTCCCTACCACATTCTTTCCTGGCATGTTTCTTTATGGGATGAACTTATAAAGTATGCCAAATCTTCTACTCCAATCTGCTCAAAATTATTGTCTAACTCCTACCACGTTCTTTCCTGGCCTGTTTCTTTATAGACCCCCGAGGAAAACTCAAAGAGGTATGTTGTAAGCATTGAAGAGAGTGGAACAAGGATCAATCTGTTGATCTATCCACTTACTTGCATGGGGCCCTACTCGCTGGAAATAGTTTCATTCTAAGAATGCATGGAGATTGTCAGAGATACTTCCTTCCATTTACCAATTATATCCACCTTCAAGGATCATCCATAGCTATCTGATCATATCCAGAAATGAAATTACCAACATTATATTAAAAATACTCATTCATATAATCAACATAGTAGAAAACAATGCAAATTTCTTACCTCACGAACCATAGTTTCCCTAATGCATTGGAGGAAATCAATGTAGCGAGCGACTTCAACATTTTCCAGCCTCCTTTCGGTCTGGGCATCTCAGCCTCTCTCATTACTTGAAATCTACATCTCACTACTAACCACTGCACAACAGTATGAATGGTTGTTGAGAAACATGGCAAGTGTTAATACCTAACAATTAATTTTCATACTTAATAATTAATCTTTAATCCACATTTATTAGGTTTCTTAATCAATTTTCATACTTAATAATTAATCTTTAATCCACATTTATCAGGTTTCTTAATCAATAATGACTATCATAAATTTTCTTATATTTTTTTGGATTCTATAGATCAACCTCCATCCCTAAAAGTGGAAAAAATAACAATGATAGATGTTATTCACACCTATCAGCCTAACGAATCTATCTAAATTTTCACTCATTAACTTCGAGCTTACTCTAATTAAGTTGATAAACACTTATTTAAAACTTCAACACTTACTAATCATACAAAATTGAAATTTATTTAATATTAAGTTTAATTATAGTAAGTTTGAAGAATTGATGTTTCTCTGCATAGGAATACTTTCGACATTTATGAATCAGTCATTTAAGATAATGCTAACAGGATACTCTTTACAGTACGAAACTATGTGATGCTGAGAGTCATTGAGTATAGAGAATGTTGAATTATAAATTAGGAAAATCTAAATCTTTGGTTATTCAATATGTAACAATAGTGCCATTTACAAATCAAGGAAGAGCTACACTAGACCAATCACATCCTTGAGTCATTTGAAAAGGGTAGTTTCAATCATGTTCAGGGAATTTAAACAAAAACGTGTAGAGAATTGAAAATGAGAAGATACAACCTTGTGGTTAAAGCAAAGTGCTTAGCTTTGGCAGTTACTATTTAGTTGCTAAGTATTGGAGATTTCTTTGGATGTCTAGGTATATGGTACCTTGGTACCTTTAATGTTGTATGTTTCAATATTTACTTGTGTTACTTATCCTGATAATGTTGTATGTTTGAAGATTTACTTGTGTTGCTTATCCTGATAATGTTATATGTTTGAAGATTTACTTGTGTTTCTTATACTAATAATGTTATGTGTTTGAAGATTGAGATGGAAGCTGGACAACAAGAAAATGGTCTGAGATGGGCTACTTCTAGCTTAATTAAAGTAAAATGGATCTGTAACAGGAAAACTAGAGATGCTCTACTTCTAGCTTAATTAAAGTAAAATGGATCTGTAACAGGAAAACTAGAGATGCTCTACTTCTAGTTTAATTAAAGTAAAATGGATCTGTAAGAGGAAAACTAGATACATATTTGTAATTATAGATACTTGAGTCTGTGGCAATGATTAGTGGGCTTCAGTGCCCAACACACCCACCCCAAAATCTTATAAATCTTAGCATTGCAGCGTAACCATTAAGACTATGATGGTGTGGCGGTTCTCTCAAAAACTGCAAGCATATAGAGATTAAACACATGTTATCTAAACGTAGCATCATTAGACAAGGAAGCCCTTAGGTTTTCCTTCCAAGCTTATAAGATTTGGTTTATTCACCCCGATCTAAACATAAGAGGAAATGGCTTACGATTCTCAATTTCATACCTAAAAAGTCCATGCTTTAATGTTGAATTGCAATGCTCGTAATTGCTTCTCCTCTCATACTAGGATGAACACAAATAGGAACATGATAGTAGTGAGAGCAATGAACACGATAACATGATAGTAGTGGATAGCAATGAACCAGATAACATGGCACAAACAAGTTTTTGACATTCTAAAACATTTGGCAGGACGAGTTCTTAAGTAGTTAAATAAAAGATATTATGAAATATGACATCGATGCATAAGACATTCTCATCACAGAACTCTTCTCCATTAAATATACGATTATTATCTCGATCTTTCAATAGTTATTATCTAAATCTTATATTACGTCAAACTCAGGGACATGAATCAGGTAGGTAAACAATCCATATTTCCAAATACAATAATATATTAATATCATAAAAAAAAATTAATATCATTAATGAAATGCATGTACTAAGAATAAGAATAGGTTAATACAAATAAAAATATTTTGAACATCAATATTCCTCTACTAAGGTTAGGTAGCTTGTACTAAGACTAAGAATAATAATAGGTTAATACATTTAAAAATATTTTCAACATTAAAGTTAGGTAGCTTGTATTAAGGTTAATATTTTTTAGGAAGAGAGGAAATAAAAAGTAATTAAAAAATTTAAGAAAAAGAAAGTTATTAAAAATAATTATTAAAAAGTAATTATTTTTTAATGTAATTAAAAGTAAGGTAACCTCAAGAAATTTGATCCCTCTAGGTTAATAGATCTTTATTTAAAATAAATTTATGTTAATATTTTAATGTTATATCCTGGTACATATGTGATAGTGATAATTAGTGAAAAAGTGTATTAATCTATCTCTATATTAATTCAATTAATGGAGATTAATAGCTGAGTGCATTAATATGTCTGTGCATCAATTCAATTTTTTGGGGATATAGTTTAACTAATAAATATTCAATTTATTTAATGTTTTGTTGCTTAAAAACAATTGAATTATTGCAAATTTATTGGGCCTGAGATGATGATGATGACAAATATTCAAAGTTCACTATAACCAAGAGGGGGCTGCACGCTTATGTCTGCTTCTGTCGGGTTATATTAATGTTCAGTCCAATTACTGTAGCACAAATTAACAACTTTCTGGCTAGTGCAACAAATGGTGTTGTAAAAACCAATTTTCATGGCCTTCGCGTTTGTTATTTTTTAAGAAATGGAATTGAAAGAAATGGACATATAACGGTCAACACTCACATCACATGAATAACTGAACATCTAAGAACTGATAGTTAACGGTTGAAGTATGAAATGTTGAAAGTACGAGTGATACATTTATCAGTTAATAGTTAATAAAAATATAGAAAAACAACACAACTACTTAATTTGTGGTCCAAAAATTCTAAAATATAAACACCTATCATATAAATATAATGTTCATACTGCTAAATAAAGATGGTGACAAATAATCCGTGTAACAAGTCAAAGTTCAAATGAATGATGAAGTACTGCCACTAAAGTCAGGACATAAGAAATTGTGGCGATTGGAATAAAAGAAATCACCTATAGAAAATACTTCAACCAAACACCACGTTTTCATTAGCACTCTATGGCATGTTCATAAACGTCAGGCCAGAGTTCATTGACCTCAATGGTGTTGAAACACTTCCCTAGATGTTACCGTTCTTTTCAATGAGACTCCAATGGCATAAGTGTTCAGTGCCATTTTGCACGACCTTGAGTTTTAATGGCTGGATTTTAGCTCGATTTTGTACGACCTTGAGTTTTAATTGTCGGATTTTAGCTCAGGAATTCGGCTACTATGAGAGTTTATTGGAATTCTCAATTTTAGAAGAGGCTGATATGGTTTAGCAAATAATGGCTATGATAATTTTGTCCCACATCATCTCAGGAAAATTCGAGATGATTGGGAAGAAGAATTGGTTCTACATTCATCAGTCGGAGGGCTCGTATTTGGCAAGGCCATTATTGAATTATTTGGCCCAACTTCTCATGCAGTCTCAAGATTTCTCACCCAGAAATTCTCGCCCAGAAATTCTCGCCCATAAATTCTCCAACTCCATCTCCTTCCCCTGCTCCGGATTTGCATTCTTTAACCTCTCCAATGGCCTCCCATGTCTCCAAGCCGTCGGGGCAGCATGGACCTGAGAGTGGCAAGGAAGTTCAGCAGTCGATGGACAAAAGGAATATGGCTTCAACCAGTGGAAATAAGCGCAGGCGCATGGACCTTTCCTCATTTATGAAGATGACACCTCTACCTGCAAAATCGGCTCCAGAAAATACCTCCAACTCTCAGGACTACTGTTGTCCCATCATTGAAGAGCTTCCGGACAATGCATATGCACCCTGCAAGTCCAAGTAACTCTGTTGTTTTTCCCTTCTCTTCTCTGTTAATTGTCAGTTGCATGTTGATAGACACTTTTCAATTGGTCCAAAGAACAGGTCGTTTTTTTTGCTTATCTCTGTAGTTTTTTTAGAAGATGTTGTTGGAGCCTTTTATGTAATAATTTCAGAAGTGATTAGATATAGTAGGAAACTAGATATAGTTTTTTTTGTAGTGAGCAGCTCAGGGAGACTCTCAGACTTCTTATGCGTGTACCCTTTTTTGTATTTTAATATAAATTTTCCATGGAGCGTACAAAAAATTATAATAAAATAATATTAGTTAATTTAAAATATTGATATTTGATAGTAATTGTGTATTACAATATATATACTTATTATTTCGATGGTAGATAGAGATATTAACAAATATTAAAATTTATTTAAATACCATAATTATCTAAAATAATATAAGAAAAATAATAATAGAATTAAATTATATATAGTTAAAAAACATTATTGAATAATAATTAAATATGATATTAATGTAAAATAATATAAGAAAATAAATAATAATAAAAAATTATGTATTTGAAAACATTATTATTTAAATATAACAGTATAATATACTAATTAAAATGGTTGTAAATAATAAAATAAAATCATTATGGAATAACACTTCTCATGCAGTGCTTTATATCACTTAATTGTCTTTTAGGATGAACTTGCCTCTTAACTGAAAGCTTTCCCACTTAGTTAGGTGGATAACCTAAGTGTCATCATGCAAATGTCGCAACTCAAGTGTCGTCTTCTAGTTTAACATAAATGTCATCATACGATAACACTTAGTTAACTCTCTTTAACTGATTCTTTCTTGATAACATCACTGTGCGAGGGAATGATAGAGGGGGGAGGGTTAGAGGGATATAGCAAGGGAGGGAAGGAAGGAGCATGAGAATGTGTGTGTGTGTGTGTGTGTGTGTGTGTGTGTGTGTGTGTGTGTGTGAGAGAGAGAGAGAGAGAGAGAGAGAGGGAGGAATACAGAGAATGAGGCGGAAGGGAGTGTGTGTGTGAGAGAGAGAGAGAGATAGAGAGAGGGGGGGATTAAAGGTGGGTGAGTTTGAGAGAAGGGGAGGGAGGAAGAGAGAGTGTGTGTGTGAGAAGGTGGGAGAATATGGAGAGAGGGATGAAGAGAGAGAGAGAGAGAGAGAGAGAGATTGGATCTTAGGGGTTTAGAGAGAAATAGATTGGAGGTTAGGGGTTTAGAGAGAGAGAGAGAGAGAGAGAGAGAGAGAGAGAGAGAGAGAGATTGGAGGCTAAGGGTTTAGAGAGAGAGATTGGGGGTTAACGGTTTATAGAGGGAGAGAGAGAGAGAGAGAGAGAGATTAGGGGTTTAGAGAGAGATATTAAGGGTTTAAATAGAGAGAGATTGGGGGTTAGGGATTTAGATTGAGAGAGAGAGAGAGGGAGAGAGAGAAAGATTAGAGGTTAGGGGTTTAGATAGATATATATATAGAGAGAGAGAGAGAGAGAAATATTAGAGGTTAGGGGTTTAGATAGATATAGAGAGACAGAGATTAAGGGTTATGGGTTTAGAGAGAGAGAGGAGAGATTAGAGGTTAGAGGTTTAAATATAGAGAGATTGGGGCTAGGGGTTTAGAGAGAGAGAGAGAGAGATTAGAGGTTAGGTGTTTAGAGAGAGAGAGAGATTGGAGGTTAGGGGTTTAGAGATAGAGAGAGAGAGAGAATGGGAGTTAAAGGTTTAGAGAGAGAGAGATTGGGGGTTAGTGATTTAGAGAGAGGGAGAGATATTGGGGGTTAAGGGTTTAGAGAGAGAGATATTAGGGGTTAGGGGTTTAGAGAGAGATATTAGGGGTTAGGGATTTAGAGATGGAGAAAGAGATAGAGAGAGAGAGGGTTATGGGTTTAGATATATATATAGAGAGAGGGGGTTAGGGGTTTATAGAGAGAGAGAGAGAGAGATAGATTGGGGGTTAGGGGTTAGGCGTTTAGAGAGAGAGAGAGAGAGAGAGAGAGAGATTGGGGGTTAGGGGTTCAGAGAGAGACAAAATGGAGGTTAGGGGTTTAGAGAGAGAGGTTGGGATTTAGGGGTTAGGGGATTAGATAGATAGATAGAGAGAGAGAGAGAGAGAGAGAGAGAGATTAGATGTTAGGGGTTAGGGGTTTAGAGAGAGAGAGAGAGAGAGAGATTAGATGTTAGGGGTTAGGGGTTTAGAGAGAGAGAGAGACTAAAGGTTAGGGTATAGGGTTTAGAGAGAGAAGGGGAGAGAGATTGTATGATAGGGGCTTACAGAGAGAGCGAGAGAGATTGGAGGTTAGGGGTTATAAGAGAGAGATATTGGGGGTTAGGGATTTAGAGAGAGAATAAAAAGAGATTGGAGGTTAGATAAAGAGAGAGAGATTTCTAGTTAGGGGTTTAGAGAGAGAGATTACCAGTTACGAGTTTATAGACAAAGAGAGAGAGATTGGGGGTTAGTGGTTTAGAGAGAGAGAGAGAGAGAGGTTGGGGGTTAGAGGTTTAGATAGAGAGAGAGATATATATTGGGGCTTAGGGGTATATATAGATAGATAGATAGATAGATAGAGAGAGAGAGAGAGAGAGAGAGAGAGAGAGAGAGAGAGAGAGAGGTGGTTGAAAGGGAGGGAGGGAAAGAATTGGAAGTGGAGAAAATGATGAAGAGAGAAGGAGAGGGAGGGAAGGAGGGAGATAGAGAGGTAAAGATAGGGGGATCGGTGGAAGGAAGGACTGAAGTGGGGAAAGAGAGAGATCAATGCACAGAGAGAGAGAGAGAGGGAGAGAGAGAGGGACGGAGAGAGAGAGAGAGAGTTGTAGATATAAGAAATACCTTTCCAACTGTATAAGGAGAATCAAAATCTAAGCTCTCAATCAAATTTTATGGAGAAAACAATGAAGACATGTTCTTATGGAACAAAAACATGGATACATTGTATTCTATTGGTCATGTTGGCATGGGATAGATCCACAGGAAGTGCGGAAGCCGACAGACGTGGAAGTCAAATCCCGCGAAAGAAGGAATCATTGCGAAGTCCAAGGAAGTGCAAGAATAGTTTAGAATACTTAATTGCTAGGTCGGCCAAATGGACCATTTTGTAATAGGATAGAAGCATATAAATAGAAGTGAATTATAAGCCTAAGGGAATCGAAGTTTTGAATGATAATCCTAACTGAGACCTATTCGGCATTCGCGGTGTTATGTTTTGACTATTTCTGCAACGGGTTTTTCTCCAGTGTTTAATGAATGCATGGAGATGTTCGGTTATGAGGTCTATCTTCTGTCTTTTACAATGATGAACAATTGTTTATGTTTATGATACTGCAGATTTGATGATGCTTAATATGATTAAGTAGGATGAGTTTGTTAATATGAATGGGTTATGATAAATCTGCTAATTGCTTTTGATACGAATGATAAATGAATAGTTCATAATAGAATTAGTCATCTCTGGTTCGTGCGATAGTGTGACTTTTAGGTGAAAGAGCATATCCTCCTCGCCACTGTGGAAGCTTGGTTCCTGCAGCACCCTTATCCGCCTCGAGTGAGACCTCACTTGCTTCGCAGGTGTTGCTGGGAAGGATAACTCCTTTTCGGGCCGGTGAATAAGGGGTTGTTGGTGTTGTTGACAGTGTGAACCCCTATCGAAATACCTTGTGTCAACAAATGGTTCCATTGCCAGGACCCTGAGAAGAGAGAAGAGGATATGATGTGGCATCCGACGAAGCTAGAGATCCAAGAGTGGTTCAGTCAAAAATCAAAAGAATTAGGTCAGATCCATGAGATATTCTTTGCTGAGTTTCCAGTAATACTACAGGAGTGGCTCGCGCAGTTGGCATTCAGAGGAAATACCAACCAGAGTATTAGGCCAGATCAGTGGACTCCAGAATTAATTCGACAACTGAAGAAAGTCAACAATACAGTATCAAGGGCTATTGATTTTTGGGTCGATAGTATCCTAGAGGGGTACATCACTAAGTTCACGGTAGATACCAACAGTTCTTACAACGACGTGGAAAGATGATTTTTCAGGGTACCTAGGGGAAGGTTCGTCCTGTCACTAAACCTTTGGATTAAGATGCTGGTGTGCGAAAAGGGAATGTTGAAAATGACCTCTGATGAGTAGACAGATCGGTGTGTAGGGGTTGTAGGTATCGCATGGTTACGGATCCGGTATGAAAGATGCAGGGTAGATGGACATGAGAAACGACGAATTTCTAAGGGAATTTGAGGAAGACTGTGGCACCTTGAGAAGTGGAACAATATTTCGGTGTCTTGATAAGAGGAGGAGGACTAAGGAAGAGTCCCTTGAGAGGACTAGAAGGGAATACTATGCAACAGGGCCATAGAGGACAGAGCTCCCTTATTACGAAGAGGAAGGCGGTGATTAGGCTACCCCAGAAGAAGGACAGATCGTAAGCTACCACATACCTTCGACCCCACACACCACTTATCAATTCAAAGGAAAAACCACAAATGATTCACAGGGTTGTCCCACGTGTAGCGGTAAAAGTAGTGCATCAGTAAGTAACAACAGTAGGAACACCACGATGGCGGACGATATGAAGATGCCGAGCTTTGTAGGAGATGGGACAGAGGATCTCGAGCAGTTTTGGTTTTTATGCGAAGCAGTGTGGACCGTGAAGCAGGTCTAAGATGAAGACATCAAAAAGGGAAAGTTGGCGACGACCTTTCGGGGCCGCACGCTGGACTGGTTCATAAAGTTTACTAAGGTTCCAGGAAAGACGTTGGCAGAAATTAAAACAGCGATGATTCAGAAATTTAAAAAACCCAAGTCATGAGCGCAATTCATTACTGAGCTCAAAGAGATTAGGCAATACCTGAATGAGACAAAATGGGAGTTTGATCAAAGATTCATTATTGAGCTCAAAGAGATTAGGCAATACCCGAATACTTTGAGAAAAAGAAATGCCGTGTTCACCCAAACGACTTGACTGGAACGGAAGCTTAGAGTTTTGCCACGCATTTGATTACATTGGCTACATTTTGACATCCATTTGATTTCATTGGCTACAATGTACCCTACTTACGAGAGGGATAATAAGACAACTGTCAACTAGATATCGATTACAATGTACCCTACTTATGACCCAATGAAATCTATTGGTTTATTCGTATTCATATTCCTTATACAACCCTTGCTTCATACATCTTATCAGCGTGTTGATTCTGTTCCGTGTACACATGCGAGAAAGTTGTCTATTTGAAAGAGTTTTGCCACGCATTTGATTTCATTGGCTACATTTTGAATACCTCCAAATACCTGTAGTTGTCTCAGTTTCTTCATAAGAGTCATAAGTGTCACTCCCAATATGGTTCTAAGAGCCAGCAATTCTGTTTGATTATTTGATTTTTTTTTTACATGAATCGACTATATAAAATGATTCTTTATGAAAAATATCACACCACCAATTCTTCCTCGATACTCAACCATCTCGTAAGCTCCATCGAAAAATGTCCTTAGCACCGAGTGATCTATGATGATAGGTGCTGGCATTCTTTTATTTTATTTTATCACACTTTGTAAGCCTTTGCAATTATGCATATTACTATAGAGACCTAAGTGGTATGCAAGGTTCTCCCTTCACCTTACCCTATCCCTAGAAACCAAGCACCATAAGATGTGACAAGATTTATCATTGGGAAGATTATTTTAAAATTTTATAAAAGTGTAAGATTATGATTGCGATATATCTTTAAATAGAGGTTTGTGGATTATTAGAAAATTCATTTATTCAATTTCTAATTAGCTAATACCCAAACAATGTAAATTTCATACATGACTATTTCCTTTAAAATGATAATAAAATCAATGAGATAAATGAGATAAATAAAAACAATGAACAAATAATCACAATCATGAAGTACCTTTCAAAACCATAAAAATAATACTATAATAGTAATATCATAATTTATCGCATTAACTATTAAAAAGAACACATATTAAGTTATATCGACTATGGAATATGGTTGTTAATATAACACTAATTTCTCATACATAGCCATTCTACTCAAGATCATGGGGCTATACCATAATAAGGGTAGTTATTATATGTGATATCCTTTGAAATTCCCCTAAGAATGTGTGTATAGATACACTAAGTTAGTTAAGGCCTATCATATCATTTAAAAATATATAATAGAATAATTAAATGGTTATAAAAACAACAAATAGTCTATTAAAACACTTATGAAGCATACAAATTTTGAATAATCCTATTTGTTGATAGATGTCTTTGGAGAGAATACATGAGAGAATAAGAGAATTATGAAAAATAATATATATTCATATGTTTCTATCTTCATATTCATTATCGCAAGGATGGTATATGCATAGATGATGATCATCAATCTCTATATGACCACATGGCTAGTGGATTAACTTCACTTCAACATCAATCTTATTTTGATTTTTTATAAATAACTGCATGGTAAAAGAAGGTGAAATCACATTATCATCAATGGATAATCACAATTTTTATTTTTATTTTTTAGAATAAGTGCATGGAGGAGAAAGCTGAAATCACGTTATCATTAATGGATAACCATAATAAGAAAACCATCAATGCTTTCATGTCCATCACATGGGATTCATTAGGGAATGTATCCAATTGGATGACCAAGAACCTTGCGGACATGTCCTAATGGTATGGTGTTTATTGTGGATAACATGGACCTTTGTAAGTCCATATTGGAAGGTACCCTTTTGTTTACTCTTACCAATCTCTTATCATTTTGCAGTTTGAATCTTTCTAATAATTTTTGCTTGGTGGGAAGAATTCAGCTTGAGTTTTTCTAGTTTAAACCATTGGGACTACTTTATCTAAGGTGAATCAATGAAGATACATAACACTTTTCAGTCAAATATGACAACAAAATTTTGACATTTTACATAGATTTAAAATGGAAACCCTCAAAACTCATATACCCTTTGTGAATTTTGAAGTGTAGTAAAAAAATAAATTGTATGGAATTGTGTTGTCTTTCTAATGACATTTTATTCAAAAAAAATTATCATTTAATGTGTAAAATTTTCATTTAAAAGATGAGCATGATATACATAAAACATAGTACATCCCATTTTTTTGAGGGGGGCAAGGGGGGAAATTATATTTTTTATTATTTTTAGAAGTCGGCCAATTAATAGTTGAATCATGTTTTATCAACATATGTTCACATCAACGTTTTTCCTATTGTTTACTATAATGTCCCCAAATTTCTCATTCTAATACTTTGATTAAAATCATCAATTTTTTTTTTTAACAGAAACGACTAGCCAGCTTTGATTATATAAAAAGATGGCAAATACATAACAGAGAATGATTAGATTGCTCCCATATGAGGAAGACATCCATCACACCAAGTTCATCATGTTCTAGTTGATAACTATCATTGTATCTTCCTGTCCTATGAAAACTATAGCATCTTATGAACTGCCCTAGACAGAATATGCAGAAAAAAATAAAAAAAACATTGCTGAGATACTGCCTTATACAAAAACTGGAATTTCAAACCTTCCAGGATGCCAAAATTGAAGCTGGTATCTATTCTATGAGTTCTGAAAACCATATGCATAATACTGAAAGACATTAAAAAAAAAACAGAACTAGAAAGAGCCCACCCAAGACCTGAACTGGCGAATAGCTACTGTATCCCAGTATCCATGGCAGCACTAGCAGATCTCGCTGCCCCGTTCTTCTCTGTGCTGAGGTCCACAAAGTTTTTAGCATTTGCCATAAATTTATGCAGCTTCTCCATTTTCCTGTTAATGTCCTCAAGATCTCTACCTGAGACTTTGTGCTTACAGGCCTTGTGGGGATAAGCTAGGCCCAAGGTCTCTTCAAGGTGCTCCACTTTCTAAGCAATACTCTGGTGCTGAGCTTTAGCCTCTGTGTGAGTAGCATACGCCAAATTGTAAAGGCGAGTTAGGATTTTCTTGTGCTCCAAGATTTCACTTCTTATCAGCCTAACTTGCAGCTCTAATTCCTGCAAACGATCCAAGAATTCCACTTCAAATTTGGAGATACCGCGATTCCCAGTCTGGCCATGCGAATTCCCAACCCTGAAGTGCCTGCAACATGGACTGAACCCATGCTTGCACTCTGCTTCTGCTGAGTCTCCTCTCATTTCTTCCTGCTGTAGTCCAGCTGCAACCTCCAGTACGACCTCTCCCTGGCTTGAAACACCTACCACATTTTTGTATTACTTTTCCCCTTCCCTGCGGGTGCCCAACACCATGGAAAAACACATCACCCCCTCCCTGAGGACGCCCCACTCCATGATAATCTATACTCCTGTTAAGGAAGAGGAGCTCCGAAAAGACAAACAGCAGACGCAGAGTTCTGAGGGCGAAGGAATGAGAGCTGGGAAGCCTCCAGATGCGAAGATAAACCCCATCATCCAGCGTGCATGCCAACCAACTTGCAAGTTGAGTAATGGTAATAAATTCGAGCATGCAAGGGCGGCCTACGAGGAGTGTAGGATCCATCGAAAATCCAATGGAGAGATACCAAAAATTTGAAAAAATTAACCCTCTAAAGTGTTGAAACCAAAGAGGTATAGGGAGCCAAAAAGAGGGGACATGAGCCGAATACATTAAGGCTAACCAAATTCTAGGGGATCCAAGAGTTTTTCAAACAACCATTGTTATAACTTAGCAAACCATAGGAGAGCCTAACACCGATATTGGCCATTTCATTAGCTTGTCTATTTTGTCCTTGAAGAATATGCAGAAAGGTAAGCTCATGAAAATCCTTGCTAATGCAGAGGATGAGATGTTGCATTTTTGAGGTGGGATCTTTTCTTTTGACAACTATACATCTAGATTCTATAATAATGATTAAGGAGTCTCCTAAGACCGTAAGTCTTGAAATCCCCAGGTTGATAGCAATCTCCTGCCCTTTGATGAGGCCAAGCCACTCTGCTCCATTATTGGTTTTCCTTCCTATACCCCAAGAAAATTCCTTCTGCTTGTTCCCCTTGGAGTAAAAAATTATCCCCCCTGCACCTACTAGCCTAGGAAAATCATCAAATTTGGCCTATAGTAGCATGCACAATTAATTTAAGTAATTAAAAGGTAATGTAGGACCATAATTTTAAATATTTGATTATCTAATAATTATTTTATGAGTTGGAAATGGTCTAGGTTTCCCAAGGGGGCACATAGAAGGAGGGATAAGGCCATGTGAGTTGGCTCACTCAAGAAATTTGGAAACAACATCTAAAAGAAGGCAAGACAACCTAAAAGAAGGAACTTGGAAAAAGCAGTAAAAGCAACACAAACCAGAAAGGCAGAAGTTTCTTGATTTCTGCACTCAAGAAGGAATATCAACAGTAAAAAAAGATACATGAACCAAATTTAGCTAGTGAGGGTGCAGTTGATGAGGCAAGTGGGTCCAAATGCAAAATCAACTTCCCAAAGAAGCCTCCACTCATCAATAATTCAAATTTCAAGAAGGAAGACTCTAGAGAAAGAAAGAAATCCACTAGAGGGTTATAAAAGAAGTATGAGAGTCTCCTTATGAATATTTTGGCATTTTTACTTTGTGATATTCATGATATTGAAGAGATATGAGATTTTCATAGGCTTAGGTGGTGTTCCACTTGCCAACATTAGATGATGTGCCCCTTTGCATTCATTGATCCAACTGAGAGATTGATAGATCCTTCTGGTGAAGTTTGAGTAAGAAGAAATCAAGTCCTTTTCATGGAGATTATTGCATCCATTTAAGTTTATTTTCAAGTATAATCTAAGTTCCAGAATAGTGTGCTCAAGTTTTAGTTCGGTGAGGAAGAAACTATATCAACAATATTCTAATGCAATGAGTTATATCCAGTGAAGAGTAAGAATTGAAGGTTTGTGCCCCCTGTGAGTTGTAGCAGCTGGCCATGAACCTCCAGTAAGATATATGATGATTTTCTCTTGCTCATGGTTCTAATCTAGTGGTAAAAGGTCCTCCTCTTATTCTCAGATACTCCAATTCTACTTCTATGTTGGAAAATTCCAAGTATAGTGGACATTTTGTTAGTTTGGCTCCAATAGACTCTTGATTGCATCTATGAAAGTCTATTTATAGATTTATTCTATTCAATGGAAAGTATTTAGCTTCATATATGAGATTTATTGTACAATTAGTGAGCATTAAATGGCATTTGAAGGTATCTGTTCTCTATGGTTGCGTAATGGTAGAGAAATTTGACTAGTTTTTTGTTTTAAAGCATTTAACTGTTTCATGTGCTTCCAAAGTATGATCTGAATGTTGATACAATAAATCAAAGGTATTTGAATCTATCCACACTCATAGAAAATAATTTAGGAATCCTTTTATTCCATTCAAATTGGTTTGAAAATTGTCTCTCTGCCTTGTCTTAGTTTCGAACTTTTCACCTAGTCACTTAATTTTCAGTCTAGATTTTGCCTTTCAAATCTATTAATTGCATGGAAGGTTGGGATACTCTCGTTAACATTCTAGTGATTTAAATAATTCCATTAATGTACCATAAGTAGTGTATTTTTCACAGAATTCCTGGGGCCATTTCCTTGAAGCCTTTGGTTTAGCCAAAGGAGTCTACCTAGGTGTGATGCACTCCTGAATGTGTAGAGTCTTGAAGTAAGAATCATAAAGTTTAGTCCTAGTTATCTGTTTTTGAGTTAGTGTGCCTAAATAGGGGTTTGGATGCATTATAGATGTATTAGAGCATGGTCCTTTGCACTTGTGAGAAACAAAGTTCAAAACTCTAAGCTTTAAAGAAGAATTTTCAAGCTATGAGACTAGCACCATCTAGTGATGTTTATGAATTGGATGATGAGGAAACATCATGCTTTGATGATGATATGATTTATGTTGATGGTGGACTACAGGTGGTGCATGAGGATGTTGAATCCTTGTGTGACATTGTGTGCATAGAGAACAAAAGGCCTACTCCACCAAATTGTAGTATTGTTGATGACAGAGTGTGTTATAGGGAAATCCTCTAGGAGTCAATCCTTCTGAGTAGCTCAAAGAATAACAAACAATAAGGAAATATATCCATGAGGTATTGCATTTCTGAGACTTCTAAACTTTCAAAGTTGAAAGGTTGTTACTAAATTAGGATCCTTATTGCAACACATATCAAGGAAGAGTAAGTCATTTTTTCAACAGTGTGTGCAGAGAAGTGGAGCATATAATGCAACAGAGTTTAGCCTCTCAGTCATGACCAATGCATCACAGTGAAGTAGAGCACAATCTCTCCCCAGTTGGTTGTGCACCAGTAGAGTTGATGGAAGAGTATTCTACCAAATATCCATCACCTAAGGAGGAATACATGATACAAAGGTATGATCACATTTTAGATTATAGTATTCCTTTGTGTCATCATGAGGTTGCATCCACTTTTGGGGAGAAGTCTGATCTTGGCATGGTTGATTCTACTGGCATTGAGACTCAAGTTTCTGGTGTTTAGGATCATTGTAGTGAGGTATGTATTGTTGGATAGGATTATTCATGATTCTCTGGTAGATGAGATCACATGTGATAGAACACCTAGTGTTGTCAAGCATCGATGGAGTGACTTGGAGAGATTTTTCCTAGTCACCAAAGAGAGGATGTTGCAAGTGTTGTATAGAATTGATGGTGCATATAGATTCATGGAGGATCTTATTAGGAGAGTTTAGCTGGAGGAGAGAAAAGGTGGAATTGTTGGTAGAGTCTCTAGATATGAACTGTGCAATATTAAAGGAGAGATAGAAAAGATGAAGGTAGACTACTTGTGTATTTTTATGGATAGAGACATGGCTCTCAAATTTGCTGAAAACAAAGCAACAACATAAGGAGATCAACTTCATATTGATTTGGGAGATTCTCTTTCCTCTCTGAGGACCACTATTGATGTGATGTATGTGGATGATTGCACACATGTTTCATTAGAGGATCCTCATGCACAAGGTGATCATGAGGACTGTTCAATGATGCAAGTGCTTGATGGTAACAGTGATAAGGGGATTGTTTATAGAGCACTTGTTTCACACCAGGGAGATCATGAGCTTTCTTTATGTGATGAAGGATCATTTGTGGAGGAACACTTGGCCCCAACAACATAGATCCTGAGATAATTTCCTTGGGATCAAGCAACATAGAGAACTATCCATCTATGGATAGATGCATTGCAGATTTGATGAATTTAGGAGGTGATAGCACATCTTATGATTCCATTGACATCTCTTACAGTTCCGCATTAGATGAGCAACATCCTATGCACATTTGGCTGCCATTTGATGCAATTCATCCACATATGGATTAGGTGGAATATTACATAGCACACATGGAGATACCTTGTAGAAAGAGTTCTTCTCATGTTAGGTGGAAGATAGTTGCGCAAGCAAGTTACCATGAGGAGATTGGCATATAACATGTTGAGTCATTTTCCTTGCACAAGGAAGAACTGAGCTTTCCTTTTTGGAGGAAAGTCACACCTTTGGATGAGGCACACCAGTACATTCTTGTTGGACCAACCAACAAAGGAGACCATGCATCTACTGTTTCAATGAGTGGATTTTGTAGAGAGTTGAAGATGGCCTACTTTCCTTCACTCCTAGTGCCTGAGGATGTGAAAGGAAATGTTGATTTGATGGAGGGACCATTTCTATTGATGCTTCATGAGAAGCAAGACACATTTGTATTCATCTCAACTTGATTTTGATCACTTAGACACACCCGTGTTACACCTTTAGTATGGCGAGCATCAGTGACATCTACTTGTGCCACACCATACGTGTCTCATGCAGAACAGTGTAGGGGAGTTCCACTAGATATTTTTGGATAGAACATGTGATAGCAATGTGATCAATGGGACTAGCGTCCTATTTGTATATGAATATATTCATATTTTTTTGGAGAGGCTCATATGTTTATTTATGTGCATTGGGGGTGACAAAATTCCAATATGGTGGATGGATCTTAGCATACCATGGAGTGATAGATTGTCACAATTAGCGGTGATGATGGATGGTATGCAACAGAGACCATGGGATCCAAGCATTGATGGATTATTTAAGATGCCATTGATGTCTGGAGGATATCAACACAAGAAATGGGATCCTGGTATTGCTTGGTTTGAGTTTAGTTGTTGGAATTGGAGCAATAGTTTGGTGGATAGGATAGGAGACCGAGCTAGTTCACATTTGCATGAGTATATCTATGCAGAGAAGTGGTTCAGTTTCCTATGTCGGAAACCATTTGAGAGATGGACTCAATGTTCTCATGCTTGGTGGTCTTGGATTATTTAGAAGGATCCTTGTGCTGGTATTATGCAATGTAGAGGTGGATGTTGCAGACACCTATCAGCTCTCAGGTTGATTTGGGACCCTGGGATCATTTTTGGTTTCAGTTATTTCAGTTGGGTTGATTAGATAACAACATGGGGAATAGTGCAATCTCTTGAAGGGATGGTTATAATCAGAGTTAGTGTAGCAACAACAAGTTGTCACTATATTGAGTTCAGTAGTTAGAATTTGGAATTCCAATGTTTTTCGAGTTCAGTTGTAGATATTATGCTTGATAAACAATCATCAATAAAGGAGGATGTAAAGAAAAAAGGGTTGTGGATTAAGCTAGGGAAAGAGAATGAGCATTTAACTTCGAGATCTTAAATTGCATGGGGACAAGCAATATTGGGTGGGAGGACTGTAATGTCCCCAAATTTCTCATTCTAATACTTTGATTAAAATAATAAAATTTGGCCTATAGTACCATGCATAATTAATTTAAATCATGAAAAGATAATGTAAGACAACAATTTTAAATATTTGATTATCTAATAATTGTTTTATGATTTGGAATTGGTCTAGGTGGCCCAAGGGGGTGCATAAAAGGAGGAATAAGGCCATGTGATTTTTCTCACTCAAGAAATTTGGAAACATCATCTAAAAGTAGACAAGGCAGCCTAAAAGCTGGAACTTGGAAAAAGTAGCTAAAAGCAGGAAAAGCAGCACATAGTAGAAAGGTAGAAGTTTGTTGATTTTTGCACTCAAGAAGGAATAACAACAGTAAAAAATGTTAGACGAGCATAATTTATCTAGTGAGGGAACAATTAATGAGGAAAGTGGGTCCAAATGAAAAATCAACTTGCCAAAGAATCCTCCACTCATCACTTATTCAAATTTCAAGAAGGAAGGCTCCAGATAAATGAAGAAAGCCACCAGAGGGTTATAAAAGGACTATGAGAGTCTCCTTAGGATATTTTGGAATTTTTACTTTGTGATATTCATGATATTGAAGATATATAATATTTTTAGAGGCTTGGGTGGTGTGACTGTTGCCATCATTGGGTGATGTGCCCATTTGATTCATTGACCCAGGTGAGAGATTGAGAGATCCTTCTGTTGGAATTTGAGGAAGAGAACATCCAAGACTATTAATGGATATTATTCCATCCATTTAATTTTATTTCTAAGTCTGAGCTGAGTTCTAGAATAGTGTGGTCAAGTTCCAATTTGGTGAGGAAGAATACTATAGCAGCACTATTCTAATGCAGTGAAATTTAGCCAATGAAGAGTAAGAATTGAAGGTTTGCGCCCCCTGTGAGCTATACAAGTTGTCCATGCCTCTCCTGTGAGATATATGATGATGTTATATTTCTTATGGATCTGATCCAATAGTAAAATATCCTCCTCTTATTATCATATACTCCAGTTCTACTTCTATGTTGTAAAATTCCAAGTATAATGGACATTTTGATAGTTTTTCTCCAATAGACTGTTAAATGAATCTATGAAAGTTTGTTTATAGCTTGATGATGTTAAATGGAAATTAGTTAGATTCATATATGATATTTATTTCAGAATTCATGAGCATTAAATGCTAGTTGAATATCTATGTTTTCTATGCTTTCACAATGGTAGATAAATTTGACTAGTTTTATGTTTTAAAGCATTTAACTATTTCGTATGTTTCTAAAGTATAATCTGAAGGTTCATGCAATTAAATCAGAGATATTTGAGTCTCTATACACTCATAGAACATAATTTAGGGATCCTTTGATTCCATTTGAATTGGTTTGTAAATTGTCTCTCTCCCTAGTCCTAGTTTCAAAAATTTCACCTAGTCACTTAATTTTCAGTCTAGATTATGTTTGTCAAGTCTATTGATTCCATAGCAAGTTGGGGAACTCTAGTTAACCTTCCAGTGATCTAGTTACTTCCAGTACTACACAATAAGTAGTGGAGTTTCCACAAAATTCCCAGGGCCACTTCCTTAAAGCCTTTGGTTTAGCCAAATGAGTCTACCCAGGAGTGATGCACTCCCAAATGTGCAATTGTAAAAGTAAGAGTCATAAAGTTTAGTGCTAGTTATTTTTTTTAGTTAGTGTTCCTAAATAGGGGTTTGGGTAGATTAAATATACATAAATTGAAAAACCAAATACCCTTTTGAAGAAAAAGAATGATGTTTTGTATTTTTTTGGTTTTGTATTTTTTATGATACTGATTTTTCTTCAAGCACATTTGGAACTATGGAAAAAACTAAGTGTGTTCTAAAAGAAAATAAATTAAAAATATAATATGAAGTGGAAAGTGTGAAAATAATGGCATTGGATATAGGATTCATTAGGGAATCTAGTAGCATCAACTTCTCCACCTAAGATACATGAGATGAAGGGGTTTCACACCTTGGATGTTGTAGGGACAAAAATCCTTGTAGCAAGGGGGTTGGATTTCATGATTTTAAACCCTCAATTGAGTAATTATCTAAATTGAGGGTTCTTAAGATGCTCAATCAAGAGCTAAATGAAGATTTAAATTTTTTTCTGTTGAGGGTTTATTAAACCCTATATCAAGGGTTTTGTGGGTTTAACAAGTAGCTCAATCAGGTAATTGTTGCTAAAAAAACACAAATAAGAGTATTTATCGACATTTCAAGTCGACAACAGGACTCATCATCAAGACGGTGTGTCAGAGAAGAGTTGGTGACCTTATTGTATTAATATGGTCTGATGACTTACAGAGGGATGGTGGGTGTGATCATACCACGTTAATGCACTAGAACCCATTAGAACCCCGTAGTTACCAGGGTTGGAAGGTGCGGGGGGAGTAATTTTTTACTCCAAGGGGAACAAATAGACATATTTTGCTTGGGGCATTTGGAAAAAGACTAACAATGGAGCGGAATGGCTCAGTCTTATCAAAGGTCTGGATATTGCTAGAGACCTGGGAATTGAGAATTTGATGGTTATAGGGGATTCACTAATCGTCATAAGAGAAGCCAGAAACATCGTCACCAAACGGAAGAACCCCTCCACTAAGATGCAATATCTCCTAATCATCATTAGCAAGGAATTCAAAGATGTGAATTATCTCCATACTCTGCGAGGCCTAAATGGGCAAGTGGAGTGCATGGCTAACAAAGGATTTGGGCTCATCTATGGTTCTCTTGAATGTGACAATGTCATCTTTGAAAACATATGGATCCCATAGCCTAAGTTCTATCCCTAGATCAAGATCTCTCCACATATCAATGGATTTATCAATCTATAGATCCCGTGCACATTTGTTTTTTGGAACCATAACCCTGCCTACATACGGTCATCTCGATATGCGCATGATCTCCACTCACTTCTACATTAATTGCAATCAGTTAGATAGCCAGTTGCCCGTCATGCGAAACCTAGCCATTAGCTTAAGATGGGATGGGTTGGTCTCTGTTTGCATCTTTCTATGCCTGGTTCACGATAGATATCTTTGTGTTGGTTTTTCTTGTCTGAAAACACTCTCTGTATGGAGCGGGGGACTTTGTGTGAATATGGAACACCACATCTATGGGAATTCTCCTCGAGAAGGGTTTGATGTTTATTCAAAATGTCTGAGATGCAACAAGTCATAAGAAGCTCTCTCGCCTCCTACAAATGGGCTATCTCGATGTTGGATGAAGATAATGTCGTCTCGATGGAATATGAGCATATCAACACCCCTGTGCTTGGCCTCTGTCATAGGTAGGCCGGGTCTGGAAGGCCCCAGGGGAACGAAAAAAGGCATAGAAAAAGGTAGGATGAAGGGGAAATGATGAAACACACCCAAGACCTTGAAATTCAAATTCACTTGGTTCGAAATGAGAATCTAGAATTAAAAAAGGTTTTGTCCCATCTCTTCTCCCTGGCGCAAGCAACACATTCGGAGGTTAAGCTCTAGAATAGCAAGGTTGCTGAGAAGGTGGAATATCTGGAAGAGTCTCTGGGCCTATGTTATCCACACAAGAACCGTAAAAACCCAAATGTTGAAGCTATGAGCAGTAAGATGGAAGAAATCGGCAGGACAATGGACAAGATGAAAAGGTTTATGGTACATTCTGGAAATTACGTCAACCTCAACAACGAAAAGAATGTGATGGAAGAGTCTGAAGGCATAGTCATGTACACTGGTCTCCACCGCTAGCAGCTCGACAGTTGGCTTCTCAATGTTTTGGGTTTCGATATGCTACTACTTCTTTTTTTATGTTTTCTACACTATTTTTTTGAAAACTACAGGCTGGAAACACTTCGTAGGCTTAGCACTCTCTTAGAAATCTCCATACTTTAGTTTTTTGTATAAGGCAACACTGTAGCTATGTTTTCTTTTTGCATTATTCTTCTTGGACAGTTTCTAAGGTGTTATAGTTTTCACAGAACTGGAAAATATCATACCAGCTATAAGCTTGAAGAAGATGAACAAGGAGTGATGGATTCCACCCTGTTATGGGAGCAATCTTTCCTCTTTACTATGTAATTTTCGTTTTTCTATATATAATCAAATCTACTCAATTGTTTCTGTAAAAAAAAAGTTGCAGAGGGATGATGCAGAAGTGTCGGCTAGGTATTTAGTTTTAGGTTTTTTTAAATTAGGTTTGAATTACAATGATATTTCATTAAAAACAATTGTGCACTAAATTTTAGTAAGTTATGACTATTCAATAATTAATAATACAATAGTTTAAATTAATATATAATTTTGGTTTCATAGTTTAGATTCATAATACTATAATATAGTGGATACAATACTATTATAATAGTGTTGTAGTATTATAATTAATAATTATAGTATGTTATGATTATTTAATAATTCAATAGTTCACTAGTTAAAATTAATGTTATATATAATATATAGTAATAAAGTGAATTGGATTCCTAGTTTACTAATAATAATATTATAGTATAGTGATTACAATACTATTTAATAGTTTTTATATAATAATGTAATTAAAGTAATCACACTACTATTGGTCTTATGTTAATAATATTGGTATTATTTTAATAATATTAATATTAATATCAATAATCATAATATTAATATTCATAATCATAATATTGTCTTATAATTATGCTTCATATTCTAGGTTAGTACTTAAGTCTAAATCCGAGAGAAGTTTATAATGCTAGGGTGTTCAAGGGTAGTTATAACTTAGTCCCGAGGTTTATAACATTTATTGATGTCGTCTTTTGTGGTTTAGGAGCGGTGGGATCCAACTAGTGCTAACCTCAAGTCCTCCATCTTTGTTTAGATTGTTGGGATGCTTTATTATTTCTAGGGATTCTCTAAGTCTTCTTTTGAAGTAGTGATCTTTTTTTGCAAGGATCTTGGTGTCTTCTAAGAAAAATTGGTGTTTGGTTTTGAAAGAGTGTTCTACTAATGCTGAGGTTAGGATTCATTCATTCATGATGTCAGCTTTGTGTTCTTTTAATTTAGTGTGGAAGGAGCATTCGGTTTCGCCGATGTAGCATAGCTCAAAAGAACATGACACCTTGTAGATGCCTCTATATTTCCTATGATCAATCGGGTCTTTAATGGGTCTCATTTTGTGCCTAATGGTCTCTCAGATTTTGAAGGAGGTTGTGATATCGTTCTTTGTAAGAAATCTAGCAATATTGTCCCCGACCCCTTGAATATAAGGTAAGTAAGCTATTGTGTTAGATTTTTTTGCATTAGGTTTAATGGTCTCATTGTTGTACGTGGTGTGAGTGCTGGTCCTTTTGCTAGTATTCTCCATTACTCTCTTGATATACTTGGGGTTGTACAACCTATGTTCTTGAAGACATTTGCGAGGTGGTATTTTTCCTCTTCAAGGTGCTCATCATCTGAAATACGTATTTCTCTTATGGATAAGGTGTTGAGGACTCCTATTTTCTGAGAGGGGTGGTGATAAGAGTCTGCATGTAGATATATTTATGTGTGTGTCTTCTTTCTAAAGACCTTGTGTCCTAACTTTCCATCTTCTTTCCTATTTATCAAGACGTATAGGAAGGGTATGCTCCCATTTTATTCTTCTTCCATGGTGAACTTTATGTCCTCACAATATCTCTCTCTCTCTCTATCACTCACTATCTCTCTGTCTCTCTCCCTAGAACCCTATCCCCCTTGATCTCTCTCCCTAAACCCCTAACCCCCCTTGTTTTGTCTCTCTCCACCCTTAACCCCCAATCTCTATCTCTCTCAACATATGACCCCCAATATCCCTCTCTCTCTCAACCCCTGACCAAGTTCTACGTAGCCTCTCATGCCCCTAATATCATAATTAAAAAATGGTTAATGTCGAATCCCTAATCCCAATTTGTCTCTCTGCCTAAACCCTTAACCCACAATCTCCCCCCTCTATTTCCCCCTAAGCCCATAACCCACAATGTCCCCCCTCTCTCTCCCTCTAAAACCCACAACCCACAACCCACAATCCCCCCCTAAACCCATAAACCACCACCCCCCTCTGCCCTCTTTCTCTCCCTAAACCCATAACCCATCACCCCCCTCCCCCTCTTTATATCCCTACACCCATAACCCACAATCCCCCCTATATCTCTCTAAACTTTATGCAATACCACCAATGTGCAATTAATAAAGTTATACCCAAAATACAATACATGAATGTTCACCAACCAAATTAATGAGATAATAGTGGGTGCACACTATTAATGCGTGCATGCTCATTCAGCAGCCAACATCTGCCAAATTCCACCACGGTCGTACCCCGAACATTGGTGGTGAACATTGATTATTTAATGCACAAAGGAGCATGCATGCATTAATAGTGCATGTGCACTATTAACGTGTGCGCGCTCCTCTGTCTAAAAAAGATAGAGTAACATTTCCTGTGCATCATCCAAAATTTCAATTTTCACTCTTACGCGGTAAATTGAGCTCAGCTTCGCGCGATTGGACTTTTGTAACTCTTGCACTCACATTGAACTTGCATTCTTTGGAATATTGGAACCCTCAAAACCATCTTTCACACAACATTTACACTCAACAACTCTCAGAGCTCTGTTTGGAACATTGGACCATTTGATTACAATTGGTGGACACATTGGAGTTCACTTGTTTTGCAATGCAAGTAAGGAGCTATTAAGAAAAGGTATGGCCTGACAAGTTTTCTACATGAATTGTATGAGTTGTCTACCCTTGTGATATCCAAAGGTTGAATATGGTGTATTCAATCAAATTTAAAGATTATAGATTGTAAAAATATTATATGTGTGCTTAATTTTTGTTCAAAGTGATCTATATGTACATGAACGTTTCAATTCCAAATATAAGACACATTTTTTGAAGAAAAATAATAGAGTAACAAGTCTGTAAAGAAAGGAATGAATTTGATTAGAATGAAAAATTTGATAAACAAGTTCTTCCACAAATATGTTAACATGAGGGAAAACATTTAAACTCTCTCCTAATGTATGAATTAAATTGGAGATGTCACAATCATTCTCAGGTTAAGGGGATATATCACTCAGTGGTACCTCTTCCCCTTAAACATAATATGTGGTCCAAAATGGATCATTACATACATTTCACATACAACTATGAAGCCCAAACCAATGAATTCTATAAACCAAACTTGCCAAACTTGATCAACATGCATACCTTGGGCCTAATCATTGATACACATAGTAGAATCCATCATAGTGCTATATCCTTGTTATCCTTCAATAGGTCCAAACTAAAAATCCATCATTATGAACTCCAACCTCTTTTCCATCACTATGAACTCCAACACATAGTAGACTCCATCACTATGAACTCCAACACATAGTAGAATCCATCATAGTGCTCTATCCCTGTTAGCCTTCAATAGTTCCAAACTCAAAATCCATCACTATTTGTGATCCATCTCTATGAACTCCAACCCCTTTTACATCACCATGAACTCCAACACATATTAGACTCCATCATTATGAAACCCAATCCCTTTCCCATCACTATGAACTCCAACACGTAGTATAATCCATGATAGTGCTCTATCCTTGTTAGCCTTCAATAGGTCCAAACTCAAAATCCATCACTATGAACTCCAACCCCTTTTCCATCACCATGAACTCCAACACATAGTAGACTCCATCACTATCAACTCCAACCCCTTTTCCATCACTATGAACTTCAACACATAATAGAATCCATCACAGTTCTCTATCCTTGTTAGCCTTTAGTAGGTCCAAACTCAAAATCCATCACTATGAACTCCAACGCCTTTTCCATCACCATGAACTCCAACACATTGTAAACTCCATCAGTATGAAATCCAACCCCTTTTCCATCACTATGAACTCCAACACATAGTAGAACCCATCATAGTGCTCTATCCTTGTTATCCTTCAATAGGTCCAAACTCAAAATCCATCACTATTTGTGATCCATCACTATGAACTCCAACCCATTTTCGGTCACCATGAACTCCAACAGATAGTAGAGTCCATCACTATGAACACCAACCCCTTTTCCATCATTCTGAAATCCAAAATATAGTAGAATCCATCATAGTGCTCTATCATTGTTATCCTTCAACAGGTCCAAAATCAAAATCCATCGCTATTTGTGATCCATCACTATGAACTCCAACCCCTTTTCCATCACCATGAACTGCAACACATAGTAGAATCCATCACTATGAACGCCAACCGCTTTTCCATCACTATGAACTTGAACACATATAGAATCCATCATAGTTCTCTATCCGTGTTATCCTTCAAGAGGTCCAAACTCAAAATCCATCACTATGAACTCCAACCCCTTTTCCATCACCATGAACTGCAACACATAGTAGAATCCATCACTATGGATTCCAACCCCTTTTCCATCACCATGAACTTCAACACATAGTAGAATCCATCACTATGGATTCCAACCCCTTTTCCATCACTATGAACTCAAACACATAGTAGAATCCATCACAGTGCTTTATCCTTGTTAGCCTTCAATAGGTCCAAACTCAAAATCCATCACTATTTGTGATATAATAATGTAATTTATACTAACAAACCCCATCCACTATAATAACTATATAATGAAAAGGGGAAGCTTGAAATGAACTACACCAACCATTTTGGATCAACAACTTGCTATTTACCTCAATGGAGAAACCATCAAGAGCCACGATTTTAGCTTTTCGGAAGGATTCGATGACCAATTTCAACTCCTTTGATGATACTTATTTCATACAAAGTAGATTTTAAAAAGTCTTCTTGTTTTTAGAATGTCTTCTTGCATACAAAGTAGATATTATAATATCACTCGCGTAAGCATTCAAGGGATAATAAAGAATGATACTCACCATCTTGTTGCAAATGTTATTTATTCTGGCAGGGACAATAAACTTGTTTTCTAAAAAAAATTATTGGAGATGGGAAACAAACAGAATAGAACAAAAAATCTAGACTGAAGGATCTATCACCTGAAAATCTCTATGATCTATGATAAAAAGCAAGGTTAGGCATGGAAATACATAGACATGCAACTGCCACTACATTAGATACTAGCACAATGAACAACACAATGACTTCTAGTTCAGGTCCACAAGTGAAGTGGATGCGCCAAATGGATCCCATTCAAATTCCATCAGCAAGTCATCCTCCAACCAATATTCCATCACCAACCAATGATAAAGTGCTTCAAGAAATTCAAATATTGGCAGAAGCTGAGTATGCAGAACTGGATGTGCATCGAGTTGTGGATTCCCAGTCTCCCCAAGAAGACCGCACACATGCCAAACACACTCCCAATCTAGAACAACATGTGAATGAAGTGGCACAACAAAGCTGTGGTGGGACTCATGCTTCTACTACAACTACTTTACCTCGATTGTCCAGTGCACGACAAAGAAGAACACCTAGATGTATTCATGTGGATGAAAGTTCCCTAATAGGTCTTGAAGGCAAGTTACTTAAATGAACTATTGATTGGCAATGCAACAAAATTGTCAAAGAATTTTTTGAATCGAATCTAAGAGTGATGTATCAAAATGTCAATTATTTTTGGCTTTTCTAAAATAACATTATTTAGCCACTGTTAGGAAAATTTAGGCATAAATTTAGTTAGAAGTTCAGAGGATAATAGTCATTTTGTTAGAAATCTCCAAGCTGCATTTAATTTAATTGGAAATATGTCTCGTACAAAAGATATTAACGCGACCTGTCGTGTACTATCTGAATCGATTGTATGCAAAAGAACAAGGAGTATTCACCTTATATCACACACATCTCACCTCTTTAAAGTAGATAGAAATACACTCCATAAGTATTATGCTATTAGAGAAAGACTAGAAACTTCAGGACAAAAATATTGTTGGGCATTCATTTGTAGGTTGCCTCGTTCAGACATGAAGCTAATTGCTACAGTTAAAGACCTAGTGCACAAGTTATGGCATGATAACACTAGACCTTCATCCAATCAAAAATATGTTTTGAAGTTCAGAAAAGGTACTAATGATCGTGAACCCTACATCAAACACTTCCTTGACATGACACAAATGGAACTCTACGAGAGATTTGGGACTGAACACACATAACTGAACCTGGTCCAACAGTCATTTGAAAAATGCAAGCCCTGATATGTTAGAATTTGCAATGACTGCAACACATGTTGTTGCAAATACCATGTAGAGTTTGAATATTATTATGAGACATATAAACATATATTTCATGATTTGCATACTAACACTGTGCAGGAATGCTCTTTCGTACTACCATCAAATGCATCAAGATATTTTATCCACAACATAATGTGTCCAAGGGATGAAGGTGAAAAATATTATGCAAAGTCATGTATTTATGGGACATGTTCTAGGTGCAGTGGATTTGCATTGTTGGGACGTTGCACCCCTGTAAGTGAGGAGCATGAATTTGGGAACATGACGATAGAAATGCAGAGCTTCAAATATGTAACGTATCAAATAGACAACATGAAAGAGGGAAAAAATATTGCATTGGTCAAGTCACAGGTACGTGATGATTACATAGTTTCAAAATGTGCATTCAATTTATACATAGATATATTTCAAAGGTCACATTGTACTATTTCCCTTGTTTTCATGGAACCAGGTACAGATATGCGATTTCATGGAGGATTTTTACAAAAGAAGCAAATAGTATGTTCAACATGTGCATGTGGCGCGGTGGCAGGATGAGCAATATAGAAGATGAAGGGATAGCTTCCCCATTGGAACCATATTGTCATTTGTGTATTTTTCTGAGAACTACACTCTCCAGCCGCAGAATGAGATTCAAATTCAATACGACCATTCGTACCAACTTTGTATAATGGTTCATATCACATACAGGAACGCGCCAGAGAGTAGCAATGACTAGAGGGAAATATTGAAGGAGACAAACTTATACATCAGTGACGACATGTTCCATGACTTGCATTATGTACAACATTGATTTCATATTTTCTATGATCAGCTTAAGGGAAGAGATATACAAATTAATCAACATTGGATATGGTCAGATGGCTGTGCATGCCAGTTCAAAAATGCACATGTATTCCAGTGGTTGAGTATTTTGCACAAAAATTATGGTGTGCTGCATATATGGAACTATTTTGAGACCAGGAACAAGAAGGACAAGCATGATGGGGATGGATCATGTATTAAAACCACGCTACGAAGGGAGTATATGAGGTGCATGATGAAACCTCATATCTAAGATGCAGAATCCATAGTTCAATGGTGATCTGCAAAAATGTCAGGTCAATCCTCTCAGCAGTAGAAATCGATAGTAATAGGACATGTGGTGAGAATTTTATGGCAAGTGGTTGATATAGATCGATCGTGATCTTGTAGTTTCAATATTCTACAAGGGACTCATGGGTTTCATTCGGTTCGAAGTTCAAACAACCCCTTAATTGAAATATGGACGTGAAAACTTGCTTGCTTTTGTGGGCCTTGTGGCAGCGGTGAGTGGGGTGAGTGTGAATCAATGGACTGAGTTTATGATTGGGATCATGTATCACTTGCAATAGGCCCTTGTGCAGTTGTTGAAATAATATAGTTATAAGAAGGCCGATCCTCTATTTCGAACGACTATGATCATATATCTAATCTTGTACAACCAGGTAGATATTTATGCAACCATATCTCAGTATCCTTCTTCTTTTTTATTTAACCATGTTATCAAACCCTTACATGTTTGAATTTGACCATGAAATGCATTTTTGTAGTACACATCTATGCAGTTGTCGCCCCAAAAGCCAATGAATGGTGCACATACTATTGGTTGGCACAATGAATCCAAGGGAAGCAAACCCTCGTCACATCATCCATTGATAATGAGGGCATTTCCTTTCCTACTGGCTCAATGGTTGTTCAGGGTGAATATATTACAATAGATGGAAAGTCACCAACGACCGATGGGTATGTATACATGGATTACAAACCAGGTTCACTAGTGTATCACTACATGCACTTGATCGTTGGTATAGACATCCATGCATGTCTAACGTTAGCAATGTTATATTTTTTATTTCATGTTATGTTAGATAGTTCATTTTATGTTATATAGATCTTCTTATCTTAGATTCTTTATTTCATGTTTATGTTATGTTTAAGTTTATATTACCGTACATTGATGTATTCTTGACATCATTATATGATTTAAAGAATTACATGTTTTGAACCATGTTCATTGTCCAATCACCATCGTGCTTCATCAACAAAGTGATACGATTGTTTACTTTTCATCTTTTTACACCATAATTTAAAAAGTTGTGTAGGTATTTCTAAAAATTAATTTTAATGATTAGAGTGTTTTTAGGAAGTTCTTTCAAACTAATGCCTCAAAAATGGGTATCATTACGTTTCACAAGCCCATCATGCCCTTTAACTAAGCTAGAGATGGAGAAGGGGAAAATACTTGGAGTTGGAGGTGCCCCTTCAACATGTATTTGCTTGCTCCTCCTTAAAAAATAAACATTATTATTATTATATGCTTGCTCCTTAAAAAAGTAAACATTATTATTATTATAATACGCATGTAATAAAAGTGATATATATATTTTTTATTCTTTAAAATTTATTTATTAAAAAAAATTAAAATAAAAATTAGTGTAACAATTCATACAATTTATTAACTACTAAATTAACTCATAAATAATTTAGTTAGAATATATAAAACTTGAAATCATCATACATATATTTTCAAAACTATGATAAATTAAAAAATAAAAATGGTTAACCTAAACAAAACTGTGATAAATTAAAAAATAAAAACGGTTAACCTAAACAAAGCATTATAAAAGAAAAATGTTTTTAATGCTCTACTCTTTTGAAGATTATAAAAGAGAAATGTTTGTAATGCTCTATTTTTTTTAGTATTTTGAAGATAATAAATATGTGAAAAAATGTATTTTATAAGATTATCTATATTGATTAGTTTAAGGATAAAATTATCACATGTTAATTTTCACTATATGTATAAAAACGTACGATTTATTTTGTTTAGTTATTACTCCCACAAATATATTATAATCTAAAGTTGGAGGGCTCTTGGGATTATAACAAATTCCACATGAAGTTGGAGTTTGTTCTCCTTTAGCCCCTTATTCCGAATATTGTCGTGCAACAAAAGACGTGAGTTTGGATTGGAGAGCAATAGCGATCGCATGACCAGAAATCACAGTTTTGTCGAATGTGGGAAGAAAACTGAAAAAACGTTTTAGAAATTTATTTATATTGAAAAAAGGTCCGCATTGAATTGAGACTATGATTGCAGAGGGACCCAGAAATATCTCTGGAAATTTCATATTTAGGAGATCAAATAAGAGCCTTTAATTGCCATGGTAACCCAATTAAAGGCCATGGTAACCCAATTGCCAGACTCCAACATTTCAAAGCGGCCGTGTGAGTTGTACGTGTTCACGGAAATGGTGAAAGTAGTCGGCAGATGCATAGAATAGTCAGAGAAAAAGAAATGCTGTGTTCACCCAAAAATCTTTCATTGCCGTTTGGTCAAATGTGCGGAGAAAATTGAAAACCTCCTTCGGAAATTTCGCTATGAAAGAACAACGTCGGATGGCAGAGGGACCCAGAAATATGTCTTGGAAATTTCATATATGAGACTAAATAAGAGCCTCTAATTCCCTCGAAGCTGTTCCTATAATTGCAGAGGGACCCAGAAATATGTCTGGAAATTTCGTATATGAGATTAAATAAGAGCCTTTAATTCAAACCTCGAAGTTGTTCCTATTGACAAGTCGATCGAAACCCAATTGAAAGAACGTCGGATGGCAGAGGGACCCAGAAATATGACAGACAACAAAAAATGGTGAAAGAAGTCGGCAAATGCATAAAATACTTTGAGAAAAAGAAATGCCGTGTTCACCCAAACGACTTGACTGGAACGGAAGCTTAGAGTTTTGCCACGTATTTGATTACATTGGCTAATCGATTAAATAAAAGCCTTTAATTGTTCATATTTATGAGATTAAATAAGAGCCTTTAATTCCCCGGAAGCTGTTCGTATTGACTTAAGGCCGCCATGTGAGTTGTACGTGTTGACCCAGAAGTCGGAAATGGTGAAAGTAGTCGGCAAATGCATAGAATAGTCAGAGAAAAAGAAATGCCGTGTTCACCGAAAAATCTTTCATTGTATTGAATTGCATAGAATAGTCAGAGAAAAAGAAATGCCGTGTTCACCCAAAATCTTTCATTGTATTGAATTGCATAGAATTGTCAGAGAAAAAGAATTGCCGTGTTCACCCAAACAGCTTGACTGGAACGGAAGCTTAGAGTTTTGCCACGCATTTGATTACATTGGCTACATTTTGACATCCATTTGATTTCATTGGCCACGCATTTCAAATAACTGTCAACTAGATATCGACAAGGCCACGCATTTGATTTCATTGGCCACGCATTTGATTTCATTGGCTACATTTTGACATCCATTTGATTAAGTGCCAATGAAATCTATTGGTTTATCCGTATTCATATTCCTTATCTGTTTGATTCTGCTCCGTGTACACATGAGAGAAGGTTATCTGTTTGAAAGAGTTTTGCCACGCATTTGATTTCATTGGCTACGTTTTCCAAATACCTGTAGTTGTCTCAGTTTCTTGATAAGAGTCATAAGTGTCACTCCCAATATGGTTCTAAGAGTCATAGTTGTCTCAGTTTGATTTTTTTTTACATGAATGATTCTTTATGAAAAATATCACACCACCAATTCTTCCTCGATACCCAACCATCTCGTAAGCTCCATCGGAAAACGCCCTTAGCACCGAGTGATCTTTTATTTTATTTTATCACACTTTGTAAACCTTTGCAGTTATGCATATGACTATAGAGACCTGAGTGGTCTGCACGGTTCTCCCTTAGCACCGAGTGATCTATGATGATAGGTGCTGGCATTCTTTTATTCTATTTTATCTGCACTTTGTAAATAAAATGAGTGACCGTGCAGACCTGAGTGGTCTGCACGGTTCTCCCTTCACCTTACCGTACCCTTAGAAACCAATCGTGTCCCACAGTTATATAAATAAGTTACATCAGTTACAATAAAATTTAATATTTAATATTGGTTTTTTATTTTTATCAAATTAAGTTTGCATTATTGATATTTGTTTATTATAATATTTAATATTGGTTTTTTATTTTTATCATATTAAATTTGCATTATTGATATTTGTTTATTATAATATTTGCATCCATTTAAGTTTATTTTCAAGTATAATATAAGTTCCAGAATAGTGTGCTCAAGTTTTAGTTTGGTGAGGAAGAAACTATAGCAACAATATTCTAATGCAATGAGTTTTATCTAGTGAAGAGTAAGAATTGAAGGTTTGTGCCCCCTGTGAGTTGTAGCAGCTGTCCATGAACCTCCAGTAAGATATATTATGATTTTCGCTTTCTCATGGTTCTAATCTAGTGGTAAAAGGTCCTCCTCTTATTCTCAGATACTCCAATTCTACTTCTATGTTGTAAAATTCCAAGTATAGTGGACATTTTGTTAGTTTGGCTCCAATAGACTCTTGATTGCATCTATGAAAGTCTATTTATAGATTTCTGCTATTCAATGGAAATTATTTAGCTTCATATATGATATTTATTGTAGAATTAGTGAGCATTAAATGGCATTTGAAGGTATCTATTCTCTATGCTTGCGTAATGGTGGAGAAATTTGACTAGTTTTTTGTGTTAAAGCATTTAACTGTTTCATGTGCTTCCAAAGTATGATCTGAATGTTCATACAATAAATCAAAGGTATTTGAGTCTATCCACACTCATAGAACATAATTTAGGAATCCTTTTATTCCATTCAAATTGGTTTGAAAATTGTCTCTCTGCCTTGTCCTAGTTTTGAACTTTTCACCTAGTCACTTAATTTTCAGTCTAGATTTTGCCTTTCAAATCTATTGATTGCATGGAAGGTTGGGATACTCTCGTTAAGCTTCTAGTGATTTAATTAATTACATTAATGTACCATAAGTAGTGTATTTTTCACAGAATTCCTGGGGCCATTCCCTTGAAGCCTTTGGTTTAGCCAAAGGAGTCTACCCAGGTGTGATGCACTCCTGAATGTGTAGAGTCTTGAAGTACGAATCATAAAGTTCAGTCCTAGTTATATGTTTTTGAGTTAGGGTGCCTAAATAGGGGTTTGGGTGCATTATAGATGTATTAGATCATGGTCCTGTGCACCTGTGAGAAACAAAGTTCAAAACTCTAAGCTTTAAAGAAGAATTTTCAAGCTATGAGACTAGCACCATCTAGTGATGTTTATGAATTGGATGATGAGGAAACATCATGCTCTGATGATGATATGATTTATGTTGATGGTGGACTACAGGTGGCGCATGAGGATGATGAATCCTTGTGTGACATTGTGTGCATAGAAGAACAAAAGGCCTACTCCACCAAATTTCAGTATTGTTGATGACAGAGTGAAATCCTCTAGGAGTCAATCCTTTTGAGTAGCTCAGAGAATAACAAAAAATAAGGAAATATATCCATGAGGTATTGCATTTCTGAGACTTCTAAACTTTCAAAGTTAAAAGGTTGTTTCTAAATTAGGATCCTTATTGCAGCACATATTAGGGAAGAGTAAGTCATATTTTCAACAATGTGTGCAGAGAAGTGGAGCATATAATGCAACAGAGTTTAGCCTCTCAGTCATGACCAATGCATCACAATGAAGTAGAGCACAATCTCTCCCCAGTTGGTTGTGCACCAGTAGAGTTGATGGAAGAGTATTCTACCATATATCCATCACCTGAGGAGGAATACATGATACAAAGGTATGATCACATTTTAGATTATAGTATTCCTTTGTGTCATCATGAGGTTGCATCCACTTCCAGGGAGAAGTATGATCTTGTCATGGTTGATTCTACTGGCATTGAGACTCAAGTTTCTGGTGTTTAGGATCATTGTAGTGAGGGATGGATTTTTGGATAGGATTATTCATTATTCTCATATGGTAGATGAGATCACATGTGATAGAACACCTGGTGTTGTCAAGCATCAATGGAGTGACTTGGAGAGATTTTTCCTAGTCACCAAAGAGAGGATGTTGCAAGTGTTGTATAGAACTGATGGTGCATATAGATTCATGGAGGATCTTATTAGGAGAGTTTAGCTGGAGGAGAGAAAAGGTGGAATTGTTGGTAGAGTCTCTAGATATGAACTGTGCAATATTAAAGGAGAGATAGAAAAGATGAAGGTAGACTACTTGCATATGTTTATGGATAGAGACATGGCTCTCAAATTTGATGAAAACAAAGCAACAACAGAAGGAGATCAACTTCATATTGATTTGGGAGATTCTCTTTCCTCTCCGAGGACCACTAATGATGTGATCTGTGTGGATGACTGCACACACGTTTCATTAGAGGAGCCTCATGCTGTCACATCCCCTCCCATCATACCAGCTAGATGGAGAGGATCGTGAGGTTAATCCGGGCATCCAGCCCCATACATTATAAGCAAACATTCAGATTAACAGAAGATGAACATATGCAAGTGCATAACCATTTGAAAACACAGCGGAAGTAAATTCGTTTAACACATCCACATTCATTCAGATATCCATCAATTTAATAATTACAAGAATATACAAGAGAATACTTATCTCAATAAGGTAGTCCCAAGCAACTGGCTATGCAACTACAACGTTCCACCCAACCATAGGCCAGTGTGCTCCTCAATCTCTCGGCACCACTGCCACCCCCGAGCTGGGCATGATCTCTACAAGGAACCAGGGAATAGCAGACTCACACATAGCCAAGCATACACCAAAATGAGCCAAGCCAATATGCAATTGGGTTTATCAGGATGCTAGGAGATGGAAAGGAAGAGTTCCTAAGCTAGTGAGCTCCAGCACAGAGCCAGGGATAACCTTGCAAGATATATCTAGCTTGGCACCCACAATACCTACACACCCAACACAAGGAAGTATTATCTTCTCTGCTATACAGTCCCTCAAGCCATACCTTCCCTATCTAGTGCTCTCAGGGTATGCATAGAAGAGTAACCAAAGCCCTCTTGATCTTCTTAAGAGGTTGTCTCCCCCACTAGGTTTATCAAGCCACTTCTGTCCACTACCACTCCAAAACTTCAATTCACAGGTTCAAACCAAAATGAGGATGCACATAGCAGCAGAACACAATTATGGGCATAATGAAAATCATTTGTACAGTGACAGGCATGAAAATGATCCCCTAGGCTTCAGAAAAACGTGGGAAGGTTAAAAAAATGAGCAATGGAGGTTTGGAGAAAACCCCAGGTAGCAGAAAACGTTTTTAGGAAAAACGCCCATGGCAAATCGGGGACAAAATGAACTCCCTACAGTCCCAAATCGCAGCCCCTCCTTCCCAGCTACTATCCAAAACCAAAAAATGGGTTTTTGGGCAGGGAGAACCCTGCATTTTTGCTCAAAAACGTGATTGTAACTCCCAGCCTTCTCTATCTGCGTGAATGAGTGAAGACTGCCCATTCCCCATGGCTTTGGGCACCATTTCGTGGGTGTTTTCTTGCCCCACAAGCAAAAACACAAATTTCCAGGTTGATGGCTTGCCCATGCACGAAATTGGTTGCCATACTCCCTCATTCCCAAGGCATTAACTGCCTTAACCAATTTCTTGGAAGTATTAAATGATTGGGTGCATGAGACAAAATGGGTAGTTGGTGGTTTATGGGTTTCCCCATTGACACATGGATTAATACCATTGGCTCAAGGGTTTGAATAATTTCCCCCCCGTTTTCCTTGTAGAGTCATGCCCCATCTCTTTTGTTGCATTGCATAGCCGGTTGTGGGTTTTTCATTAAAAATTCGTAATTACATGATGTCTTATATACATTGTGCCCATCTCGCACAAGAACCATGGGCATCTATTTTAATTGCCGATACATAAACGCTAAATCAATGGTGGGGCCTTGTCCTTGAGCTCCTCACCATGATTAAATATCAGTATTTACATCATTTACAAAGGGGGTAAAAAATGGGGACGTGACACATGTGCAAGGTGAGCATGAGGACTGTTCAATGATGCAAGTGCTTGATGGTAACAGTGATAAGGGGATTGTTTGTAGAGCACTTGTTTCACACCAGGGAGATCATGAGATTTCTTTATGTTATGAAGGATCATTTGTGGAGGATGTACTTGAGTTCATTCCACTTGGCCCTGACAACAGAGATCCTGAGATCATTTCCTTGGGATCAAGCAACATAGAGAACTATCCATCTATGGATAGATGCATTGTAGATTTGATGAATTTAGGAGGTGAGAGCACATCTTATGATTCCATTGACATTCCTTACAGTTCCCCGTTAGATGAGCAACATCCTATGCACATTTGGCTACCATTTGATGCCATTCATCCACATATGGATTAGGTGGAAGATTACATAGCACACATGGAGATACCTTGTAGAAAGAGTTCTGCTCATGTTAGGTGGAAGATAGTTGCGCAAGCAAGTTACCATGAGGAGATTGGCATATAGCATGTTAAGTCATTTTCCTTGCACAAGGAAGAACTGAGCTTTCCTTTTTGGAGGAAACTCACACCTTTGGATGAGGCACACTAGTACATTCTTGTTGGACCAACCAACAAAGGAGACCATGCATCTATTGTTTCAATGAGTGGATTTTGTAGAGAGTTGCAGATGGCCTACTTTCCTTCATTCCTAGTGCCTGAGGATGTGAAAGGAAATGTTTATTTGATGGAGGGACCATTTCTATTGATGCTTCATGAGAAGCAAAAGACACATTTGTATGCTTATCAACTTGATTTTGATCACTCAGACACACCTGTGGTACACCTTTAGTATGGTGAGCAGCAGTGACATCTACTTGTGCCACTCCATACTTGTCTCATGCAGAACAATGTAGGGGAGTTCCACTCGATATTTTTCGATAGAACATGTGATAGCAATGTGATCCATGGGACTAGAGTCCTATTTGTATATGAAGATATTCATATTTTGTTGGAGAGGCTCATATGTTTATTGATGTGCATTGGGGGTGACAAAATTCCAATATGGTGGATGGATCTTGGCATACCATGGAGTGATAGATTGTCACAATTAGCGGTGATGATGGATGGTATGCAACAGAGACCATGGGATCCAAGCATTGATGGATTATTTAAGATGCCATTGATGTTTGGAGGATATCAACACAAGAAATGGGATCCTGGTATTGCTTGGTTTGAGTTTAGTTGTTGGAATTGGAGCAACAATTCGGTGGATAGGATAGGAGCAACAGTTTTTTCTATTAGACACTTTCAACACTTAGAAAAGTTTGTCCATTCAGCGTTTTATGCAGAGATGTGTTAAAAATTATATGTTGATACTGTTTCTGCCTTCGGCACTTACTGCCCTAACATTTTGTTTGTAATAATTAATTATTGTTATATGAATACGATTGTTGTG
The DNA here is from genome assembly GCA_027924585.1 of Larix kaempferi. NCBI lineage: Eukaryota > Viridiplantae > Streptophyta > Pinopsida > Pinales > Pinaceae > Larix > Larix kaempferi. The sequence goes on from BSBM01000704.1 coordinate 1,014,379, forward strand.
ACTATTCGGGCCCCGACCTATAAATGCATTCTCGATTTTACACAGTAGGTTAACTTGATTTTCTTAGAGTGTATCGGCCATATCAATGATAGTGATTTTACCTAATTTATAAGAAATTTTTTATGTGTTTGAAAACTATGTTTATATTACTCTTTTAAATTCCTGATCTATTATAAGAATTGCTATGAATATTGCAGTCGTAGTCGAACTAAGCCTGAGAATATTTTTATTTAAATGTTAATGTATTTTGGAAAAAAATGATCCCGGATGGGTTTTGAACTCTTGACTTCAGTATACGTCTGACCTTGAATTCACGAATAACTATTTATTCATTTATTTTCATTTATACTGAGTTGATTACGAGTAGTGAATAGATTCAATTTCTACTCTAAGTAGGAGTAAACCCTAACTTATGATGAGTCTTTGGTTGAGAGCTTGGTTGGTTTTCATAATTATAAATGGATTATTTTTCTATATTTTAATAATGTACAATCGATTATAGAGTAGTATTGTTTGTTATTCAACTAGGCAATGCTCTAATTCTGGATAATGTATAATGATTCTAACTCTGCCAGAATAGTTTGTTATAATGTTATTATATACTTATTTCTTTTCAATTCCTGATTTATCTACAAAATAGAAAAGGGATTTGATCCCGATTTCAGTTTTCTAAATAAAATTCTTATTCGAGTCATTTGCCTATGAACTGTAAGTTGGAATTTTGGTTTATTTGATGATTTTATATTAACTTTGTATACCTTGGTTAATATCTCATACTTGATATGGTATTCGATATTTATACTGAATATGTAATAAAATAATATTTACCTAATCCTAGGTTATGTATAAGCATATACTAGGTTTGAATGTAAGTGTGTAAAACATGCTCATCACAGGATATGATTGTTTGTATAAAGGATGCATCTAACATTTATCTGGTTCATAATTGGATGTTCTTTGCTCCTAGATAATATTCATAAAACCGTCTTATGTTTACAGTAGTAAAATCAGCATTCTATTTATCATAAGAAATCATTTCAAATATATCTACTAAACAACTTCTCTGTACTAGAGTACATCACTTCGGTGAAAGGAAAAATACAGAGAAGGTTTATATTCATCATTCTAAATTCCAAATCTTAATCATTCAATCATTTAAGTAGGAAAAATTTATCAATTCAATACTCTACTAGATTTAACAGCTAGTTAGATATCTTGACAACATTACAACCTAATAACAAACTTTCATAAATATGTAGAAATGAACTATAATACTGAACCAAAAACAAATGCAGAACCTGTTTAACTATGTAGGTGGACAAACATCCAAAGAAGACCATTCCTCCCAACCGTCTCCTAGAAGCAGCCAAATTACTTGCTTCAGGACCCCCGAGCCTGTTCATTGAACCACCAGGACGAAGACACTATCTAGAAGCATGTAGTAGACTCTTTGTATCTCAGCAATCATGAAGACTTGCATACAGAACACTCTCTGTAACTCAGCAGACTAAATATTACAGTCCTTACACTGCAACTCATTCTAGCATTCCCCTCATTGAATCTCTTGTGTGCTCAACTTTTCAGTTTCCAACAATCCACAAGGTAAAAACTAGTGAGCCTCCTGCTCAATTCGATGGATATAGGTCTTCCTAGGTCTTTGGGCCAGTTAAATCATTTAATGATACAACTACTCAGTTCCACCTTCCTTGGGGAGCACGACCACATTTTTAGGGAAGTTTCCTCCTGCAACAACTAGTAAGTGAGTGCAGATGCTACCACTTGTAAATTTCCTTCTACACCAACTCATTCCTCCTATTGGGTTAGTGAACACTCTTCAACAGTCCTCCTATGGGCCAGTTAAATCATTTAATGATACAACTACTCAGTTCCACCTTCCTTGGGGAGCACGACCACATTTTTAGGGAAGTTTCCTCCTGCAACAACTAGTAAGTGAGTGCAGATGCTACCACTTGTAAATTGCCTTCTACACCAACTCATTCCTCCTATTGGGTTAGTGAACACTCTTCAACAGTCCCCTTTGGATGACTGTCTCCTATTTTAATTTATTAAATAATAAAAATATCCAATTACAGTCATCTTTGACCATCCTTGGTCAATAACATAAAACTTTACAATAAAATTTACAGTAATGTTTTTCCTCATCATAAAATGTTTTCAAGTCTAGGTAGGTTACAGGTTAGGTGTACACCTAAGTGCAGATGGCCCTCTCAATGGGTTACACCCGACGGCGAGTCGATCCTGGTTAGATCCAAGACCAACCCCATGAAACTCACTAATGTCGAAGTAGTTTATATGTAGGCCCAACACAAACTTTGCATATAGTTTTCGAAGGAAATAGAGTGGGACCTCCCTATTGTTGCATGGAAGTTTGTTAAAAAACGTGAACCATCGACTCATCCAGTTTTGTCTCCATGGCTCATAAGTGCGCCAATCCATGCAAAGGAGCCTTTTGCATGGACTAGGGGGTAGGTTAGTCCTGGTGTCAATGAAAAAACTAACTAGAGTTTGTTTCTAGATGTTCAAATCTTTGATTTGGTCTCTACTGAGACTAGTGGAATAATATGCTCTCATTCGAGCCCTATACTCGGTTATGCTTGTCAATTTACCATGAGCATTGTCAATTGAGGCAATGATGCTATCGAGGGATGTAGCTAGGGATAGTCTTGATGCTTCCGTAGTCGTTCTAAGATCTTGAACCAAGTGTTAGAAAAACAGGATCGCAGAGCAATAACAATAAACAAGATGCAAATACAAATCACATAAAGCACATTGCAAGAGAGACACCAATATAACATGGCTCACCCAAGATGGGCTACGTCCATGGAGAAATTTCTAGTCCTTTTATTATTATACCATCCAACAAATGAAGGGATACAACCCGCAGCACATCTGCTTTACTCTCTTCAATCTCTCTTACACAATCACAGGGATCTTTACAATGCTACAATACAATACACTGATGTATTACAATGTCTTCCTTTTAAAGGGGAATTACCATGGGAAAATACCACGGGCTACCCAAAACCATGGGCCCATAATCTGTTGGCCAACAAAACAACCAAAAAATTTCTTTGTGGGCTTCGCTCAAAGACCCCTGTGGGGGGGTGAAGCCCCCTAACACCCCCCTATTGGGGTGAGTTTACAGTCCACTTGCATATCATATAAAACTGGGGTACAAACACGGTTGAACAACATCTCCGAATCAGGGAAATCAGGTTCCCCAACCAACACCAAGCTTCTTAATTGTTGTAAATTTTGATTTATTTGGGTTTTCGTGCTTTGGTTCTCCTTAGGGTGAATGTTTACTTCAGGGTTTTCCGTGGATGGGTTGTTTTTGGGGGGGTTTGGCTCTTGGTTTTATTCCATTGTGATGAGGTAGAGATTAACTGCAATTAAAAAAATTGAATTTGTTACAATATTGTATGAGTTTTATGGATGTTTTATAATGTAATTTTTTTTTAATTATTAAAATATTTTGTTAAAAGCATTGAAAATACAAAAAAAAATTATAATTGGAGCATGAAAATCTACCTGGATGATTGTTGGGGGACGTTGGTAGAGGGATTGGTGCGTGCGCGCGGTCTTGAGGTGTTTTTTGACAATGTTAAGCTGGCGAAATCGGGAAAGGTGGGTAAGAAATGGACCTCCGCCCAATTTTTAATACATAGAGAAGCACACACGCACTATTAACGCGTGCACACAAATAGTGCATGTGCATTAATTGTGTGCACGCTAATAGTGCATGTGCGCTCTTAAGACCTACGTGGATGCCTATCTCGCGGTTCGAGAGTTTACCAAACCGTTGCACGCACGCGGTTTTAAGAGTGCGTGCACGCTATCTTTTTTTTCCGCTTGCGCACTCCTGTTGCAATGGATTTGAGGAGCATCTTCGTGCATGCTCCCCCATACAAACCATAAGCAAAACTAGGTCCAAAAGCTCATATACATGAAAATACTGCAAATAAACCCATAATGAAATAATCATCACAGACTACCAACCATAGCCATATCAACATGAACAAATTCAAGTTTGAAAATTTTCATATACATCCATATAAAATCATATCTCAAGGTTGTCATCTACAGCTATATAGATCATAAGCAAATCAAATCCATGAGCACATATAATTCCAAGGATGCAGTAAATACACATAATAAAATACTTATGTGATTAAGGGACAACTAACTTCAACTAGACAACTTTCCACCTACCCATAAAAACACACTCAATTCAAGCCATACTTGAACAGGTCACCCCGAGATGAGGCCATAAATCCAAAGGAGAGATACTCAAAAGTAAAATAAATATTAGTGAAATCAAATGTAATGTTACACTAATGCAAATATATTTTAAGATATATAAATTTGTAAAATTTATATATATAAAGATGATAAACATCATTTCTTTTAAGTTCTATAGTTTTGTTTAAAAGAAATTTTAAAACTAACATTTGAGGAATATTTAATGTGATTTCTTTTATTTATTTAAAAGTATTTATTAATTTTAAGTAACATTCAGCAATATTATTTTAATCATTTATTAAAAATGATGTTTATAATAATATATTTGTTAATTCTTTATCAAATTTTTATTGACAAATTTCTAATATAAAAATAACTAAAATACTTTAATCATTAATACAATAGTAGAATAATATTTATTTTGATTCTTTTTATTTATTTCATTAACTTATAATTTTAAACATTATTATTATAATAATAAATATTTAATAAAAATGATATTTAAATTTTTTTAATTTTTTAATTTTTTATAAATTATTTATCATTACATATTAAATATAAATTATTGTAATAATTAATACAACTTATTAAATAATAAATTATTCCTAATCTAATTAAATAATTATTAATTTTTATTTATTAGAACTAAGAATATATATATGGTTTGAGATAAGCATGCATACATTTTTAGAATTTTGACAAATTAAAAAATTAAGAACGTTAACTTAACCAAAATAATTATGAAAGAAAATGTTTTTAATACTTGCATTCTTACTATTTTGAAAATAAAATATATAAAAAAAATTATATTTAATTATTTATATTTATTAATTAAACTTTTAATTTTTTAATATTTAAAGTTTATTAATAATTATATTTAATAATTAAAAAAACATACAATTTATTTTTTATTTTTTTAGTTATTACTCCGAATAAAATATTAAATAACCTTCCTTATAACAAATTCCAACTCTCGTGATTGACATCTCTCATATGAGTTTGCTTTGGAGTGCGATAGCATCAGAGAAATCGCAGTTTGGTCAAATGTGCGGAGAAAATTGCAGAGGGACCCAGAAATATGTCTGGAAATTTCGTATATGAGATTAAATAAGAGCCTTTAATTCGGACCTCCAAGTTGTTCCTATTGACAAGTCGATCGAAACCCAATTGAAAGAACGTCGGATGGCAGAGGGACCCAGAAATATGACAGAGAACAAAATATGGTGAAAGAAGTCGGCAAATGCATAGAATACTTTGAGAAAAAGAAATGCCGTGTTCACCCAAACGACTTGACTGGAATTGGAGTTTAAGAAGTCGGCAAATGCATAGAATACTTTGAGAAAAAGAAATGCCGTGTTCACCCAAACGACAGACTTGACTGACTGAATTAAATTGCCCAATCAATCGCAAAATTCGCTCAGCATCGACTTCATAATGCGAAGCGTTGTGATTGTATAACTATATATAGATAGCCATGGAGACACCACTCACATGCTCAAGTCCGATCTCATCTGAGAAAATGGATCACAACGCTCTTCTTCTTGTTCTCATAGCACTGCTTGCCTCTCTGCCTGCAGCGACGTCTATTAATTACTCCACCTCCCACCCATATTCCCATCCTGCTTTTTATGATCATCACATTCCACATCATTCTGCTTATGAAGGCATGGTGAAGGAAGGTGAAGTCATATTATCCTCAATGGACGCCCACGAGAAAAGGGACCTCCATGCTCTCTTGGCGTTCAGGAAGGCCGTTACATCGGATCCATATGATTGGCTGTCCAACTGGACGGCTAAGAACGCCAAAAACATGTGCTCGTGGTATGGTGTTCGATGTAGGCAAAACACCAGAAGAGTTGTCGCCATACAGCTTTCTGCAGGATTTTTAGAGAATGGATTGGGAGGCACCCTTTCTCCGTCTCTCGGCAACCTCTCATTGCTGCGGACTCTCAATCTTTCTAATAATTGGTTCGATGGAACAATTCCACCGGAGTTTGGCCAGTTGAAAGCCTTGGGAGTACTTGACCTGAGCTACAATTTTATCAATGGTTCTATTCCTGCCGAATTGGGCTTGCTCGAGAAACTGCACACCTTGAATATTTCTCTTAATTATGATCTGAGTGGAAGAATTCCGCTCAAGTTTGGCCAGCTTAAAGCGCTACGAATACTGGACCTCAGCGGCAATATGCTCGGTGGTCCTATTCCAGTCGAGTTGGGCCTGATGCAGAAGCTAGAGTACTTGGATCTAGGCGGCTACTACAACAATTTCTTAGGCAGTATACCACGTCAATTGGGTAATTTGACACAACTCAAACATCTGGACCTTGGCGGTAATATACTCAGCGGTCCTATTCCAGTCGAGTTGGGCCTGATGCAGAAGCTAGAGTACTTGGATCTAGGCGCCAGCAAGCGGGATTACATGTACAACAATTTCTCAGGCAGTATACCACGTCAATTGTCTAATTTGACACAACTCAAACATCTGGACCTTGGCGGTAATATACTCAGCGGTCCTATTCCAGTCGAGTTGGGCCTGATGCAGAAGCTAGAGTACTTGGATCTAGGCCGCAGCCAACTGTATTCCCACTCCAACAATTTCTCAGGCAGTATACCACGTCAATTGGGTAATTTGACACAGCTTACACATCTATCAATTTCTAGTTTTAATATTTCCAGTTCTATTCCCTCTGAAATATTCAGCCTTCCCCTCATCTATCTATCTCTTTCTGTTAACCTCACAGGGAGCATACCTAAACCCATTGCCAATTTGACCAAGTTGACTTACTTAGATCTCTCTCATAACAATATCACTAACATCCATGCCATTGCCAATTTAACCAAGTTGACTTACTTAGATCTTTCCTATAACAAAGTCACTAACATCCCTCAAGAGATTGCAAGTTTGACTCAGTTGACCTATTTAGATCTCTCTCAAAACCAACTCACTGGTAACGTACCTAAAGCCATTCTCAATTTGACTCACTTGGACACATTACGTCTTTCTTCAAACATGCTTAATGGTAGCATCCATAGAGTGACTCTGACTTTGACTGAATTAGTTATTCTAAATCTTGGTGGTAATAGATTTAGTGGTATCATCCCTAAAACCATTAGCAATATGAGTAAATTAGTTAGTCTATATCTTTATGATAATAAGTTTAGTGGTATCATTCCCAAAACCATTAGCAATTTAAAGAAGCTTGAAGTGCTTTATCTTTCTAATAATAGTTTGATAGGCACAATTCCAAGAACTATAGGAAAGCTTCATTCATTGTATGACTTAGATTTAAGCTCAAACAAATTAAATGGGAGTATTCCTAAAGCCATCACCAATTTAAAGAATCTTGAAGTACTTTATCTTTCCAATAACAATTTGATAGGCACAATTCCAAGAGCCATAGGAAAGCTTCATTTATTGCAATATTTATATTTGGACTCAAATAATTTAACCGGACATATCCCATATAGCATAGGTAAGCTAAAGAATCTCCATTATCTAGACATAAACAATAACAGTCTTTCTGGTAGTATTCCTAATAGTATTAGTGGTTTGGTTTCACTTAACTTCTTATATCTCTCAAAAAATAACTTGGAGGGACAGATTCCTAATGGCATTGGTAATTTCACTTATATGTCAGTTTTCTCCGCTCATTCTAATAACTTTTCTGGGACAATTTCTACATCTTTGGTCAATTGCACTCAGCTTGTGCTACTGGATTTAAGGAAAAATCGATTGACAGGCGAGATTCCTCAATACTTCACATTTTTTCATGACTTGCAAGTTTTAAGCCTTGGTTATAATCATCTACATGGTCATATTCCTCAGCATATCACAAATCTCACCAAGTTGCATGTGTTGGATTTATCCAACAACAAATTCAGTGGAAAAATACCAGTGCATCTTGAGAGACTCTCAGGATTTACAAATGTGTCAAGTAATGATGAAATCTCCGATGAGCTAGAAATTGTCATAAAAGGGCATGAGTATACTCTATCATATATGTTGCCTACAAACACTATATTTGATTTGTCTTGCAATAATCTTATAGGAGAAATCCCCTCAAGCATAGGTAGTATGAGCCAATTGCGATTATTGAATTTATCTTGGAATCAATTGGAAGGCCAGATACCAGGATCTCTTAGTGGGATATCTACTTTGGAGCAGTTGGACTTGGCAAAAAATAATCTGAGTGGACCAATTCCTGAAGAGCTCTCTAAATTACATGAGTTGGCCGTTTTTGATGTTTCATCAAACATTCTTTGTGGGAGAATCCCCACTGGAACACAATTTTCTACTTTCAATGTATCTTCATATCAAAATAATAAGTGTCTAAGGGGTTGTCCTTTAGATTCATGCAATGAAAATGAAAGACAAGCACAAACAGGTGACAATGATAGTAAGGGTACTAATGTTGAAGTGGGATGGCTGAGACATGTGGATGAAAACATGTCATTAATAGCATTGGGGATAGGAATGGGAATTGGATTTGGGGGAGTGGCTGCTCTCTTTATTTCATGGGAGAGAGCCAAACATTGGGTGATGCCTCCAAACATGCCACAACCCTCTTTGGGGGTATACCGATTTCCTACATAGGCATGGTCTCCTAAACCTTGGGGTTTAGAGAAAAGAAGACTACTTGTATTATGTATAGCAAAGTTGTAACCCTTATACAATTTGGAAATAAAATTATGCTTGTATTATTAATGTTAAAAAGTCAAATGGAGGATAAATCATTGTTTCCAATATTATTATGGGGTGCATTAAATACCTAACAAACTCATGCACATAAAGTCAAACTAAAAAGGGACTCTAGTTGTATTTTATATTATACAAGTGAAAAAGTTTATAAACTTAATTATATAAAAGAACTCATGTTTTTAAATCATCTTTAATCTTTAATAAAAGCAAATATCAAAGTCTAATAAATCAAGGCTAAAAGAATACTTATATCACATAGAGTATTTCGTATGTTAATAATACATAATTCAATTCCAAGAAATAATAACATTTTTTTCAATAATTTTTACAAAATTATAAAAAAATAATATTCTTTTTTAACAAATAAAACAATATCCTATCATACTTAAACACTCAAATTAAATAATAATTTTTTTATTAAATATAATTTTTTTTTTCTATAATTTTTTTTATTTTACAATTTAATAAAAATTATAATTTTAAAATAAATTATTCTATCATTTTGAAAAAAACAATGTTCTTCTTTTGCCACACGGATAAGTAATAGATACCAAATGATTAAAAAACGTTGTAACATATTTTTTCAAATGGTTAAGTGCGGGTTATCCTTCTACATAACCCATAACCCTTAATGAATTCAGCGTAGTCAACTAAGTTTCCTAAGTTAAAGAGAAATGAAACCTGAAATCGAAAATGTTGATTGAATTACATTTAAATAGTCTAAAAAAGCATTACACAATATAAATTATATGTAACAATATTGATTATATAATTATATAAAAATATTTTATGTATTTATTTAAATAATAGGAATTAATATTATTGATTGTAAATATTAATGGTATGTAACAATATTTATTATATAATTATATATAAATATTTATGTATTTATTTAAATGATAGGAATTCATATTATTGCTTGTAAATATTAATGGTATGTAACAATATTTATTATATGATTATATATAAATATTTTATGCATTTATTTAAAGGATAGAAAGTAATATTATTGCTTGTAAATATTAATGGTATTGAGAGTCATTAGGTGTTATTTTAGTATAGAAAACATGATATGATTAAAAATAAAATAAAATTTTTATGTTGAATAATAAGTTATAAAATATAAAAAGGTAATTTAAAATTTTTATTTTGGTTTATAAAAAGTGAAAATAAAATTATTATAAATCTATCTTCAAATTTATCAAGTATAGAGAGGGATTTAATTTATTGTGGTATAAAAAAATTAAAATTAAAAATTTATATCTTAAAAAAATTTTGATCTCTCCTCTCTAGTCTTAAAGTTTTAATATGGTATAACAACTATGCCTATAAAAACTTAGAGGTTTAAAATAATAAGTTTATTCCCTCTATAATATCATCCAAGTTGTAATATGTCTAAGCCAGGTATAACCCTCCATATGATAGCTTTAGTCTACTATGCATCTTCATTGACTATATTGACCTACACAATGTAACCATGATATGACATCCTGGCCATGGCCACCACTCCTATGATAAATCTCCTTAGGAATGACACTACACTATACTAGATCCACATTTAAAATGTATCTAAATTATTAAAAAAATTAAAATCTATCAATCCAATATTTTTACTCTATATTAATTATAATAAAATTTAGAATTTAATAATAATTTGTTATTCTTATCCCATTAACTTTTCATTAATAATATTTCTTTTAATTTATTTATTATGTTTTTTTAAAATTTTGTAAGATTTTTTTACAAACAAATTACAATGATGTGGACTTTATTTGAAACTATTACTTATTGCATTCTTATCCACAATATATGGACAATTGATTATGCCATTATATAAAATTACATACTTATTTAAAATATAAGTATATATTAAAAAAGGTATTATCTTTTAGTTAAATCTTCATTTGTGATATTTGTTTTAGTTTATTAAGTTGTGTAAATATACTTTAATAAAGTAAAGTTATATAAAGTGATGTTATAAGCAATGCAAATCTTGTTATGTTTATTTAATTGAAAATTTATGTTTTAGTTGTTTTTTAAATGTAAAAGTACAGTAAATTTATTATTACCATGTTCATAGCATGTTTAGTTAAATTGCAATATATAAGTAGAAGTATAGTTAAAAAGCTTTTATCTTGTTTTAGTAAGTGGGAGTGTAGTTAAAAAACTTCTATTGTTTTAGTTTAGTTTTTAACAAAGTGTTTCAGTGGAAATACATTATTAAATAAACAAATAATTCAGTCATATATACAAAATGAAAATGTTAGGATCATAAGTTCATCAAATATTGTAGTTCATTTCAATTTTTTTTTTTCAAAGATGGGATCACATAACTTAGACTTTGATTTTAAATATTGGTTATTTTGAAGTATTTAATCTTTTTGAATGTAATAACTATCCAAAATTGGTCTCATTAGATGTTAATAACTATCATCGTTATCAATAAAGGCTTAGGCTTTGGTTTACTCAGTAAAATCTAGATTCTTTGGCTAAAAATTTAATCGAAAAAGCATATTTTTTTTCTAATTTACCATATGAAAATGTTGACTATGCTTAACATGATAATAGTATATGTTGGTAGTTATAAGCACCTCAATATAAATCTTGCAATAACCTATTAAAGATCAGGTCTTAATGATCCAGTTCATTATTATCTTCGTCTATGAACTAGAATATTTTCCAAAGATCTTTAGGGGAGGATCGCCTAAAATTTTAAGAACTACTCAAGGTGGATCTAGTTCTAGTTCATATTTTCTAGCCCCACTTATAATAGACATAGATTTCTTGACATGATGTCATTTTAGTAGTGAATGTTGGGGCATGACCCCATGCAAAATGTATCCTGACACTCTACTACATCCCGTAGAGGTCACAACGGAGGCTTTTAGTGTTACAAGATTGGAAAAAATTGTCAAAAAAACCTTCGCTACAACCTTCACTAATGGTAGAGGATGTTTTAATGGAGGTTATTATTAAGGAAATCACAAATACTCACAAAATTTGCTATCAACCTCTTTATTCCTTGTCGTCATGTCTTGTGTGCTGATTGGGTTCCATTTTGTTTTCTTTTCTACAGCATAACAATTGAAAATTAATATTTAATGTTGAATTAAATAATGGGATGTACATAATACTAAAAATCAATGATTTCATACATTTGAAGCACGTTGTTGTTGAGATGGCTCCTGCAATGCAATTATATCCATTTCCTTGACCAGCTCCTTGTACACTTTTTTGGATATCCCTACTGGCACATTTCGCATATCACCTTGTTCATCCTTTGGGATTTTCATAATCTTCCTGGAAATGTAAAATGACATTAAACTATTTTTCTGTTGATATGAAAAATAAATATAGCATAATTAGAACTATTGAAGGAAGGACGCTTTATAGTAGTTATAGATACATATTCTACATAAACATATTGTTTAGGAATATTAATTTTTCAATGTTTTTTTTTTGTATGTTTTTGCAATTGCAAGTCTGACAGGTCTCATTGACCATTGCTCTAGCAATGCCTCTTGTAGTTTACATATGACCTAATTCTTCTAATTATTTGATTGGTTTCTGTATTATAAGTGAAAACTGTGTATGCACGTTCTTTCTACTATATCCCTCATAGTATTATAAATTTATTTTCCCCTTCCATTAACTTCTAGCACCACTCCAGAGGAGCTAAGGACCAATTGATCATCATTTGCATCTTCCATAAAAAAAATTCTTATGACGACATTGACTTCTATTGATGTCAGTCCCTACATAACATTCTGTATATGTGAATTAGATTATTTGAAACATATGAGTGAAGATTATTAAGTACATTATTACTCAAATTTGAAGAAATAATTCATATTGACTTATTTTTCATTCACGTGATTCATCCCTTTGCAACTTTTCCATCAACGTTTTACATTCTTCTGGACTTAGATGGGTAATAATCTTATCTAGGTTCCTCATTTTTTGGCTCTTCATGTCACACATTAACCAATACATATTAGTTAACTTTAGAAATAATTCAAACAAATTAATTTAAATACAAAAATAAATTAAAAACACTTGCCTTCCTCGTAATTTTGGATGTGCTCCCATCATGTTGACTAAAGTTGTTTTTCATTGAACTCATACCGTGCATTTTCTATCAATAAACAACCTAGACCATTAAATACAAAAGCTATCAATATATTATACAAATAAATTACAGACCTTCAAAAGAGAAAACAAGTCTGATATCAGTGCGCTTTATCACATAAAACACCTTGGTGTGTGTATGTACACAAATGAACAGAGGCATTATATCAACATAGGTGCACCATGAATGACTGAAAACTATTTAAAGTTTTATGAAATAAAAAACGATGTGTTCCATTAGCAATGTGATATTCGTATAAACGCACCAGACACAAAGAACCACGAAACGAAAACTGATTTTTGTGTTTTTATAAAATAAAACATCATGTGTTGCATATCATGTCCATTGCACTTTCGTTATACCTGCACCAGTGCATTCCTATCATACAACGTACGAATATTGACGAATGCGTTTTTTTTTTGAAAAAAAAAACTTGCCAAGGCCAACATGGTTATGGATTCGACCAAAAAAGTGGCCCCATCTCACCCTTATATGCTTTCTATATATAATCACAGGATGATCAAATCTAAAATCCCTAAAAGGTGAAATTGTATTTGTGTATAACAATAGAGGGATTTAAACCCTAATGTAAAATTTTGCAGCCATATCAATGAGAAAATAAGGGTTGCAACATTGAAGGTAAGCATGAAGTTTTTTTTCTAAATTTAGTTAAACTCTAAATAAGATAATAAGATCAACAATAATATTTACATACTTTAAATTTTTATTATACAGTGTTTTGTTTGATTTACCATACCTAACAAATTTCGATCATTAGAATAATACAATTGCTCCAAACTCCTTCCACATAAGTCTCTCTTCCAAAACTCTCTCATGGAATTTTCAGAAAAAGAATGAATTAATGTTTAGGTTTTTTTCTTTTAAACACTATTTAGAATTAGTTTTCAAACTTAAAATTGCCACCCTTTTTTTTATTTAGGGAAAAAATAACTTGTGCGATTTAAAAAAAAAAAATTCAGCATTTCAGTGTGGTTGTGGTCATGTCACACTGGTGCGGTCATTCATGAAATGCATTGGACCTTTGAATTTCAATGCAACACTAGTAACATTAAAATCAACAACTTAAAAAAAATTGCATGCCACAGTGAGTGTATAATTAGGACGCCTCGGTGCACTGATGTTTATGAAATGTACGGTCTTGAAACATGTTGTAAAATGCATGTATAAATATCATCTACCAAATGTAGTGGATATTTTCTACTGTGGAGAATTTTGTGGATGTTCTTTCAGGGTGCATTTATAGCTTTTAAGCACGAGTGCATTTGGTATATGTGAGCACACAGATGCGTGTATATTTGAATAGACACATAGGTTTAATTTATAACTCCTATGGTTTTGTGTATCCATTTAAAATTATATATTCATATCAAATGTTCTTTTAGTATTCAACTACACCAATTACAATATTTCATAGTATATATATGTTTCTTAAACTTACCTTATTATTGCGAAATGGTTTCCAAACTATATTGGAAGTTAGATTTGAATATAGTTCTTGAATTGTTTTTAGGACTGTAGAGACATATATTGATTGTTGATTTGGCTCAAATGCAGGGAGAAGAGTTTGTATTATGAAATGGCCAATTCGTCAAATTCTTTTCTGGATCTAAAGGTGTCCAAAAACTGGATGGACTCAATGAGTGAGATTTGAAATCTCAAAGGTACACTGAATTGCATCTGAACTGGATACTCTAGGAAGAATATAGCTGAATGGATTCCAAACAATGTCGGCAACGCAACCCAGATATCTGTGGGAACATACAACTGGGGGTTCCAAATAGACTCACTAATTTTCTAGAGTCAGAGGAAATCCAGGGTCTTCGACCAATAACTGAAGGGATCGATACCCTGTATGAATCTCAATGGTGCGATAATGGAGTTGAAGTCGAACACGTGAGAAACAACCATTCTAAGGGGCACTAAGGACTCTTCTCGAATAGTTCGTAGGCACTCACCACTAATGGAGATGAGTCCAAGGTACAGGGAAATTTGGGTCTATCCTATGGAATAAATGTGTTGGCGTCGATAGAGGGAGACTTGCAACTACCAAGGAAATAATGTTTCCTTGATAGGAGCGCGAGGTGTACAACCAAGAGGTGATAGTACTGAATGTGAGACTGACACACTGTGGGGGGATAATGGGGGTCACAGAGTGGGAGTACTCAAACTTCCTTTGTTTAGTGTATGAGGGCAAGGCTGACTAGGCCACATATGAAACTAAATTCATGGAAGGGGATCATAGTTGAGGGATCAATGAATGTGGTTGCAATGGGGGAGACTCAAGGATGAAACTGATGAGGGAGATCAGGAGACTCCAACGGTGACAAATCGTACAATACTATGAACAAAGGAGACCATGCTGGGGGTGCTTCCATAATGTTGGGACTAGATAAGATATGTCATGGTGCTGAGAGGCGCCATTTGGGCCTTCTTCATGGTTTAAGGAGCTTGAAGAAGGGATGGAAGTGTGCTTAGAATGGTATTGTCGTGTGGATTTGTACAAACCCATGATAGTGCATGCTCATGGGTGCTTTCAATTTTAAGGAGTCTGAAAGCGATAAGAAGACTCAAAATCGTGAAAATGTATCGTTGTGTGGATTTATACGATCCCAGGATGGTGAATGCTCGTGGTCGCTTTCAATTTTAGAGAGTCTGAAAGCAATAACAAGAATCCAAGGGGGTTATTTTTCTTGTGTTAGTATCCAAAGCTCGAAAAATAATAAAAGTATGTAATGAAGAACTCTTCTAGCCGATGTGACTAGAGTATTGCTTTTTCGTAATTAGTCTATCAGGTCTGGAAAAGGGTTAAACTTATACTAGATAGACACCCTTTCAGGTACTTTAACGAGCATGAATGGAAACAAGATTTCTTGGTGATCTTTTCATTCTTTAAGGAGACAGAAAAGAGCTTAACAAAAACTCCCTGAGTGCATTTTTCGTAAAGGAGTTGCTCGGCCCGAAAAAGGGATAAAATCATACCGAATAGATGTAATAGCCAGGAAAGGAGGAAGTGTTCCATATAGGGACAACCATGGGAACCAAAAAAAGAATGTGTGGGGGGAACAGTACTGGGGCCTCCTTGCAAGTATATGAATGGTGTAAAAATAAAGCAATAACTAGAGTATGGATGGATCGAAGGGCTCATGGATATGTCGTGAAAAATAAAATGGAAAAAAAATGACATCGGCCTGTGTGGCATGCAAATCGAGGTGTCAAGGGGCATGGAAAAAATGATTGAATTTTTTTTATGTGAGAGCTAGAAATGATCTCAAGCATCATCACAAGCATGGAATTTCGGATCCGTCAGTGCAAACGGTTCGAAAAATGGAGGTCATATGACCCCAGAATGGTCAAAGCAAAAATTAGGGCAAAATGGCTAAATAGCAGGGGAGCCCACCTCCACATGTCATTTTCACTGTGCAAATTGGGAGGAGTGTGGAGGGGCCCAGAAGAGGGAATTTTGATTTCTCTCAATCTGACCGGTGGAATCCAATTATGTGACTTGTAGGTAAGTCTTTAAGTGATTTTTGACATTTTTCATGTCTTTTGGTTTGGATTTGGTCCTCTAGGGAGCCATGCCAAGCAAATATAGGGCACCACAGCACCGGAGCACGCTTTTTGAGAGAAATAATGTGCTTAGGGTACGGCTATGGGTCGTACAATCACGTTGTTGGGGCGTGACTGTGGACCCCATAATTGTGCTCTAAAGTGTGACTTTTCTTGGGAAAATCATGCTTCAAGCACGACTGTGGGCCACACAAGTGCGCTTGAGGAGCATGCTTTTCAAGGAGAAAAATGCGCTCTAGAACGTGCCTAGGGGGGAATGTGCTCTTTTGAACACGCATTTTTTTCGTAGTCTGGGTGTGGCGGTCCAGAGGAGGCCATTTTATTGTTTATATGGACCTGATGGGGGTTTTGTTTTCTTGTTGATAGGATTTTGAGGGTTAGTTGGTGAGAGCATGAGCTTCGGATTTTGCGTGATTCTATCCTGGACGAAGAGGATGTTCAGGACTCATTGTCCCGCTGTGGGCTGCCGAAGTTTGCGAAGGTGCCCCCAATGCATTCAACAATGTTACTGCTGAACAAGTTGGTAGAGTTTTGGGATGTCGATGTGGGGGAATTCATGATATAGGTGGAGCAGATAAAGATATCGCTCATAGATGTGTACTTCTTGATGGGGCTCCCGCGGTTGGGAATGATTTCAGATACCTAGCCAAGGAAGCCAAGTGATGTGTTCATGGAGGACTTACTAGAGCATCATTTTTATGCCACAATGTATGTCCATGACAATGCGATATTGATATGCGTCATTGAGATCCTGAAGACTCGGGCTATAGCGGAATTGGTAGTGTGTATACTGGGGTCAAACTCGCCCCATAGGATCTCTGGAGGGAAGATGATGCTGGTTGAGCAGACTTTAGCAGGTACCTACTTTGGTTGGGGCAAGATCTATTTGACCATTATTCAACGTGAGATGAACAAGGTGAGCCGTACTAGAGGGGATTTTTGCTTCCCTTCATTCATGTGCTCGTTCTTCTTTGAGTGAGTGCTGACGTTGTGACCACACTGAGTAGTGCGCGATGGGGGGGCCAATGAGCTGTGGATGCGGCGATGGGGCGAGATGATGACTCGAGGTGGTGGAGGACTAGTGGGCCGATTTTTTACCCAGGGGCTATTCACTCAGTGGTGGGAGCTCCCAGTGGTGATCGAGGACTACCCCTATGTTAGAATGGACTACAGGGGGGATCCAGAGCTACCGCGGCCTCCTGGTCAGGCATGGGGACTAGATGGTACGTATTTACTCAATTTACAGTATCATGTTTTGTATCTTTCATAACATATATGGTAGCTAGAGGTAGTTTTATGGCATTGAGACTAATGATGTGCTTTTGTGTGCAGATGTGGGACCGCAGCTTCCGGTAGGGTACTGGTCTCGGAGGGGTCGAGTGGAGGGCCTATAATCTCCTGCACGTGGGAAGCAACGACATTGGATTGCATCGATGAACATGGAGTCACTGCGGGTGAGGAAGGATTGACCTCCTGCTAGACGGAGTGGTGGATGACGGCTAGTAGCACTTAGATCAGGAGCTGATCGATATATGTTATGATGCTCCACAGGAGTGGAGACCAGTGATGCACAAGATAGCGTTGGCTGTTGAGGCGGTGAGAGCCATGGCACGGGGTGATGCCTTGTATGATGACAAGGAGTAGGAGACTGAGTTTGATGAGGAAGAGAAGGAAGAGGAAGAGGAGGAAGAGGGAGAGGAAGAGGAGGAGGAGGAAGATGAGGACGAGGACGAGGAGGACAATGATAATTTAGATGACTAGGCAGTTAATGGAACTACTCCCAATGCAATGAGCATGCAAGATATTTTGTATTCGGCTATTACTTTTATGATGAGCAAGCTATTGGGGATCCTCGATGTATTGATGTTTATGTTGTGATGTGGGAACTATGACATTTCTATGATGATATGTATATATATGCACGTGGATGTATTTTATTATGATGATGGTCCTCTTTTTGTTTTTAATGATGTTATATGCCTCTATGATGTATATATGCATGTGGATGGTATGATGATGAATTTGTATGGTTTACTTCCTACATGTTGTGATTTATGTTCCAGTCTAGAATATTATTAGCCATTTGGTCTACTACATGGTTCTGATGTCATGGGACATGAGTGAATGTGATTTATTCAAACTGTCTAATCATTTGTTTAGTGCGCAGGAACTTTCTAAAAAGGAAAGGATCTCATACCTCGTAAATGTTTTTGAGTTAGACGACAAGGAGTTGGGAGTCAAGAAACACACGAAAGTGACTTATGCCCAATTGGAGAGCAGCGGTCAGGAGACCGTTCACAGCATCGTACTTCTCTTGGTTGTTAGTGGCAGTTCCAATGCACACTCCGTCGAGGTGGATCAACTCGTGTGAGGGGGAATGCAATACCCAAGCTGCGGAGGCGAGGTTTGGAGACCATCTACTTGCACCGTCAGTGAAACCAACATAGAGTGGTGGAGCAGGATCCATCTATGGTCATGCATGGAAGCAAACTGTGAGGTTCAAAATGCGAAAAGGGAAAAACAAAGAAGGTAAGAAAATTGTACAACATGGACTATGGGGTCTGAAAAACGTTTTAAGGGTAAAATCGTTTGAGATACAACCAGTTGTGAAGGTTAGCTAAGGGGTGTCCCTCAGAATCGGTAAGGATATATTCCCCCTTGCCAAGACAGGTTTGGAAAATGTAGGGGCCTTTCCACATGGATTCAGACTTTCCTTTGTCGTGCTTGTCATGAGCTTGATCGTAAACAAACCCTAGGTCTCCTACATGGAAGGTGCGGGGTGGGACTTGCTTATCATAATTGGATTTGGAACGATGGTTGGTAGCTTCGCTGATTTGCGAGGCTATGGGTCAGTCTTTGTTTTCTTGGTCCAATAGGAGTAAGCATTGCTCGAGAGGTGAGGTGTTCGGGACAAGGTCAACAACAATGTGTAAAGCGATAATCTAACACTCAATCGGGAGAACTGACTCTACACTGTGAACCAAATGGAAAGGGGTAAATCCTGTGGTGGCCTTCATGGAAGTGCGATAAGTCCAAAGTGCTGGAAAGTGAACATGGTGATAATTGAACTTATGTTGGTTTATGGTTCATTGAAGGATTGTCTTCAAGATTTTGTTGATAGACTCAACTTGGTCATTCCCTTGAGGGTAATAGGATGAGGTGTACTGGTGGTGAGACTTCAAGAAGGTGTGTAATTATTTCCAAATAGTGTTTTCGAAGTGTTTTCCATGGTCAGATATGAATTGTTTAGGGACCTTGAACCACACAATGACATGGTTAAAGAAAAAGCGTGCCGCGTTCTCATCCTGGAAGTTAAATGTAGGCATGGCCTTGACCGATTTAGTGAAATAGTCAATAGCCACAATGATGTATTTACGGCCATTCATCGACGTTTGGTTACACTCCATGAAATCAATGGCCCGCTTACAGAAAGGGCCAATAGTGATGACTGGATGGAGAGGGGCAGGAGGGGTCCTGGCCTTGGGGGCAAAGAGTTGGCAATTTCGGCAATGTTTGACTTTGGTGATGCAATCAGTTTAAAGGGTGGGCCATAAATACCCAACGCGGATGACCTTTTGGGTAGTGTCCATCCAGAGAAATGGCCACCACATGCTCCACTATGACAATCATTTAAAACTTGTTCGGCCTCTTCATGGGTAAGGCATCGACGTAAAATGGTTTCGATGTCGCGTCGATAAAGGACATCTCCGATAAGGAGGTATCATGAAGCATGATGGCGTATGCGACGTCAATCATTGCAGATGAGGTTGGAGCAAAACTTTTGTATTCGTAGGTTTACCAAGATGTCGCCATACTAGGGGTCATCTAACGAGATGGTGAACAAGTGGTGGTCGGGAAAGTTAGTGATGATAGGTGGTGACGCTGACGAAGATGGTAAGTCAGTCATGAGGTGTGCCAATGCAAGGGATTTGGTACTCTTGGGTGTAACAAATGCTAGGTCATATTCTTGAAGGATAATTATCCATTTAGCCATGCATCCTTAAAGGAGGCGGCGACTCAAGAGATAGACCATGGGGTTGGAGTCTTCCACAACTGTAGTTCGGCTCATAAGAATCTAGTGGCATACCTTCAGAACCGAGAAGATGAAAGAGAGGGACAACTTCTCCTCATGGGAGTAGCGTAATGGTGGGCCAAACAATGTTTGACTTACGCAATAGATGATGCATTCTTGACGTGCACTATATTCTTGGACTAACACTCTGGAAACAGAATATTCGGATGCCAAAACGTAAAGGATAAAATCCTTCACAAAATCAGGACGTGAAATCAAGGGGGCAGAAGTCAAGGTTTGTTTGAGTGCTTTAAAATACGCATGTGCTTGTGCATCCCAAACAAAAGGGACATGGGTCTGAAGAAAGTGGAGGAAACCATGAACTTTTTTGCCATAGTCAGGAACGAAGGGATGGAGAAAGTTGGCTTTCCCTTGAAGGCTTTGTAATTGGCACAATGTGCGTGGGGATGGGAGGTCAAGGATGGCTTGAACCTTCAAAGGATCAACAGTGATCCCATTTTGGGAAACAATGAGACCCAAGAACTGGCCTGCAGTTATGCAAAAAACACACTTGAGGGGGTTCAAGCGAATGTTGTATTTGCGACAACGCAAAAAGACATGCCGGAGATCGTCCAAGTGGTTGGATCGCTTCTTGGATCGAGTAGTGAGGTTGTCCAAGTATACAAGGATAATGTAAACTAAGTCATGAAAGCAAAAGGTCATGGCCCACTAGAATGTGGCACCAACATTTTTAAGGCCAAATCGCATAACTCAATAGGCAAAGGTTCCCCATGGAGTAGTAAATTCCATCTTATATTGATCTTCTTTGTGAATTTTAATCTGATTATAGACAGAGAAACCGTCCATGAAGGAGAGAATCTCATGACCCGCACATGCATCAACAAGCTGATCGATGAAGGGCATAGGAATGTTGTCTTTGGAAATAGCTAAATTCATATCACGAAAATCAGTACAGACACGAATGGTGCCTTTTTTTTTGTTAACCAGCATGGGATTGGACACCCATGTGGTGTAAGCAATGGGATAAATGAACCTAGCTTGGCATAATTTTTCAATCACGACCTTCACTACGGGTAGTTTGGAGGGGTGAATGGGCCATTTACTTTGGCGGATGGGTGGGACGTTAGGCCAAGTATCAATGTAGTGTTCTACGATGGTAGGGTCAAGACCAAGCATCTCAGTATATGACCAAGCAAAAACATCACAGAACTCTTAGAAGAGCTTCTTATAGGAAGCAACTTCTTCGGGAGTGCATGAGGTGACTAACGTAATATTCTCAACTATACCCGGTATGACAGAAATATCGACCTATATGGTAGGTCAGATGTTAGCCATGTTACCTTCCTCGAAGGCATTATGAGCTTGGGTGGGGTTCTTAAACCAGTCCACTTGGCTATGGATGAAGTATTTCGTCTCGATCGAGAGTTGGTTGGACACAATAGGGGTGGACTCCTCAGGAATGAAGTAGGATCGACGATGCATATCATCCCAAGGGAATTCAAGTGCGGTTAGTGCTTCAAGGGTTTCTTCGTCGTTACGAAAACAATGTGTGGAAAGATCAGAAGAGGTAGAACCGAAACTCATTAGGATGGTTGGTTCACTGTTTGTGGAAATCATATAGATAGTATTAATCTCTTTTGAGGAGGATGATTCAGGTGGGTGAATCTCCTCAATGGTGGTAATGGATGACTCTAAAGAGGACTGATTCATTTCATGGAGGACCAGTCAATACTCAGGTAAGTCAGGAAAATGATGGGAATAATGGACGTAGATTCCGCATATGGCATAGGATTGGTTGGTACGCAGTGATTTGTTGCACGGTTGGGGGTTGGGTTTTAGGTCAACAAAAAGAATATTTGGGTAATCGTCCAACGTCTTGATGTGTTCTTGAAGTTTTGGTAATTGTGGACAATTAGGGGTGGCATCGCACAAAGAACACTTAGGAGGTGTGTGGAATGGAGGGGGTTGTTTCATGAGTTTTGTCGCATGTCGTGCAGTATGAGTTTGCGTGGTCTTTCCCCCAGTGTTCTTGGACTGTTGATGGGATTTGTTGGATAAAGATGTTGTCACCACACCGGGAGGTGGACGAGTGGCCGTGGTAATCGGTTGGACCGGTTGAAGGATGACTTGTGGTGTCAGAGTGGGGTTTGGTGCAGGTAAATACCACACAGGAAGTCCTAGTGTCAAACCAGGGAAATTCACCGTGTCCATGAAGGGCATACTTACTACCCATGATGGTGGGAATATGAACAAGATTGTATGGATTGGTGTGGCTCCAACATGGCTAGGTACCGATGGAGGTTTAGGAAGCAGTGGTGGTTGTTTTTTGGGGATTGATTGATTTGACGAAATGGTGCACAAATCAGAGATCTCAACAACCAACGGAGGAGATGGTATGGAACGAAAAGTGGAGACCATAGGAGTCTCTAAATGAAAGTCCAGGGCCCATGGTGGAAACCAAAGAGGTAGGTGCACTAAAAGCAAGTTCTTCAACCATGGGGAGAACATTCTCTGGCATAGCGGGCGCATTCATGTCATAGAAAGTAACTTGGTCGATTTTGACGACCCATCCCTCATGGGGGAACATCATACTGGGAAAGATCGATGAAGCAAAAGCCTTCATGGTGTACATGTAACTTCGTCCTAGGAGTAGGTTATAGTCGAGTTGTGCGTTGACGATTTCGATGTCAATCAAGGTAGTTTTACAAGCTAATTGGACTAGAACATTATCCAAAAGGCCTTGGGGCTGAGCCAAATGACCATCATAAGCTCATATGGTTTTCATCGATAGTTGTAGGGTAGGGGATCCGAGCTTCTTCCACATGAATGTGGACATAACACATGTAGAGGCACTCTCATAGATGATGCATCAATGGATAACAAGGTTCCGAATAGAGACAAAAACTTGGAATGCTAATGTGGAAGGCATGCGTGGTTCAGATTGGTCTAAATCGAATGCCATCATCTGTGAGTCGGACGGGTCTATTGCACCCATGGTGAACAATAGTGTTTTGTGCTATGTTGGGAAGTTCCTTAAAACTTCTAGGGCTAACATAGCAGTAGGGGACTAGGGGACTAGGCTAAATCATCCACGATATTATAGTTGGGGGGAGCACGAGAATTGGGGTTGTTATTAATGTGACGTAGAGGAAAGCGAGGAGCTTTAGGAGCCCCGTTGAAAGGTGCTGGGGATATTCAAATGGTGTTGGTGATATTAGCAGCCTTATCCATAGGAATGATTTCCGCAGCAGAACCATACCGGTTGCGGCATATTTGAAAGTTGATATCAGCCAAAGACATCATCAAAAGGTGATGTGTACCTGAGTCAATAGGTTGACTAACAGGTGCAGCGTAAGTGACTTACTGTTGTGGTGCTACAGCTACTTGAGGAGGTGCCAATGGCTAAGTGGTGACTACCCCTTGCGTGGGTAGGGAGTTCTGCAGCACCATGGGTTGTGCATGAGGTTGCGGGGGGTTTGGTGGTGCCAACGGTGCAGCATGTCCTTGGCATTGGGTATGATCAGTCCAAATTTGGTAAGGTTTCTCTAAGTGGGAACAATTGTGCGTATAATGGCCATAGACCCACAAATAGAACATGGGTGGTTCATGCGTAAGTTGGTTTTTTTACCTTGCCGAGGTGGTCGATCGGGATTTTGGTTAGTCGAGGAGGCACCATTATTATTAGGGGGGTTTGGTGGTGGATTGTCTCTACCAGGAAGTTGGTTGTTCATGCGGTTACAACCTCGTCCCCTATTTTGTTGTCCTTGTTGGTTTCATTGGGCAGGTTAGTTCTTCTGTTGGTTTTGTTGAGCATAGAATTTCCCTTCGGAAATAGGGGAGTTCTGCGGTGGATAATATGAGGGAGGGGCTTGAGGTTGTGCAGGTGTAGGTGTTGTTGGGGGATGGTAGTAGGAAAGTGTTGTGATAGGGGTGGTGTACACTAGAGGGGTATGTCTGTAACAATGTGTTGGACAAGAAGGTCCATGTATATGGGGGGCTTGGGCCCGGGGAACATAGGAAGGTGTTTCTCTTGAATGGGTTGTGGCGTGTGAAAGGTCGAGACCACTCATGGTGGAATTAGGCATAGGATTATAGGTCGAGGGGGTAGCAGGAGGCATATGAGTGTAAGGCTGACTACGAGATGCAACGTGTCCAATAATTCCATCAACAGCATGCGATGCCCCCGGCGTGTCGTTACGGGAGGAATCACTACAGGGAGAATCAGGTAAAATGGAGTAGAGGTAGCCCAACTGTGCGTAGATAAGATCAAACTGTTGGGATTTGAGGATGGCTTCTTCTTCGGTTTGGGTCCGTTTAGATGCCACATCCTTGGTGATGATCGGGATGAGGGATTTCAAGAACCAATCTAAGAAGATGTGGTCATCTATATTGATCTTTAATAAACTACGACATCTACACCATTCATGAATATGGTTAGTGATATGGGTAGCTGTGTTCTGTCTCTAGGATAGTAAAATCTTAACATCGGCATCATAACAGACTGGTAACTAGAAGAACTGCAGGAAATTTGAAGCGAGGGATGTAAATGTGGAATGGGTCCCATGTGGTTGTTCAATATACCACTTAGTTGCAGATCCAGTGAGTGTCCGTTGCAACAGGCGTAGGCAGATCGATTCATCCACTATGGATTTTGAGGAACGCCACAAGTGGAAGGACATGATATGGTTTTGGGGGTCCTCCCTACCCTTCCCTTCAAACTTCGAGATGTCTGAAGGGAGTTTGGTAGGCATGGGCAGCCATGTAGTTTCATGTTGGATTGGGTCGTTAGTCAATCGGGCCAGATAGGTAGGTTGAGGCTGGCCATGAATGGAAAACTAGCAGAAGGATGTGACATGGTCAAAGTGGGCTACGTGCTAGCCATGGAGGAAATCGTGGGGCCACCTCCACCAAGTGGTGGGGAAATGGTGTGTGTCATAATGAGGATCGAGGGACCGCTGGTAAGGGGTGGAGGGATCATGTAGGAAATTCCAGTTCCCCCAAGTGTACTATTGGTGACCAAAGGGACGGTATTCGGAATGGATCCTCTACCAATGGGTATGGAAGTAGTAACTGGAATGCCAGGTGTAGGCCCTGTGGATGGTATAGTAGGGATGGATGCTGAAATGGTAGCTAGGCTAGTGGTGGGACCATTGCCAATGATCCCTCTCGTAAAGGGGTTGGGATTAATTCCTACCATGGGGCTAGACATAGATGTGTATATGGGTAACTCTGATTCAGAATCAGATGTAAAATAAGGGGTGTTGGGATAAATATCTGGCGACAAAGTTGTGCATCTATGATGGGTGGTGTTAAGTCGACCATGCTATGGGGATAGTTTCCGTAGGCGACGAGAGTGTCTCGGTGAATCAATGGTGATGGGTGTAAAAGTGATAAATAGTTGTGGGAGACAAAATTCTCAAAAATCCTAGTGCAACTGTGTGTGCAAAAGGAGAGCTCTCAATAAAGACGATGATCGGGCCAACAATAGGCTCAAAAACACGTGCTGCAACAGGTGGAGCGTCAAATAAAATGGTCAAAATACCAACAAGCAACACTCATAAAAAATAAAAAAGGTAGACTCATTGACCGAATGGTGGTATAGGAGCATGCAAACACCTATCTAAAAGATATGAAAGCTCACACAAATCGTATCCCCTGCAGGGTGATGAAATATGTAGTTAGGCAATACGAAATGCAAAACCAATTTGCTAAAGGATATCCCTCTACCGAGAGGGGATATGGGTAAAAGAGTCTTAGAATAATGGAAACTAAGCGGCCCCGTTAATGGCACGTTCGGAAAGGTGTCCTACAGCTTCAGTTCTTTGACTGTCGTACACCCGGTATGGGAGCTAGCATGCATGATGAGAACAATGAGTTGGTGTCCTTCAGTACCTAATGGAGAGCAGTATTCCACTCAGACTTCTGGACCCAATCTTGCTACTTGCCCTCCTAAGGGAGAAGCCCTCCAAAAAATCTGAGTGAACCGTACCAATAAGTAATAGGGGATTTTGGCTCCCTAGAAGACAACAACTATGTCTTAAATGTAAATGAAAAAGGGGTGTTATTTGCATGCCTAACCCCAATGTCCTACCTAGCTACAAATTTATTTTTATGTTCCCCAAGTGGTGTTAAAGTTGGTTGAATTAAGTAAATTTTAAGTCTCACTTGGATTATGGTGACAGAGTGTGTGCACAAGTGGTGTGAACCCAAGATCATTGTATGATCAATGCTGAATAAAATGTTAAAAGAAACAAATGAGACTGAAAATAAAACTTTTTCTTTTTTATTTTTCCAAAATAAAAGATACTAACTGCTGGAAAATGTATGCAATAAACAAGCCCACTGAAATATGATGCAAGAGATAGCAATGCAGGAAGGATGCATGCACACTAAAATGTTTCAAATGCTACAGTAATCAAACAATGGAAAAAACTAATGGAAAATAGGTGCAGGAAAAGAGGGGTGTGTTGGTGCAGCCAAGGTCAAGAAAAAAAAAGAAAAAAAAGGTGCAAGGTGCGGCTATGAGGTAAAAATTCGCGCTCTGGGTGTGGCAAACTGTAGAAAAAATGTGCCGAAATAGAAGAAACAGGAAAAGGGGTGTGGGTCTGTGAAGAAGGGGTGTGGCTGGGACACAGGTTTTAGGCTCAAAAGTGCGTGGAAGGTGCAGATTTCAGGCGAACAGGCATACTTAAAGTGCATGTTTTGGGTCAAACGACGCAATGGATGCGCAAGTTACAGAACATAAAGTGCGTTGGAAGCGCGAATGGAAGGTCGAAATGTGTGCTTGAAGTGTGACTTCCTGGCCGAATTGTGCGCTAGAAGCGCGATGTATTGGCCGAAAAGCACGCAGGAAGAGCAGCTTCCAGGGCCAAAAACATGCTTAAAGCACAAGTTTTGGTCGGGTTTTAGTGTTGGAAGCGCAATTTCGGGCCTAAAGTCGCACTTGGGCCGCAGGTAAAACGCAGAAAGTCGTGGGTCAGTCCGTATAACGAAACTACTAGAGGGAACTGTGAAGGATAGGGCCAAATCTGCAACAGAAATATAATATGCAAGCAAAATAGCAACTATATAAACTAAAATAAACCAAAAATCGATGGGAACCGACCCGGTGGAGTTGCCAAAACTTTAGCTGGTGTTTTCACACCACCTCGTGCTAAAGAGCACCTACTAAGGATTTAGGAACCCTTAGTATCAGTTCATAACAATGGATCAAAACTAGAAAACAAGCAAGTGATGTGTACAAATAATAACAAAAAATAAATCTAATCTACAACATTAAAATGGCAAATCAACAGGAACCCATAAAATGAAATTTGTATTTTTTGTATTATATGGAAAACAAGGGTTTGCAGTAATGGTTACCTCATAATGATGAGGTGATGAGGGCCCTTGAAGCAGTACAAAGAGTAGTGTGTCAGGTCTTCAGAGTTCCTTTCTCTTCTCCAAATACTCAATGGATGGCCAATATTCCACTAGATGGGCACACAAGCTTGAAAGGGTAGGCTAAAGTGTTGTAGGAAATTTGGCAGCATAAGGAGAGTTGTTGTGTGAAATGGGAGGCCTCCACCACCTTTTTATAGTGATTTTGGGTGGTGGAGTATTGACCCATGGTTTTGGAAAACCAATGGTATTGGCTAGTGGTATTTGGTATTTTCCCTCCTTTTTATTTTATTTGGACTTTTTTTCCCTTTTTCTTTTCTTTTGTGGATTTTGGACCATTTTTGTGGGTTTTTAACCTTTTTTGAAGGAATTCATTTATTTTTGAGGGAAATAATAATTTTTTTCCCATTTGGTTACCAATTTAGGGTTTTTTGGGGTTTTGGAGGCCAAAAATGTAGGAAAAGTGGACAAATGGGTTATGTGACTAGGGAGATGAGCTAGTGAATGTTTTTTGGGTGTTAATATCTACAATAAAACCTTCAAGAAGTTTCCCTTCAATTCTATAATCAAACCCTAGAAACAATCATCCATAGACTTCATTTGTTTGCTTCAATGATTCCTTAACATATGTTACAGTTAACCTTGAACCGGGAATGAGTCAAATGTGTTAGGTCTTAGCATGTATTTTTTGGTCCGATGGTATTGTTATCCCATGGTATTGGCCCAAGGTATTGCATGTAATGAAGCCTATAAAAGGCTTGGAACACTCCATTGTGATGTGGCCTGGAAGTGAGTGGGTGAGATCACTTGGCCGAGTTGGCCGGTTTTTTACCAAGTTTAAGGAATATCTTCATTTGATGGTTTTTTCCCTCATGGGGTTTTCCAAGATATATTGTTGTCTCTTAAATTGTTTCTTGTTAATGGTTGTTATCTCATTATCTCATTATTATATATTCTCATTTAAAACCTAACAATTGGTACCATATCTCAAGTTAGCTTGTGTGAGAAGTAGAGGACGTGTTGTCTTTGAAGGAGAAAATACCCACATTGTTGAAGGAGAAAATGCTTTTTGGTTTGCTATAAGAGATGAGTGTGTATTTTTTTAAATGAGTTGTTTTATTTGTTGATAAGAAGGGGAAAATGAAATCATTGTTCCTAAATGAGTTGGTTGTTCCGACCGCTTAGAAGCAGATCCACATGAAGGGAAATCACTTAATCGATATCATTTCTAATCATGTAAACTGATCTAGAGGTGCTTCGACAAGGAAGAGTTGAGCATTAGATTAGAGGTGTCCAAGAATATCCACATGAGACCCATGTATCCTAGCTCGCGAAGGGGTTTCTTTTGTATTCTTATGGGAGGGATGTCATCGTAAGAGGAGAAAAGTCACATGCACGCTATGGAGAAACCATGAGGATCCATGCCATACTCACTGCCAATATGCTATGATATACACATGAGGGTCGGCATGGTGGTTTCATGGAGGTAACTAGTCCGATATCGACATGATGAGAGGAGTCGTTGATGTGTGCATTGGTGACTTTTTTAACGCCATTGTACAAAATGCTAGTGTAAGAGTTTTGGCATGCACAGGAATGAAGTTGAAAATATTCCATGCCAAGAGCTATGAAACCTACATTATTGAGGAAGGGATCCATGGGATAATAAATCTCAGTGATCTATGTACCATAAAGAAGAGAGAAATATACTTGTAGAACTAAAGTTTCTGGTTGTAAAATCCAAATCAAACCTTATGAATTTAATATTCATCTGTTGCTTCTATAAATACCCCTCTTGGTAATGACATCATTGAACCCTACTGGTTAATGTCTCTGATGTTGTTTACTGAGAGGGTGATGTTATCTTTTAAATGAATTTTATTTTGATGGGAGGCCTACTCATAGTGGTTGTGAATTCAACAAAGGATAGATGAATGGATTGATGTGTATCTCTTAGGTTGCATGAAATGATGGTTCATGGGTTGAACCGTGGTTAAAGGAAGTCATTTTAAGCAGTGAAAATAGAGTATCAATGAGACAATGTTGTAGTCAAGCAATGGCAATGTATGAGAAGATGACCATGGAAAAGCAAGAGGATGCAACAACGAATGGTCATGGTGAAGTTACCATGAGACACATGAACAAAAACAATTATAATGGAGTTGAAAATTGTATTGCATGTAAATGTGAATACGACTTTAAGACCTAGTTAGGCATGCATACCCTTGGTAACTCACTAGTAAAGTCATGTAGGCCTAGGTGATAAGGGGGCGAATTTGGAGATTCCTCGATTAAAATATTGAGGGGGTTGGTGATTTACTCCAAGCCAAGTTTAAAGGGGGAATTGTTAGAGTTATCCTTGACTCAAGAATGAGTCAAATGGTTTAGGTATTAGCATGTGTTTTTTGGGCCCATGGTATTGGACCAAGGTATTACATGTAATGAATCCTATAAAATGATTGTCACACTCCATTGTAAGGTGGCCTGGAAGTGAGTGGGTGAGCTCACTTGGCCTGGTTGGTCGTTTTTGGCCAAGTTTAATGAAGATATTCATTGGCTAGTTTTTCCCCTCATGGGTTTTTCAGGGTATATTGTTGTCTCTTAAATTGTTGTTTGCTAATGGTGGTTCTCCCATTATTATATAGTTTTCATTTAAAACCTAACAACATCATCATCATCTTGAAACCCCAGGCCATCCCAATATTGGAACCCTAGGTCATGACAATAACATTGCCATAGTCAATACCAATAACATCACGATAATCTATGACAATAACATCACCATAATCTATGTCAATATCATCACTATAATCTATGCTAATATCACCATGATCTATGCCAAGATCATCACCATAATCTATGCCAATACAATCATAATCTAGGCCAATAGCACCACAATTTATGCCAATAATTTTTTTTAAAGTACATGCATATTTATTTTTAATAAAAATTTAAAAAATATAAAAAAATGATTAAATAAATAAATTTAAAACAAAATAGTAAGTATATTTGGAAGTCGAAATACACCATAGAAATTCTAATACTTTTTACTGTGAATTATGTACTCTTTAGTCAATCATTGTCTACATTGGTACACTTATGAAATATTTAATGAGAGCTCCCAGTGTGTTATAAATTTATGTTATTTAAAGTATTATAAATGGTTTTTAAATTATCATATTTAAATAAGTTGATATTTTTGCATCATCAAAACTATAACATTAATAAGGAAAATTTAATTAAAAATGTAGAAAATAAATAATAAAAATTTCCTCTATATGTACATCTTTATATTCTATAAATAATTTTACAAAATTAATATTAAAATGTAAATGCTCCATATGAAAAAAGTTACGTGCTACACATGATATGATTCATATAATTATAATAAAATATGTATCCTAGATAATATGTTCCTTCTTTGTGTTGGATCCCAAGGGATATGATTCATATAATTATAATAAAATATGTATCCTAGATAATATGTTCCTTCTTTGTGTTGGATCCCAAGGGTTCTTATAGAGGTGACATATGATCATTGGGATGATACTTTCAAAGATATGATAGCTTGCATCATGGAATAGATAACAAAAAAGAGTAAAGGAATACCCAAAACACTCAATTGTAAAACAACTAAATAGTTCATACAACACATGGCTCCCTAAACCTATTCCAATGACGCATTCTTAAAGCAAACCAAACAAGGGTTCGTCCACAAGTCCCGAAACCCACCACAACATATACCAACCATAAAAAACAAAAACTAACCTAAAATTTACATAGTCAAACCTACAATACAATGTCTGAGAGTTATAAATATAAAATTTTACCTAAAATTTATATAGCCAAGCTTACAAAACAAAACAAGAAAACAATGTCCAGGAGTTATAGATATAAAATTCCATTATCCGAGGATTAGAATTTTAAATAAATATAGACTTATCACATATAACCTATTGTATTTATAAAAAAATGGAAAATGGGACCCCAAAAAAGTATCTTTAAAATATTTATAAGAATGTGAAATATTTGTGTTGTTTGGGGGAGAGTGTAATGTCCTCATTTTGGATGCACCATTGTTCACCACTAGGCAGTTTAGAACCCCCATGGATCCTAGTGGAATAATTGCATTAGTGAATAAAGAGGTTAATTTTGGCCATAGTCACTTAGGAAATTAAATAAACTATGGTGGACCTCAATTTTATTTTATTTAATAATTCTAATAAACATTTATTAGCTGTAATGGCCTAGGTGGCTCAAGGAGGGCGCATTGGATGAGGATAAATACTATGAGTTGTCCTCCTAAAAAAATATGGAAGGAAAAGCATCCCAAAAGCAACAACAATAGGAAAAGAAGGAAAACTAGCCCAAAAGCAGGAAAAGCATGAAAGCAACAAAAAATCAAAGAAAGAAAGAGTTTCCTAATTTTTGAAGATAAGAGAGATTGGAAAAAGTAGGAAAGAAACATAGGCTAAATTTAACACTTGTTGAGAGATGAGATCCACATGAGCCAACCACATTCCAAAGACATTATCTCCTAAAATAATAATTTAATTAGTATTATTTTATTATTTTCATGATAAATGTTTACAAAGGGAGGTTGAGCACTCCATTTTCCATCCTTTGCTAGTTTGTGAACTGAATCTTGAGATATTTGTGCCTCTCTGTAGCTTGGGTGATGTTCCCCTAGTTCACATTGGGTGATGTGCCCCATTGCATCCAGTAAACCAGTTGAAGGATTGTGAAATCTCTCTACTGGGGATTGAGGAGGAGGATATCCAGTCCTCTTTAATGATTTAATTGCAGAAAATGAAGTGAAGCTGCAGATATGATCGGAAATCCAGTGCATATTGGTCAAGTCATCCTGAAGAAGAATAAGAAGACAGTGAAGCAGTGCTCCAATACCAAGAGCCTCAACTAGTCAAGAGCTATCTTCAAGCAGTGTGCACTATGATACTTCCAGTGACTATGGTGTACCCTAGGGTGTTCTAGGATCACCTTATTTATTTCATGAACCAACTACAGTGGTGAAAAATTCCCCATCCTTGCTCTCCAATTCTCCACTTTTCCTTCTTCTTTGTAAAATCCTCAATATCTCGGGGTTTCTGGCAGTTTGAATGTAATAAACCGATGGAACCTCCACATGTGTGGTTTTACCTTGATACTGTAATTTTATATGTTATCATACCTGTTACTATCCAATATTTCAAAATTAGAGAATTTACAGAGTCATTTGAGTGGTCAGTTAACTAGACTAGCGCATTTAAAGGTCAAATTTGACTAGTTTTTTAGTTTTGAGCATTTAATGAACCCCTGTGTTTCTAATTTCTCTTCTGAAGGTCCCTCCATATAATTAATGAGTGAATGAACCCGTCTATTCCCTCATATCAGGAATTTGGGAGGATTTATACCCATTTGAACTCATCTGGAAATATCCTCCATCACTTGTCCAAGTGAAGGATTTTAAACACCTAGTTTATTTTATGTCAATAATATCTTAGTCAAATTAGTATATCAGGTCTAAAATAGTTTTATAAAAGTATTATCAGTCCCTTGAAGTTTTATTAACTTCCATACTGCACCATAAGCAGTAGAGTTTCCACATAAGTATTGGGGCCAGTGCCTTGAATCCTTTGGCCTAGCCAAAGATGTCTACCCAGGCATGACGTACTCTTGAAAATGCAGTTGTCAAAGTTAGAACCTTGATTCAAACTTCACATCATCCTTTCAGTGTGTCGAATCCATCCTCATAGATCCCAAGTTGTCAGTCTTGTGCAAAATCCATCTTTGGTGAGTCCAGTCCTACAAAATTTTGAGTTAGTGTGCCTAGACTACCTTGGGTACATTACAGAGAGATTCCAAATGCACACTGGAAACTCCACAAATTATAATAGAGATTGTAAAACAAATCATTGTATTCATAACTAGACAACATTCATTACTAGACAAAAAATAGTTCACTTATGTAGTCCAAAAGATACATGTAAGCATCCTAGTACACAAAATAGTCATTAAATACACAATACCACTCCTAATCCAAAATTTATAGGTGATTTGTTTAACATATTGTCATAGTGAAAACATAAACTGGTGAAAAATTCAGATATCTAATCAAAACTTAGGGTTCTAACCTAGAAATGGCATTGCATTCCACTTGACTAGTGCAAGAAGTATGTCTTGTGCGAGAATATGAATATAGAAAAACATGACTTTGATAATAATTTCAAGATATGTAGGGCCTCTAGTTCTCATTTCTTCATGTTATTATGGGAGATGGAACAACATGACTCAAAATCAATCGTGCAAATCTAAAGGGTGCATATCACATTCAAATGCATAGTTTTCACAAGAATGATTTTCTTCTCTAACTCTTTCCTCCAACTAGGTTTTCCAAGTATTTTTATCATCCATGGATAGGTTTCGATAAATATCTATGATGTCATTGGCATAATGTCCTAGTTCACCACATAATTTTTTAACTTTGTCTTACAGGCACAATAGTAGTTGTAATAGTTTCTTGGGATGTATTCAAGAGACAAATGAAAACCAAAGGCCCATCCATTTAGACTATTAGAGAAAGAATACAAAGAACCAATTGAGCCATAGAACAAAAGAAAAATTAAACAAGCATAATGAGTTCCATTTCTTCTGTTAACTTCTCCTTTGCAGTAGGGTCCTTGCATTTGCAACAATAAACTCTAAATTAATTCTCCCCCCAACAAAAATGCCAAAGGATACCAACCAAGAAAATTTAAGATCACAAAGTAGGTTATAGGTGGAAAGATAATGAATTTAAGAGCTCCTTGGATTCTCCATAAGTCATTATGTCAGTGGGACAAGGTAGGGTGATGAGTAATCTCACCCACTTTAATACCTTTATTTTCATGGGGTAGGTTGGAACCCTTTCCTTGCATTAAATATCCAAATCACTATAAGATTGAGTATTGAGCAACGACCTAGGTTACCCTTGTTGAAAAATGTAGCTTTAGTAGGATCATCTTGCATAAGTTTGGTGTGAACGTGCGAGAACTAGTTCAAGACAAATTCTTAGTGATCACTCAGTAAAAATGGGAAATAATACTGTATTTTAATTTCACGTAATAAATAAAAGTGAAAGCTAAATTCCTTTGATCCCTTAGCCTTTGAAATCTAAATGAAATATTCTAGAGATTCTAGAATATTAGTGAGTTAGATTTGATATAATCTTAGTCATACACCTCATTGTTGGTGTAAGGTGGTTTCTAAGATTAAGGATATTAGTTTAGCTTGTTTGCTAGAATCAAGGAAGGTTGTTCCTAGAATCAAGGAAGATGGTTCCTAGAATCAAGGAAGTGGTTCCTAGAGTCAAGGAAGTTGGTTTCTGTAATCAAGGAGTTGAATGCTAGAATCAAGGAAGCTAGTTCCTAGAATCAAGGAAGTTGGTTACCAGAATCAAGGAGATGGTTGTTAGAATAAAGGAAGTTGGTTGCTAGAATGGAGGAGAATAGTTATCTCTTGCAAGACATAAATAGGACAAGATGGGAGGAGAAGTTGAGAAGAGAAAACACCAAGGAAGTTGTGGAGGAACACACACACGTGAAGCCAAGGATGACATAACATAGATAGCAGGAAGAGGATCGACCAACAAGGTGAAAGACTACTAGGATAGTACTGTATAGTGTCATATAGTACAACAATTCCTCAAATTGTTTTGAGCTATATTGGTTCATTTTAACAAGTTGGGTCGAGGTGTCCTCGTAAGTTTTGATTATTGAATGATAAGTTGATTTGAAGGACAAATTTCGTGTGTATCATGTTTATTCTTTCGTTGTTTATTTTCTAGGCATATGTGTGAATGTTGCATGTTCATAGATTTATATTTATGTTGTTAAATAAGTTCATATGTGATTTATTTAATCAAGAGAAACATAGGACAATAATCACCTATGACCTAGAAATTACATGGTAGTTGATATTGGTTATCTTATTGAAGTTGGTAAATTAGGGAGACCATGCTTCCTTCAGATCATATCCTATAAACCCAAGGGGTCGGTGCCTCCTTCCAGTTGGTGCTAGAGAACTTTGGAAGTTGCATTAGAGAAAATTTGGATGCAAAATGGGCATCCTAAGGAAAATGATAAAATAATGCCATGCCGACAATTGTTATACTATTTTGCTTTTATCAAAGTTGCCCAGGGTTATTTCACTTTTATCAAAGCTACCTTAAATATATATTTTATACTAAAATAAATTTTTGAGGACCAAGTTCAATATAGTGCTTTCACCCAAAATAAGGAAAGAAAATTAAATACGCATTGTCATCTTAAAAGTTACTGGACCCAACTTTTTACTGTGTATAACATTATTATAATATATTAATTATAATATAATATTATTATATATTAGTTTTAATATTAATTGCTATTATATATTAATTATATTGTAACATTAGTGTGATATTAGTTAAAAGTCATTGGACCCAACTTTCCACGGTGTACAGTAATATTATAATATATTAATTATACTATAATATTATTATATATTAGTTATAATATCAATTAGTATTACAACTTTTCAGAGTGTATAGTAATATTATAATATACTAATTATAATATAATATTATTATATATAATTAGTTATAATATCAGTTACTATTACTATTATATATTATATATTGGTCACATATTACCTGATAGGTATAATAGGTATGATATTAATTACTATTATATATTTATTATACATTAATTGTAATATTAATTACTATTACTACTATTTATTATGTATGGGTTACCTGTTATCTAAAATCAGTTAGAATATTAATTTCATTACCAATACCCAAGATAATTTTGTGTAGCTCAAGCAGGTAGACAAAATATATTATTAAAAAATTCCACCTATTCCCAAATTATAAAATAAAAAGTTGTTTAAGACATATACAGTTTTTGAATTTTAAAGCAATTTGATTGGCTAATACATGATGACATGGAATTTGAATTAGGGTTGGAAGGCCCACTTTAAGTTGAAATTTCCTCTAGTGGTGCTTCCATGAATGTAATTTTTTTAATATAAGAAACAATTCCATGGTTTTCTCGTGTTTGGGTTTCCACATAAAAATCAGTGTGTTCTGTGTATTGCGCATGTGATGTTGAATGTTTCTATTTATGGTGAATGCGTACTGTAATTTCCATATTCAAATAGATAAGAAGTAAAAATTGTTCATTACCGTTCTAATATTGATTCACCCCCCTCTCAGTATTAATAAGATTCTAATAGTTAAATAAGTTCATATATGATTTATTTAATCAAAAGAAACATAGGAAAATAGTCACCTAAGACCTGGAAATTTACATGGTAGTAGAGATTGGTTCTCTAATTGAGATTCTCAAGGATTTGCAATAGTAAATGAACCAACAAAAAAATGACAAGTATTTAGAGGGTTTCATTATTTCTTTTAAGGACTAATTTTCATATATATGAGTTTGTGCATTAGATTAGGTATGGCATTATATAGCCTCATGTTCAAGGAAATATTTGATGGTGCCTCAAATTTCCTATCATGGAAACTCATGTTAACTCTTTTATTAGAAGAGAATGACCTCTAGGAATATATCGTCAAGGATGTGGTAGCTTCTTCGACAAATCAATGGCTTTTAACAAATCACAAGAAGAAAGAAATGAAATCCAAGTGAATGATCATGGATTATATAAAGGATCATTTGATCCCTCATATATTCGAGAAAAAGGAAATGAAGTATATGTTTGATGCCCTAGTTAGCCTTTACCAAAGCATTAACCAGAAGACGAAATTGCATAACAAGCTCAGATCTATTGAGATGACCATATTGGACACGATTACTAGTTACTTGATGAAGTTCACACACATTCTTCACCATCTTGTCATAGTTACGGAGAAGGTTGAAGACAAAGAGCAAGTAAACATGGTAATCAATGGGTTCCCACCTCAATCAAAAACATTTTTCTAAGGAATTGGTATTCAGGAAAACATTCCCAGCTGCAAAATACTATGGGATGACTATATCTAGTAAGATATTCAGATGGAGTCAAATGAAAGAAAATAGGGAGGTGATAGTGAAAATTCTCTCATTGGTGAGGAAAACGAGGGAAGAGGTTAAGGACTCAGTAAGGGTAAGATGAAGAGTAGTTAGTCTCATAGCCAAGGAATAAGGACTTGAGTAAAATCAAGTGCTTCATATGTCATAATCATGACCATTATGCATCATATTGTCTAGACAATAAGAAGGGGAAAGGGAAGCAGTAACAAAATCAAGTGGTGGCCTCTACACAAACTCATATGAGTGAGTTTCCCACCAAGTTTGAGAAGGATTTCTCAATGGTATCTTTCCTTTCTACCAACATAGTTATGAGGAATTCTTAATATGTGGATAGTGGAGCATCAAGGTATATGACATCATCCCATGAGCTATTTTCAAGTCTGAAAGAGAACAAATTTGCAGTTCATATTGAGCTTGGTGCTGATGTCAAGTACCCAATAGAAGGAGT
The DNA here is from genome assembly GCA_027924585.1 of Larix kaempferi. Classification (NCBI taxonomy): domain Eukaryota; kingdom Viridiplantae; phylum Streptophyta; class Pinopsida; order Pinales; family Pinaceae; genus Larix; species Larix kaempferi. The sequence goes on from BSBM01000704.1 coordinate 1,052,971, forward strand.
TGGTACCATTCCTTTATAACTCCAGTCAAGTAACTCTTTAGACTTTGATGATGTATGATTTGTTCTAGGTCTCAAGAAGGATTTTATTTAAGTTTTGGTCATGGAAGATAAGGGCTATGCAGTAGAGTTCAAGAACAATCAAGTCCTCATTAGACCAAAGGAGTCTAGCCTAGGATTAGCTCGAGTGATTGGGGTTAGAGTAGGAAATTTGTATAGGATACAAGGTGAACCTATTTGATCCTTAGGTCATAGCACAAATAACTTGTGTGATTTATGGAACAAGAAGATGGGGCACCTACATTACCTAGTATTTTTTATTCCGAGGGAGATAGTAACAGGTCTTCTAGATTTCAGTATTGAGTAGTGTTGGCCGGGAAAACTGTCCTAGGCCAACTTACAGAAAGACAACCCACACACTCGACTTAATGCAATCTTGTATGTGTTTAAAGTAACTGTCCTTCACAGGATCAAGGCCCTGCTGCCTGTGTGATGTGCTCTCCAAATTGAAGAGTCTCTCTAAGGTGTGTGAATGTGGAAATTACCTAACTAACTTGCTAACCAATCAAAGAGTTTTAGACTAATGCCTAACTAATCCCAAAGACTATTTTCTAACCTAAATGCAGAATACCTATATTGGACAAGAGTGTAATGTCCCTACCTATATTTGGCATTGGGTCACAGTGGCCTAATCACATTGTCCCTATTCAGTAGAGTTTGTCAAATTGATGCTAAAGTTCAAATAATTGCCAAGGAGGAAAATTACTAGTTTCCTAGGTTTGGGGTGGAAGCTTTGGGATTTGGAATAATGGGGATGATAAATGATGTTTGAACATTAGAATGGAATAAATATTTAATAAAGGACCTAAATAAATATATACAAGTGAAAATAAAATTGGCATTTGATCATGAAGACACATGGAGGAAGTGGGACCCACATATGGCTAGATTTCCCCACTACACTTGGCATCATTCTCTCACCAATTCGAATTCAAGGTGAATAGTAACATACTTGGGGGAGTCCAAAAGGTATTATTCATGGCATGACTCATCCAAGGTCGAAATATAGAGGAAGAGTAACTCCCATGGAAGAGGAAGAGGCAATTTGGAGCTAGTGAGACACTTGGGCTAGATTCCCTAGCTCTATGACAACAATGATGAAGATGCTATGACACCTATGACACAAATCAAACCTGAAGGCTGACATATGACATATATGACATGTCAGGGCTAAAAATAGACTCCAAGAGGGCGCTCAAGGGTGTTAGGGAAGCTGAGATGCTTCCACATGTGATTTGGTGGAAGTGGGAGACGAGGAATTGTTGTACAAGTGGCGTTCTTTGGAATCTCTTCTCAACTTGAGTTGGCATGAGTCTCTTGGAAGGAATTCGACCCATGGAGGCCATTAGAAATTTATAAATGTCAATAGCAAAGAATAAAACCAGCTTTTGATCATTTGTAGAATTTGCAATTGCATTTGTGTAGAGGGAGAGCTAGTGGATGACTAGTTTCTTGCCTTAGCCAATTGCGAGGGTGAAAGATTACCATCCAAGTTGGTAATTGGAAAGGCCATTTAGACATTTCATTTGGAGATTTAATGGAGTCTTTATTTGCAGGTGTAAGCTATAGGGCAGCTCATGGTTTCTTCTATTGCAGCACATTCTCTCAACCATTTCTAGTTTTGATGGCATATTCTTGATCCTTGAGGGAGGGCGTTTTTGGTGAGCTATTGTACTCTTTGGGGGGAGCTTCTCATGCCCCATTTATTTTTTAATATGAATTAAATACTCTGTTCTTGATCTCCAAAAATGTTTAGGTCGAAATTCCAAGTAGAAATGTATAAATCTCATTTTTAATGGAAGAACAAAGCCATTTCCCCACTACCTTGTTGTGAACCAATGTATTGATGATGATTTTGAATGGATGGATGATTCTATGATGAATTTGTGATTAATGGACTACAATGGATATATTTTACAAGTTTCATGTACTGTACTTGATCATTTGAAGTATTTTTACTCAGTTTAATTGCATTGGGAGAAGAAATAGTGCCATTTCCCCAAGGGTCGAATTGGTGATTTTTGCAGTTGAATGGGAGAGGGTTGGAACAGATATAATAATCAATTAATGGTGCAAATGAGACCTTAATAACATCCTTAATACATTCCCTACCTCTTTTCAGAAATTTGTGTGGGTTTGGAGGCATTTGGGAAGCCATTTTCAGTACTAACCCCAGGGGGATTTGAACCCCAAATTACTAGTAAAATTGCATACTTGGTCCAGAATCTTAAGAGAGTTTGAAGAGGTATTTTGGTGGTCATATATCATTTATAAACATCATATTCAAGTCCTAATATCATTCATACACCTTCCTTGAATATTTGAAGGCATTTGGAGTCAATTCGAGACCTAGAGACCAATACTAGTCAAAGGGAAATTACTAGTAAAGTTCTCTACATTGGCCATAATTGAAAGATGATTTGCAGAAGTATTTTAAAGGTCCAAAAGCATCCCTGAAATACACATTTATGTTCTAAAATCATCCATATACCTTCTCAGAATATTTGGGAGCAATTGGAGCAATTTGGGGACCTAGAGCTCAAAACTAATCAAAGGTCAAACTAGGGAAAAAAGTGAAAAATTGCCATTTTAATAAAATTCCTAACAAGGGACATTACAGTGGTATCAGAGCATGGTCCTTAAACCTGTGGATTAGGTACATACATTCAAGAATAATAGGAAGCCATGTCTTACTATTATGATGAATCCTATGAGTACAATTCTTATGAGGAATATGCAGATGCTTATGAGCAATATGAAGCAGAATGTGAATGGTACGAGGAAGAGGTGCCATCGTGCAACACTTCTTATAGCTTGAAGAGAAATGAATATTATTCTTATGACTTTAAATCTGATGAATATGAGTGTGTCACGCCAACCAAGGATAATTCTATGAGTGAGTTCCAAAGATGGAGAGCAAAATATAAAACCTTGCCCCAACAATATCAAAAATATCAAGAATATCTTGCTTTTAGAAAAAATACACAAAATGCTATGTCTTTTGAGTACTTTCCTGAACATGTTTTTGAAAATAGGCCCAAAAATGAAAATGTGGAGTTAGTAAAGAAAGGTTTATGCCCTTCTTGTAAAGAACCTTGGAGTGAGTATCATACATGTGTGCATGAAATTATGTCCCACTTGAGGAGAGCTTTTGAGAATTATTCAAAAAGAGATTCCAAAGATATTGATCATAAGGAAAACAAGGGGGAAAATGCATCATCTTTCTTGAAGGATAAAAATGAAGAGACATCACAAAAGCATGAAGAAGATTCTATTGAAAATATGGAAGATCATTTCGAGACACCTTCTAGCTTAGACATGAACCAAAGAGCATCTACTGATGGATGCTTAAACTATGAAGGAGTACCTACTGATGGGTGCTCACACCTCTATGTTGGTGACATAGAGATCACTTTTGAAAGTGTTGCTGCAAGCCCAAGTTCCATTAAGCATGATAATGAAGACCTTGTAGCAGTTGAAGAAGAACCAAGATCAACTTCCCCATCACCACTTAAGCTTCATGAAGTTGGTCCAAGCAAAATTGAAGAAGATGAGGAGTTTCATTTGCAAGAGCCTCATTTTCTTGAAGGGTCCTTAAAGATGAATGAAAATAAGATCCAAGAGTCTCTCAGCATTCTCCATGAAACTCAAGCATTGCTGTCAAATTCTTGTTCGAGAGTTACTTCATTGGAGGAAACATCCTTCCTTGAAGACATGGAGAAGATTCAAAGAGCAATGTGCCACATCAAAGGTAATTTCATGTCTTTGCTTTTTGATAGAAACCATTTGTTTGAGCTTAATAAATTGTTACATGATGCATACTTGAAGAATAATGAGGATATTCATAAGCTCACAATTCAAAATGAGCAACTTCTTGAAAAGTTGCAAGATACTTGTTTTTCCTCCTATGTTTCAGATTGTCAAATGGTAGATTATTTGGAGGATTCTCATGACATGGTGGATCATAAGAAATGTAGGAATTTGAATGTGTTTAATGTGTTTGAAGATGAACTTGAAGAGATCCAAACACTTGATGTAGTGGAAGAGGAACTTGAATTGTCTCTTGATGAAGGTTATGCAATTTTTAAAGAAGAGCATGATTCCTCTACATTGGAACCAATCTATGACAAAGGTTTCCCACTTTTGAAGGAGCTGCATGATACTACCCACATAGATCCTTCCCATGATGAAACTTCTGCACTTTTTGATCATTTGGGTGAGTTAGTTCATTCTCCTACATCCTACAATTCCATGTTTTGCAGTATTAGTCTCTATGAAGTATGGGTGAAAGGGTTCTTTTTTATGGTGCCACATGAGGAGTATGGAACTCCTAGATTTACCTTTTATGATGACATGGTTGGAGCACATTCTTATTCACATTTGCAGCAACATTATTTGTCACTTTATGATGATGCAAATCTACATGGATGCACTTATGATATGCATTTGAGTCACTTGAAGACTCATGGTTTTTCTTGCTCAACACTTGATTCATTTGATGTTGGAGGAACTTCATCCAACACTTGGAAGAATAGATTTATGATTGGAGAACATTTTTGTTGGAAACCACATACTTTGTTATATTTTTATGATTCTCAAATTCATGGATCTATGGGTGAGACTTCTTTGAGTCATTTGAAGTCTCCTTGTTTTTTCTGCTCATTATTTGGTTCAGATTTTAGTGTAGATTCTTCATTCACTTCTTGGATGAAAGAATACATGGCTGAATATTTTGATGCATATCACGTCCTTTTGGAGCAGCATTATAGGACATGGGATCCTCACCTATGTCATTGGAGCATATTTGATTGGTCACTTGAAGCTTGTATGCACTTGGAAAATGGTGGTCTACTTGCTTGGAGGTATAAGCACTTTCATGACTCTTTGATGAAGCATATCCTTGACGTACAATTTCATTATGTTGTTATGTACTTTGATGATATATATTTGGTACTCATGATGTTTGGAAGAATGCATACAAGAAAATGGGATCCAGGAATCCTCTTATCTAATGGTGTGGGTTGGAGAGCACTCTTAATTGTTGGGGTGCAATACAAGCAATGGGACCCTGGAATAATTTTTGTATCATTGGTTTCATTTTTTGGAGGGAAGCAAGCAGTATGAGAGATGGATTCCCCACTTAATAAAGTGATTTTAATCAGAGTAGTGCAGCAGCAAACATGGTGGTTCCTCTCTAAAATCTTCATGGAAACTCAAAGACTCAAGGTTGGGCAATTCAATGGCAACTTCAAAGAATTATACAGAAAGCAAGTTCTTCAACAACCATGTTTAAAATTGCTTGAGGACAAGCAATATTGGGAAGGGAGGATTTGTAATGTCCCAAATTTGGCATTGGGTCAAAATGGCCTAATCACATTGTCCCTATTCAATAGACTTTGTCAAATTGATGCTAAAGTTCAAATAATTGCCAAGGAGAAAAAATACTAGTTTCCTAGGTTTGGGGTGGAAGCTTTGGGATTTGGAATAATGGGGATAATAAATGATGTTTGAACATTAGAATGGAATAAATATTTAATAAAGGACCTAAATAAACATATACAAGTGAAAATCAAAGTGGCATTTGATCATGAAGACACATGGAGGAAGTGAGACCCACATATGGCTAGATTTTCCCACTACACTTGGCATCATTCCCTCACCAATTCGAATTCAAGGTGAATGGTAACATACTTGGGGTAGTCCAAAAGGTATTATTCATGGCATGACTCATCCAAGGTCGAAATATAGAGGAAGAGTAACTCCCATGGAAGAGGAAGAGGCAATTTGGAGCTAGTGAGACACTTGGGCTAGATTTCCTAGCTCTATGACAACAATGATGAAGATGCTATGACACCTATGGCACAAATCAGACCTGAAGGCTGACATATGACATATATGACATGTCAAGGCTAAAACTAGACTCCAAGAGGGTGCTCAAGGGTGTTAGGACAGCTAAGATGCTTCCACATGTGATTTGGTGGAAGTGGGAGACTAGGAATTGTTGTACAAGTGGCATTCTTTGGAATCTCTTCCCAATTTGAGTTGGCATGAGTCTCTTGGAATGAATTCAACCCATGGAGGCCATTAGAAATTTATAAATGTCAATAACAAAGAATGAAACCAGCTTTTGATTATTTGTATAATTTGCAATTGCATTTGTGTAGAGGGAGAGCTAGTGGATGACTAGTTTCTTACCTTGGCCAATTTCGAGGGTGAAAGATTCTCATCCAAGTTGGTAATTGGAAAGGCCATTCAGACCTTTCATTTGGAGCTTTAATGGAGTCTTTATTTACAGGTGTAAGCTACAGGGCAGCTCATGGTTTCTTCTATTGCAGCACATTCTCTCAACCATTTCCAGTTTTGATGGCGTATTCTTGATCCTTGAGGGAGGGTGTTTTTGGTGAGCTATTGTACTCTTTGGGGGAGCTTCTAATGCCCCATTTCTTTTGTAATATGAATTAAATACTCTGTTATTCATCTCCAGAAAGTTTCAGGTCGAAATTCCAAGTAGAAATGTATAAATCTCATTTTTAATGGAAGAACAATGCCATTTCCCCACTACCTTGTTGTGAACCAATGTATTGATGATGATTTTGAATGAATGGATGATTCTCTGATGCATTTGTGATTAATGGACTGCAATGGATGTATTTTACAAGTTTCATGTACTGTACTTGATCATTTGAAGTATTTTTACTCAGTTTAATTGCATTGGGAGAAAAAATAGTGCCATTTCCCCAAGGGTCGAATTGGTGATTTTTGCAGTTGAATGGGAGAGGGTTGGAACAAATATAATAATCAATTAATGGTGCACATGAGACCTTAATAAAACCCTTAATACATTTCCTACCTATTTTCATAAATTTGAGTGGGTTTGGAGGCATTTGGGAAGCTATTTTCAGTACTAACCCCAGAGGGATTTGAACCCCAAATTACTAGTAAAATTGCATACTTGGTCCAGAATCTTAAGAGAGTTTGCAGAGGTATTTTGGTGGTCATATATCATTTCTGAACATCATATTCAAGTCCTAATATCATTCATACACCTTCCTTGAATATTTGAAGGCATTTGGAGTCAATTCGAGACCTAGAGACCAATACTAGTCAAAGGGAAATTACTAGTAAAGTTCCCTACATTGGCCAGAATTGAAAGAGGATTTGCAGAAGTATTTTAAAGGTCCAAAAGCATCCCTGAAATACATATTTATGTTCTAACATCATCCATATACCTTCTCAGAATATTTGGGAGCAATTGGAGCAATTTGGGGAGCTAGAGGTCAAAACTAGTCAAAGGTCAAACTAGGTAAAAAAATGAAAAATTGTCATTTTAATAAAATTACTAACAAGAGACATTACAAAGAGCACGAGTTAAAATTAATATTAATTCAGCTTGCATTTAAAAGATAAACATATAATAATTTAAATTGAAGAACAGTCTCACAATCAAACTATTATATGCTAAATAACTTAAAAGCTCCTACAAATTAACGGATTAAGATCACGAAAAAAATGTCAATGCTTTTAATTCTGCAAAGTAAATCAATATCAGCTGATTGATCAAATGCAACAACAATCACTATCTTTCAAAATAAGTTTTAAAATACTGTGATCATAAGAAATGAAGGATAAACTAAAAGCAAGGTTTACAATTTGCTTTGATCCCACAAAAGATAATGATGAACAGAACAAGTAATCTGCTTCAATTACTCCATAAAAGAAATTTTACAAAGCTGTGAAAACAGGTTCCAATGTCCATTCAAAGCACCATAGCTTCAAAAGAGTTTTGATATATCAGCCTTAGGAAACACCTCCATCTCTGGTTCCATGAGAAAAATTCAGTTTTGCATAGGAACAAGAAAATAAAACAGAAAGAGAAACACAGTCATCTCTCTGGTTTATGGAGACCATCCCTAACAAATAGACATACAGAAAACCTAAAAGAAAATAGTATCGTCCAGTTTCCTGGAACGTCCCTCCTTCTTCCTCGACTGAGAGGATTCATTATGTTTTTATAGGCTATCAAGACCGATACTCGAACTCCAACGTTATTGTTAAACCGCTCTTTAGTTTCCTTATCCTTCGCGAAGTCCACGAAATAGCTGCCACTTTCTTCGCCAATTTAACGAGTTCTTTTCGCTTTTGAAATCAGGAAAGGTGCTATGCGATCTTCACCCTCATAAATCTGCACATCAATTAAAAGGAAGAACATTAAAATTGACATCTAATTGCACTTATTGAGAAGAGAAGATATAAATTACTACGAAGGTTAAAATTAAAAGAGAAAAATAGGAGTCTTTCCTTTTCTTTTAATTAATTGAGTAACAAAAATTTCAAGCTTCGTGGCTGCTTTCGTTTGTTGAGCTCTCTTATGTGTAATTATTCCAGTGCAATTTTATCAGGTTCTCGGCATTTAGGTTGGATACAACTTCGTGCGGACCGGTATTCAATGGGAATAATAATAACCCTAATATTTCTTTGAAGAAGTAAAAATAAAAAATTATATCATTAGAGTTAACTTCCTATGTTGTATTCCATGCTGCGCTACTTTCCTTTATACTTTGAGTAAGACCTTGTTACTGAGGTTAAAACACGCATCAATTCAACAGCTGCATCATTTACGCTCCATATAAATGTTCCTTCACAAATATGCACCAACAGGAAACCACACATGAGTAATTCTTTATATGATGAGATTTGTAAAAGTAAAGACAATAAAACTAGCGAAGTGTTACAAAAGTAAATAAAATGATCTCCCTGAATACTTTTGTACAATGGTAATCTCTTCTGGTAATATTTCATTTGCAAACCGGTGCAAATTTCCTCATGAGAGATACGCGTTGGCATTGGCTATATATATATATGTAGGAGATCTGGTTTATCCATTGTAACACTGCGTATATGATGAACTTATTCTTTACATAAGTTAACCCCGGTAAAACAAATTTCATCTTTCGCTCACTACCTTAACCTCATTGATTTTGGTGAAGTCGTGGTGTTGATTATAGCTTGTATTTTGGCGGACCGGTGAAGTTCTCTTAAGAATCTGGCACATTCTGCAATTTCGGTGAAACTTCCACAATTTCTGGCAGTCTTCATTCGACAGAATCTTGACAGTAAATTCAGAGCTCTTTCTTTGGTGTTTTCGGTTGAGTAAGGTATTGGAAAATGAACGAATCTCGGTCTTCTCAATAAATTACAAGAACGTAGATAATCCTCGTGTATCTTGTTTCATTTATCTTTTATTCTGTCGGTGATTTTGGATCTCAGTAAACAAATTTAGTGATAATTCCTGGACCTACGATCTGGTGTAACCTCCATGACCTCATTTCTGTCAAGTGGAACGATTCCTGTGCAAGAACATTCGGTAACAGTCGTGGTCCAATGATAGCTTTCTTCCAGTTCCGAGATTCTTTGCGATTTTATTTGCAGTTCAATTGGCAATCTAACGAAATGTTGACAGAGTAACATACTTCATATTTAAGCATCTCGTAGCAACAAGAATATGGTTTCGTCCCACGTCGATTCATTTCTGTTTCAGTCTCCACTGCAAATCCGATGACAAAAATATCGTGAAGTTAGAATGCAGTTATACCAAACCTAAGCAATCTGTTGGCTACGTGTTGTGGTGGCTCTCATAAAATAATTCGAGTGAGATTCCTGACTTATCTTGTTTCTTGGTTGATAATAAAAGGCATGATGGTAGCGTGGCAGAAAGCGCAGACTTCACATGGAGCGAATTCCTCTATCATAAGACACATTAAAAGAATCAACAGAATAATAATATTTCCAAAGCAGTGAGAATAACAAGTAGTAATGGGTATGTAGAGGGAGAACACTAAGAAAACATTCAAAGGATTATTTCCAAAGCAGTGAGCACATATCTAAGGGGATTCTAGATCTGGTGCATTCGGATGTTTGTGGACTGATGTTAGTAGCATAAATCACAAGAAGAATGTACTATGTTTCCTTTCTTGATGACTTCTCTCATAAAACATGGATCTACTTATAGAAGACCAAGGATGAAGTATTCATAAGGTTTCAAGAGTTCAAGGATATTATAACTAAATAGGGAATTAAGATCAAGGTTTTGAGATCGGACAATGGGGGTGAGTATACCACCAATGATTTTGATGATTAATGTAAGGATGCAAGAATCAAGAGGGATTTAACTATTATGTACAACCGACAACAGAACAAAATAGGGTTGTAGAAAATAAGAATTGATCCATCATAGTGGATGTTAAGAACATGATACATGATAAGCATTTGTCGATGTTTCTATCAGAATCAACATACAATGCAATAGTCTACATCTATAGAACATGTCCTTTCATGGTTTTGAAGGACAAGACATCAGAGGAGGAACTCACTGGTGTGAAGCAAGAGGTGAGTCATCTCTACATATTGGGATATCCACTTTATATCCATATGCCAGTGGAGAAGAGAACCAACTTGAATCCCTCCAGCAAGAAGGGTTTTTTTGTTGGCTATTGTGAGAATTCAAAGGATTACAAGATCTATATTCTAGGGGAGATAAAGACAATTGTAAGAAGGGATGTAAAGTTTGAGGTAGAATTTTCATCCAAGTAGTATCATGAGCCCAATGATGGAGGATGAGAAGAAGGAAGATATAAAGGCTGGGGTGGGGTCACCAATGAATTCTAGTTCGAGGCAGAAGCCTTCAGATGTAGACTACAACTCACTAACTCCAACCAATTCTACCAATAGACCTCAAATATGGTTCACACTAACATTGAGGGATGCTCATGAGTATGTAGAGGCTCCTAGGAGCACATTTGTTAAATTTTGAGCATTAATTCAATATACTCTAGGATCTTTACTGAGAGAACAACATGTACAGTATATCAATGCATATCAATAATAACAAGCATGTTAATCATCACAAGAATCAAAAGCATGAGAGACAATAGACACACAAAGTTTCCGTGGGGAAAACCCTAAGGTGAAAAACCCCACAACTTCCTCGGAGATAGATAGAGCAATAGCTCAACCAAAGTACAACCAAATACACGGAGATAGTCTTCTACTAGCAGGTGATCCTCCTCCTCACATGTGCGCCACTTTCCGAGTGAAGGAAGAATGAGTTTCTGAGTGATCCAAATAGAGATATCCCGATCTCTATTTATACTTGATCTGTTTGCCCAATAACCTTATGGGGCCGACTTGTCTAGCTAGGTAAATCAACCATATAATATATAAATCAAGGCCGACCCCACACATGGTGGTCTAATAACCCATCGGCAAGCTAACACACTTGTCAATACACATGACGACACTTCCGTATAGAGGAATGACACATCTCTATAGGAGTACAATAATATATAAATGATATACATGGATGAAATACATTCCGAAGTTACATATACATCAACACTCCCTCTTAACTGGGAAGGTATTTCTTGACACAGATCTGCTAGCACAAGTCTTCTACTCTGGATCATCGTCATCGTCACTGCTGCTGCTATCTCAACCAATCTCTGAATCTACTCGTCATAGGAAGTTCTACAGAGCCAGTCCCTTTTCATACTGGATGTAGGCCCACCACCTGTAGGTATTCATCATCACTAGCCATACTGTGGAATCCTCAGGACTTATTACGTACGTCACAAAACCTCGAAAGAGCATCCCAAGATGTTATAGGTACACAAATCCGACCTATAGGATCTCCCAGGGCGCTATTACATGTGACCCCACCACAAACCCTCGAAAGAGCATCCTAGGATGTTACGGGTACACAACTCCAACCTGAAGGATCTCCCAGGGAACAAATTACATGTGGTCACCACAAAACCTAGCAAGAGCATCTTAGGATGTTACGGGTACACAACTCCGACCTGAAAGATCTCCCAAGGCACAAATTACATGTGGTCATGGAAAAAACTTGAAAGAGCATCCCAAGATGTTACGGGTACACAACTCCAACCTGAAGGATCTCCCAGGGCACAAATTACATTCCATAGGACAAAACCTCGCAAGAGCATATCAGGATGTTATGGGTACACAACTCCAACCTGAAAGATCTCCCAGGGCACAAACTACATGTCCTCCCAGAGCAATGTCTCGAAAGAGCATCCCAAGCTGTTACGGGTACACAACTTCGACCTATAGGATCTCCCAAACATGCTCATATGCACAACCTGATCCACAGCCACAAAGTATCATCCTGATACTCACCATACATCACCCTGATGTACACATGATCATCCTGATCATCATCACTGCAACATCCTGCTGCATGTCATCTGGAGCAACATCCCGACGCTCGTCATCCATGATCATCCTAATGCATACCAAGTATGTACCTAATACATATCATCATACATGATCCACCTGATCATACAATGTATCTACCTAATACAAATACCAATACATGATCCACCTGATCATACCTGATACATATCAACATACATGATCTACCTGATCATACAATGTATCCACCTGATACAAATACAGATACATGGTCCAAGCATCCAACATGATGCATATACAAAATACATACAAATGATCCAACTGATCATATCCAACATCCAACATGATGTGTACATATATAAATGATCCAACTGATCATATCCAGCATCCAACATGATGCGTACATACATATACATATAAATGATCCAACTGATCATATCCAGCATCCAACATGATGTGTACATACATATACATATAAATGATCCAACTGATCATATCCAGCATCCACTTGATGCATATACAGAGTAGTAATTGAAGCATCGTCCTGATGCTCATCATCCAGTGCTTACATCCACAACCATGTGAAGGATCCTCCTTCCAGCATGCTTGGAATGGCTTCTGCAAATGTGTCCATCACTTCTTCCTCAAAGTATCATCAATCTGAAGAACGCCAAGCCTCTCTCTCAAGTACTCGAACTTCACCCTAGCTAGTGGTTTCGTTAGCACATCTGCAATCTGCTTGTCCGTCGCAACATACAGGAGCTTCACTGCTCCCCTCTGCACCATACCCTTGATATAGTGATATTTGATCTCTATGTGTTTCGACCTGTCGTGAAACACTGGGTTCTCAAATAGCTTCACACAAATCTGGTTATCGTAGAAGATACCAGTAGTCTCCAGCGGGAGATCAAATAGCTCATACAGTAGCTTCCGAAGCCATATTGCCTCACAACTAGTTGAACAGGTTGCAACATACTCTGCCTCGGCTATACTCAGTTCTACACAGGACTGCTTCCTGCTAAACCAAAAGATCACACATGATCCCATACTGAAGCAGCACCCAGATGTGCTCTTCCTATCTGCAACACTGCCTGCCCAATCTGAATCAACATAACCCTGTAGGATAAATTTTGATTCACTTCATACCTGAGCCCATAATTGATTGTACCCTTCAGGTACCTCAGAATATGCTTTATAGAAACTAGGTGAACACTCCTCGGATCTGTCAGAAACTGGCTCAATGTGTTCATTGCAAAGCAAATATCTGGTCTCGCGTTCGTTAGGTACATCAAGGACCCAATCATATGATGATACATAGAGACATCTATTGGCTCAGATGAAGCATCACATAGAAGTTTCAGATTCGATGCCATAGGTGTGTCCATGGCCTTGCAATCCATCATCCTGAACCTCTTCAGGATATCTACTGTATACTTTCCCTGTCTAAGGAAGATCCCATCTGCGCTCTACCACACCTCCATACCTAGGAAATAGTGCATCATCCCCAACTCCTTCATATCGAACTCAGCATCAAGCTTCCTCTTTGTGTCGGAAATCAATCTATCATATCCTGTTACAAACAGGTCATCTACATATAGGAGTAGAATCACAGGATTTCCTTCCTTAACCTTGTAGTAAAGGTTGGAATCCGCTTTACTCTTGGTAAAGCCCAAAATAGATAGGAAACTGTCCATCCTACCATACCAAGTTCTGGGGGATTTCTTCAAGCCATACAAGGATTTCTTCAATCTACACACATATGACTCCTTGTCATGTGTTTCAAAACCAAGTGGCTGCTCCACATACACTTCCTCTTCAACTACACCATTCAAGAAGGCAGTCTTGACATCCATCTAGTGTATCTTCCATTTCATCACTGCAGCCAGGGCAAGTACTGATCTGATGGAAATGTACCTGGCTACAGGAGCAAAAGTTTCTTCATAGTCCATTCCCTCTTTCTGAGAGAAGCCACGAGCTATGAACCTTGCCTTGTATTTCTCTATGCTGACATCTGTAGCATGCTTGATCTTGTAGATCCATTTGGAAGTCACAACCGACTTCCTTTCAGGTCTTAGGATAACATCCCAAACATCATTCTTCATTATTGATTTGTATTATTCGATCATGGCATCCTTCCATTCTTTCTTTTCCGCTGCTTCTTCATAACTGGAAAGTTCTTTGTTCATGATATCACAGAGTAAAACAACATAGTTGGTATGTGATCTAGTTCTCTTCTTTGCTCTATGTTCTTCTTCTGGAATGCCATATCTTTCTGCATATTGAATGAGCTCGCTAGCCCATGCAGGTTTCCTCTTGTGAGAGTCCTTCTCACGAGGTGGATCTATAGGTTCTTATGGATCTTCAATTTCACAATCAATATTTGGAATTGCTTCGGTCATGGTAGTGTCCTGAAATCTAGTTTCCTTAGGTTCTTCATATTTTTCAACATGTGTCTTTCTTGATTTGATGAATGCTGAGTTTTCATCAAATGTTACATCCTTGCTGATATCAATCTTCTTGAACCCTGGAAAGTATATTCTGTAATTCTTCGAGCTTTCACTGTAACCCACAAAGATACCTTTCTTTCCTGAAGGATCTAGCTTGGTCCTCTTTTCCTTTGGGACATGAGTGTATACTGTACAACCAAATATTCTGAGATGGCTGACTTCAGGTTTCTTACTATAGAAGACCTCTTCTGGTGTCTTGTTGTCCAATATTTTGTGGGGTGTTCTGTTCTGTACATATACAGCTGTTCTAGCTGCTTCTGCCCATAGATGCATAGGTAGATCCTGGTCATGCAGCATTTCCCTTGCTGCTTCCATGATTGTTCTGTTCTTTCTTTCTGCAACTCCATTCTGTTGTGGATTATAAGGAGCAGTCAACTCCCTCTTAATCCCTAAATCACTGCATAGCTTCTTAAAGTCACCTGAGGTGAATTCTCCACCATTTTCGGATCTGAATGTTTTGATATTCTTATCAGTTTGATTCTCCATCAAGGTTTTGAATTCCTTGAACTTATCAAACACTTCATCTTTTTTCTTCAAGAAGTAAACCCAAGTCTTCCTGGAGAAGTCATCTATGAAAGAGACATAGTAAACATACCCACTCAGAGAACTAGATGACATTGGACAACATACATCAAAGTGGATGATTTCCAAGATACCTTTTGCCTTGCTTTCGCTGCTTCGAAATGCCTTCTTAATGTTCTTTCCTTTTGCACTTCCTTTGCACACACATTCATGCTTGGTCTTGATTTCAGGAAGACCTTCTACAGATTTACTTGCAATTGGTAATGCTCTGTAGTGCATATGTGCAAGTCTTCTATGCCAAAGTTCACATGGCTCCATGGAATCATTCACCATTGCATGTTCAGGTTGTCCCTTCAATTTATACAAACCTCCCTCTTGCTCTCCAATTACCACTGCATCATCTATGGTCTTTCCCTTTGGCCACATTAGGACTTGGCCATCCACAAATGCAACCCTCATACCTTTTGCATCCAATGCAGAGATGGAGAGAAGATTCTTCTTGAGCCCAGGTACATAAAGAACTTCTTTCATCTTCAAAGATTTTCCAGAATCCAGGTTGTAGTAGGCTTCACCACTTCCTTTGATAGGGTATTGATAATCATCCCCAAGTTTCACCTTATGGGGTGATTCATGTTCATATAGGTTTACGAAAGATTCTTTAAACCCAGTCATGTGTTTGGAAGCCCCACTGTCAATTAACCAATCATTACAACCATGGAAGATAGTACCTGTGAAAGCAGATATTAGGACATACTCTTCTTCACTTGATGAATCATCATCACTTTCTTCCCTAGCGTTCTTCTTTGGAGGTTCATCATCTTCTGCAGCATGAGCATGGTACCTTCTTTTATTGCCCTTCTTCTTCTTGTTGAAATTGTTGTTGTTGTTGTCCCTTTTGTTCTTGGGACATTCTGAAGCAAAGTGACCCTTCTCATTGCATGTGAAGCACCTTAGATCCTTCTTATTCTTTTGGTGGTAGTGAGTGGACGTCTTATAGTGCTCCTTCTTGGGCTTGCTTCTTTTGGTGTGAGCTGCGAGAGCTTGATCTTCACCTCCCATCCTTTATTCTCGAGATATAAGCCTGGCTTCTTCTTGAGAGAATTCCTCCCACAGTTTACTGAAAGAGATCAATTTCTTTCTTGCACAGATTCCTTGAATAAAGGAGTCCCATGACCTAGGGAGGCCATTCAGAGTGGTCATAACAACTTCACCATTGTCCACTACTTCATCCACAGCTTCAAGTTGTTCCTTGATCTGAGAGACCTTGGAGAAGTAATATTGAATGGTCTCTCCATTCAACATCTTGACCCCTTTCAATTGATTCCGCACAGTCATCTTCCGATTTATGTTCTCCCTTTCAAATAAATTGGTCAAGGAGTCAAACATCTCCTTGGGTGTCTTTAGAGATGACACATGAGGTATGAGATGGTATTTGATAGAATCAACAATGATTCTCTTTGCCTTGACCAACTTCCTTTTATGCAATACCTTAGCCTCTTCATCCTCTGGGATAGGGATGTCTTCTTTTATATATGAGTCCAACTCATTCTCTTCCAGGATTAACCCAATCCTATACTTCCAAGCTCGGAAGTTATCATCTACTTCAAGCTTGTCCTCAAGCTTGGTGTGGTGAGACATCTTAAAAAAATACTTCAAATGAAAAATAGAAGAGATTTAGGTCTTAACACTTGATTTGTTGAAAACTGGATCTAGTCGTAGATTAGGGTTTTGTCGAAAATACCCTAAAAATTCAAAATGTGAATTTCAACTTTCTGAAAGGATAGAAAGATGTGCCTTGATGATCTGATCAGCCTGGTGTATTCAGATTTTGAGATCTGCAAAGCTTCACCCTTCAGAAATGCCTTTTAGTCTTCTAGGTTCACTTGGGAGGACCCTGAATTAGGGTTTGAGTTTCTCGGAGATTTACTAAGCCAAAAATCTGGATCCAAAGCTCTAAACTTCGATTTTTCCAAGGATCTTCTAACTATGCCTTCAGATTTTAGAAATTCCTATTTTTGTGGAAACCCTAATTTTTAGGGCCAAATCTGAAAATACTCAGAATTGAATTCTTATTGGACAGATAGATTCTCCTTGATGAGTAGAGTCAATCTACTATACTGCTTTTCCAAAATCTGTGGAGAGAAACCCAATAAACAAGACACCCTAGTTTCCGTCACTGCACAATGTCTTCTTCTCAAGTTAGCTCTGATACCATGTTAAATTTTGAGCATTAATTCAATATACTCTAGGATCTTTACTGAGAGAACAACATGTACAGTATATCAATGCATATCGATCATAGCAAGCATGTCGATCATCACAAGAATCAAAAGCATGAGAGACAATAGACACACAGAGTTTCCGTGGGGAAAACCTAAGGTGAAAAACCCCACAACTTCCTCAGAGATAGATAGAGCAATAGCTCAACCAAAGTACAACCAAATACACAAAGATAGTCTTCTACTAGCAGGTGATCGTCCTCCTCACATGTGCGCAACTTTCCGAGTGAAGGAAGAATGAGTTTCTGAGTGATCCAAATAGAGATCTCCCGATTTCTATTTATACTTGATCTGTTTTTCCAATAACCTTATGGGGCTGACTTGTGTAGCTAGGTACATAAACCATATAATATAAAAATCAGGGCCAACCTCACACATGGTGCTCTAATAACCCATCGGCAAGTTAACACACTTGCGACACTTGTCAATACACATGATGACACTTCCGCATAGAGGAATGACACATCTCTATAGGAGTACAATAATATATAAATGATATACATGGATGAAATACATTCCAAAGTTACATATACATCAACAACATTTAGGGAGAGCATACCTACAAAATTTTTTATGAAATACATGCTATTGATGAGCAACATCATATCTTCTAATCATTACATTTATTAGGAGGAAGACGATCAACAAGTTTGGAGAGATGTCATGGTGGAGGTGTTCACCTCCATCATGAATAATTATGTTTGGGATATTCTACATAGATTAGAGTGGAATTCATTGGTGACTTCCATAAGGCTCTACAAGATCAAGCATGTGTTAGATGGAAACATAGAGAAGCACAAAGTGAGGTTCATGGAAAGAAGCCTCACATAAAGAGGGAGTGGATTATGAGGAGACATTTGCTCCATTTTCTAGATACACTTTTATTAAAGCAATGATATATTTACTCTCCATTATGAGATGGAGGATGCATCATATGGATTTAAAGGTAATGATCCTTAATGGGATAATTGAGGAGGAAGTGTACATCAAGCGACCTCAAGGATTTGAGGTAAATGGGAATAAATCCCATTTTGCAGGATTATGAAATCCTTGTACAAACTGAATTCGATACAAAGAGAATGTTATTCTATGATCGAAGGATACTTGTAGAGCATGGCTTTCACAAAAAGTAAAGCATATTCTAGCTTTTATTTCATATCTGTTGAGGATGATCTGCTCATTTTGGTGTTGTAGGTAGATGAATTATTTCTTATAGGTGAAGGGAAGATCATTGTAGGGTGCAAAGAAGATATGGAATATAAGTTCAAGATGAAGGACATCAGCATGATGCATTACTTCTTGGGGTTGGAGGTTTGGTAGACACTAGGGGAAATTTTCCTTGGGTAAGGTATGTATGCAATTGAGATCCTGAAGAGATTTTGGATGGAGGACTATATGCCCATGGCCATGATTATGATCACTAATTTGAATAATGTCACTACTTCATATTCAAATTTGGTGGATCCCACATTGTATAGGAAACTAAGAGGTTCTTTTATATGGTGCAATCTGCAAGAGTGAAGGCATCCTCCTCTAAACCCACGTTCTGTTGTAAATGAACGACATTTCCTCTTCAAATCTCCCTCAACCTCTAACAAGATGAAAGTATTTCTTCCATAATGGAGCACAATGAGAATATTTTCACGATCTCTCCCTCACAATCAGCTGGCGTGGATAGTTTCACCACCGAAACCAATTTTGTTCTTAGGCTTTTCATCCCAAGAGGCCAAAGCTACAAGAGCTCACAAATTCTCTTTTTCAAAAATAAGTAATGAATAATGACAGAGAGAGCACCAATATCCTTTTATAACTTCATGTGACTTTTTTGCTCCCTTAAAATAATATAAAATGACTTTATAATCCTTTTCTTCAATTTTCCCCATAAGTCACTTTTTAATGGCCCATTAACTCCAAAAACTAATTTATTTGATTTAAACATTTCTGGGCACTAGAAGTCACTTTTCATCATCCCAATGTTTAAATATTTTCATCTTGGTTCCAATGAACTATAACACTGAGGTGCCTTTCAAAATATTTTAAATAATATTTGGCAACCTCACTAAAATAATCAAAATAAAGCCATTAATATGCCCATTTTGTAGAGATTGTCGAAATGCATCGAAATAGAAAACTGTCTGCACTTGAGTGATATCGATGAAGAGTAATGATAAATAGATCCAACTCGGTGACTTATTATAAGTATATTCCCTCTCCAAGATTCTTGGAGAACATACCAGAAACCAAAAATCACCCTAGAAAGTGGCATATGTGTCCTCCAGACCTCCTAAGCTCATTGGAATCATAACAAATTTCTTTGATAATGTTGACACACATCCACAAGGTTAATTCCAACTACATTGCAAGGGAACCCTAAATTGGGGACATTACATCCTTCAAATTTGTTGCACTTCATTGCAACTTCGATATATATCCCTAATGATCAGTTTGCGTTCCTCCATCAGTCCTCACCTAAGTGACATCTCTGTGCAACTCCAATACGTAGAATCTAATATGTTGACACATGTCCTATCAGAATTCCTCGATCGTACTTCAATTTGATGCACAAAAAATAATTTGTTGATATATTGGGTCTGATACGCTAACGTACTTCTACTTCCACCTGTCAACATTTGACTAGATGTCAGACTAGATTCGTCGGGGCTTCTCCCAAACACATATGTTGATACCTTAGATACACAACGCTGGAGACTCTTAGATGTTAATACATGTCAAATACCATTTTTTTGTTGAGCTTAAATCCTAGTACCTTTTGAGCTCCTCGACACTTAGCCAATTTTTCATCTTTTCTTTGTGGCTTCTACTGGGTGACTTCATGCACATTCAACTCGGTGGATGCAAAATTAAAATATGGACAAGATTGATGCAATGCCATTATTGCTATCTACAAAATTGATTTAATGTGTGTATAAACCACATCACTGACTGAACAAACCTTCATCTAACTGAGTGTTCAGATCTTGATCCCTGCAACTGCAGAACTAATAGCTACGCCGACTTAACTCGATCTGACTGATAACAACAAAAAATAACAAAGGTTCTGTACAAAAAATTACACACATGCCTACTAGCTTACCAAAACAATTAATTCTTGAAAAAACTAAAGGGAATTGACATCTTCTACTAAATATAAGTACTCTTTAAATTGGTGGTTTCCAACAATCCCCCCTTTAATCCAAAGGGGTATATATGAGTCCAAGTAGAGAGATAAAATCTAGAGAAGCAAATGGTTGAATAAGCTCTCTGAATCAAAGGTTAGCAAAAGCTAATGTCTTCTACTAAATTGGTGGTTTTAAGCTGACCAAAAACTGATAAATCTCAGCGGCTATAAACGTGTAGGTTTGGATGACTAAAAATCAACCAAGACTATGAAGGGTTGTTTCAGATGACCATTAACCATGAACCATGAAGGTAGCTTAAGGATTACCACAAACTCTGGAACTTAGATCGAAGGCTTAGAGGTTCCTGGAACATTATGAAATGCTAGTATAAGTTGTATGTATTCTACTAAATGGATGGTTTTAAGCTGACCACAAACTCTGTAACTTGACTCAAAGTCTCAGAGGTTCTTCAACCATTCAAAAAATCTAGTAAAATATGATGCAGTCTACTAAATGAATAGCCATGGTTTTGGCTATGGTTCTAGTGGTTATTATTAGACAAAATTTGAGGTCTAAAATGGGCCTCCCAAGGAAAATAATAAAATAATAGTTAAACTAATAAAATATATATATATATATGAATTTTGGAGGAAAATAGAAAAAAACTACCTTTTATCTTTGTATTTTCAACATATCTCTCTGTTGTTTTACTCAAATTTCTAGAGGGAGCACTCATTGGATGCATAATTAAATTATGCATCCAACCAATACCCACACTGCATACCTTTGAGGTACCCCACACCATGAAAATTGATAAATATATATAAAAAAAAGTGTTACTTTGAAAGTAACACATTTTTTGATGTATTTCTCATTTTTTGTGGGGTGGGTTACCTCAAAAGTAAGCAGTCTAAGTACTCGTTGGATGCGGAATTTAATTATGCATCCAACGAGTGCTCCCACTCGAAATTTGAGTAAAACAACAGGGAGAAATGTTGAAAATACGAATTAAAAAAGTAAATTTTTAATGTCAAATATACCATGTCAACCATTATGGTTGATTATTTTCTTGAAATTCCATTGGTTCTTGAGTTCAATGGATATTTTTCTTATGAGGTAGCTCGTTTTCTTACAAGGTGGCTCTTATTCTTATGAGGCCCATTTTAGACCCCAAATTTGCTTTAATGGGCTTTGGATTTGGTTGCATCCCTAAGTTTGGCTAAGATAATTCGATATGAAGGCTTTGGTGTTAAGCCCTAAATATTGGCACATTACCCCTTATGTAGCGGCACATTAACCCCTTTATTATGGTGCATTACATATTATTGATGTCACCTTGGGTCTATTAATCGGTCTATTAGTTGTTATTGTACCCCTTTGTCTCCTATATATAGGAATGAGACCTTTTCATTTTAGTCATCATTGTATCTTCTCTTGTCTTATGTACTTAGTACATTGTGTAAGGAGGTTCCTCCCTCGAAGAGGATTTTTATTCATCTCAGTTCTTCATTATTAATGCGTGTATTACTCTATTCTGGGCTATTTCTGCTATTTTTATGCTATATCTAGGACTTGGTTGCATAACATTTGATATAAGAGCTCTTTCCTCGGGACTAGTTTCTTCAAAACAAGTCATCTTGGAATTTTCACTATAATTTTTTTTATTGAAGGATTTAGAATGCCAGACTAAAACTTAATCTCCAAAGCAAGTTGAGCTATCTGTGGTACAACTTTCAGATCCTGAGACCGTACAAGTTCCGATATATTCTCCTTTGAATGTAGGGTTTTTGACTAGTCCAAAAACTAGTCTTAAACAAGTGTTCTGGAGAAAAAGGTCATATCTGTGGCATGAAAGATCCAAATTAAGTGATATATGTTGCATCCAAAAGAAGACGGACCAAGTTACCTTTGGTAGGGTTTTCATGCTGATCATATATAAAATATTGGACACATGGAAGACCATACAAGTTCGCTCTTCTCGAAAGACCAAAAATAAGAAGTGTTGGGATATTCGCAATAACTTCTTATTGATACATCAGAATTAGGTCAGACCTACAGAATTGGAAAAATGATGGATCAAGATACATCAAGCCAAATATTCAGACCCGGAGGAGCTGAAATTTTAAATTTACATCAGTTTCAAGTTGGCCCTAAAATAGTCTTCCAATCAGGGTTTGAAAAAAGGTATGCCATTTTAAATTTGAATAACTTTGAGTAGAAGTATCTAATTGTGGTGAAACATAGGGTGTGATATCTATTTTTATTTTTCATAATGCCACCAAAAGGAAGTGTAAAACTCACACTCCACTCAAACCACCTAAGGAGACATCCCCAACGTACAATGAAAGGGAAGACCTATCTTTTCGAGTGTCCCAGTTGGAAGAGATGATTAAAGGATCAGTGAAAGTAGTTGATCTAATTAATTTAAGGGGAAGTTGATGAAACATATGGATAATAATATGGAAGAAAATATTAAAGGGTTGATGGAGCAAACAGAAAATATTGCTAATCTCATACAAAATTCAAAGAATAATCCTTCTCCAGGTGATGATGTGTTCCATGATACTCAGGAGGATAAAGATAAGGTCGATGTTGAAAAACGTTCCATGAATAAGAATATTCTAAGAGGAAATGATTCTGATAATGGAAATTGTCAAGGATGGTCACCAAGGGGTACCCAACTTTCCAAGATTGGCATGAGAAAGTTTGATGGCAATGATCCAATAACATGGATATTCTAGATGGAGCAGTTCTTTGATCTACACCAAGTTCCAACTTTGCAGAAGGTAACTATTGCATCTTTATATTTAGAGCCTGATCAATTTGTATGGTACCAATGGATTTGTGACCGTAAAAATGACTCTATTATATCTTGGTCTATATTCACAGAAAAATTGATTGCACATTATAGGGATATAAATAGCAACACCTTCTTTAGCCAGTTGGTAAATCTCAAGCAAAAATGCCCAATTAGTGAACACATCAAGTAGTTTCAGAAGCTAAGTCTTAGAGTGAAGAATATTTCAGAAGATAATTTGTTGGGTCTCTTTATTGGAACTTTGAAGGATCACATCCAACATGAGGTTTTCCTTTGGTAAACTAAGTCCTTATAGCATGCATTTAGGGTGGCAAGAAAAGTTGAAAACAAAATTATGGCAACAAGGAAGTCTACCACTTACAACTATAAAGAAGGAAGTGTGGTCTCCAGTCATCCACAACCTACAAGGTTGAAACCACAACAAATAGAGGAAAAAAGAGCAAAGGGATTTGTTACAGTTGTGATATAAAATACAGTAAGGGCCATAAGTGCATTGAGAAGAAACTATCTACATAGATTGTGAAGTAGAGGAATAAAATGAACAAGAAGCACCAAAAGAACAGGAACCATCTCAATATGAACAAATAGAAGATACTACTTCCGAAGAGATTGCTCCCACCATATCTTGTCATGCATTGGTCTGGACTTAGCCACTCCTCAAAATATCAAGATCGAAGGATATATCAAAAATAAAAAGATAACAGTGTTGATTGATTCTGGTAGTACTCATAATTTCATTCACTGTAAATTAGCCAAGGTTCTCAATTGCTTTGTATATCCAACACCATAGTTTCAAGTAATGATTGCATATGGAGGAACTAGGAAAACTCCATAATATCAATCTCACTATGGGGGAATATGTATTGAATAGTCCAATGATTGATATTCCAATGGGGGGTGCTGATGTTGTCTTAGGAGTACAATGGTTACAATCATTGGGAATAATGGATTTTAATTTTAAGAAGCTTTTCATGAAATTTTTATGGGAAGGAAATGAATATGAGTTAAATGGTATCACAGGGAAACCAAGTAAGGTGATAATATCTAATGGTATGACAAAATTGATAAAAAAGGGACATGAATGTGTAATTGCACAATTATGCTCATTATATGTTCAAACATCTAAGTCTCATATTTCCATAGATCTCCAAAAGGTGATTGATAAGCATTCCAAGGTATTTGAAGATATTCCAAAAGGTGTTCCACATGTTCGATATTTTGATCATGCTATTCACTTAATTCCAGTAAATTTTCCTCCTAACATCAGACCTTACAGATACAACTATGGATAGAAGAGTGAAATTGATTGTATGGTTGACGAAATGTTAGAGGCCAACATAATTAGTCCTAGCCAAAGTTCTTAGTCTGCACCAGTGGTAATGGTACACAAGTCGAATGGATCATGGCACATGTTTCCATATTATAGAGAGCTCAAAAAGATCACCATTAAATATAAATTTCCCATTCTTTTCATCGATGAATTATTAGATGAATTACATGGAGCAGTGTTCTTCATAAGTTTGGATATCTATTCCAGATATCATCATATTAGAATGGAGGAGGAAGACATTCGAAAAACAACATTCAAAACTTAGGAAGGTCATTATGAATTTTTGGTCATGCCATTTGGTCTCACGAATGCGCCTTCCAAATTTCGAGGTTTGATGAATTCCATTTTTAATCCTTTCCTTAGAAATTTGTTGCTTGTATTCTTTGATGATATACTAATCTATAGCAAGTCTTGGGAAGAACTTGTTCAACATGTTGACAGGGTACTACAACTACTAAAGGAGTAACAACTATATGCAAAACCTTCCAAATGTTTCTTTGGGGTAAAGGAGGCAGAATATTTGGGTCATATTGTATCTCAGGAAGGTGTCAAGGAAACCCCCAACAAAAATAAAGTCATGATGGACTGTCCAATTCCCAAAAACTTGAATAATATTCGAGGATTCTTAGAACTGACAGGGTACTACTACAAGTTTGTTCATAACTATGGAATATTAGCAGCACCTCTAACAACATTATTGAAGAAAGTTGCATTTTCTTGGACTCTAGACGTAACTCAAGATTTTGAACAGTTTAAGGAGGCAATGTGCAAAGCTCCTATTTTGGCCACACCAGACTTAAAAAAAACATTTATTGTGGAATGTGATGCTTCAGGAAATGGGATTGGTGTTTTTATAATTCAAGAAGGACACACGCTTTCTTTCACAAGTCATCTAATCAAGGGAAAGCACTTACAGAAGCCCATTTATGAGAAGGAAATGTTGGAAATTCTACATGCTCTTAAGAAATGACATCCTTACTTAATAGGTAGACACTTCAAGGTCAAAACAGATCATAATAGTCTTAAATAATTCTTGGAACAAAGATTATATTAGGAAGAGAAGCAAAAATGGGTAACCAATATGTTTGGATATGAATTTGAAATCATATATTGAAAAGGGAAACATAATGTGGTGGAAGATGTGCTTTTTCAGAAAAGATGAAGATTTTGGGGCATTACTTTGTGAAATTTCCATTCTGCAACCCGATTGGGTATCAGAAGAAGGAAAGAATGGAAAAATGACCTATCTATGTGGATGCTAATTCAAAAGCTACATGACGATCCGAGTGTATCAGATAGTTTTGTGTGGAAAATGACTCACTATGGTATAAGGAATGCTTATATTTATGCAAAGACTCCCAAATCAAACAAAAAGTCCTCTTGGAATTACACACCTCTCCTATAGGTGGGCACTACAGATTCTTGAAAACTTACCACAGGGTAAAGAAGGAATATTTTTGGTAAGGTATTAAATCTAATGTTCAAAGTTTCATGGATGAGTGCTTGGTTTTCCAACAGAATAAGGTGGAAACTGTTAAGACCCCAGGACTTCTACAACCATTAGACATACCTTTCTAGCACTAGGAAGAAGTCTTAATGGATTTTATCACAGATCTACCCTTTTCAGAAGGAGAGAATGTTATTATGGTGGTTGTTGATAAACTCATGAAGTATGCACATTTTTGTGCACTCTGTCATCCTTTTAATGCAAGTACAGTAGCCACAACTTTTTTGGACACAGTTCAGAAGTTACATGGAAATCCGAAGATTATTGTAAGCGACAGAGATCCAATTTTCACTGAAAATTTTTGGACTGGATTATTTTCTTGTTTGGGTACCCAATTGGCTCATAGTTCATCTTATCATCCTCAATCTGATAAGAAAACTGATATAGTGAACAAATGTTTGGAAGGATATCTTCCTTTCTTTGCATATGATAAACAAACATAGTGGGTGAAATGGTTATCTTTGGCAGAAAGGTGGTACAATACTTCCTTCCATACATCATCAAAAAATTCTCTATTTATGGCACTTTATGGGTACCATACTCCATCTATCACATATCCCTTAAAAGGAAAATCTAAAGTTCAAGCTATGGAGGATCACATAGAGAACCAACAAGAAGTTCTCCAGATACTTAAGGAAAACCTAGCTATGTCACAAAACAAGATGAAACAACAAGTTGATCAACATTGGAGTGAAAGGAGTTTTGAAGAATGGGATTGGGTATTTTTGAGGCTACAACCTTACAAGAAAATGTCACTCAAGCAACTAAATAAGGACAATAAATTAGCACACAAGTATTATGGTTCTTATAAAGTGTTGCAAAATATTGATAGTACGGCTTACAAATTGGAGCTCCCTTCATCTTCAAGAGTGCATCCATTTTTCCATGTTTCTTGCTTAAAGAAGGTAATAGGAGACACAATCCTAATTCAAAAAATATTTCCCAAGCTTGATGAAGAAGGAAGATTCATAATGGAACTTGAACAAATCACTGAAACAAGGACCAAACCACTACGAAATCATCCTATTACTGAGTACCTCATCAAATAGAAGAACCTGCCAGTGGAAGATTCGACATGGGAAGATGAGTCCTTCATACAAAAGCATCCACAATTAATCAAGCGTTGAGGAAAACACTTGTCTATAGGGGAGGGGCATGTTAAGCCCTAAATATTGGCACATGACCCCCTATGTAGTGGCACATTACCCCCTATGTAATGGAACATTACCCCCTTTATTATGGTTCATTACATATCATTGATGTCGGCTTGGGTCTATTAGTGGGTCTATTAGTTGTTATTGTACCCCTTTGTCTCCTATATATAGGAAGGAGACAATTTCATTTTAGTCATAATTGTATATTGTCTTGTATTATGTACTTAATACATTGTATAAGGAGTTTCCTCCCTCAAAGAGGATTGTTATTCATCTCAGTTCTTCATTATTAACGCGTGGATTACTTTCTTCTAGTCTTTTTCTGCTATTTTTATGTTATATCTGGGACTTGGTTGCATAACATATCAATTGAATACAAGTGCACTTTTTCAATATAACTTGTTCCTTGTAATGTCCCTTCTTAGGAATTTTATAAAAATGACAAATTTTCACTTTTTTCCCTAGTTAGACCTTTGACTAGTTTTGAGCTCTAGGTCCCCAAATTGCTCCAATTGCTCCCAAATATTATGAGAAGGCATATGGATTATTTTAGAATATAAATATGTGTTTTAGGGATGCTTTTGGACCTTTAAAATACTTCTACAAATCCTCTTTCAATTCTGGCCAATGTAGGGAAATTTACTAGTAATTTCCCTTTGACTAGTATTGGTCTCTAGGTCTCAAATTGACTCCAAATGCCTTCAAATATTCAAGTAAGGTGTATGAATGATATTAGGAATTAAATATTATTTTATAGGATGAGATATGGGAACCAAAAGACCTTTTCAATCTCTATTAAGATTTTGGACCAAGTATGCAATTTTACTTGTAATTTGGGGTTCAAATCCCCCTGGGGTAAGTACTGAAAATGGCTTTCCAAATGCCTCCAAACCCACTCAAATTTATGAAAAGAGGTAGGGGATGTCTCAAGTATGTTATTAAGGTCCCAAATGAACCATTCATTATTTATTAAGTATGTTCCAAACCTCTTCCAAACAACAGCAAAAATCCCTAGTTCGACCCTTGGGGAAATGGCACCAAATCTTCTCCAAATGTACATAAACTGAGTAAATTGACTTCAAATGCTTGTGCAGTAAACATGAAACTTTTATAATACATCAATAACATTAAATTCATCAATAAACCATCATTATTTTACTTATCCATTCGAATATATCAATATTACATTGGTTCACAACAAGGTAGTGGGGAAATGGCACTGTTCTTTCATTAAAAATGAGATTTGTACATTTCTACTTGGAATTTTGACATGAAAATTTCTGGAGATGAATAAAATATTATTTAATTCATATTAAAAAATAAATGGTTTATTAGAAGCTCCCACAAAGAGTACAATAGCTCACCAAAAACGCCCTCCCTCAAGGATCGAGAATATGCCACCAAAACTAGAAATGGTTGAAGGAGTCAGATGCAATAGAAGAAACCATGAGCTTCTGTATAGCTTAAACCTGCAAATAAAGAATCCATTAAAGCTCCAAATTAAAGGTCTGAATGGCCTTTCCAATTACCAACTTGGATGGGAATCTTTCACCCTCGAAAGTGGCTAAGGCAAGTAACTAGTCATCCACTAGCTCTCCCTCTTCACAAATGCAATTGCAAATTCTACAAATGATCAAAAGCTGCTATTATTATTTTTTCATGACTTTTATAAACTTCTAATGTACTCCATGGGTCGAATTCCTTCCAAGATACTCATGCCAACTTAAGTTGGGAAGAGATTCCAAAGAATGCCACTTGTACAACAATTCCTAGTTTCCCACTTCCACCAAATCACATGTGGAAGCATCTTAGCTGCCCTAACTCCCTTGAGCGCCCTCTTGGAGGATATTTTTAGCCCTGGAATGTCATATCTTTCATATTCCAGCCTTCAGTTCTGATTTGTGTCATAGGTGTCATAACATCTTCATCATTGTTGTCATAGAGCTAGGGAATCTAGCCCAAGTGTCCCACTAGCTCCAAATTGCCTATTCCTCTTCCATGGGAGTTACTCTTCATCTATATTTCAACCTTGGATGATTCATGCCATGAATAATACCTTTTGAACTCCCCCAAGTATGTTACCATTCACCTTGAATTCGAATTGGTGAGAGAATGATGCCAAGTGTAGTGGGGAAATCTAGCCATATGTGGGTCCCACTTCCTCCATGTGTCTTCATGATCAAATGCCACTTTGATTTTCACTTGTATATATTTATTTATATCCTTTATTAAATATTTATTCCATTCTAATGTTCAAACATCATTTATTATCCCCCTTATTCCAAATCCCAAAGCTTCCACCCCAAGTCCCCAAACCTAGGAAACTAGTCATTTTCCTCCTTGGCAATTATTTGACCCTTAAAATCAATTTGAAAAACTCTAATGAATATGGCCATTGTGACCCAATGCCAAATTTGGGACATGACAAATCCTCCCTTCCCAATATTGCTTGTCCTCAAGCAATTTCAAACATGGGTGTTTAAGAACCTGCTTTATGTATAATTTTTTGAAGTTTCCATTGAATTGCCCAACCTTGAGTCTTTGAGTTTCCATGAATATTTTAGAGAGGAACCAACATGCTTGATGCTGCACTACTCTAATAAAAATCACTTTATTAGGTGGTAAATCCATCTCTCATACCGCTCATTTCCCCCAAAAAGTGAAACCAATGAGATAAAAATTATTCCAAGGTCCCATTGCTTGTATTGCATCCCAACAATTAAGAGTGCTCTCCAACCCACACCATTAGATAAGAGTATTTATGGATCCCATTTTCTTGTATGCATTCTTCCAAACATCATGAGTACAAAATATATATCATCAAAGTACATAACATCATAATGAAAATGTACATCAAGGAGGTGCTTCATCAAAGAATCATGAAAGTGCTTATACCTCCAAGCAAGTAGACCACCATTTTCCAGCTTCATACAAGCATCGAGTGAACAATCAAATCTGATCCAATGACATGGGTGAGTATCCCATGTCCTATAATCTTGCTCCAAAAATATGTAAGATGCATCAAAAGAGTCAGCCCTGTATTCTTTCATCGAAGTAGTTAATGAAGTTCCTCCAACATCAATTGAACTAAGAAAGGAGCAAGGAAGATCATGATTCTTCAAGTGACTCAAGTGAACATCATAAGTGTATCCATGAAGATATGTATCATCATAAGGAAAGAAAATATTATTCTACAAATGTAAATAATGAGGTGCTCTATTCATGTCATCATCAAAAGGAGAGGTAGGAGTTTCATACCCCTCATGTGGCACCACTAGAGAAAAACCTTTCACCCAATTTTCATCCCCAATTGATGTGGCTGAAAAAGAAGTAGGTGGTGAGGAATTATGAACCAACCTAAAATATTTACAACTCTTATCCATCGAAATCTTTTATTCATCTTCTCCATAATTGGTTGTTCCAACTGTTGTGAGATCATGTGACTCCTTCAATACTTTGCAACTCTCTCCATGAGGCAACTCATAATCCCTCTAAACAAAGACAAGTGCTTGTCCTTTTTCTTGTTTGAGTGTAGCATCTTCAAGCACCTGCATATCATCATGTACCTCATGTTCCACCATTACATGAGGTTCCTCCTTTGTGGCATAAATTATTTCATCCATTTCCTTCTTTTCCTTGGAAAGAGAACCATTGCTCATTCTTTTTTCCACGTTGCTTCCAAGTTGACTAACAAACAATTTGAATTATTTCATGAATTGCCTCCAATTTTCTTCAAAGGATGGTTTTAGTAATTTTCTAAACTCATCATTCTCCTCTAAGGTTCCTTTCTCATCTTTACCCATGGTGACCAAGGAATGCACTTCTTCTCCTACTTCTTCCCTTTCACCAAAGTACATCTAGTTTCAGTTTCTAAGGGTGGTGGCTAATTTCTTTGACTCCCGGTATTCATTAATGTTATACCACATCAGGTGCCAAGACCATGATCTGATACCACTGTAATTCCCCTTGTTAATAATTTTATTAAAATGGCAATTTTCACTTTTTTCCCTAGTTAGACCTTTGACTAGTTTTGAGCTCTAGGTCCTCAAATTGCTCCAATTGCTCCCAAATATTCTGAGAAGGTATATGGATGATGTTATAATATAAATATGTGTTTCAGAGATTCTTTTGTACCTTTAAAATACTTCTGCAAATCCTCTTTCAATTCTGGCCAATGCAGGGAACTTTACTAGTAATTTCCCTTAAACTAGTATTGGTCTCTAGGTCTCAAATTGACTCCAAATGCCTTCAAATATTCAAGGAAGGTGTATGAATGATATTAGGACTTGAATATGATGTTCAGGGATTATATATTGACACCAAAATACCTCTGAAAACTCTCTTAATATTCTGGACCAAGTATGCAATTTTACTAGTAATTTGGGGTTCAAATCCCCCTGGGGTAAGTACTGAAAATGGCTTCCCAAATGCCTCCAAACCCACTGAAATTTATGAAACGAGGTAGGGGAAGTCTCAAGGATGTTATTAAGGTCCCAAATGAACCATTATTTATTTATTAATTCTGTTCCAAACCTCTCCCAAACAACAACAAAAATCACGAGTTCGACCCTTGGGGAAATGGCACCAAATATTCTCCAAATGTAAATAAACTGAGTAAAATGACTTCAAATTCTTGAGAACTGAACATGAAACTTGTATAATACATAAAAAAAATTCCATTCATCAATAAACCATCAGTATTTTACTTATACATTCGAATCCATCAACATTACATTGGTTCACAACAAGGTAGTGGGGAAATGGCACCATTCTTTCATTAAAAATGAGATTTATACATTTCTACTTGGAATTTCGACCTGAAACTTTATGGAGATAAATGAAATAGTATTTAATTCATATTAAAAAATAAATGGGGCATTAGAATCTCCCCCAAAGAGTACAATAGCTCACCAAAACCGCCCTCCCTCAAGGATAAAGAATATGCCACCAAAACTGGAAATGGTTGAAGGAGTGAGCTGTAATAGAAGAAACCTTGAGCTTCCCTGTAGCTTACACCTGCAAATAAATACTCCATTAAATCTCCAAATGAAAGGTCTGAATGGTCTTTCCAATTACCAACTTGGATGGGAATATTTCACCCTCAAAATTGGCTAAGGCAAGAAACTAGTCATCCACTAGCTCTCCCTCTTCACAAATGCAATTGCAAATTATACAAATGATAAAAATATGATATTATTCTTTTTTCATGACTTTTATAAACTTCTAATGTCCTCCATGGGTGGAATTCCTTCCAAGAGACTCATGCCAACTCAAGTTGGGAAGAGATTCCAAAGAATTCCACATGTACAACAATTCCTAGTTTCCCAGTTCCACCAAATCACATGTGGAAGCATCTTAGCTGCCCTAACTCCCTTGAGAGCCCTCTTGGAGGATATTTTTAGCCCTGACATGTCATGTATGTCATATGTGAGCCTTTAGTTCTGATTTGTGTCATAGGTGTCATAGTATCTTCATCATTATTGTCATAGAGCTAGGGAATCTAACCCAAGTGTCCCACTAGCTCCAAATGGCCTCTTCCTCTTCCATGGGAGTTACTTTTCCTCTATATTTCGACCTTATATGAGTCATGCCATGAATAATACCTTTTTAACTCCCCCAAGTATGTTACCATTCACCTTGAATTCGAATTGGTGAGAGAATGATGCCAAGTGTAGTGGGGAAATCTAGCCATATGTGGGTCCCACTTCCTCCATGTGTCGTCATGATCAAATGCCACTTTTATTTTCACTTCTATATATTTATTTATCTCCTTTATTAAATATTTATGCCATTCTAATTTTCAAATATCATTTATTATCCCCCTTATTCCAAATCCCAAAGTTTCCACCCCAAACCTAGGAAACTAGTAATTTTCCTCCTTGGTAATTATTTGACCCTTAACATCAATTTGACAAACTCTAATGAATATGGTCAATGTGATTAGGCCATTGTGACCCAATGCCAAATTTGGGACATTACATTTCTGGCTATCATTTGGTGATGTCACCCCCCCTATTAGGGACAAAGTGAGGATAAGAAGATCTCCCAGCTGCAAGATGTGTCATTACTCAATAATGAATTTTTTGGTATGACATATATATCTTCTTGGTTGTTGATGATTACCATTTCCAAGAACTGATCTAGGCATGGTGCAACGTAATGATACCCACTTATGACGTGCTAGTTGCAATGGCATGCTAGAAAAATAGAAATTTGATCATCAAAATGAATTATTAGAGGTACTTGCAAATTGTTTTAGAATTAAGTGTAAAAGGATGAAATGTAAACAATCAGATCACCTTCCGGAATATATAAATTTTATTTATGGAAAATTGGTATAAACACCCCAAAATGTCGTTATTCTAAGATTGGTATGCAATTTTTTCTCTAAAGCATAATGAATATGTCTGTGTTGGTCCACTAGTTTGTTATGTAAATTATCAAACTATGTGGAAAAAAATATGAAGAGGTGTAGGCAACAGGAGGATCTTGTGCAAGGCTATTTTTCCAAAATTTTAAAAGATAATTTTATATTTTTTTTAAATTAATAAAGTTAGTGAAGCCCTAAAATGACATGGTCGAGCGTTGGTCCACCCTATCATGGTCTTAACATAATCAATAAATTTGTTTTTATCTTGTAGGTATTATTGTAGGGTGAATCCATGAAGATGGGTGTCTATTTTGGGGGGTCTTATGAGAAAATAAATCTGATTTTTTCATGTTTTTCAACTTTGGGCGAGCAAAAGTGATATTTTTGTTTAGAATTTCACTTTTCAGTAAAAAGAAAACTTTTAGAGAATTATGTTAGCTTTCTATTCATAATTTTTTCAATTTTTTTTATTGAGATTTGATATGTCTATTTGGAAAATGTTTGACAGTGTGTTCTTATAAAATGAAAGTACTACAAAATAGTCATGTTTTGTTGCGACCCTAAAATCATTGTTAAACTTGTTTTTTGCAAAAACAAAATATGCTACGACAATCTACACACAATATACTACTGCATGACTATAAGTGTGTAATCTATGGATCTATATACTAATTATTATATTTTTTTGAATTTGATAAACTGTGAATTTGTTAAAGGTTCACCCAGCTTTTTTTGGGAGCAGAAAATCAAAGCTACCAAAATGGCTTTAAAATCTTGGATAAAAAATGCCACAGCATCCCCTAGGAGCTGTAGAAAGCAGACAACTAATCAGCTATTAGAATTGCAACTTGAAATGGAGTCCAAACATGTAACTCATTCTGCCATGCAAAAGGAACAAGTTTCCCAGGGTCTTACTCTTCAATCTTTCAGGCAGGAGGAAGAACATTGGAGACTAAAATCGAGAAGCCTCTGGCTGAAGTTGGGTGATAAAAACACACCATTCTTTCATAAACAATTCAAAGCAAGACTTTCTCGTAACCACTTGGATGAAATCACTGCCTCGGATGGGATGGTCCATAAAGAAATAGCTCACTTAAAAGAGGCAGCAACTTCTCATTTTCAAGATCTCTTTACTGAAAAAGGATTTGACACAAATGACGAATTTCCTGAATTCCTCAATAATATCCCGAGATTGGTAGGACAGAATGATAATGCAAGCCTCTTGAAGACCTTCAAAGAAATTGAAATAAGCAATGTTATTTGGGCAATGGAGCCAGACAAAACCCCGGGTCCTGATGACTTCTCCATACATTTTTACCGAATTTGCTGGGATTTAATCAAGGTGGATCTACTCCGTATGATTAGGGGCTTCAATAAAAAATCCAAGGTTGGAGGCAGAATCAACTCTACATTTTTGGCTTTAATTCCTAAAGAATCAAATCCCGGAACCTTCGACAGGCTTAGGCCTATCTCGCTGTGCAATGCGTCCTATAAAATTTTCTCTAAGCTCATTTCTAATAGAATCAAGCCATTGCTGGGGAACCTTATCTCCTCCAGTCAGGGTGGGTTCGTGAAAGGTCGGAATATTTTGGATAATGTGACCATAGTGTAGGAAACTATTCACTCCAACAATCAACGGAAAGAACAAGGGATGATTATCAAGCTTGACATGGCTAATGCCTTTGACCGGGTAAGGCATTCCTTCTTGTTTCAAGTTCTTCTAGCTTTTGGCTTTAGTCCTGATTTTGTAAGGTTGATAGAAGCTTGTATAGGTAGGCATTGGATAGCACCTTTAGTGAATGGTAGACCTGCAAAATACTTCCAATGTACTCGGGGAATAAGGGAGGGCTGCCCTCTGTCCTCTTTCTTATACATTCTGATGGTAAATTCCCTCAGTAGAAAGTTGAATGCAGAAAAAACTGCAGGAACAATTCCAGGCATAAGAGTTACGAAAGATCTAGACCCCATTAATCATTCCTTATTCGCAAATGACTCTCTCCTCTTGGGAGGAGATCCTATCAAAATCGCAAGGGTCTTCAATGATATAATTCAAATTTTTAGCAGCGTTTATGGAGCTCTTATCAATAAGAGAAAATGTGCAGTGTATGGATGGAATGTGAATCATGCTACCATTCAATGTATTTCTCATTACTTAGGCTTTACTGGCTATGCAGATCGGGACTCTCTTAAATATCTGGGCCTACCATTAACCCTGGGCACTACCAAGGCCAGTCATTGGCTTAAAGTAATAAGAAAAATAAATTCCAAAATTACATCCTGGGGAGGACAGTGGCTTACTAAATCTGGGAAATTAATTCTCATAAAATCAGTTATCTCTTCCCTGCCTCTCTATCAATCAGTGTTTCTATTGGCTCCGAAAATGATTGCTGAGCAAGTTGCAAAGCTCATACGAACCTTCTTGTGGCAAGGAGGTAATGGGAATGATAAAAAATTCCATTTAGTGGGTTGGGACACAGTGAAAAAACCAATTGTTGAAGGAGGTCTGCAAGTCAGAGAACCAGGGCTTGCGAATCTAGCTCTAGGGGGAAAGATATTGTGGAAAAAAATTTCCAATCCCATTCACCTGGTCAGCCAAGTTCTAATTAAAAAATACCTGCAAAATGTTTCTGAACCCAGTATGGATAAATCCGTAGCCATTAAAGGCACAACGATTTGGAAATTATGCAGCCACGGATATGAGTTTTTAAAAATTATCTCTATCAATTTCCAGGAAATGGGAATTGGATTTCACTCTGGAATGATAAAATTATGGGTCGCCCTCCTCTTAGGCAGAATGAGGATCTCCACGAGCTTCGCATATGGCTCACCCAGCATGGTATCATTAAGCTCACATATATCTCAAGGTGGGATCAAGTTGGCAATTGGAAAGAATGGAACATCCCCAGGCCACCGGATAGGATGGTTGAGCAAGTGAAATCGCTCCTGACAGCTCTCAATGGCTTAGCTCTGATTCATATTAGCTTCAGGGATAATTGGGGTTGGGGAATGACATGAGAATACACAGTTTCCCTTGGATTCGCTGCTCTCCATACGCAGCATTCTCAGACATAATCAAACGCTATTTGGTAGCAAGTATGGAATTCATTTGGTATTCCTAAAATAAATTTCCTCAGCTGAGTTCTCCTGCACAAAAGAATTTTGACAAGTGAGAACTTGGCAAAGCGAGGAATTTTAGGGCCGCACAGATGTTCACTTTGTTATACAGCTGAGGAAACAATCGACCATGTGTTTATCGACTATCCATTCATGCAGGAAGTGTGGAAGCTTGCATTGCAAGGACTCAAGGTTCATACACCAGCTCAATGCACTGTTGTCTTTTTATTTTCCACTTGGTCAGAATGTTATCCCTGGGTGATTAAAAGTAAATCCTTATGGTCCAAGATATGGAAAGAAGTCCCAAAATACCTCTGCTGGGAAGTGTGGTTATCCATAAATGAAGCCATCTTCCAAAACAAAGTGAGTACCCTAGCAATTGTTGTTGCAAAAGCTAAGGCATTGCTATTGGAAACGGTGGAAAATGATCCCTTTAAGCAAAACCATAAGCTTCTCCCTACAAAGATCAGTTGGATTGACGATCCAACGAAGTGTCCTAGGAACAAGATTTATGTATGGCCTCTTAGAAACCCTGAGTGGTGGCTATGGTACAGCAATTCCGAATTCTGTCAATGGTGGAAGAATCAAAGGAAAGACACTATCTTTTTCGATGGGGTAGCTAAAGGAAATCCAGGGAGAACTGGCATAGGAGGGGTATTCTATGCTACCGATGGTCTTTTAAAATGAAGTTTCAATTGGGGGATCGGACAGGGTACTAATAATTAGGATGAACTATTAGGTCTTCTCAAAGCATGTCAGATAGCAAATGGAAATGAAGAGCATGATATTCAAATTTTTCGAGATTCAGAAATTCTTATTAAACTCTTAAACACTGATGGATATTTCAATAATGTGGTGTTAAACAAGACTTTGCAACGAGTTTGGAAATTGCTATAACAATTCAACTCTGCCTCCTACTACCACATTCTTCGAAATCTAAATCAGGAAGCTGATTATAGGGCCAATGTAGGCTTCCTATTAGCCCCTGCAGATTTGACTCAGAATGATGGTAATCCTATACGGTCTCCCATTCCATAAGATGGAAGCTTCTTGTATTTTGTAAATTGTAGGATTTGGACACCTCTGAAAATTGAGTATCTTGGATTTGTTTGATGGGTTGTTTAGGCGCAAGCCCAACCTAGTATCTTCCTAATAAAAATTTTAACCGTTCTTGTGAAAAAAAAAACCATACAAATAATACTATAATAGTAATACCATAATTTATCGCATTAAACTATTAAAAAGAAAACATATTAAATTATATCGACTATGGAATATGGTTGTTAATATAACACTCATTTCCCATACATAGTCATTCTACTCAAGATCATGGTGCTATACGATAATAAGGGTAGTTATTATATGTGATATCCTTTGAAATTCCCATAAGAAAGTGTGTATAGATACACTAAGTTAGTTAAGGCCTATCATAATTTTAAAAATATATAATAGAATAATTAAATGGTTATAAAAACAACAAATAGTCTATAAAAATGCTTATGAAGCATAAAATTTTGGAATAATCCTATTTGTTGGTAGATATCTTTGGAGAGAATACGTGAGAGAATAAGAGAATTATGGAAAATAATATATATTTAGATGTTTATATCTGCATATTCATCATCGCAAGGATGGTATATGTACATATGATGATCATCAAACTCTATTTGACAACATAGTTAGTGGATTAACTTCACTTCAACATCATTCTTATTTTGATTTTTATTATAAATAAGTGCATGGTAGAGGAAGGTGAAATCACATTATCATCAATGGATAACCACAATTCTTATTTTGATTTTTTAGAAATAAGTGCATGGTGGAGGAAGGTGAAATCACATTATCATCAATGGATAGCCATAATAAGAAAACCAACAATGCTTTCATGTCCATCACATGGGATTCATTTGGGAATATATCCAATTGGATGACTGAGAACCTTGAGCACATGTCCTCATGGTATGGTGTTTATTGGGGATAAGATGGACCTTTCTAAGTCCATATTGGAAGGTTCCCTTTTGTTCACTCTTACCAATTTATTATTGTCAGTGAAATATGACAATAAAAATTTGACATTTTACATATTTTTAAAATAGAAACCCTCAAAACTCATATACCCTTTGTGAATTTTGAAGTGTATAAAATTTTTTTTTATAGGGAATTGTGTTGTCTTTCTAATGATATTTCATTCAAAAATAATTAACATCGTTTAATATGTAAAATTTTCATTTAAAAGATGAGCATAAATACATTGAACATAGTAGATCCCATTTTTTGGGGGGGAAGGGGGGAAATTATATTTTTTTATCATTTTTAGAAGTTGAACAATTAATACTTGAATCATATTTTATCAACATGTGTTCACATCAACATTTTTCCTATTGTTTACATAAACTAAAAAACTAAGCACTCTTTATTTGAAGAAAAAGAATCCAGGAAGAACTCACATATTTTTTGTAATTTTTTGGTTTTGTACTTTTGATGTTACTAATTTTTCTTCAAGCACATTTGGAACTATGGAAAAAAAATTAAGTGTGTTCTAAAAGAAAATAAATTAAAAATATAATATGAAATGGAAAGTGTGAAAATAATGTCATTGGATAAAGGATTCATTAGGGAATCCACTAGCATCAACTATGCCACCTAAGATACATGAGATGAAGGGGTTTCACTGTCATGTCCGCAATTTTGGCTAATTCAGTGACCATGGGTAAAAGGGGACAAAATAACCCCTAGGTAAATAATTTTATTTCATCATGTATGCATAGAATTAAATTTAGCCTAAGTCAAGTGAAGGAATTATTTTTATTATTTTTAATTTCCTAAATAATGGAGTAAGTGGGCCAAGAGGGCGCCCTCATGAGGATAAGGTTTCCAAAATGGAACTGGAGACAAGAAAATAGCAAAAGAGGAAAATCAAAGAAGGTGTAAGAAGATTCCAAAAGCAGAAAAATGGAAACAACCAACAAAAACTAAGGAGGGCATAGTTTCTAAAGGAGAGATCAATTTACAAATTGGAAACAACCAAAAAAGAAAAAGGAGGGTGTAGTTTCCAAAAGGGAGGCCAGTTTACAAATCAGGAAAATTTTACAAAGCATGAAACATATGGAGACAAAGTGGGGCGCAGTTGATAAAGGAGAGAAAAGCTTGTAAGGAAAAAGCAAGGAAAGTCTATTCATTCATGGGTGGCCCATTTGGAAGGGTTCTCACAGGTCATTAAGCATTTCAACTTGCTCAGCAGGTCACCATAACTTCTATAAAATAATCCAAGAAAATCCTATTCACATATTTTGTCAAATTGAATTTACGTGTGAGCATTCTATGCTTCTCAAGGCAAGGTGATGCACCTTAGCTAATCAATGGGAGATGAGCCCCATTCTTTCTATTCTAATTCTCTTTCTCTGATATTATCTCAGCATTTGAAGCCATGGAGATTTGATTTGCAGGTCCATTCACTCCAATACTAATAATAATACAAGATTCTAGGGATTTATCATCATACAGGGTACATTGGAGAGAGTCTTGGAAGATCCCATTAGAAGGAGGTGCTCCATTTCAGTGGAGGAGTCCAGAGCAGCTAGAATGTCCAGTGTGCACCATATATTCAATTTCAGTTGTTATACAGGTTCATATTAGTCCAACATTTAAGGTTGATAAGCCTTCTTTGAGTGTACATCATTCAAAGTAACATTGGAGGGAGTATTGGGGGTTTTCACCAGAGAGAGGCACTTAATTTCATTGGAGGATTCTAGTGTGAAAATCCTCACAGCAGATCTAAGAGATGATGTATCTCACAAGAGAATAATTATGATTAAGCAAGAAAATAGAAGAAGAGTGATACATGCAGTATAATGAGCAACAGAATAATATGGTACAGTAGAACTCAGATAGAAGCAATAATACTTCGGTCATACTATGTTATTAATCACAAATGGACATATAAATAATACAATGCATGAGGAATTCGAATGCCTAAGGTGGTAATTCGAATTAGCCTTCATGGAGTGATCAAAGGATCACTGGAGTGGCATCGGAGCACAACTAGGTGTCCTCATGATCATCGGAGCGCAACTGGAAGTCTTCATCATCATCAGTGGAGTCATCAATGCTCAAGTAACTGTCAACCATCAGT
Source organism: Larix kaempferi (assembly GCA_027924585.1). NCBI lineage: Eukaryota > Viridiplantae > Streptophyta > Pinopsida > Pinales > Pinaceae > Larix > Larix kaempferi. The sequence continues at coordinate 1,094,090 of BSBM01000704.1, forward strand.
CAAACTAACTCTGGTAGGTGTAACTGAGTGTAACTCAATGTAACTCAATGTAACTGAGTGTAACTGAATGTAACTGAGTGTAATTGAGTGTAAATAAGTGTAACTGAGTGTAACTAACTGTAACTGAGTGTAACTGAGTGACAACTGGACTGGTAGGTGAAGGAGGGCGAGTTGCTCCCTAAAATCAAGGAAGAAGGGCGCATTAAGCAATTGGAGGGCTAAAACTGAATAGTGAGAAGCTCTTGGGGGATGGCTAACTGAGGGCTAGGTGCTGGACTGATGACTGGGATGCATGCAAAATGCATGCAAACCCTAGAATGCATGCAAACCCTAAAAGGTGCATGCATGACTGAAAATGTAAAGGATCAAAATACTGGTGGGACTAGGATGGAGTATAGGAATATGCTAACATCTAGTGCATCCCAGAACACTCTGTGCGCACTTGATCAGCATCCAATACCTATTATATCAGTCACCTTTCATTTCCATAGCAGCCTTCCACCTCCTTCTACTCATTTCATGCCCATTTGCTCAATAATATAATATTTCTAGCATTGGAGATGCATTGCTGGTCTAAATGATTAAATCTATTTATTCTCTGGTCAAGACCAATTAATTTGAATTGTTGTTGTTCCATATGATGTATCAGAACCCTCATTAAATCTAGAACTGATATTTGTAAGCCTCTGAGGCATTTTGGAACCATTAATCCGAAGACTAGCTCTTTGGGCCATAATTAATGACTAGTTTTTCCATTTTGGCCAGTAAAAGTTATGTTCAAGTATATTTTTTGATCTAATTGATGCATTGGGTTCCTGAGACATTATTTAAGCACTCCAAACACTCATACTAATAATTTGGACATTCCTGAGTTAGTTTGAAAGAGTCTAGAAATCTACTAGGTGAGCAGTCCTACCTAGTGCACTTGGTCAATTTTGCTTCCAAATCCATCTATAGCCTCCCAAATCCTCAGAAACTATGTTCCAACATATTTTAATGACTGTTATGTCTGATATAACCCCTATTTCCATTCAGTATAATCTCCCAGTCTAGTATGCATATGTTGGAAGGCCCATAAAGCATCAAAATAGACATCATATTTTATCTGATTGTTGAAATGTAAAAGACTCCAGTTCTTTGTGCATAGGAATTAGTAATTGGCCCTGTTCCTGCCCTGTTTTCTGCTGCACACATCCCCATAAATTTGGAAGATTAATTCACCTAATTCCTAATCCTGGAGTCCTCAAATTGAGCCATTGTTCAGATATTCTCTAACTAGTTTTCTTTATTAGTACCTGTTTCCAGAAATTCTTCCACAAGTATTAAAATTTTTAAGATAATATCCAGTAAATCTGATCGAGGGTATTACATTCACACCTTGGATGTTGTATCTACAAGAAATCTTGTAGCAAGGGGGTTGGATTTCATGATTTTAAACCCTCAACTAAGTAATTGTCTAGATTGAGGGATCTTAAGATGTTGAATCAAGGGTTAAATGAAGATTTTCAAATTCTTTAGTTGAGGTTTAATTAAACCCTGTATCAAGGATTCTCTAGGTTTAACAAGTAGCTCGATCAAGTAATTTTTGCTAAAAACAAAAATAAAAATAAGAGTATTTATCTTAATCACTTTGAAAGGTTTTGCTATATTTAAATATTAAGATGTACACACGCTTTAGTTCATGTTTCTTTATATTATAAACTCATAGATATTATCATGAGAGATTATACATATTTAAGATTATTAGTTTTTCATTTTAGTGAATCCACAAATTATACTTTATTCTATCAAAAGGGATATTGGCATAGGGATAAGTAAAGTTAGTCTCCAATCTTGAAACTTTAAATTTCAACTAAAAAATGGTATACATATGTTCCGAAGAAAAATAGCTCAATCAAGTTAAAGGGATCCACTTAGAATTATAAATTTAATACCTCCAATATTATTGTTAATACTATATCAATTTCTACATTTAAAGTTGCATATTGATAAGACATAATTGACTAAGTTCTTTAACTTTAGAAAATAAACAATTCAAAACATGGATTGTTAATAAAATTATAAAATATAAATTTAAATCACAGGTTGTTAATGAACTTGGGTTGGACCCATCAATAGAATTAATTACCAAAGATAAAGAATAATAATATGGATATGCTTGTAGGGGCAAGATTATTTATATTATATGTAGTGTAATGCCCCTCAAACTCGCTATGACTATTGATATTGATGACGCTTATCGGTAAGTGACCCAGGTAAAGAAACCAAGATAAATGACTGCATATATGTTGATTTAGAATAAAATTATTGACTGATTAGCGATGCATGTGATAAAAGAATATGTTTCTAATGAATGATTGATTTAATGATGATTATGGGTACTTGTGATTTTAATATGAAATATTGTTGATTATTTAACACATGTGAACCCTTATGATGAATGTCGTATTTATGCTGAAATATGGAAATGGAATTATGTGGGTGATTATGGTGTGTGTCCAATGGACAATTAACTATGTTTGCTTAACGATTAGCGAAGGAATGAAATGAATTGTGATATGACGATTTTTTAGCATTACTATTGATGTGTGTGCTCTAAGTATGTGTACAGTGACAAGTAAGGAGGTTTACCGATTGACTCATGATAGAACAAGAAAGGGGCCGTAGAGGACGGGAAATGCACACACAGGGGTATGATGACGGGGTCGACTCCTGATAGCATCCACGCACGATTTTGGAAATCCCTTTCAACTTTACTCGGGGGAGCGTGAAGTCGTATGGGGGAGACCATAACGGATTGGTCACGTACGAGGTTGAGGGGTGTGCAGTAAGAACAAAATTACTCCTCGGCACCATTAGTCTCACATAGAGTGTAGCCAGATGATTTATGGTAACGATTCCTAAAATCACTACACGGAATCCCAACACAACACTAAAATGAAAAAGTGTTGTCAGAAGGAACCGATGATGTGGTACCTAAACAATTAAGGAAAGAAAGTGTTTTCAGAAGGGCTTGACCATGTATTACCTAGACGAATGAAGGAAATTGATAAGTGACCACCTATGTACTTGGAATATAGTATTGCATTAGATTTTGTGCATGAAAGGACTATTTATAATTATGTACTTGGCATATAGTATTGCATTGGATTATTTGTGCATGAAATGATTATTTGTAATTAAATAATTGGTAATAATTAATTATGGAGCAAAAGATAGACTAAGAGTCATTAACTAGTCAACTCCACCTGCACCCACTAAAATAGGGATTGGAATCATAGCATCAGGGGACATCTAGGAGTAAAATGTGGGAAGTATGTGCACTCTCATGAGAGGGTGACACATGGTTGGGTGAATATCTATATTAAATAATTTTGCATGAACCGACATGTGTTGCTGGAAATTTCTCTATTTAAGAGAGAAGAGGGGAGGGGGAAAGAAGGTTATTATTTGGATGACTACCATAAGGGATTCAAAATTCTGATTGTTCTTTCTATTGTGAGTTTGGCTAAGGATTCTGGTGAGGGGGGTCCCATGTCTGAAACTTTGCGAGTGTGTATACTCTACGACCCCAAAGCTCGGGGGTGGCTATGTGACTGATTGCATAAGCCTACAGTTGGGTGGTGAAGCTAACGATTTCTTTGCCTATGGTTAAACGAGCTTTTACTTGTGGAATCCAATGGAAGACACGGACGGAAAAGGACGAGCTAGATCAGATTGACAACAACGACTCCTCCTTCGATAGCGGGATCAACCTACAATTGATAGGTTTATTCTTTTTTTTTCAAATTTATTTGCTAAGTTCAAACTCTGAATTTATTTTATTTTTCTATAAATGAAAAATGGAAATCTAGTTTAAATTACTTAGTTCAAAAATGAGTTTGTGAAGGGCCCGGAAAAATGGGTCCCTACATGTAGCAATTCTAAGGACCAATCAATGAGTTGGAAATGTTAAAATTGCTTTTACAAGGTTGATATTTAGTATTTTCATGGCTTTACCTTTTCTTATATATATATATATATATAAGTAGCATAATCCACATCTTAATGTTACGTTTGGAAAATAATATTCTAAAAATGTATTGTTATATAACAAAATAAATATAAACTTATAACTATAAGTTTTCCATTTAGAAAGAAAAATTGGGGAATATATCATCAATTTTATCTTTAAAATACACTAATAAATTATTTGTAAATTACCTCCTCAATAATTATTGTAAATCACCTCATTAATTTTGATTTCCGTAGTGGTGATGGTAGTCTAATTATTGTCAACATAATTTTTTACCTCCTCTACACCTTTCAAATATCCAAATTTTAACAAAGGATCGTTGACCTGAATGATTATGGTATGCCATAATTTGTGTATTCCAATCATTTACACAGAGTAATTTCGAAAGACACTTGGTCTAGCAGCTTCTGAACCTAAATTCTTTATCACACAACCAAATAAAGATCCTATATTCCATACAGAATCCCATAATTTGGACCACAATTGAGAAGACATAAAAGTCAGTTATAAAGAGGGGTCTGAGAAGGGAATGCGACCCACTAGGCCAAGCTCCAAATTGTTTCCACATTCATTCATTATACTAACTTCTATTAGCATATGATTTTACTCCATAATCAAGCATTGTATGTGTGGATGTACCATGAATCTTAAGTGAGTTAAGACTCACCTTTTCCAATTTAACTCTCCCCTCCACTTGGCATCAAAAGGGGATTGCATAATGGAGGATCATTTTCTTAATGATTGATTGTGAGAAACTCATATGTAAATTATTTTTTCTTTTGCATTAATATATTGCCTCAAGTAGCTATTTGGTTTGGGTTGTAGCTTATTTCCTCTCTCTAAGGGTTTCAACTACATAAAAATATCAATTTGTTTATATGTGATCTATTTGTGTGAATCGTTTTTTAAGTTGTTCAACCTATGTGGAAATATCATCTTTTAGTCAAACATGGTATCGGAGCACTTATAAAGGCTCGCTATCATTGTTGATGAATATCTTGAACTGGTGTAGTTGTATGCATTGCAGGATTTATGGATTCTTTTTTTTTTGTGCATTTATAAGCTTAGGTCGGTGTTCCATTATGTCCAGAGCACTTCCTTTAGTTGCAAGTGTTTTTCATTTCAATCGAAATTATTCTCATTCGCCCAAGATATGGCTATTTTACCAAATTTGGAGGTATATTATTTAAATTTAGGATTTTTTTTAAATATTCTCTCATATCATTTCATATTTTAATCTAGTTTTGTGTTTATTCCCAGATCTTTACCTTTTTTATTTGTGTATGCTCTTTGTCATGTGCATTATGCAAACTCGACAAACTAGAAACAAAGTGAAAGGGTTTTCTTGGCTATGTATGCTCTTTGTCGTGTGCCTTGTATGAACTCAGTAAACTAGAAATAGTGAAAATACTTGCATTTTTCAGTAAACTAACCAAGGTTTAACCCCAAATCTGACAATTTTCGGTTTTGAAATATTTTTGTTTTGTTTATGTGGCTATGTATAAGTGTCTTCAAAGCCAAAATCAAGGTTTTTGGATAAGCAATATCTCCAACAACCCCATTTTATTTCATAATATTACTATATATTTTGTTTTATTTGCTTGGTTAAAAGTTACTTTATTAAGTAAGGGTATTGGGTTCAAGACTTTTTTATTGTTACTTTAAAATGAAATAAAAAAATTGATGTAACTTTAAGTTATAAAGTGACGTCATTGTAAGAGTGCTTCTCACTTGTTTTATAAAAGTGGGTCACTTATTTTAAAAGGTAACTTATTTGTAAAAGTGAGCTTACTTGCAAAATTAGTAAGGGGGGACTATTTATTGCATTGAATATCCATCACCACGTTGTTCAATATTTGCTTTCCACATGGCTCAGTTCCATCTTATGCATTTATTCAAAAAGCGTAACTTTGTCATTTGGTGTATGTTTTTAGTGTCGATTTTTTAACGGCCTATTTCTTTGTAGATCTTTGTATCTAAAAGATCAGTATCTATCTTTGAAGTCATATTACCTACAAATTTTATATGGCTAATCCAAGTTATCTTTTGCTTAGCAGTACCAACTACTTATCTTTGAAAGTCTATATGGAGGATGTCCTATCAAGTAATAGACTTTACCAAATTACTTTGGGTAAGAAACTGCCCCCACTTATGCTTCAAACAAAGTGAAATGGGATAATACAAATGATGAAGAACATGGATTAATTAATATGTCCATCTCTGATAAATTACGATTCCACCTTCAAGAAATTAACCAAGTAGATGTGGCTTGGCAAAAAATTGGAAAATTTATTTGGTCACCACAATGAGATTCGAAGTCACCATCTTGAAAATTAGTTAATTGTTTTAAATCCAAGTGATTTATCTTGCATTGAAGACTATCTATCTCAATTCAAAACCCTTAGACTCTTAGTTGAAAAATGCAAGATATCTAAGCCATAAAATAAATGTATATGTGTTATTCTTACTAAAATTGGTCCTCCTTATTCTATTTTTGCATCTATTTTTAAATCCACCGTAGAATCTCTAGAGTCTATGTGTACAGAACCCAGTCTTGAGTATTTTTGTGATTATTCAATTAGAGAGCAAGGTAAACTCTTGCACATTGGAGTGATCATCACTAGAGCTACATCTAATAAATCCTTAGTGGCACAATATAATTATAAGTACAAGCATCCAAAGAACCAACACCCTCACAACGATAAGAAAACAAGGGTCTCAAACCCTCTCAATAAGTTCCTACAACCAATGGTGATAAAGGAACTAAATCAAAATGTAAGAAAACTAAACAACATTGCAATTTTTGTGGACAATATGTGTGAAAATCCTCACAGCAGATCTAAGAGATGATGTATCTCACAAGAGAATAATTATGATTAAGCAAGAAAATAGAAGAAGAGTGATACATGCAGTATAATGAGCAACAGAATAATATGGTACAGTAGAACTCAGATAGAAGCAATAATACTTCGGTCATACTAAATTATTAATCACAAATGGACATATAAATAATACAATGCATGAGGAATTCGAATGCCTAAGGTGGCAATTCGAATTAGCCTTCATGGAGTGATCAAAGGATCACTGGAGTGTCATCGGAGCACAACTAGGTGTCCTCATGATCATCGGAGCGCAACTGGAAGTCTTCATCATCATCAGTGGAGTCATCAATGCTCAAGTAACTGTCAACCATCAGTCAAACTAACTCTGGTAGGTGTAACTGAGTGTAACTCAATGTAACTGAGTGTAACTGACTGTAACTCAATGTAACTGAGTGTAACTGAGTGTAACTGACTGTAACTGAGTGACAACTGGACTGGTAGGTGAAGAAGGGTGAGTTGCTCCCTAAAATCAAGGAAGAAGGGCGCACTAAGCAACTGGAGGGCTAAAACTGAATAGTGAGAAGCTCCTGGGGGCTGGCTAACTGAGGGCTAGGTGCTGGACTGATGACTGGGATGCATGCAAAATGCATGCAAACCCTAGAATGCATGCAAACCCCAAAAAGGTGCATGCATGACTGAAAATGTAAATGATCAAAATACTGGTGGGACTAGGATGGAGTATAGGAATATCCTAACACCCCCCCTTAATCCATCCTGGGCCCTGGTAACTAAGACCAAAGGTCACCCAATACAGTGAATAATAACAATCAATAAACCAAGGAAGTGGGAAAATTTCATGGGAAACATACCCCCTCCTCAAAAAATAGACTGTACGGCACACATAAAAAAATAAAAGCTCCAAACTCAAGCATGTGTGATGCTTGGTCATATGTCTGGAGGTATCTTCTTCTTGGGAAGAAGTGGATCATGCTCAAAAAGCATGTGCTTGTACTTGCTCTTCAGATCGAATGTGATGAGAACAAATCCAATAGTATTAGAATGATCCTTGAACCTGTGATTCGAATCAGCTGAGGTAGGATCAAATTTTTGAATGTGCATATAGTCCTTTGTCTTCTCCTTCGAACCACCATGGGTGAGATTATTCCAAAAAGAACTATTACATGTTTGCTTGAAATCAAAATCAGATTTAAGACTTTCAAAACAGTTTCTTGAGATCTCCTTTGAACCAGCAAGGGTGAGATCAAAACTATCATATGCATGAGAAATTATCTCAAGCGGGTGGCAATGGCCATATTCTTCAATAACCTTCTGAAAGCATGTGCTAATGATCATATAGTAGTAAATAAGAGATGTTTGCTGAAGAGGAGCGAATGCATTACCTCCAATAGCTGATGTTACCTCCGAAATAATCATGTGATCATGATGCAAACCAACAAACTCTGGTGCAAGAGAGGATTTAGGACCTTCTGCAATATCTAGAGTGTGAACTGGCACAGAAAGAGAAGAAAGTTTGAGCATGAGCGGAGAATCTGCAAGTTCTTTGTCAACAACTTCAATATGAGATGATACTGGTTCATGATCTGAGAGATCATCAAGGGGAGCGAATGCAACATGATCTGAGAGACCATCAGGAGGAGCGAATGCATCATGATCTGAGAGACCATCAAGTGGAGCGAATGCATCAACTTGCTTGCTTTTGAAGGGATTTGGACCAAATCCATCATTCTTTTTGCCGAATCTTTCATCCAGATGAGCCCATAACTCTTTTGGAGTTTCAATATCAATGATGGTCGGGTACAATATGTAATCAGTCATAGCAAGCATCATTCTTCCAATGTGCATGTCACCTTTATTCAACCATTTAATCTTCTTTGTAGAGGATTCGAACTCTCTTTCAAAATAGCAATCAAATAGATCATGGCTCTTCAAATATGCTATCATTCTTGGTTTCCATTCATCATAGTTGAATGGAGAAAGAGGAGTAATTTCTTCTAAATTCATTGAAGTTGTAGAAGACCTGCAAAAACAATATAGAATAACTGCAACTGCTACTGCTGCAAAAATGCAGAAACTGCTGCAACTGCTGAACTCGAAATCTTGGTAATAACCTGCAAAAAACTCTCAAGAATGGAGATAAACAATACTCTCAACATGCTCTGATACCATGTGAAAATCCTCACAGCAGATCTAAGAGATGATGTATCTCACAAGAGAATAATTATGATTAAGCAAGAAAATAGAAGAAGAGTGATACATGCAGTATAATGAGCAACAGAATAATATGGTACAGTAGAACTCAGATAGAAGCAATAATACTTCGGTCATACTAAATTATTAATCACAAATGGACATATAAATAATACAATGCATGAGGAATTCGAATGCCTAAGGTGGCAATTCGAATTAGCCTTCATGGAGTGATCAAAGGATCACTGGAGTGTCATCGGAGCACAACTAGGTGTCCTCATGATCATCGGAGCGCAACTGGAAGTCTTCATCATCATCAGTGGAGTCATCAATGCTCAAGTAACTGTCAACCATCAGTCAAACTAACTCTGGTAGGTGTAACTGAGTGTAACTCAATGTAACTGAGTGTAACTGACTGTAACTCAATGTAACTGAGTGTAACTGAGTGTAACTGAGTGTAACTGACTGTAACTGAGTGTAACTGAGTGTAACTGAGTGTAACTGAGTGACAACTGGACTGGTAGGTGAAGAAGGGCGAGTTGCTCCCTAAAATCAAGGAAGAAGGGCGAGTTGCTCCCTAAAATCAAGGAAGAAGGGCGCACTAAGCAACTGGAGGGCTAAAACTGAATAGTGAGAAGCTCCTGGGGGCTGGCTAACTGAGGGCTAGGTGCTGGACTGATGACTGGGATGCATGCAAAATGCATGCAAACCCTAGAATGCATGCAAACCCCAAAAAGGTGCATGCATGACTGAAAATGTAAATGAGCAAAATACTGGTGGGACTAGGATGGAGTATAGGAATATCCTAACAATATGGTCATGTGGAATCTTAGTGTTTTAAGAAAATGGAAGCCTTGTAAGAAGCAATGAAGAAGCATGACATTAATCTTGATTCTTCTTCTCTAAAGGAACTTGGGTTTAATTTTTAAAACTTGAATATTTTCACTTGTTTTTGGCCTACAAGACCCTTGTAGAAAAAAAATATGTACATTAAATACACAAGTTAAGAGTAAATAATGGAGGTGAATATGTAAAAAAGAACTTTACAAATTAATGCATTGCACAAGGTATGCAAATGCAACATATTGTTCCATACATACAATTAAAAAATAATGTTGCGAAGAGATAGAATCACACATTAAAGGAAATGGAAAATTGTATGAACCATTCTAAGGGATTATGTCCTCGTTTTTTGGTGGAAGTCATTAATTGTTCCAATTACATAGCCAATCGCACTCCTACGAAGGCTTTAAAAGCCAGAACACCGAAACTAGCATGGAATAAAAGTAAACGAGATCTAAGACACTTTCATGTGTTTGTTAATGAAGCACAGGCTCGCATTCCTAATGAAAAACTGAAAGCATTACAACCTATGAGTGAGAAGTGCATTTTTGTTGGATATTCTTATGATGTAAAAGGTTATAAAAATTTTCAACTTAATTCCAATGATATTATTATTAGAAGAGATGTTCAATTTGATGAAATTATCTCAACCTGTGAGCCTGACTCAATGTTTGTACTACATTCAGCCTATAAGCCATCTTCAACAATTGTGCCACCTTCTATTGCCAACTTTTATGATTGTGATCGTTTTCCATTTTCTTCTTCAAATGATGACAATTAGGATGAAAATACACCTCCACATGCTCACTTTCCTCTAGTTGGGTTCATTGAACATGAACCTACACTAACACCAATGCGTCTTAGATGGGTCCATACACCATGTGAAGCAACTAGTGATCTTGCTGGTGATCCCAAAAATCAATGTTGAACACATTCACAATTCCAATGAGCCTCTTCTCTTTTGTATCGAGTTTCAAATACTTATAATCCAAAAACATTTGCAAAAGATTCCAGCTATTGATATTGGAACATAACAATAAATGAAGAATATCACTCCTTAATGGAGAATGATACTTGGGATCTTGTAACTCTTCCAAAAGGAAAACTTGTTAGATGTAAATATGTGTATAGAAATAAGCATGCATCAAATGGAAGTATCCAAAGACTTAAGCTAAGGTTAGCTTATTCTCATAATCCTTGTTCTTTATGCTGATAACCTTATTCTTACTGATAGTGACACTAAAATTTTAATCCATGTGAAATACAACTTTAAGAATAAATTTAGAATGATCAACCAAGGACATTTGCATTATTTTCTTAGCCTCCAAATCTTGCAAACCAAAGGGAAAAAAAGTTATCAATCTAAGTATGCATATGACCTTCTTCATCACTTTCACGTGGAAAACTGGAAACTAGCCCTTCTCCGTTCTATTTTCGAGTCAAACTTACTACCACTTACACTACACTCGAAGTAGATGGCACCTTGTATCGCTAGTTAGTTGGTAGTGTTTTGTACATGACTCCTGCCAATTTTGATATTTCATTTGTTGTTGGTCTTGTTTCTTTGTAGATGCAAACACCCCATGAAAGTCATTGAAAAGAAACAAAAATAATACTTTCATATATTTGATGTATAGTTCAATCAGGGGTACATTATAGCTCAAGGGGGACTCCTTTGATGGTTAGCTTCACTGGTTCCGATTAGTAGACACCCTGGTGATCGAAAGACTACTACAAGTTATGTTTTCAGTACTGGTTCTAGACATGTCACTTGGACTTGTAAGAAACAAGAAGTTATTTCTCCTCCTTCGGTAGAAGCAAAGTATCGAGCCACAGTTAATGCAAGTAAACAAGCCCTATGGCTTCAACAAATCCTTTTAGAGTTTGGATTGTAGAAACAACATCCAACTACCCTCTAGAGTGACAATCATAGAGCCATCAGGATCGCAAAGATCTTGTTCAACATCAATGCAACAAAAATTAAGTTACAAATGCACTTAATGACAAAAATTATTTGGGGTTGTGTTATTGAAGAACTCTTTTTACCTATAGATGATCAAGTTCTCTTACATAAGGGAAGTTTTCTAAACTTTGGTCTGTGTTTGGAGTTCAGGGATTTTTCATTATAGGGGGATAGGCTATAATGCCCCATTCCTTCTCCAATTGTGTCAACTTTGTAAATCCTTCAATTATATCCCAAGTTGTTCTTAAAAGAGGATGTTAGGATATTTACACACTTAGGATTTAGTGAACATCAACTTGGTCTAATGTGTCTTTAGGTAAAGTGTGTTTCTTTAGTATGCATGCTAGGTTCCTACCCTAACCCCCCTACTTTACCAATGTGCAAAGTCGCAAGTCCCTTTAAATAGTTGGTGGGTAGTGACTTAATGTAAAATGGTCATGTTCATTGAATAAACCCCCCTGGGTGGTTGACCCTCATCAATAGTGGGATCACATGTAGTTAGAGATTTGATATTGAAGCACTATATATAGAGTAGTAATCTATGTAATGTTTGGTGAATAATTGTCATTGTATTTGAAGGTTTTCTCCTAGAGGTTTCCCCCTTAAAGAGGCAAGCAAAAATAGCTATCTATTTTATCTATTATCTTTTATCGATTTTCTCTTGTGTTTTTCTATCTTTTCTTTGAATTTCTATTTAAGTAGATTACAAGTGGTATCTGTTACCACCTAAGTTGTACTTAGTTGGTTTTCAAGTGAGCCGATGAAGATTGAAGTAGTGTACTTGTTCATTGCCAACATCCAGAAGTTCATCCGGCCAATTTTGGCCCATTTTTCAAAACATTTGCATGTCCATGCCACACAGGGTTTTGTAATAATTTGGTCTAGCATGATGTATTTAGTAACAGAATTGGATTTCCTTAGGTTTGTACATCAATGAGGTACTCTAGAGTGTTTTTCATTAGTTATTATGCATTATTTTTCAGCGAAGCATAATCTCTGAGTTTTTCATTCACACCTCCAAAGCTGGAGTATCTGCCTTGGTGGTAAAACTTTGGGAGGTTATTAAATTCTAAGGGTATATGTTTATTAACATGATATCCATCAATAATGAATAACATGGACATGTACTAGGTCCCCCTAGGTTTTATTTTTGTATTTTGACAAAAAACAAATTTCCCGCAAACGAGACTATTTTTAATGTTTTAATTGTAAAAGTTAAAAATCTCATAAAAAGGTGCTTAGGAGGTGAAATTAACCATGGGGGTGATCATTTTCTAACCCGGATCACCCATATTACCCCTAAACCCATATTGTAAAAGTTAAACATTGTTTTTTAAAAATTGTTTTTTATTTTTTTTAATTTGTCTTTTGTTAAAGACAAACGATATTTATGGCCGACAATATCGAAAAACACTCGACTCACAAGATCTCCCTCATACAAATGTTATTTATGGCCGACAATATCGACAAAAATTCGACTCACAAGATCTCCCTCATACAAATGTTATTTATGGCCAACAATATCGACAAACACTCGACTCACAAGATCTCACTCATACTAGGCTGTAGAGTGCCTCTCAGCACAATAACAAATTTCATATAAAGTTGGAGTTCGTTCTTCTTTATCCCCTTATTTCGAATAACTCTTGTGATTAATATCTCTAATATAGTCTTGAAACAAAAGACGTGAGTTTGCATTGGAGTGAGATAGCGATAGCATGACGAGATATCACAGTTTTGTCAAATATGCAGAGAAAAGTGAAATTTTTTTTGGAAATTTCTTTATGTCTAAAGAAAGTCGGCATCGAATTGAGATTATGATTGCCGAGGGACCCAGAAATATGTCTGGAAATTTCATATATATGAGATTAAATAAGAACCTTTAATTCCCTGGAAGTTGTTCGTATTGACTTAAGTCCATGGTAACCCAAATGCCAGGCTCCAACATTTCAAAGTTGCAGTGTGAGTTGTACGCGTTGACTTGACTGTGGTATAAGATACACAGAAGTCGAAAATTGTATAGAATACACATAGAAAAAAATCTGGTATAGGGACCTAGAAATATGTCTGGAAATTTGATATACCAGCATAGATCCATCTTAAACCCATATCTATCAAGCACCGAGAGGGATCCAATTTCTTGAGGTGTATTTTTTTTTTTTAAATTTAAACTCAAGAAATTTGATCTCTCTTGATTGATAGATCAACGTTTAATTTTTAAGTTCTTATTTTATAAACGAGCATTCATTTTTTATTTATTTTTCATGATATTTTATTTTATGAGCCAACATGGATTTGTTTTTAATACTTTCCATAATTTTTTATTTTATGAGCCGACATGAATTTTTTAAATTATTTTGTTAGGAACAAACGTTACAACATCTCCCCCATACTGGGCTATAGAGCACCAAGACTCGGTGCAATGACATTAAATAAGAGCCTTTAATTCCCTCGCAATTGTTCATATTCACTTAAGTCCATGGAAACCCAATTTCCTAACTCCAACGTTTCAAAGCCGGGGTGCGAGTTGTACGTATTGAATTGACTATGGCATGGGATACATAGAAGTCTGAAATTGCGTAGAATACACAGAGAACAAAATATGGTGAAAGAAGTCGGAAAATGCATAGAATACACAGAGATAAAAGAAATGCCATGTTCACCCAAACGACTTAATTGGAATGGCATCTTAGAAGCGAAAAGTAAGTGGGTAGCGGGCACATAGGTAGTTCTATTAAAAAAAATCTACATGTTTTCCTTTGATCTCTATTTCCCAATTAATCGCAAATTTCACTTACTAGCCTCGACTTCATATGCATAATGCGAACTATTGTTATTATTGTATATATTGATATCCAAGGAAACATAATTCACATGCTTTGGAAAACGCACAAGTCCAATCTGGCAAAAATGGATTGCAACGTTCTTCATCAATCGCTTCCACATCATTTTGATTTTGAAGGCATGGTGAACGAAGGTGAAGTGATATTATCATCAATGGATGCCCACAAGAAAAGGGACCTCGATTCTCTCTTCACTTTTAGGAAGGCCATCATAAGGGACCCATATCATAACAAGAAAATCCATCTTTTAGCACCACAAATTAGCACCTCTTATATTTTATGGTGTTAAAGTGGTGCTATTAGCACCACTTACAATTTTGTCGTGTTAAGGTGGTGGTATTAACACCACTTACATTTTGTGGTGATAAGGTGGTGGTATTAGCACCACATATATTTGGTGGTGTTAAAATGGTGTTAATGTTTATTGGAAATTATGTTTTTACTCATGTATATTAAGAGAAATGCCATGTTGGCAAGTACCATAAAGTGGTGCTAATAATTATTTGTCACATGGACATGTACATGCAAGATTAGGATTTATGTATGAGGATTTTCACCATAAACACAACTATTTCACAAATAATCATTTTGTAAATAATTTAATTTTTAATTATTTATAATTTTTTCATTCAAATAAATGATCAAGATTAATTTATGAGTTTTTGCACCACCATCCCAACAAATTCAATTTCTTATTTTTATACTTTTTAAAACAAATAAATTTAAATTATTCAATTCAATTCAATTATTCATTTTTAATACTACTTAAAAAATAAATACTTAGCACTATTAATATTGACAAACAATAAAAATAACCATTTTTTAATTATTAACATTATAAAGTAGCAATGAAAATGGTTTAAATTGAAATTTGATTATTCAATTGAAAATTTTATGTTGAGTTTATTAAATTTGTTGATGGACATTAGTATTATTATTAGGTTTTTAATCACTAACTTAAGTCCATCTTTAGCATACAAGTTAGCCCCACTTATATTGTATGGTGTTAATATGGGGATATTAGCACCACTTACATTATATGGTGTTAAAGTGGTGATAGTATTTGTTAATCTTATTGGAAATGGCATGCCACATCATATGTGTTAATTAGAGAAGTGGTGTATGATACTTTAATAAATACAATAAGGTGGTGATAAGTTTATGTTACATTGACACTTACAAATAAATTTTAATTATAAGGGTTTGTACCAACCATAAAACAAATTCACATGTAATTATTTTTCTAAATAACTCACTTCAATGATTTATATTTTATTTTATTCAAGCAATATTATTGTCACTTCAAATAAATAAATATATGCATTTTATAAAATTATTATTGAAAGATGATCAAAGGTAATCAATTTTAATTTATTAATATTATAAAGATGGTGATAAAAGTGTTTTGAATTGAAATTTTTTTTTTCTTAATGATATTCTTTTTATTAATAGTAATAATTAATTATCAAATTTTTTAATGGGTATTAGTTCCATTAGGAAGATTTGAGCATTATGTAAGGTCTCAGGGCCCTAGACATAGTTAAGGGAGAAAACTTCTACCTTAATTCATATATGAATCTTCTAAATATATATGGCCAAAAAAGCGCCTCAAACCATTATACATGGATTTGTGAGGGTATTCTTAACCTATGTGTGTGGATATTAATACTATTATGAAATTTTGATAAGCACATATGGGACTAAGAGTCATTTACATAGTTAAGGGAAGAAACCAAGCCTTAGGCACTAAACGATGCTTTTAGGCATTCAAGGCTAATAGAGCTTTAGACACATCCAACCACAAGGCATGACTTCTCAAGGGGATCATTGGCCTTAAAATATGGATATGGGTGAAATTTGCAAGGTTTTAAGGACTAGGTATGGGTCTTGGGGCCCTAGACATGGACAAGGGAGGAAACTTGAACTTTAGATCCTAAATGAACTATTTAGGAATATATGGTCAAGAAAGACACTTCAAATCACTATACAAAACCATTTGAGGGTATCCTTGACATATGAGTTGAGATACCAATTCCATTAGGAGGAACTAAGCAATAGACATGGGTCTCAATGCCTTTGACATGGTCAATGGAGGAAACTTAGGCCTTAGGCCCTAAAGGCACATTCTATACACCCAAGGCCCATATAAATGGATTGAATCAACATGGCATGACCTATTGATAGAATCTTTCACCTCTTAGTGTGGATATTAAGTACATTAGAAGGATTTGAATAGTAGATATGGGTCTCATAATTATGAACATTGTATACAAATAAAATATTGGCTTTACACCCTAAAAGAAACTTTTATTCATAAAGGGCCAAGAACAACACCTCAACCCATTAGAAATGAACTCTAAAAGATACGCTTCACCTAATAGTGGGATGTTGATGACATTAAGAAGTTGATCAACATTATATATGGGTCTTGGAGTTGAGAGCAAGTTTGGGGGAGAAAACCTAAAACATAGGGCATAAAGGAAGCTTCTAGTTATCTAAGGCTTAGAGCAACAACTCAAGCTACAACATAGCACCTCTCAAGGGTATCATTTTCTTTTGAGTGGGGATAAGGGAGCCATTGGAACACTTTGAGTAGTAGGTATGGATTTCAAGGAATTTGACATGGTTTGGGGAGGAAATGTGGGGATATGACTCCAAATAAATATTATAGGTATTCATGGCCATCAAAAATACTTCAAACCACCACCTAATACCTCTCAAGGTTATCCTTGCCTTCAAGTGGGAATACTAGTGCCATTAGAACATTTTGGATACTAGGTATGAGTCTCTATGCCTTGAACATGATTGTGGAAGGAAAGCAAGGCCTTATTCCATAAAGTAAATTTATATGCGTTTAGGTTAAAAAACAATGCATTAATCAACCACACATCAACTTGTTGAGCATATACTTGGCCCAAGTATGCGTCACAGGGCCTTGGACATGGTTGGTATACAATGCCTAATCCTAATCCACTAAATGCATATTAATGGAATATAGTCCCAAGAATGATTCCTTGAGCTAAAACACATGACCGCTCAAGGGGATATTTGACCTCAAAATGGTGATGTGGATACCATTATGAGTTTTTGAGTACAAAGTATTGTTCACAAGGCCTTGAACATGGTGGATGGAGGAAACCTAGGCCTTATGCCCTAAAGGGTTATTTTGTGCTTCCAATGGTAATAACAATGCCTTGAACAAACACAATGGCCTCTAAACCAACACCTTGAACCATCGCACTTGATCTCATGAGAGTATTGTTTTCCTCCAAGTTGGGATATGGGTAGGTATGGCCAACAACATCACATTGAAACATCACACATGCTCTCCTGAGGGTATCGATGGCCACCATTAGTAGTTTTTGAGCACTAGGTTTAGGTGTTGAGGTATTAACCATGTTTGGCTTAGGAAGCTCATGCATTGGTATATATAGGAAACTTTTAGTCCTAAAGGTATAACAATGATGTCTCCAACCACCAAACCTAACCTCTCAATGGGATACTTGTCCTTAAAGTCGGAATATGGGCACTATTCAGAATGTTTTGAGCATTTAGACATGGTTAAGGAATGGAAAATGGTCCTTAGGACCTAAAGGAAGCTTCTAGCTATCTATAGCCAAGAATGACATGTTGAACAACTACAATAGACCTTTCCACAGTATCTTTGGCCTCTGAGTGGGATTTTTTGTGGCACATAGAGAATGTTAACACTAATTATAGGTGTCAACACCTTGGATATGGTTGGGGATAAAAGAGAGGGACTTAGGTCCTAAAGGAAATTTTAGGCATCTTTGGATAATAACAACGCCTACAACCACCACACATGACCTCCCAAGAGCATATTATTCATCTAAGTGGGGATATTAGTGCCATTAGGAGTTTTTGAGAACCTAGTATGGGTCTTGGGTGCCCTATACATTCTTGAGGGAGAAAACTTGGGCCTTAATCCCTAAAGTATATTTTAAGAATCCATGGCCAAGAAGAACAACTTGAACAAACACACATGGATTCTTGAGAGTATCTTTAGTGTTTGAGTAGGGATGTCTACGTCATTAGATGGTTTTGAATAGTACTTAGGAATCTTGAGGCTCTATACATAATTAAGGAAGGAATCACATGCCTTATTCCCTAAAGGAAGATTTGAGATATCCAGAGTCATGAACAATATTTTAAAGAAACACACATCACTGGCCTATGATATCCTTGGCCTCATAGAGAGGATGTCATCACCTTTAGTAGGTTTTGAGAATTAGATATGGGTTTAGAGGCCTCGACATTATCAAAGGAGGAAAACCAAGCCTTAGC
Organism: Larix kaempferi; assembly: GCA_027924585.1. Taxonomy (NCBI): domain Eukaryota; kingdom Viridiplantae; phylum Streptophyta; class Pinopsida; order Pinales; family Pinaceae; genus Larix; species Larix kaempferi. The sequence continues at coordinate 1,113,089 of BSBM01000704.1, forward strand.
CCTTAAACGAATCTCTAGGTATACAGGGCCAATAATAATGTCTCAATGTATAATACCTCCGAATGGTATGTTTTCCCTCAAACTGAGATATGTGTATCATTAGGAGTTTTTTAGCACTAGGTATGGGTACTAGGAACTTGGACATGGACATGGTTATAATCCATGAATTATAATTCCTCAAAGCACCACCCATGACTTTGTAGGGGTCTCCATTGTACTATGTATCTAAGTCTTGTGGCCTTGGGGCCTTCGACATGGTTAGTGGAGTATACCTGAACATTTTCCCCTAAAGGAATCTTGTAGCCATCTAGGGGTAAGAAGTTTTCCTCCACCAACCACACACAACCTCCTAATTTTTATAATTGGCCTATGATTGAGAATGTTGTTACCGTTGTGTGGTGTTAAGTAGTATGTACATGTCTTAATCCATTGGGAATTATGTTTCATGGAAGAAGACCATGTTTTTGGCCTTAAAGAAATCGTTGCGGTATCTGGAGCCATGAACACTACCTAAAAGCACCACTAATTACTTCAGAGGGTTATATATGGTACTATGTATATAGTTCTTATGGAACTATGTATATTGTTCTTGTGGCCTTGGGGCCTTACCCATGGTTATTGGAGGCGACCTAAATCTCGAGCTCTAAATGATTCTTCTATCCATCTAAGGCTAAGAAGATTGCCTCTACTAAAAGAACATGAACTCTTGAGGGTATCATTAGCCTATGATTGATGATGTCATTTCCATTATGTTTTTTTGAGTAGTATCCACATGTCTGATGGCCTTGGGAATGGTGTTTTAGGGGAAAAAAACCATGTCTTTGTCCCTAAAGAAAAAATTAGGGAATCTAGACCATAAAGAAACAATTGGGGCATCTAGAGCGATGAAAATTTCCAAGAGCACCATGCATGACCTTGCATGGATATCTATGCCACTATGTATCTACGATAATCTGCAAGGGATCTAGAAGCTATAACAAACTCACAATCAAAATCTCAAGAATGTTGCAAAGAAGAAGAGAAGAATTCACTCAATAATCACTCATAAACACATAATAATAGACAATATCAGTATCATACATGGAATTATGAATGTAAAGAATGTGTTACAATAAACTATGATGTAGCATCATATAGGATTCGAATTAGCCAAGTAGGGAATTCGAATCTGAGCTCAAAGTCTAGCTTGGATAATAATGGAGACATCATCCAGTCAGTAGTATCAGTCATAGATGGTAATAGTCAGTCAAGTGTGTCTAACTGAGTCTAATAGAACCATGTAGGCATAAATCAGGGAATGGAGACCCCAAGGGAGGCGCATGAGGCTGTCATAGGGTCAAGTGGCACTCCAAAACTAGATAACTAGGAGCTATAGGTAGTTAGGATGAGCAATCAGTGGAAGAACTACTCATTCCATGCACTAACTGAGTGATAACCTTGGTACGTGAGAAAAGGCGCCCTAACTGAGAGATAACTGGTGGTAGTTGATCAAAGGAGCTCTAACTGACCTTGGTAGGTGAGCAAAGGCGCATTAGGCATGTGGAAACTCAAAGAAGGTGCTTTAGGTAGGTGGGAGGCCAACTGGGGGTTGTAGACAGGATCTGAAGAGCTAGGAACAAGCTCTAGGTGCTGGGAGGACCATCAAGGTAATGGCTCGATGCATGCAATTGCATGCAGATGACTAGATGCATGCATAATGTATGCAGACATGCAAAACTGAAAAAATGATGGGGAGAATATTCCCACACCCCCTCTCAAGCTATACTACGAGGAAATAACTGAAAATAGTAAAATAGGGCCCTGGTGACTAAGACCAAAGATCACCCCATACAATCAATCTAAATAAACTAAGTGAGGAAAGAGGGAAGGCCCTCCCTCAAAATAGACTGAAGGATGTTAATGTAGCATATCATCTCTCACCCTTGAAGGAGGTAAGTGTCCTTATTTTCCAAAGAATGATCGATCGATCTGAAATGGATCAGCAATGTGAGAAGGATGAAACCTTATATTCTAAAAATATGATCTAGTTCTTCAATGATCATGTGGATCACCAACCAAATCACCAACATATCGGAATGTAATCGATGCCCATCGAGGAAGAGGAGGATAATCAGTTGAGAGACCTTCAAGTTCTTGTGGATATGGATCTCCTGTTCGCTCATCTTCATCATTAGTTGCTAGACCTTCAGGTTCTTGTGGATCTGGATCTAGCATTCCATCATCATCATCTCCATCTTCAGATTTTGAATCTGAAGTATCATGTGAATATGCATCACTCTCATCATCCAAACGAGGAGTGGTAGGTGAGCTATCTTTCTCAATAGAAGGAGTATCATGGAGATGCCACTCCTCAAATTGTACACTCCTTTCTAGGACTGTGGTCATGGAAGTAGGATCAAGTAACTTGTAGGCCTTTGCATCCAATGCATATCCCACTGTTGTATTCAAGCAGAGAGTATAAGCACACATAGAGATACAATCAAGACAAGAGAGATGAGTCGAATGCATCCAACTAGTTATATTCATCTTGATAGGTATATTTATACATCTTACATGTGGTTGGAGCAGTTGCACCCGCTCCATCGACTTCTTTAACTATAATATTACATAGTAACTAATGAAAACTAAGGATCCCGAAGGGTCCCCTCTAACATCTCCCCCACCTCAAAATCTTTCTTCGTCCCGAAGAAACATGAACAACCACGAACTGCAATTCCTTTAGTCTCTGTCAATAATCTAGTAGTGGCCAATTGAGCCTTCTCACCTCTTTCTTGTTGGATTCTCTTCCAGGGTCCAAGAGATTCTGGGCTTTGTCACTCTACCATTGCACCAACTCACCATCTTCCTGAAAAACTTATGAAATGACACTAAATAGATGTTGATGTGTGTTAGAACCGGGGGGCTTGATCAATTTAAGTGTTCTTTTTTCATTATTAACGTGAAGCGCTTTCTCTGTGTGGTATAGATATCTTCTGCTTGAATACATCATTTTCGTAGACTCAACTGTCGTGAGGCTTTCTGCAAGTTTCGAATGTGTCGTTGCTGCTCAGGGTCGATACCGACTGATATTGGTTGACTTGAATCAACTAGACATGACTTACTTGACTCGACATGATTTATTAAGTCGGCTAGAGACCGACTGAATTACAAAATTATAATACAAAAAGGTTGACTCTCGACCACTTACAATATCGATCAATGACTCGACTATTTGGAATTTTGACCACTTTTTACATATAAGGTGACCTGACCATGTTCATTACAAATAAAAATCCTATCAGCCACATATGGTATGGACCAAATCAAAGGACTAATGATTACAACCAACTATATTTTTACATGAATGACATTTGTGCGATCGACCACAAAATAACAATTGATGACTTTGTCGACCTAAAAGGTGTCAACTAGAACTTTTAGATGCAGACCAAAAATAAATATTATAACATCGACTAAAAGTTATGGACCAAGGTTTTAAAATTGACAAATATGGAAGATAAACTCAACACTTGTCTTACCAAACTCAATGAATTAACTTATGGTTGTAATAGATGGTCGACAGCTAGTAGGGAGATAGACGCCGTTGATTGTAGTTATCATCCTGGTCAATGTCACTTTGTTGTGATGAGCATCAAACTTTTAGTCGAAGCAGATGGTTCGCACGCACAAACTGCTTATGTTATCAGTTGACATGAGGGAGATACTCTCAACTATCTCTGTCATAGTACCAACTGAATTTTAATGTCGGCCAATACTTTCTCCGGGAAGATGTATTTACTGTGGTCGACGGGTCTTGAACATTCTACAGTCGGCAGTAGTGATAATTATCACATAGCGGTCATGGTTGACTTATCTGGATATGTATTCTAAAGCGGTCGACTACCTGGTTGCACTCCATAACTTCCAATGGTAGAAAAACTTCTAGTCGACTACCGTAAAAGTTGTTGTGTATTCAGTTAATTGGCAGCAACAAATATACAATCTTTTTCCTTCATACCCACAACTTGATCAAGGCCTAGGAATATATTTATAATAGAAGATTTATTTATCACACACAGGGCGCAGTCTTTGATTTCTTGCAGGTTTCTTTCAACGAATCATTGCACGATTTCCTTTAGATTTGATCACGCAACATCACCATTTCTAAGAATTTCTTGCAGGATTCTTTCTTCTCACGATCTCCTTCAGGTTGAAACCGCTCCTCTTTTGCTGCTGCTACCACCCAGCCAAAAGAGAATGGAAACGGCGCCAGATGTTGTATTCAAGCAGAGAGTATAAGCACACACAGAGATACAATCAAGACAAGAGAGATGAGTCGAATGCATCCAACTGGTTATATTCATCTTGATAGGTATATTTATACATCTTACATGTGGTTGGAGCGGTTTCACTCGCTCCAATGGCTTCTTTAACTATACTATTACATAGTAACTAATGAAAACTAAGGATCCCGAAGGGTCCCCTCTAACACCCACCATAATGCACTCTCTGCTTTGTGAATCAAGATCTCTCCTTTTTTTAGGTAGAATCCTTTCCCAAGCTCTGGATCCAAACACTTTAAGATGAGATACATCAGGTTTGTATCCCATCCATGCTTCAAAAGGAGTAGTGTCACTGAGTCCCTTGTGAGGAACCTTTTTCTGAATATAGGTGGCACAGTTAATGGCTTCTACCCAAACACTAGGGTGCAACCCATTCGACTTTAGCATGCAGGTGGCCATTTATTTCAATGTTCTGTTCTTCCTTTCAGCTACACCATTCTGTTGTGGTGTATAGGGAACAGTATGCTGCATCTCAATGCCCTCTTCAGTACAAAAATCTTGAAACTCACCCTTAATGTACTCACCACCATTGTTAGTGCGAATGGATTTTATCTTCCTATCTAAAAATTTCTCTACAGAAGACTTGAAAAAATTGAAGAACCCAAATACTTCTGATTTCAATCTAAGGAAATATACCCAAGTGAATCTAGAATAATCATCAATAAAAGTGAGCACATACCTTGATTTATTTAGAGACGGATCTGGAAATGGACCAACCACATCACTATGGATGAGATCAAGAGGGTGAGAAGCTCTCCTAGACTTTCCCTTCTCAAACTTCTTCTGAGGATGCTTCCCCATCAAACAACCATGATAGTTTCCTTTGGAAAACTTGATCTTGGGCATCCCATCAACCATCTCCTTTGCATGCATTTCATGCAAGTACTTATAGTTAAGATTCCCAAATATTTCATGCCACAATCTACTTTCTTCATTGGCATGAGTATGGAGAGTTGATTGCTTCAAGAGAGGTAAGAAGTGTGAGAACACATATAGTTTGGAGTTGTAATTTGAAACTCCCTTTGCAATGATTTCGCCTGAAACCATATTTTGTATCTCGACTTCATTTGGAGAAAAGATGACTCTTTTGGGATCTCTAATATGGCTCATTTGATACACTGAAAGTAAGTTTGTTGTGAGAGAAGGAACATAAAGCACATTAGAAAAGTAACCATGGTCAAGATCGATTCTTCCAATCCCCTGAGAGGAGACTTTTGAATCATTTCCCAACATGATGGAAGGGCCAACTGAGCTTTCGAATTTGGAGAAGAGATCTTTGGAGGAAGACATGTGTCTTGATGCTCCTGAATCTATGATGAAAGAAGAATCTGTTGATGCACTTGCTGTGAGGGCATGACATCCTTCTTTGTCTTTGGATCTAGAAGAACCAATATCAGGACCTTTCTTCCTTGCACATGCAGGTACAAGAAGATTGTTCTTCTCAAGTAATTGAGCCATCAAATCTATAGTCTTCTTCATGCAAGAACTCTCAAGATGGAACCCTCTATGACAGTATGTGCACTTGGATATTTCCTTATGAGAATGCTTGGTCTTCCTTGAGTTCAAAGCCCCATCTAACTGGTATGGACTATTTGTAGGTTTTGTATCATTCGATCTCTTATCAGAAATCTTTTGTTTCTCTTCACCATTCGCCCTTTTGGCCTCAGCAGCTGTAAGGGCCGAATCCAATTTGGGTTTGATCATTCCCATAGAGATTAACTTCTCTTTCTCTTGAGTAAGAGATTGGATGAAGTTATCAAGTGAGGGAAACTTCCATATTGGAATGGAAATCTTAGCTGACTGGAAAGTAGAGACAAAAACTGAGAAGTTTGGCCCCAACTTTGAGAGAATGGAAAGAATAACCTGCTTGTATTCTTTCATTATCTCATATCTTTTCAACTATGATATCAAGCTTTTGAACTTGGTGAGGAAGGCATTGATAGATTCGAAGCTGTCAGGACTCAAAGATATGAGTTCATTCTCCAATTTGTGTCCTTTCATATCATCTTTCTATCCAAAAAGGGATTCTATCTTGTCCCAATCCTCTTTAGGAGATGTAAGATTGATGACATGGAAGTGATGATCTTTAGAAATTGAGAGAAGGAGGAGGCCAACTGCTTCATCAAGCCTATCCAAGTACTTGGACTTTTCAACTGCATTGAGAGGTTCTACCATTGTTCCATTGAGTATTCTCGTGAAGCTCTCGAATCTCATGAAGAGAGCCATCTTGGCTTCCACTCAACATAGTTGGAATATGTGAGCTTTAGATCATCTGAACAAAAAAGGTCGAATGTTGAAGAAGAATTCGAATGGGTGAATAAACCTGCAAAACAAGAAGAGTTTTTGCTAATGGAGAATGCTACACTTTGACTGAACACTATCTTAAGAACACTGAGCACATAGACTAAGTCCTTCACACCTGGCTAGACCTCACTGGATTTCTCCAATGAATTCAAGTAATAGCACCAAGATTTGCTGCGGAAATGTAGAGGCTTTTGGTGCTCTAGTGAAAAGATAGCTGCTCAAAGAAATGATGCAACTACTACTATTCGAATATCTACTTCTTGTTCTGATACCATGTGATAATATGCAAGGGATCTAGCAACTGTAACAAACTCACAATCAAACTCTCAAGAATGTTGCAAAGAAGAAGAGAAGAATTCACTCAATAATCACTCATAAACACAGAATAATAGACAATATCCGTATCATACATGGAATGATGAATGTAAAGAATGTGCTACAATAAAATATGATGTAGCATCATATAGGATTCGAATTAGACAAGTAGGGAATTCAAATCTGAGCTCAAAGTCTAGCTTGGATAACAATGGAGACATCTTCCAATCAGTAGTACCAGTCATAAATGGCAATAGTCAGTCAAGTGTGTCTAACTGAGTCTAACAAAACCATCTAGGCATAAATCAGGGAATGGAGACTCCAAGGCAGTCGCATGAGGTTGTCATAGGAAGAACTACTCATTCCATGCACTAACTGAGTGATAACTCCTGGTAGGTGAGAAAGGGCGCCCTAACTGAGACATAACTGGTGGTAGGTGAGCAAAGGCGCTCTAACTTACTATGGTAGGTGAGCAAAGGTGCTCTAACTTACTTTGGTAGGTGACCGAAGGCGCACTAGGCATGCATAAACTCAAAGAAGGCGCTTTAGGTAGGTGGCAGGCCAACTGGGAACTATAGACAGGCTCTGGAGAGCTAGGAACAAGCTCTAGGTGCTAGGAGGACCATCAAGTTGATGACTGGATGCATGCAATTGCATGCATATGACTGGATGCATGCAAAATGCATGCATACATGCAAAACTGAAAAAATGATGGGGAGAATATTCAAACAGTATCCATGTCTTGGGGCCTTGGACATGGTTAAGGGAGGATACTTGAATCTCTATCTCCAAAGGAGTCTTCTAGCCATCCAAGGATAATAATATTGCCTCAACCAACCACACATGACATCTTGAGTGTATAATTAGCCTACGATTGAGGATATTAACACAATTATGTAGTTTTGAGAAGTATGTAAGTGTCTTAGGGCCTTGGGAGTGATGCTCTTAAGAAGAATACCATGCCTTTGGACCTAAATAAACCATTGAGGAATCTGGAGCCATGAATAATGACTCAAAGCATCACCAATGACTTTTCAAGTGTATCCATTGATATTTGTATCTAGGTATTGGGGCCTTGAGGCCTTGGACATGGTCAGTGGAAGAGACCTAAACCTTGGGCCCTAAAGAAATATTTTATCAATCCAAGGCTAAGAAGGTTTCCTTCACCAACCACACATGGCATCTTGAGGGTGTCATTGGACTATGATTAAGGATGACGATTCAATTAGGTGGATTTAAGAAACATGTACGTGTCTTGCTGCCTTGGGAATGACATTATAAGGGAAAGAGCATGCCTTTATCCCTAAATAAACCACCGAAGCATCCAAAACCATAAATAATTCCTTAAAGCGACATGTGTTACTTTGCAAGGATATCCATGTCAGTATGTATCCAAGTCTTGGGGGGAATTGGACATGGTAATGGGAGGAGGCATGAAGCTCAATCCCTAAAGGAATCTTCTATCCATATAGCACTAAGAAGGTTGTCTCCACCAACAACACATGGCCTTTTGAGGGTATTTTTAGCCTATGATTGAGGATGTCAGTTCCATTAGGTGGTTTTGCACATTATGTATATGTATCAGGGTGTTGGGAATGAAGATATAGGGAGGAAGGCCATGCTTTTGACCCTAAAGAAATCATTGAGGCATCCATAGACATGAACAATGCTTCGAAGAACCACACGACTTTGCAAAGGTATCCATGCCACTGTGTATCTAGGTCTTATGGAATTAGGGCCTTCACATGGTCATCGGAAGAGACCTGAACATATGGCCCTACAGGAAGCTTCTAGCCATCCATGGCTAAGAAGGTTACCTCCACCAACCACATAAGGCCTCTTAGGGGTATCGTTGGTATATGATTGGGGATGTTGATTCCATTAGTTAGTTTTGAGAAATACACATGTGTATTGGGGCCTTAGAAATGACATTCTATAGAATAGGACCATGCATTTGATCCCAAGGAAACCATTTAGGCAACCAAAGCCATTAATAACACCACAAAGAAACACACATGGATTCAAAAACTATCTATGGTGGTATGCATCCAAGTCATCGACCCTTAGGGAATTGGACATGGTCAAGGTAAAAGGCCTCAAAATCAAGCCCTAAAGGAATCTTCTATCCATCTAGAGATAAGAAGGATACCTCAACCAACCACACATGGACTCCTAAAGGTAGCATTGGCTTATGATTGAGGATTTTAGTGCAATTAGATGGTTTTCAGTAATGTCTACATGTTTCAAGGCCTTGGGAATGATATTCTAGGGAAGAAGACTATGTATTTGGCCCTAAATTAATTATTGGGCCATTTATAGCCATGAACAATGTGTTAAGGCATCATGCATGACTTCATAGGGGATTCCATGGAATTATGTATCTAGGTTTTTGGACTTGGGGCCTTGGACATGGTCAGTGGAGGACGCTTGATTTTCAAGTACTAAAGGAATATTCTAGCCATCTAAGGCTAAGGAGGTGGTATCCACTAACCACACATGGCCTCTTGACTATATCATTAGCCAATGGTTGATGATGTTATTGAAATTAGGTTTTTTTTTCAATATGAAGGTGTCTCGGAGCCTTGGGAATGATGTTAAGGGGAAGAAGACCATGTCTTTGGCCCTAAAGAGATTGTTGAGTCATTCAAATACATGAAAATTGCCTCAAATCACCATGCATGACTTTGGAGTGGTATCTATGGCACTATGTATATAGGTCTTGTAGCCGTGGGGCCTTGGACATGGTTAGTGGAGGGGTGAAAACACGAAGCTGGGAAACAATTATGTTACAACGGAGTGAAAAAAAAAGACGGCATGCAGATGAACAAGGGAAAAAAGGTCAACCTCAAACTCTAGGCCGAGAGTTTTGAGAGTTCAAACTCTCGGATGAGAGTTTAAAAAAACTCTAGGTCGAGAGTTTGAACCAATCGCCGCGCTGTATTTTTTAAAAAACTCTCGGATGATATTTTGAACTAAAGTCTCGACCGAGAGTTTGGAAGATATTTTTTTGGCCGAGAGTTTACGTTCAACAAAACCTGTGAAAATATTTGGCATCTTTCTGGAACCTGCAACTTCAACAAGCCCAAACCCCTGCAAATTTTAAGTATTATTTGTCGGACTTGGTAGCAATGGATTCATCTCTGAATCTAGTTTCCCATGATATAATAATTGTTTCATTTCGATTTGAATTTCTATTTATTAATAAAAAATTTCTAAACCTTATCCCTTAAGAATTTTATTACTCTGAAAATCACCCGAACTGAAATTCAATATCATAACAAAGACAACACCAAAAAATTTGAAATTTCTCAGAGATCATAATTGGCTCGTCCTCTTCAAAAGGTTACTTTTATTTTTTCCAATAAGAGTCACATTTTAAATAAAATGAGAAGACAAAAACATGTGTCGATAATGCACTATTTTCTGAACATATGTTGTTTCGATAAATAATAAAAAATAGTTCCCAAGTCTTAAAAAACTCAAAATATAGTCCATGATCAAGTGCAGTTTGTGTAGATTACGAGCCTACAATTTGTTTCCCTAAAATGAATAACCATCTATCAAAAAACCGACGTCAACACAGGTCACTCATTATCCATACCTAAAATTTTCAAGTATATGCCGTTGGTTGACAACAAATTTGTCCCACGATATGTCCATAAAAAATTTAAAAAAATACGAGTAGAAAGATAATTCAATTCTCTAAGCTCTTTGTGTTTACTTCACGTTGAAATTCCCAAGGGAGATATGGGTTTGAAGAGGTCAGAGTTGAAAAACAGAAAATTTAGCAGTTTTGTTTGTCAAAAACAAGCCAAAATTGTTTCCCAACTTCATGTTTTCACCGGGAGGAGACCTAAACCTCACGCTCTAAAGGAATCTTCTAAACATTTATAACTAAGTAGGTTTCTTGTTTGAATTTATTGAGTTGTTATATGCCAAATGCTAATGAAAGTGGTTCATCCAACCTTCTCTCTATCAATATATCAACATAATCATTTAGGACCTTTACAAAAGAGACACATCTTCTATATTTCTTAAATTCAAGTGATCAACAAGTCTCCAAGCTAGTCATTACAAGTTAAATTTATGCCCATTCACATTAGCTTAATATTTTATTAATATTTTTAAAAAATTCCAATTTCAAGTTTTGTTGGCATCCAAAAAAATGCTTCCCCAAGTTGAAATTTATACAATTTGTACTCAATAATGTTCAAAGTTATGGATTTTGTTGTTTCTCATTGTTGACAATTTTACAGGATTCTTCATGCAGACATTAAGGCCTTTAGGGAAATGGGACGCAACTTATGTTTCATATTCTGAATGCTTGTTAAATTTTGAAGGTTTCTTGGCCTTCCAGACCGATAGGGTTGCACATAGGCTATGGTAACAAGGGTGGATTTCGTTGGTCCTTGCAATATAGAGCAGGGTATCTGAGGCTTTCGTACTGGATATACATCCTGCTACTAGAATTATCAAAGGGGTGTTCTTTGATCATGCCATAGCGGTTGTAGTTGGGGAGACTTCCACCATTAGGAATAATGTACCCATATTGTACCATGTGACATTGGGGGAACTGGGAAATGTGGGGGTGAAAGGCATCCCAATATTGGAGATGGGGTGCTAATTGGGGTAGGGGCTACTATTTTGGGGAATATTAGGATTGGGGAGGGTATAAAATTGGATTTGGGTTGGTTTTTCTGATTGAAGTGCCTAGTTATACCATAGGTCTTGGAAATACTACAAGATTGGTGGGAGTCAAGTAGAGTCCCTCTATGCTAAAGGAGATTCTTAATGAGACAATGGATCACACTTTATTGATTGGTGAGTGGTCTGACTATGTAATTTGATGCTAAATGCATGTTTCCATCATTTCTTGGTTTAATAAGCTCTACCAAAGATTATATAGTCAAAGTACCTCTATGATGAAAGAAATTCTTGGTGAGACAATGGATCACACTTCATTTATCAGTGAATGGTATGACTATATATTTTGATCCTAAATGAATGCTGTCAGCATTGCTTGTTTTAATAAGGTCTACCAAAGATTATATAGTTAGAATTGTGTATGAGTCTATAGGTGATTTATGTATTGATCTGTATGATTAAAAAATGAGGGGATCCTTAGCAAAACCTTGTAGAAATCGATGTCATGGTATTGGTTTGTTTAGAATTTATCAGAATCGCCAAGTTGTATAGATGGATACACCTGTATGGTTCAATGACATTTACAACTTAATGCCATCCTAGTGGATTTTCTCATGCTTACTTGAATATGAAAGATATGAAGTTGTTTCACCTTAATATGTTAAGCAATTATATCTTTGTATGAGCCAATTATTCATAGATAATCTTGCTTTTCATTGAATTTGTACTTTTAAGTCAGGGTTATGATATTTCTTTTTGGAAAGATTTGCTCATTGTGCTTTGAAAATTGTAGAGATTTGTTCATGAATTCATAGGAAATCTATGTATTAACCCATCTTGTATAAAATGAAAAGATTCATACCTATAAGTTAACAAAACCTTGTAGAACTCGATGTCATACTATTCGGTTTGTTTGGAATTTCTTAGAATCACCAAGCTATAAAATGGATATATTTGTATGGCTTGGTAGCATTTAGAACTTGATGCCATTCTAGTGGGATTTATCATGCTTCCTTGAATGTGGAAGCAATGAATCTATTTGTCCTTAATATGCTAAGAAATTAATCTTTGTATGAGGAAATTATTCATTAGATAATCTTGTTTCTCCTTGAATTTGTACTCTCCAATGGTGCTATGACATTTCTCCTCAAGAGTTTGCTTGTTGTGTTTTAAAAATTGAGCAGCATTGTGTATGAACCCATATGCAAAGTATGTATGAAACCATCTCATAGAAAATGAAGAGATCCATACCTATATTGTTAGCAAAAGGCTTCTAGAACGTTTTTCATACTAGCTTTCTTTTATCCATATGCAACAAGTTTCCCCTTCCCCAATTTAGGAGTGTCACAATTCATGTAGTTAGCTTGGAACATTCACATTAGAACCGTTTGACTAAGAATTTACAAATAGGGGTATCTATTTCGCCAAAATTCCTCGACTTCACCTGACTGAAACTGCAAACACAAGCATAAGTACGAGCATTTGCACATGTAAGTGGCCCATAAGGGACAAACATATTACTGAGGAACGTGGCTCCTAGTAGAGGCATTAACAACACCCATTTTGACTGACTAGGAAAGCCCTCCTTGACAAACCTTGTAGAACTCGATGTCATGATGTTGGTTTGTTTACAATTCCTCACAATTGCTAAGCTGTAGAGATGGATATACATGGGTATGGCTCTGTGACATGTAGAACTTGATGCCAATCCAATGGGTTTGTTCATGTTCACTTGAATGCGAAAACAATGAGATTGTTTTTCCTGAATATGTTAAGAAATTATTTCTTTGTACGAGGCAATTATTCATTAGAAAATATTGTTCCTCACTGACTTTGTACTTGTAAATTGGTGCTATGTCATTTCTCTTTTGAATGTGTTTGATAATTGTTCTTTGAGTATTGCACAACATTATGTATGAATTTGTATGCATATTATGTATTAACATGTTTCATACAAACAAGAAAAATCCATACTTGTATGCTTAGCAAAACCTCATGGAACTTGTAGCTACAAGGGCTAACTCAACTGGTTTAAGCACCATGTTGTTCATAGATGAATCGAGTTTGATTCCTCTGGTAAGGTTTGATCCCCTACTCCCCTCTCTGTTTCCCCCTTTCCTTAACTAATTCTCCTCTCTCTCTTTAACCCCCCTCCCTTTTCCCCTTTCTCTCTCCCTCCCACCCTCTCCCTCTTCCCCCTTTAACTAACTACCCCCCCTCTCCCTCCCTCCCTTCCCCCAACTCTCTCTCTCTCATACTCTATCTAACTAACCTCTCTCTCTCTATCTCTCTCTCTCGCTCTCTCTCTCTCTCTCTCATATGTTTTCCCTTTATATCCCCCTCTGTATCTTTCTATAACCCTTCCTCTCTCCCCCCCTTTCTATCTATTTTTTCCTCTCCCCATCTCTCTCTCTACCCATCTTCTCCCCCTCTCTCTCTCAATAACCATCCCTATCCCCCCCTAGCCCTCTCTCTTCTCTCTCTCTCCTATGTCTCCCTCCTATATCCCTCTCTCTCTCTCATTCGCTAAGCCCCCCCCCTCTATCTCTCTCCACACTTTTTCCCATAACACCGCTCTTTGTCCCCATTTCCCTCACTACCCCCACTCTCTCTTCCCCTCCTTCTATAATCTCTCTAATCCCCCCTCTCTTTCTATCTGTCTCTCCCTTTCCTAGTCCCCCACTCTCTCATTCTTCCCCCTATCCCTATCTCTTCCCCCCTCTCCCCCCCTCTCTCCCGCCTATTCCATCCCCCCTCTCTCTTTCTCTTTCTCTCTATCCCCCCTATTCCCCCCCCTCTCTCTCTTCCCATTTCCCTAACCACCACCCTTTCCCTCCCTCGCCCCTCTCTCTATCCCTCTCCCTTCATCCCTCCCCCTCCCTCTCTCTCTCTTCCCCTATGTCTCCGCCTATATTCCCACCTCTTTCTCTTTATGTAACCCACCTCTCTCCCCACCTTTCTATCTCACTCTTCCTCTTCCAATCCCTACCCCTGCCTCTACCCTTCCCCCCCTTCCCCTCTATATAACCCCCCCTCTCTCTAATATCCTTTCTATCTCTCTCCCTATCCCTCTTTCTAACTCTTTCTCGATTTCCCTATTCTGCCCCCTTCTCTCTCTCTCTCTCTCTCTGTCTCTCTCTCTCTCTCTCTCTCTCAATAACCTCCCTTCTCTCTCCCCCCTCCCCTATTTATTTCTATCTATCTCTCCTTATTCCTTTCCCTCTTTCTATCTTTCTCTCCATTTCCCTACTTCCCCTTATTTCTCCCTAACCCCCCATGCCCTATCTCTTTCTCTCTCCCCCTACATTTCCCTCCTATATCCCCCATCCTCCCTTCTCATAAGCCCCCTCTCACCCCCACGTTTCCCTCCTATATCCCCCATCCTCCCTTCTCATAAGCCCCCTCTCACCCCCCCCCCCTCTTTCTCTCCTTATCCATTTCCATCTCTCAATTTTTTTAAAACAACTATAAAAGTATTTTTTCTACATTATAATATACACACATAAACAATATATATAATAATTAAATAATTAACCTATACTAACAATTTTTATATATATAGCAAAATAATAATCAATAATTTAATATAATAAATAATATTAATTAATATTAAAACAATAAAACTATAAATTAAAAAATACATATAACTTATCAATTCGATTAATATTAAAAATCACAATAACTAAAACCATATATAAAAATTGTATAATAACCTCATATGGATTTATTATACCACTAAATTGTTATTATGAGCATTTGGTATTGGTGCATTAATTTCTGAAGGGATGATTTAATAGAAGTAGGTTGGGCTTCGATCCACATCGTCTACTCTATCACATGGCAATAGATCCATGCTCCAACCATGAGGCCTCGACACTTTCCTCAAGAAGAACTTTCCCGTGATGAAGGCTTTTGGTTTCCTGAAAGTTTTTGAGTTTTTGTCCTAACACTGTTATTTCCATTCGACTCTAGCTTGGAGCCTGGTTACTAGTAATAGTTTTTGTCGATTTTTAGCATGGTAATCGCTTGGAGTATTTCCCCTCACTCCTGGAAGCTTCTTGGAGTATTTTTCCTCTCTCGTAGAAGTTGCGAACAGACTCAAGGTTTTTACTTATATTCTCACAAGTAATAAATCAACTAACAAAGAGAAAACCCTTATTGATTTTCCTTCTTTGATTTTTGATGATTTTACGGAATGATTATGGAATGCTAATTGTCTTTGTTGTATGATAGATATTACCAATATTTTTCCTATTCGGGTTTAAACCCTGTAGCTATTTTGAACGGCTTCCTTCTATAATTCTTGGTAAGAAATACTTTCACTTATGCCGAACTCTTATCTTTAATTTATTTTTCCATCATAGTTATGATAATTTGTTAATAAAATTGCTTATTGATTATGACAGGTAACCCCCTGCATAACGTTGCCTTCCGATGGGAATTGAGGGTTTTACCCGAGTGTATCCTCTGTCATGGGTAATGAATCCTTTATCCTTTTACTTGAAGCACATTTTATGGTGTTTTACCCTGTTTTTATTTCCATTACTGACCCAAAACTTATACTGCATGGCCGATACCCTTGCTTGCATGGAAATGGATAACTAAACAAAAATATATGGCTACGACACTTCAGGTATGATTCCTCTACAATGTATTTAGTTAGGTTTTTACAGAAGGTTGTCCTCCCTGCTCTTGCTCTGTGCTCCCATTTAATATTAATTTGATGCAACTCCAAAAATAATATGTCAAAAATTATGACTAACAACAATTAGAAAATTGTTCAGATGCGTTATAAGATAAAGAGACCTTAAAATAAATTATCCATATGGTATACGGATCCTAGTTAAATTTGGCTCAACAAAGTCCTACGCATTATCCATCTATTGGAAAACATGTTGACAGTGGTTGATCCAAAACCCGTGCTTTCCCTGTTCTACACCTTCAATAAGCTAAAGTGAATGAAGTTGCAAAATCTAGGCATGCAACCATACCATTTCCTTCCCTCTTCCATGCTTGAAAATCCCATGCTCGGGAGCGCAGATATATCGGTGCATTGTAACAATGTCTAACATGCAGCATCATGCTTGACAGTCCCATATGCTGGAGTGTGGAGATGTTAATGTAGTCTAATGAGAAACACACATGAACAATATAAATTATTGTTTGGACTTGTGGAATCTATCCAGAAAAATATGTTCTCAACACCATTTCGATTTCATGTCTCCTCTGTAAACCCCAAAACAAGGACAGAAAGGAAACCCACAAACAAGGACAGAAAGGATTTAACCCAACAACAAATTATCTCTATAAAAATAGTGGTAATAATTCACATGCAATTTTGTATGTTTGGTTTAAGAGACTCCTTCGTAGATGGATTTGTTTTCTTAGTCTATAGAAATGTAAAAACTGAAAAACCATACTTATTTAGAATGGAAATGACCTTAGGAAAGTGAAAAACACTTATTTTTAAGTGCCAGTCTCAGTCAAATTGTACAAGAAGTAACTTCTTGAGGATGGGCTATGCTATTTTACTCAAAACGTTGAAATTTCAAATCTCTTACACAAGTTTCCAAATTGCTTCAAGAAGTAACTTGTTAATGGAGAGGGAGAGGAGTATATGATACCAATCATAAATAGTAGGAATACTCGGTTCTTTTTTGTCGAATTTTTCAGATCCAATTTATCTGGTATTGATGTTACTCCCTTGATGGAACATGCTTATCCATACACTCTCAATCTCATAAAGTATTTTTACATTATATTAATATATCACATATGATTTCCTCTGGTTTAATGTACCAAACCAATAAATTCCAAAAGATAATGCATGCATGGACAGATATGGAATATATTAATGCAAAGAGAAGTAGGTCAAAACATTTACTTGGTCATGAATAACATGAAGGTGAAAAGGCTATAGTTGAATATTGCATTGACTTGAATATTGGCTTTCCTTTCGGGTAGTGGAATATACCTGAATGTACTGATATCACCTCATTTTTTTGACAGATATGGAGGCTGGAGGATGAGAAACTGCCTCTTACATTCATGTCAATGCTGTTAGTGCTTCAAAAGCTCAGTTTTTTCTTCAAGGGAGCTTGATAGATCTAGGGGAACCAGTTACCTCTGACCCTTGTGTGTCTGCTTACCCAAACATGTACACTTGCACCTCTTCCTACATCACCACAAGTGTCCGCTTACCCAAACATGTACACTTGCACCTCTTCCTACATCACCACAAGTGTCCGCTTACCCAAACATGTACACTTGCACCTCTTCCTACATCACCACAAGTGTCCGCTTACCCAAACATGTACACTTGCACCTCTTCCTACATCACCACAAGTAAATTTTCAGTTTATTTCACGGGCACAAGCTAGGTGATAACCCGATAGAGGCCAATGTCTTTAACATTGAATTAAACCTTTTTTTTTTAAATAAGGAAATAAATTAGCTCTTAAAATTTTTTATTTCATAAGTTTTATGATTTGGAGATCTCCATAAACTTTTTTATTCCATCATAGATGAAGAAAAATGCATCTCAATCATAAATTTAGTGAAATTGTAATTTCAAAACTTCAACAAATATGTTATTTCAAAATTTTAACAAAAATATAAGCAAAAAATTCATTGAGAAATGAGGGAAAAAAACAAATGATGAAGTACTTTATTTAATCAATAGCCCACAATCTTTAATTAATCGTTAGCTCACACCCTAGAGGATGAGGCAGTAACAAAAGCGACAAGTACTTTTTTGTTTTAATAAACTTAATAGTGAGGTGTTTTAGTTTATAGTTTCAAATAGCAAGATGGTATTGAGAATATAGTTTTAAAAGGGAAGTAATATTGAGAAAAGTAATAAGGATATTTCTATTTCTACAACTTAAAATACAATTTAATTAATAAAAAAATATAAATTTAATTTTTTCAATTAAATACTTTTAAAATTGATAACCAAATTACATTTTTAACTATGATTAACAGTTAATGAAAACCAATCTTATTCATCCTATTGATCCATTATAAAAATGCATAAGCTTACACATTAGTGAGGAGATTTCAAAAACCTACAGCAGTCATACATTACAGTCGGTCCTTGTGCTCCAATCTGAAAAGCACCCAAATTTGGAGTTAAAAATATTGTGAAACACAACAAATTGCCAAGCAGTCTGCCCACCCATGACGGCCTCGTGTAATTTGTTTAAAAACATTCCTTGTCTAGTCAATGCTAAACTTTATAAAACAAATATCTTTGCATGGAAAATCTCTCATATCATCCAAGAAAAAATAGCTTATTTTTCTATAGTTTTATGAAAATAAGCTAACAAAAAACTTAATCTAATTATGAGATATGTGTATTTAAAGGGGAATTGAGAGAAAAAACAACAAGAGTCACACGGAGCTTAACCTAAATGTGAAAATGAATATTTGCATTTAAATTGTTTTATGCTTCCGTTTGGATATTTTAACTTTTTTTTTCTCCCAATGTTAACATGAATCTATACTAATATAGCTAGCTTAGATAAGTCTCAACATGGAGTTTAGATAAAAGATAAAATTAATCCATTTTTGCATAGCAGCTCTTTTCTCTAGGTCAGCAGTGAACTTCAATGCGGGTACAAGACAACTGTATCTAATTTAGTGGTGGCTACTTCACTAATGTTAACTCTTCTTTTCTTGACTCCACTATTCTACTACATTCCTTTGGTGGTATTAGCAGGCCCATCCTTGCAGAAAATAGACTTCATTGTCTTCATGGAAGCCTTTCTTGGCATAGTATTTGGCGACTTCCAACTAAGCCTATATATATATATATATTATACTTAGTTGAATGAAGAAATATTAATCAACTATATATAGATACTTAGTTGATTAAGATTTCTTCATTCAATTCAATTCAATGAGGTATAATTCGACTGGATGTTGTAGGTATCTATCTCTATAGAAAGAGTAATGATGCACATCATAAGGCCATTCATATCAGTTGTTGAAAACATTGGTGGCACTTCAATATATTGAAACTTCATCTTGGGAATAACAAGTAAATTGCTTACTATATATAGTGTACTCAAATGGATAGAAGAGGAAGAAGAACATCGCCTAGCCAGCTTCATCCAAGAGATTTTGCAATATATTGTCCTCCACATGAGTAATAATTAGCTTGTTTTATTGCTTTGCTCTCCGGTAGTGCAAGTATAGCTTCATTTGTATGTGGTAACAAATCATAATAAGTATTTATTTGCTTACAAGTGTTACTAAGACATGAGCGGAATTAGCATCCTCCAAGAGCTAGAAAAAACAGTACATAACCAAGAACTTCAGGTACAAACGTTTCAAGGTAATTGAATTCAGTTTATAAACATCTTACCATTATTTATTAATAGGAGTAATATAACACACCCAATATCCTTGTTGGTAATTTGAGGAAATGGGGTATAATTTTTTTTTCTTGTTTCATCGTGTAACTAACATACATGTTTAGTCTAAACAACATCATTAAACATTCTTGTTACTTGTAGACACCCATTTAACTCAAGACTCATCATGTAAGGTTTACGCTCCCAATTAATCTTCAAAACATACTCATTAACATAATGTAAAATCGAAGTCACCATGATAAATATCTTGGGACCTAGAAACCACACTTACATAATTTCATTATTCATAAAGGATCTACAATGATTCATCGTGGATAATTACTTTTCAATACAATTCTCTTACTTTACGTAGTCTAAACCCATACTATTGTGACAACTAAACTTTCAGTCTAATATTATCCATTCACATTACTACTTCACTTTTTACATATCATTATCAATGATCATTTAGTTCTAGATATATATAAGGTAAGTTACTTCATTATATAACCTCATGTGTATGTCCACCAACTTAAATGCAAGGTACATACATTATGCCAACCCATAGCTTCATCATTCCAAAGGCATTGATCGACTGGATAATAGTACATATCTTTTGTAAAACAACTCACATATCTGATTATTATGCAATCTCGTAAACTAGTAAATCCACTATTCATCCTTTAATATAGAATATCATCACATGAACCTCAATGAATAATTAACATATGAAACACATCACCAATTACTCGTAAGGCACAGTATATAAATTAAAACATAACAAAGAACATCCATTTCACATTAGCATGATCAATTTGCAAAGGCATCTCATCACCAATATGTATAATTATAAACATGACATCAAAATAATTACTTATCTGATCGAATAAACTCGAGTGACTGTAGACTTGACTGCAACTTTCCTCCCAACCATTTGGCTCTCTATTCGGTGTATATTTATGCCATCGAGATGCTACCCCCGAGCCAGTCAATGAATCCACTAGGGTACATTTATTAGGATGAAGTTCCCTTCTTCAACCCATAAGGAAATTCACCTTGCCTATCATGATTAATATCTTGGAAATTCAACGTTTAACTTATAAACACTTTGTACAATTAATTCTAACTCCAACTCCTAACCATAAATTTTGTAACTAAATATTTATATTAATAATTCTCATTACTAGATTCCAATTACTTGACTCTTCACCACTCATGTATATAGTATTATCTATTTACAACCCTACATCAATCCTAGGGAATGTACCCTTACCCGAACATTTCAAGTACCTAGGAACATTATCTGAGTACATCAACAATCTCTTTGATCTCTAGAGAGGCTATATTTTGCACCCTTCTCTTGTCAAGTATAACTAAGAGTCCTATATATACATAATGCAAATGTATACATAGAGAACTATGTTCTCCTCAAAGGAGAACTGCATATAAATATTAAAAAAATAATATGCAACCATACTTTTGATAAGGACCACATCCTTCATCTAGCGATGAGTACTAGTAACAAATGCTCAAAGGAAGCCCCTCCTCATCCCAACAATATCCCATCAAGAAAGAGTCTACGCTCTACTTATATGAGAGCAAGAATAATCGATAATGCTATCTGTCCCTCCTCGTGGAGGCTGCATCTTCCCTTCATAATGATATTAATACAAGATAAAGAGATTAGAGGATATTCAGAGAGAGTGATTCCATTCTGCCCTCCTACAAAATAAAGAGATTAGAGGATATTCAGAGAGAGTGATTCTATTCTGCCCTCCTCACTGCGCACTTGGATAACAATCAAACATGAAAAATGGACCCTATTACCCAAAGGGATAATTCTTCCCCAATTGACGGGTTGGTGCCAACATAAAGTGGATATGACATATAGAGCACTCTCACTATCAAATAAGGTATATACATTGAGCATAGTATTCACCCGTTGGAGCTCCCATCCTGAGGTCGCCCCTTTCTCCCCTCAGTGGAAGAATAAATACCCCCCAAAGTAAATTTCCTGCCAAAAATATTTTGAGGCGAAGAGAAAAATCCTCCATGCGGTACCAAAGAGAGAGACACGATCTTCAATCAAATGAAAATAAGGCATTTAAATGCCCACTCCCTTGGATGGGATCGAACCTCCCCTTCAAGAGAATTACTTGACCTTTAATTATTTAATTCATTTCCCAAAGATCTTAGAACAATTTTTTTATGATATTTAATTGAACATATCCTTTAGACGAAATAATAATATTGAATATCATTTTCGTGATATCTTTATTTGTATATGAGTGTATCTCAAAAGGGTGACACCTATATATTCTATAATATATCAATAAGTATTTATGTATATTTAAACAATGAATCAACAAGTCTTTATATATATAAACAATGAATCAACAAGTCTTTATATATATATATATATAAATAAGGGACAAACATATTACTGAGGAACTTGGTTCCTAGTAGAGGCATTAACAACACCCCATTTTGATTGACTAGGAAAGCCCTCCTTGACAAACCTTGTAGAACTCAATGTCATGATGTTGGTTTGTTTACAATTCCTCACAATTGCTAAGCTGTAGAGATGGATATACATGGGTATGGCTCTGTCACATGTAGAACTTGATGCCAATCCAATGGGTTTGTTCATGTTCACTTGAATGCAAAAACAATGAGACTTTTTTTCCTGAATATGTTAAGAAATTATTTCTTTGTACGAGGCAATTATTCATTAGAAAATATTGTTCCTCACTGAATTTGTACTTGTAAATTGGTGCTATGTCATTTCTCTTTTGAATGTGTTTGATACTTGTTCTTTGAATATTGCACAACATTATGTATGAATTTGTATGCATATTATGTATTAACATGTTTCATACAAACAAGAAAAATCCATACTTATATGCTTAGCAAAACCTCATGGAACTTGTAGCTACAAGGGCTAACTCAATTGGTTTAAGTACCATGTTGTTCACCGCTGAATCGAGTTTTTGATTCCTCTGGTAAGGTTTGATCCCCTACTCCCCTCTCTATTTCCTCCTTTCCTTAACTAATGCTCCTCTCTCTCTCTTTAACCCCCCTCCCTTTTTCCCTATCTATCTCCCTCCTGCCCTCTCCCTCTTCCCCCTTTAACTAACTACCCCCCCTCTCCCCTCCCCCTCCCTTCCCCCAACTCTCTCTCTCCCATACTCTATCTAACTAACCTCTCTCTCTCTCTCTCATATGTTTTCCCCTTATATCCCCCTCTATATCTTTCTATAACCCTACCTCTCTCCCCCCCCTTTCTATCTATTTTTTCCTCTCCCCATCCCTCTTTCTATCTCTCTCTTTCAATCCCTATCTCCCTATCTCTCTCTCTACCCATCTTCTCCCCCTCTCTCTCTCAATAACCATCCCTCTCCCCCCCTAACCCTCTCTCTTCTCTCTCTCTCCTATGTCTCCCCTCCTATATCCCCCTCTCTCTCTCCTCATTTCGCTAAGCCCCCCCCCCCTCTATCTCTCTCCACACTTTTTCCCATAACACCGCTCTTTGTTCCCATTTCCCTCATTACTCCCTCTCTCTCTAACCCCCCTTTGTTTCTCCCTTTCTCTTCCCCTCCCTCTATCCTCTCTCTAATCCCCCCTCTCTTTCTATCTGTCTCTCCCTTTCCTAGTCCCCCACTCTCTCATTCTTCCCCCTCTCCCTATCTCTTCCCCCCTCTCCCCCTGCCTATTCCATACCCTCTCTCTCTTTCTCTTTCTCTCTGTCCCCCCCATCCCCCCCCCCTCTCTCTCTCTTCCCATTTCCCTAACCACCACCCTTTCCCTCCCTCGCCCCTCTCTCTATCCCTCTCCCTTCATCCCTCCCCCTCCCTCTCTCTCTCTTCCCCTATGTCTCCCCCTATATTCCCCCCCTCTTTCTCTTTTTGTAACCCGCCTCTCTCCCCACCTTTCTATCTCTCTCTTCCTCTTGTCATCCCTACCCCTGCCTCTACCCTTCCCCCCCTTCCCCTCTAGATAACCCCCCCTCTCCCTAATATCCTTTCTATCTCTCTCCCTGTCCCTCTTTCTAACTCTTTCTCCATTTCCCTATGTTGCCCCTCTCTCTCTCTCTCTCTCTCTCTCTCTCTCTCTCTCTCTCTCTCTCTCAATAACCCCCCTTCTCTCTCCCCCTCCCCTATTTATTTCTATTTATCTCTCTGTGTTCCTTTCCCTCTTTCTATCTTTCTCTCCCTTTCCCTACTTCCCGTTATTTCTCCCTAACCCCCCATGCCCTATCTCTTTCTCTCTCCCCCTACGTTTCCCTCCTATATCCCCCATCCTCCCTTCTCATAAGCCCCCTCTCACCCCCCTCCCCCGCTCTTTCTCTCCTTATCCATTTCCATCTCTCAATTTTTTTAAAACAACTATAAAAGTATTTTTTCTACATTATAATATACACACATAAACAATATATATAATAATTAAATAATTAACCTATACTAACAATTTATATATATATAGGAAAATAATAATCAATAATTTAATATAATAAATAATATTAATTAATATTAAAACAATAAAACTATAAATTAAAAAATACATATAACTTATCAATTCGATTAATATTAAAAATCACAATAACTAAAACCATATAGAAAAATTGTATAATAACCTCATATGGATTTATTATACCACTAAATTGTTATTATGAGCATTTGGTATTGGTGCATTAATTTCTGAAGGGATGATTTAATAGAAGTAGGTTGGGCTTCCATCCACATCGTCTGCTCTATCACATGGCAATAGATCCGTGCTCCAACCATGAGGCCTCGACACTTTCTTCAAGAAGAAATTTCCTGCGATGAAGGCTTTTGGTTTCCCGAAAGTTTTTGAGTTTTTGTCTGAACACTGTTATTTCCATTCGACTCTAGCTTGGAGCCTGGTTACTGGTAATAGTTTTTGTCGATTTTTAGCATGGTAATCGCTTGGAGTATTTCCCCTCACTCCTGGAAGCTTCTTGGAGTATTTTTCCTCGCTCCTAGAAGCCGCGAACGGACTCAGGGTTTTTACTTATATTCTCACAAATAATAAATCAACTAATAAAGAGAAAACCCTTATTGATTTTCCTTCTTTGATTTTTGATGATCTTACGGAATGATTGTGGAATGCTAACTGTCTTTGTTGTATGATAGATATTACCAACATTTTTCCTATTCGGGTTTAAACCCTATAGCTATTTTGAATGGCTTCCTTCTATAGTTCTTGGTAAGAAATACTTTCACTTATGCCGAACTCTTATCTTTAATTTATTTTTCCATCATAGTTATGATAATTTGTTAATAAAATTGCTTATTGATTATGACAGGCAACCCCTTGCATAACGTTGCCTTCCGATGGGAATTGAGGGTTTTACCCTAGTGTAGTCTCTGTCATGGGTAATGAATCCTTTATCCTTTTACTTGAAGCACATTTTATGGTGTTTTACCCTGGTTTTTTTTCCATTACTGACCCAAAACTTATACTGCATGGCCGATACCCTTGCTTGCATGGAAATGGATAACTAAACAAAAATATATGGCTACGACACTTCAGGTATGATTCCTCTACAATGTATTTAGTTAGGGTTTTACAGAAGGTTGTCCTCCCTACTCTTGCTCTGTGATCCCATTTAATATTAATTTGATGCAACTCCAAAAATAATATGTCAAAAATTATGACTAACAACAATTAGAAAATTGTTCAGATGCATTATAAGATAAAGAGACCTTAAAATAAATTATCCATATGGTATACGGATCCTAGTTAAATTTGGCTCAACAAAGTCTATGCATTATCCATCTATTGGAAAACATGTTGACAGTGGTTGATCCAAAACCCGTGCTTTCCCTGTTCTACACCTTCAATAAACTAAAGTGAATGAAGTTGCAAAATCTAGGCATGCAACCATACCATTTCCTTCCCTCTTCCATGCTTGACAATCCCATGCTCGGGAGCGTAGATATATCGGTGCATTGTAACAATGTCTAATATGCAGCATCATGCTTGACAGTCCCATATTCTGGAGTGTGGAGATGTTAATGTAGTCTAATGAGAAAGACACATGAACAATATAAATTATTGTTTGGACTTGTGGAATCTATCCAAAAAATATGTTCTCAACACCATTTCGATTTCATGTCTCCTCTGTAAACCCCAAAACAAGGACAGAAAGGATTTAACCCAACAACAAAGTATCTCTATAAAAATAGTGGTAATAATTCACATGCAATTTTGTATTTTTGGTTTAAGAGACTCCTTCGTAGATGGATTTGTTTTCTTAGTCTATAGAAATGTAAAAACTAAAAAACCATACTTATTTAGAATGGAAATGACCTTAGGAAAATGAAAAACACTTGTTTTTAAGTGCTAGTCTCAGTCAAATTGTACAAGAAGTAACTTCCTGAGGATAGGCTACGCTATTTTACCCCAAACGTCGAAATTTCAAATCTCTTACACAAGTTTCCAAATTGCTTCAAGAAGTAACTTGTTAATGGAGAGGGAGAGGAGTAGATGATACCAATCATAAATAGTAGGAATGCTCGGTTCTTTTTTGTCGAATTTTTCAGATACAATTTATCTGGTATTGATGTTACTCCCTTGATGGAACATGCTTATCCATACACTCTGGATCTCATAAAGTATCTTTACATTTCATTAATATATCACATATGATTTCCTCTGGTTTAATGTACCAAACCAATAAATTCCAAAAGATAATGCATGCATGGAGAGATATGGAATATATTAATGCAAAGAGAAGTAGGTCAAAACATTTACTTGGTCATGAATAACATGAAGGTGAAAAGGCTATAGTTGAATATTGCATTGACCTGAATATTGGCTTTTCTTCCGGGTAGTGGAATGTACCTGAATGTACTGATATCACCTCATTGTTTTGACAGATATGGAGGCTGGAGGAAAAGAAACTGCCTCTTACATTCATGTCAATGCTATTAGTGCTTCAAAAGCTCAATTTTTTCTTCAATGGAGCTTGATAGATCTAGGGGAACCACTTACCTCCGACCCCTGTGTATCCGCTTACCCAAACATGTACACTTGCACCTCTTCATATATCACCACAAGTAAATTTTCAGTTTATTTCGCGGGCACAAGCCAGGTGATAACTCGGTAGGGGCCAATGTCTTTAACATTGAATTAAACCTTTTTTTTTTTAAATAAGGAAATAAATTAACTCTTAAAATTTTTTATTTCACAAGTTTTATGATTTGGAGATCTCTATAAACGTTTTGATTCCATTCATCATTTTGATTCCATTATAGATGAAGAAAACTGCATCTCAATCATAACTTTGGTGAAATTGTAATTTCAAAACTTCAACAAAATTGTTATTTCAAAATTTTAACAAAAATATAAGCAAAAAATTCATTGAGAAATTACGGAAAAAAAACAAATGATAAAGTACTTTATTTAATCAATAGCCCACAATCTTTAATTAATCGTTAGCTCACACCCTAGAGGATGAGGCAGTAACCGAAGTGACAAGTACTTTTTTGTTTTAATAAACTTAATAGTGAGGTGTTTTAGTTTATAGTTTCAAATAGCAAGATAGTATTGAGAATATAGTTTTAAAAAGGAAGTAATATTGAGTAGAGTAATAAGGATATTTCTATTTCTACAACTTAATTAATAAAAAAATATAAATTTAATTTTTTCAATTAAATACTTTTAAAATTGATAACCAAATTACATTTTTTACTATGATTAATAGTTAATGAAAACCAATCTTATTCATCCTATTGATCCGTTATAAAAATGCATCCATTATAAAAATGCATAAGCTTACACATTAGTGAGGAGATTTCAAAAACCTACGGCAGTCATACATTACAGTCGGTCCTTGTACTCCAATCTGAAAAGCACCCAAATTTGGAGTTAAAAATATTGTGAAACACAACGAATTGCCGAGCAGTCTGCCCACCCATGACCGCCTCATGTAATTTGTTTAAAAACATTCCTTGTCTAGTCAATGCTAAGCTTTATAAAACTAATATCTTTGCATGGAAAATCTCTCATATCATCCAAGAAAAAATAGCTTATTTTTCTATAGTTTTATGAAAATAAGCTAACAAAAAACTTAATCTAATTATGAGATGAGATATGTGTATTTAAAGGGGAATCGAGAGAAAAAACAACAAGAGTCACACGAACCTTAACCTAAATGTGAAAATGAATATTTGCATTTAAATTGTTTTATGCTTCCGTTTGGATATTTTAACTTTTTTTTTCTCCCAATGCTAACATGAATCTATACTAATATAGCTAGCTTAGATAAGTCTCAACATGGAGTTTAGATAAAAGATAAAATTAATCCATTTTTGCATAGCAGCTCCTTTCTCTAGGTCAGCAGTGAACTTCAATGCGGGTACAAGACAACTGTATCTAATTTAGTGGTGGCTACTTCACTAATGTTAACTCTTCTTTTCTTGACTCCACTATTCTATTACATTCCTCTAGTGGTATTAGCAGGCCCATCCTTGTAGAAAATAGACTTCATTGTCCTCATGGAAGCCTTTCTTGGCATAGTATTTGGTGACTTCCAACTAAACCTATATATATATATATATATATTATAGTTAGTTGAATGAAGAAATATTAATCAACTATATATATATATATATATACTTAGTTGATTAAGATATCTTCATTCAATTCAATTCAATGAGGTATAATTTGACTGGATGTTGCAGGTATCTATCTCTATAGAAAGAGTAATGATGCACATCATAAGGCCACGCATATCAGTTGTTGAAAACATTGGTGGCAGCTTCAGCCAAGAGATTTTGCAATATATTGTCCTCCACATGAGTGGTAATTAGCTCGTTTTACTGCTTTGTTCTCCGGTAGTGCAAGTATAGCTTCATTTGTATGTGGTAACAAATCATAATAAGTATTTATTTGCTTACAAGTGTTACTAAGACATGAGCGGAATTAGCATCCTCCAAGAGCTAGAAAAAACAGTACATAACCAAGAAATTTAGGTACAAACGTTTCAAGGTAATTCAATTCAGTTTATAAACATCTTACCATTATTTATTAATAGGAGTAATATAACACACCCAATATCCTTGTTGGTAATTTGAGGAAATGGGGTATAATTTTTTTTTTCTTGTTTCATCGTGTAACTAACATACATGTTTAGTCTAAACAACATCATTAAACATTCTTGTTACTTGTAGACACCCATTTAACTCAAGACTCATCATGTAAGGTTTACACTCCCAATTAATCTTCAAAACATACTCATTAACAAAATGTAAAATCGAAGTCACCATGATAAATATCTTGGGACCTAGAAACCACACTTACATAATTTCATTATTCATAAAGGATCTACAATGATTCATCATGGATAATTACTTTTCAATACAATTCTCTTACTTTACGTAGTCTAAAGCCATACTATTGTGATCACTGAACTTTCAGTCTAATATTATCCATTCACGTTACTACTTCACTTTTTACATATCATTATCAATGATCATTTAGTTCTAGATATATATAAGGTAAGTTACCTCATTATATAACCTCATGTGTATGTCCACCAACTTAAATGCAAGGTACATACATTATGCCAACCCATAGCTTCATCATGCCAAAGGCATTGATCGACTGGATAATAGTACATATCTTTTGTAAAACAACTCACATATCTGATTATTATGCAATCTTGTAAACTAGTAAATCCAGTATTCATCCTTTAATATAGAATATCATCACATGAACCTCAATGAATAATTAACATATGAAACACATCACCAATTACTCATAAGGCACAGTATATAAATTAAAACATAACAAAGAACATCCATTTCACATGAGCATGATCAATTTGCAAAGGCATCTCATCACCAATATGTATAATTATAAACATGACATCAAAATAATTACTTATCTGATCGAATAAACTCGGGTGACTGCAAACTTGACTGCAACTTTCCTCCCAACCATTTGGCTCTCTATTCGGTGTATATTTATGCCATCGAGATGCTACCCCCGAGCCGAGCAATGAATCCACTAGGGTAGATTTATTAGGATGAAGTTCCCTTCTTCAACCCATAAGGAAATTCACCTTGCCTATCATGATTAATATCTTGGAAATTCAACATTTAACTTATAAACACTTTGTACAATTAATTCTAACTCCAACTCCTAACCATAAATTTTGTAACTAAATATTTATATTAATAATTCGCATTACTAGATTCCAATTACTTGACTCTTCACCACTCATGTATATAGTATTATCGATTTACAACCCTACATCAATCCTAGGGAATGTACCCTTACTCGAACATTTCAACTACCTAGAAACATTATCTGAGTACATCAACAGTCTCTTTCATCTCTAAAGAGGCTATATTTTGCACCCTTCTCTTGTCAAGTATAACTAGGAGTCCTATATATACATAATGCAAATGTATACATAGAGAACTATGTTCTCCTCAAAGGAGAACTGCATATAAATATTAAAAAAATAATATGCAACCATACTTTTGATAAGGACCACATCCTTCATCTAGCGATGAGTATTAGTAACAAATGCTCAAAGGAAGCCCCTCCTCATCCCAACAATATCCCATCAAGAAAGAGTCTACGCTCTACTTATATGAGAGCAAGAATAATCGATAATGCTATCTGTCCCTCCTCGTGGAGGCTGCATCTTCCCTTCATAATGATATTAATACAAAATAAAGAGATTAGAGCATATTCAGAGAGTGATTCCATTCTTCCCTCCTCACCGCGCACTTGGATAACAATCAAACATGAAAAATGGACCCTATTCCCCAAAGGGATAATTCTTCCCCAATTCACGGGTTGGTGCCAACATAAAGTGGATATGACATACAGAGCACTCTCACTATCAAATAAGGTATATACATTGAGCATAGTATTCACCCGTTGGAGCTCCCATCCCGAGGTCGCCCCTTTCTCCACTCAGTGGAAGAATAAATACCCCCCAAAGTAAATTTCCTGCCAAAAATATTTCGAGGTGAAGAGAAAAATCCTCCATGCGGTACCAAAGAGAGGGACACGATCTTCAATCAAATGAAAATAAGGCATTTAAATGCCCACTCCCTTGGATGGGATCGAACCTCCCCTTCAAGAGAATTACTTGACCTTTAATTATTTAATTCATTTCCCAAAGATCTTAGAACAATTTTTTTATGATATTTAATTGAACATATCCTTTAGACGAAATAATAATATTAAATATCATTTTCGTGATATCTTTATTTGTATATGAGTGTATCTCAAAAGGGTGACACCTATATATTCTATAATATATCAATAAGTATTTATGTATATTTAAACAATGAATCAACAAGTCTTTATATATATAAACAATGAATTGTTTTAATCAGCTCGAGCATGTTTACTCCTTGATTATTTTAAGTATTTATCTTATATAACAATGATATCTCCTCTACCTTGTACACAAGGAGAACTCTAGAATTTCTCCTCTACCTTGTACCTTGTAATTTATGTTTTCTCCATTTTTGTATATTCTTTCTCTTCTTTCTTTCGATCTTTCTATGGTTTGCATCACTGGGGGATTGGTAATATCCCGTTTTTTCTATTTTTGGCCTGTGGGGGTGTCCTTCTCTATCATGTAGAGAGACCTGGTATGGTCTCGAGCTATCTTTTTGACATGTTGGAACGTTTGTTCTGTTTTGTCGCTGGTTGCACCTCTATACTTTTTCAATAAAGTATGCTTTTTTCATTGTGAAAAAAAAGGAGATCTTTAGAATGAGAGATTATCTCCTTTTCCCATTATGATTTTTAATTGTAAACATAGGAGTTAAGATAATTATCTTTTTAAGAGGATGATCAATTAGTCTAACTTAAAGTTATTTAATAATGTTTAGTTTTATGCTAAAAGCCAATAGGATCTTGTTATCATCCTGTGGTGGATGATAACATCTTTGGAAATCCTACCTAGGACTTGCCGTTAACACCGGATTTTCATATCCTAACACAACACTTGTAACTTAAGGTCATCAAGTAGACCTGTACTTCTCTTCAATTTCCTACTGGCACCAAGATGAAATCCGCCATCAATATTTGAGATCTCATGGCTTCCTAGTCAGTCGACCTCGAGTCTCCCCTAGTGGATTATTTCCCTGTCGTTTAGTTGCGTCATAACCTTCAGTCTCCTCGGTCTATAATCAACAATTATAACTTAGGAAATAAATAACAACATGTACAATGTTTATTGGTGGGGCCTTGGCATTGAGTTCCTCATCAGAATCAATTACATAGTTACATATTTGATTACAAAAGTATAGGTGTAAAAGAGGGATGTTACAAGTAATAAATTGTATTTATTTTTTCATGTAGGTTGCATTGGCCAATCCAGGACTCATATTGAGGTTATGTAGAAGTATTTGAAGACTGTATTCCATAAGCAAGAAGTTCAGGTACAAACGTTTCACTGTAATTCATTTTAGTTTATAAACATCCTACCATTATTTATTAATAGGAGTAATAAATTGTATTTATTTATTTCACGTAGGTTGCATTTGCCAATCTAGGACTCGTATCAATTTTATGTAGAATTATTTGAAGACTGTATTCTATATAAAGGCGCCATTATCACTGCAATTTGACCACTGATTTATGCAATTATGAGATGAAATAACGATATTGGATGACAATAGAGTCTCGAAAAAATTATATGCAGTACTACAGAATAGATAAAACGCATATTAAGCATCTTGGTCATTTCAATAGTTCCATGAAAGAAATCTGCAAACTTGTTAATAAACTATAAAAAAATGTTGTAATACTAAAAATTAATAATTGAATATATGTGTGTGTGTGTGTGTGCGCGCGCACGCGCACACAGGGTGAAAAAATACAAATCACATATTATATATATAAACATAAGATTAAAAAAAATATAAATCATATATATATAAATAAAATAATATGTGATTTATATTTTTTTTATCATTTATTATTTTATGGTGAAAAAAATATAAATTACATTAATTAATTATATATATGATTTATATTTTTTTTGCATCATTTATTATTTTATGGTGCTTTGCACCACCTACAAATTTGTGTATATTAGTTAATACTAATAATAATTTTGATGTTTTGCTCAAGAAACTCTCAATTTATGTTGGATTGGTTTTGGTGTTTTGCACCAGAAAACCTCAATCCACCTAGGATTCATTTTGGTGGTTTGCACCATACACCATGGAATTCCACATATTCATTTAACACCAAAATCAACTTTTTTACAAACACCACTTTTACACCATAAATCTTAGCACCACTTGTGTATCCCCACATTATCACAACTTTTGCACCACTATTTGAAAATTGAGGATTTCTCAAATCCTTCACAAATAGTGGTGCTAATGTGAGGATAAAATACCATTTTTCTTGTAGTGTACCATGAGCAGATGTTTTTTGTGTTCTTAGTCGTCTAGTTGGACAACCAACCATATATGGTCGGTTGTCCTTCACAAATAGTGGTGCTAATGTGAGGCTAAAATACCATTTTTCTTGTAGTGTACCATGAGCACATGTTTTTTGTGTTCTTAGCCATCCAGTTGGACAGCCAACCATATATGGTTGCCTGTCCAACTAGACGACTAAGATCACCAAAAACATGTGCTCATGGTATGGTGTTCGCTGCAGACAACACTGCCCGATTTTTAGAACATGGATTGAAAGGTTACCTTTCTCCATTTATTGGAAACCTCTCACTATTACGCGCATTCAATATTTTTGATAATTTGTTCATTGGAACAATTTCACTCGAGTTTGGCCACTTGAAAGTGTCGCAAGTAATTGACCTAAGCTACACTATAAGAAAAATAGCATTTTAGCCTTACATTAGCACCACTATTTGTAAAGGATTTGAGAAATACTCAATTTTCAAATAGTGGTGCAAAAGTGTTGATAATGTGGGTATTTGCAAGTGGTGCTAAGAGTTAAGTGGTGTTTGTAAAAAGTTTATTTTGGTGTTAAATGAATATGTGGCATTCCATGGTGTATGGTGCAAACCACCAAAACCAATCCTAGGTGGATTGAGATTTTGTGGTGCAAAACACCAAAACCAATCCAACATGAATTGAAACTTTTTAGTACAAAACACCAAAATTATTATTATTATTTAATATACACAAAATTAAATATGGTGCAAAGCACCATAAAATAACACAAGTGGGGCAAAGAACCATAAAATAATAAATAGTAAAAAAATATAAATGACATATTTTATATAAAAGATGTATAAAATATGTGATTTATAATTATATCGATATCTATATCTCTCTATATGAACTATGTGATTTATATATATATATATATATATTTGATTTATGTCTTTTAATAGAAAATATTTAATATAAACCATAACTTTTTCTTTTAATTCAGTTAAGCATGATTCCCGTTAGTCTTACTTGTTACTAGTTGATAACCAATCCCAAAGCCGGAAGAGTAAAAGTGAGGAAAGGCAATAAAATGGAACGGTGGAAGCCAAGAAGGATAGAACAGAAGGGATCAAAAGTGAGACAGAAGAACAGGACGAGACTCTGTTTTTTATAAGCCAAGAGAACCCGAGATGGTTGGGAGTTCTTCTAATTATTTTCCACCAGCCAGATAGGAGTTATATTTATTGGGATTGGCCAAACCTATTCCTTGAATATGCATTACCAACTAGATGTATGTAGTTTATCCATGAGCGACTATGATAAAAGGTAGTAGTTGTTCCATCCACGTTCGTTCCTGCTTTGAAGAGGAAGGTTCATATCTTTCAATCTTAAGACGTGAGGGATATTGAGGCCATGGGTGAGACCACCCCCATGCGATGGTACTTCAAAAGAGATCAACAAGGAACCAATGTGTTGGCTAACGAGGCCACCACATATTCCCCACAAAGGTATACATTATGAATAAAAGACTGTCCAAGGTAGAATATATCCAAGAGTGCTTCAATGGTGACTGATCTACATAAAACAGAAACATAAAATAAAATAGCTCTTATGTGAACAAAAGATCTGATAAAAATAAATATATAATGATGCCATAAATATTTATCTTTGGTGTTGGTGTATTGTTTGAATTAATAAACCAGTGTAAAATCAAGTAATAGAAAAATACATGGTAAAATCAAATAATGGAATTGACATCCTCTTTGAAACCCTGTCACCCCTAATTTGGGGCATAGCCCATTGGAAAATAGATGGTCGAAACTATTTAATGATGCAATGATTCAAAGTTCTCCATGTATTGTCTTTTTTAATTAGACTCTACCTCAAATTGGAAACATTAGGTTCATGAAGGGTCTCTTGTTTCCTTCTTGTTTGATTTCCCATATTTGGGTTAGTTTGAATATAAGCAAGACAATGAGAGAAACAAGTGCAACAACACTAGCTAGGGCTCATGTAATGGAGATATCTGGAACTTACGGTCTTCCCTCTTGTTGGATCATGATGTGAGGAGAGCCACATGGCTTCTCCTCACCCGTTGGATGATCTAGTGGTATTCTGAACATGAGATAGGAATGCATCTGGTTCTAACCCACATATCTTTCTCCAGTCGTAAATTAAGTGCTATGTTATCACGACACTCTTTCCACATTCTCTTCGTCGGCCTGTTCCCCAGTGCTTGATTTGGTGCTGCAATCTTATGGTTTGGAAGGCGACGTGGAACACATCATATGATAAACTATTTAGAGACCTACTATCATCTTTTCGAGTGGATTACAAAAAACCAGGGAAATTAGCATCCAAATTAACCTTGCAATGGACCTTTTGAAGACCGGAAGGAAGATCCTTGGAAAATCTCAAATCACATCCATGAAGAAGCAGAACTCCTTCCTTGTTCACCTGTCATGGATAGATCATGCTCAAATTTCAAGTGAAATTGGGAAATTCTAAATGCACAGTAGTCACTAGATGAAACTAGGAGAATTTGAATAAATTAAGATCTCACCCGCTTGAGGTAGAGAGATCGAATACAGCTGGGTCTAACAACATATGTTGGTGCCATCTTGGATTGATTCAAATACTTCGAAGGGATCAATAAATTCTTTAAGCATCGCATGGAGAAATATAAGAACGGGGTATTCAAAGTGGATATTCCCCCTGGTTCGCCTTTGTTCTCTTACAATCAAGTCATAATACTCCTCGATGGGAAGAGCTTCCCCATGCTCTACGATTGGATTGGGAAAGATAAGAATTATGTGGAAAGTACTTATGTGGTAATGAGAGAAACAAGTGCAATATAATTACTTACCACATGTATCAACTTCCCAAAGACATGTTATCCATGGTGAAATATAAGACGAGGACCTCTATTACAAGCAGTTACTATGATATGTTTCCTTGGGACGGTTTCAAATCCCTTATTTAAAAATAAGAAACAGATCCCTTCGGTGATAATATAAATCGACACATAAGAGAGCTTCAGAGAATCAACATCTTACCCGCAGAAATGTAATCTTGTGCTTCCCTCTCCCTCACTCTTTGATATGTTTCCTCGCTGGGAAAAATAGCAGGAGATGACCATGGGATATAAGCTTATGCTTTCCTCTCCCTCACTCTTTCAGATATTTCATCGCTGGGAAAAAATAGCGGGAATTTTTGGTGGGACTCAAATTGCTTTTTAAAATGGAAAATCCACTCTCCCTCCATTTCAAAAATACGATTTTTACTGTTTATTCCCATTGTCTTGATTTTATCTTTATCGAGTATGTTTCTATTGATAGCAAACCAAAATTACAAGGGAAACTTTGTCATTTGAGCGCTTTCTCTTCTTATTTGAAAGCTCACGAAGTGTCGTTATGGTTAAAAAATGAATCTAATGATTATGATTTTAGGTAACTTCAAGATCATCGATGTGTAAAGTAAATGCAATTCAAATCATTATACGTGGTTTTAGAGAAAAAATATTGATAATATTAAGTAATATAACATTACAAATGATCAATAGTAAAACATTATTTTTGATACATATTTCACATATTAAGGATTATTTTTCCTATGGGATATAGGAAGATTAGTTCGAGGTAGTCTCGTCCCATTCAATTCGTGAGGAATAAATGGAAGTCTAGTTAGATAGTCTTTTTCACTCCTTTATATTCAACTTGTAGAGCTTTGTTCAAACATTGGTGTGACATCGCTTTCAAACCCTATTATTCGTCCATCATATCATGGGGAGTCAACCTCCATAAAATTATGTATCTAGGTAAAAAAGGGTGGTGGAAGGACCCCTATGTCAAATAAAAGTG
Source organism: Larix kaempferi (assembly GCA_027924585.1). Lineage (NCBI taxonomy): Eukaryota > Viridiplantae > Streptophyta > Pinopsida > Pinales > Pinaceae > Larix > Larix kaempferi. The sequence goes on from BSBM01000704.1 coordinate 1,150,303, forward strand.
TTGCTTGTGAATGAAAGATCTATCCATTTAGCATGTCCACAATGATCTAAAGAAGGTGCTCCCATTGGGAAATTTGGATGGGGGTTTAGCATCCATGTAACAATTTCATTTGACCTTGTAAGTGTAATTTCCCTAGCATAAGAATTGTCTCATTTCTCGAGCTCTTCTATTCAAAATGTAAATATTTTAAATGGTAGGTTTGATAGGGTCTTTAACCTTCTCAACTTGGGAAACAGCCACGGGAATGACAATAACCAGGCCAATAATTACTCGTTCAAATAATTGATGGAGCATAACCCAAATCCTATGGTGCCTCTTAGCTCAATTTTTCCCTGGCATGTCTAACAAATGGCATTGCAACTCTCAATCTAAATCAATAAAAAGGGACTTGAATGAGTTGAAGATTGTCTCACCTTACAGGACAACAGAGAATTAGTTTGAATCCCTTAAACCTTATAGATATTTACTGATATCATCAAACAAAATAAGATATACCCTTGGCTTTGGGAGATTGAAGGAATTGTAGGGCTTGACATTAGTCACACTTCAAATTTGCATGCATTAGGAAGGAAATATTATCTTAATAAGGCTAAAAAATGGGGAGTTTATCTAGGAAGCCACAAACCATTGAAGGGGCCCTTAGAGTAGGGAAGGTGAGAGAAGATGATAAAGTAAAAGGAACATATACCCTTGGCTTTGGGAGATTGAAGGAGTTGTGGGGTTTCACATTGGTCACACTTCAAATGTGCACACATTAAAAAGGAAATCTTATCTTAATAAGGATAAAAAAGGGGAGTTTATCCGGGAAGCAACAAACCATTGAAAGGGCCCTTAGAGTAGGGATGGTGAGAGAAGGTGATAAAGTAAAAGGAATTATAGCAAGGTTCTTTAAAAATTGGGACTTCATGAGGAGTAGAAACTAGGTGGAACAAATCACTATAGTTACTAAACTCTTCATTAATTCTTGCAAGAATCTAGATAGAACTACACTAGTGGGAGACATGAAAGCCATACTCCATGGTAGATATTTATGGTTGTCACAATCACATAAATAAATTTTGGGGTGTTAATTTCAATTGGGGATTTCTGAAGAATGAAAATGTAATTGTCAAGGGGGGGGATGAATTTTGTCACCATAAAGCCAAGGCATGGAGTGAATATACTAGGATGGATATTCTATCTGGAAATATTTTCCATGAGATAGAGAAAGCATGGTTATATGATATAGAACCTATTTAAGTGATGCATGCTTAGAGAAACTTCAAGGCCAAAAAGGAAGACATTTCAAAATAGATTTGATAGGTTTCTAATATTGAATAAAGTGATCATTGAATCTAGCATGTTAATAACATGGATAGGATCTAGAGGATCTTATGATTACTTACCCATTATGTGTTAGATCAGTAAGGATTATGTTAAACCCGTCCGAACCCTTCAAGTTTAATCCACATTGGTTCAAGGATGCTGACTTTGTGAACTTGGTTAAGAATTAACACAGATTTTTCAAAGCTAACTCCTAAGAATTTTCTATGTATTGAATTAACACAAATTTTTCAAAGCTAACTCCTAAGAATTTTCTATGTATTGGTTTGCTTGTAGATAGCCTCAAAAGGGTTAAAAATGCAATGATGGATTGGGGAAAATAGGTATCTCAACTCCCAACATGAGTTGAAATCAATGGAAGTGGAAATTATACATATCTATGAACATAGTGGATTGGGGATTCTTCCAAAAGATGAGAAAGTAAGGGTGAAGGAACTAGAAGGGAATCCGAGGAAGTTGTTCGGAATATTTAAATTGGAGAATGAAGAGTAGGACCATTTGGTTGGCCCAAGAGTACATGAATACTAAATTTTAACATGACCATCCTACAAAAAGAAGGAACATGAATTCCATTTGAGATATGGAGAGGTCAAATGGAAGTAGGGTAAAAAGAAATAAGGAAATAACAAAGTTGTGGGTTACACATTTCAAGGGACTCTACTGGAAATCGATAAGATAACAAAGGAATAAATAAAGGTAGTTGTGGAATATTTTGAAAGATATAAAAGTCCAATCCCTAATGACTGTGCAATTTAATTTTACATTCAATTTTGTGATTTCCTTAAAGAGGATATGCTCAAGATATCAAAAGGTTCAAGAAGTTTTTTCGATATCCCAATCTCTTTCAACTCAACTTTCATCGACCTCATTCTCAAGAAATATGCCCACCCCTTGTTTGATAAATTGAGACTATCTCCTTATGCAACTTATGTTAGAAAAAATATAAAAAAGGAAGATAGAACATGAGATTTACATGGAAACGATTTTGTAGGCAAGCAAAAACCATGGGGAAATGGTACCTTCGATCTTTTATTATTACTTGGAAAAAAATTATAATGCTTTCTTATCCTTTGTGATACAATGCTAGGGGTCACTTCCCTTTTATACAATACATATGACAATTCCATAAGGAACCAAAATATACTAGAAGTGTATATTAAATTTTTCCCCAGAGGCTCCAAATCCACACCCCTATAACGGGGGCCTAGCACCCTCCCCCCCTTAATGACCCCCTTGTTTTCCTGTGGATACATATCACTAGTTCCTAGCCACAAACTCTAGAGGAGGAATCATGGATATTTGGATATTGACTTCATATCGTAACAACTTACTCTATAAAATAATTGCTATAAGGTTGAATATTACTTCTCTAACTATTTTTGGTCGAACGTTTGGTTTTGTGCATGGTGTTGGCTTAGATTTAGATCCACGGTTCTAAAACATTTTACCAACAATAACACTGCAAGCATCGACATTTTCAATAGCCATAAAGGGTAAATATTCAACTGAGACACTCACAATGATTGCAAAGACTGTATATAGTTCAGGGAATGCCATAATTGATCATAATCATTGATAGTCAGACATTTACAGTATCACAAATGTTCATAATATCATGTGCAGTAAATAAATGATACACATAAATGATATAACAATCGGTTAAACACTTCCATTCATATTCAGGATAGATTACATCAATAAAGAGACATATACTCAAATTTTGGAATTCTCATCAGCCCAAAAAAATCCATAATTTTCTTCTTTATAAAAAACCCACGTAGTTATGCCCCTTTCCAACTACCTTTTCACTAATCTACTTGATTACATCTTAACTAACTGATTGTTCTACAATGCACATCACTCTCGATACATACAACGCAGTCTTAATACAAAACTTAGGAATACATTTAATATAGTGCAACAAGCCCCCAACATTATGTTTGTCTCATCCTCGAGCCAATGCTTACAAATCAATAACAATACTTTCATATTCCCAAACAATATTGTCAACATCCATCTTAGGACAAATTGATGTTGATTCTCTTATCTTCAATTTACCTTTCAATTTAACCAATTGTTGAGAATAACTCACCTAGAGAGATTATTGAAACTGCAAATTGGTCCTAATGGAACCAATTATATGTTGTAACTCTATCAATTCTATTGCTTATGTACTTTTTTCCTGAAACAATTCCATTTTGACTTTCTTATGTTTTTGCGACTCCCCCTTTTCCTTTGTTTTTTAATGTACTTTTGCTTCTTATTTTATAATTATTGACAACAATAAGGAATTCCTCTTCTTTTTGCACAACTCTAGTACCTCCTTGGCTTGTCCTGAACCTTTCTTCTTCTATGCACTCAACCTTAAAGAACCACAAACCTTAGATCTAGTTGATTCACGTGCTTCTGATTTCTTCTGCGGTGTACCCTTTGGAGTATTTACTATCTCTACGTCTAAATTAGGATTCAACTGGAACTTGATAGGAAAATCATCCATAATTTCTTTATTATCCTCCTCATACACACAAAATGATAGAACATATGTTATGCTTGAGGGATACATGCGTGGTGAAATAAAAAAAATATGAGTATCAACCAAAAAACACACAACATATTCATACTTTTCAATTAAATAGGGTGGAATCCGATATAGTTCAACTATTGCTTGAATCATATCAGTGTACCAACACAAAAATGTGTGCTTAATTGCTTGCTACATATCTCTATCTACACTAAACTTCCATACACTAAACTTGGGAGCGAGAAATACTCTTGTTACATGTATATTATATTTCCTCTCCTGCAGCACCTTCCATTCAATCATTGAAATAATTTATATTATTGAAATAACTTATCTCATTAATTCAATCTACTTACCAAACTAGCAATGGCACCCACAATCCTGCCCCACACAACACCAAGATGAATCTCCTTTCTCTATTCAACAATCCATCATAATTCCTCTTCCCCCTAATTTGAATAACAAGAAGGATATGTGCTTTCCTACATTGGGCAAGGAGCTTTATAGGTTGAGAAAGAAACTAGGAACATGGGAGATAATAAGGTTGGGAGAGAGGATGGCATGTTCTCCGTAGCTACTAGATATGTCCCATTCTCCTTAGTTTCTGTATATGGGTTCTCTCCTAATATAGGTTGGGCTAGCAAGTGCAAATGCAAGCATAAAAGATTTAAAAAATTACTTGGACAACGGTACGTAAGAGGAAATTGAAGTACTAGTAAATGTGCATATCCGAAGGTGGATGGTATCATCACATTGAGGGTTCCTGAATGTTTATCTGACTCACGTCATGATTCTCAGTTTGTATATTTGCATCCAAATCATGGGGGTTACTCGAGTCTCAAGGACAAAAATTGTTTAGATAGGCTGGAAATTCCTACTACAAATACTACTGTAGAGGGTCATGGAGTAGGTAACTATCCCAGACTTTCATCAACGAATGCTAATGTGAATCTTCTAAAAAGGATGAGGGAACTGAGGAGCGAATCACTAGTTTTGGTGAAATGGAGATGCCCAAAATACCTGCAGGGCATCATGTTGATGGATAGTTTGGTGTGCTTGATGTTGATAAATGCATTCCAAGGACATAGGAATACGTTGATAGTATTCACATATCTTTTAAAATAGGATCCCATGGAGGAATATTTGTAACCACTGAAATTTCTATAGGCAGTGAAATCAATGTAGCTACTGGAGATACTTTAAAGTTTGCAAATGAAGCAATGGTGGATGTTTTCCCAACTACTCAATATGTGCCTAGTTTAGATCACACTATTGGGAAGAATTCAATGTAAAATACATGCCATAATGAAATTAATTCAATGTCAATCATTCTCCCACATAATGCAATGAACTTTGTCATAATCAACTATCTCGTGAAAAAACTATTAAAAATTTTCAGAATTGATAGTATAGGATAAAAAAGAAATGGTTCAATCCCGATGGAAATTATTTCATATGAGAATAATATTTACTTGAGAGAAAACTCCAACTATGCGTGGATTCGGTGAATTCAAGTAGTGAAACCCCCACAAGAGGAAAAAACCCTCCAGCGTCACCATGACAGAACTCGGAGAGGGAAAAGAAGAAAAATCTAGATGATTTAAGCTGAAAAGAAAGCTTTTAAAGTTCGGCTCCAACTCCAAGCCAATCCAACTACCATCGTACTAATTTGCTAGGTGGAGCAATGAGTATAAACAATTGTCATACCAATCGTTGAACTATTAAATGTCAATTGGAATACTTCATCTACTAGGGAAATCCATCAACAAGTGTGTGTGAATGAGAGTCATAGATGCTCTATGAAGAGTAACTCTATTCCATTAATGCCATACAATGGTATTATATGCCTTGGATTTAATCCCAAAATGTATAACATTACGAAAACAAAACATATGGGCCACACAAACGAGATGTGATGTCACCCCAGGATAGGTGTCGGATGGCACTCATGGTCAATCACATCAGAAAATCTATAGACCCGACTTTGTTTAGGTGCAAAAAACTTCAAGGTATGGAGAGACTAATATATCCCCGCAGGCACTATATGTCTCTCTAGGGACATAAAAATAGTTACTCGGCCTAACAAGAAATAAATGGGTCGAAAATAATATGAGTATTTTTTATTAGAAAGTTTGTTTATATTTGTTTGTTTTTTCTTCTCTTTGAGAAGGAATATATGTTAAATATAAAATATTATGAAGATTTTTTTTTTCATGAAGTGTTGTTATATTTGTTTGTTTTTTCTATGTTTATTTATTTTGTTGCTTTTGTTTTTTCTCTCTCTTTTAGAAGACATATATCTTAAATAAATGAGAGAAGACATATATCTTAAATAAAATTTTTGTAGGTATTTTTTGGAGGTGCATGTAGAGTTATGAATGGTAGATTAAATATTATGATATTTTTTTATATTTGTTTTCTTTTTCTATGTTTTTTCTTTTGTTGCTTTTCATTTTTTTTATCTCTTGCCTCTCAACTATGTCTAAGCATTAACACTTATAATTAGTCATAAAAAAATTTCAATGCGACAAAAAACTCTACTTAGAGGTGAAAGTTATCGTGGAAAGATCTATTGTAGTTGCTCAACATGTCATTCTTGGATATAGATACCTAGAAGCTTACTTTAGGTCCTAAGTCCCAATTTCCATTATTTAACTATGTCTAGGGCCCCAAAACCCATACCTAATGCTCAAAAACTTCTTAATGGTGCCCATATTATGACTATAAGGACAAATATCCCCTCGAGAAGTTAGCTTTGGTGGTTGGAGACGTCATTGTTAGACCTTTAGGCCTAAAATTTTCCTATATATCCCAATGCATGAGCTTTACATCGACCATGTTTAATACCTCAACACCTAAACCTAGTGCTCAAAAACTTCTAATGGTGCCCATATCTCCACTTGGTGGCCATGGACACCCTCAGGAGATCACGTGTGATGTTTGAGCATGATGTTGTTGACCCTACCTACCCATATTCCAACTTCGAGGAAAGTGATGCTCTTAGAAGATCACGTGTGGTGGTTCAAGGTGTTGTTCTTGAAGTAGGCTACCTACAATATTGTTTTAAATCCTAAGGATTAGGTTCCTCTCTTGTCCATGTCTATGGTCCCATGACCCATCCTTGGTGCTAAAAACCTTCTAGTGGTGGCATATCACAACTTAGAGGCCAAATATCCTACATAGATGCCATGTTTGGTAGGTAAAAAGTTTATTCATGGCCCTTGAATTTCAAAGGCTACATTTTAGGAATAAGGCTAATGTTTCATCACTTTATCTTGGTTTAGGCTTCAATACTTACACATATTTCTCAAAATATCATAATGGTTCCAATATGATTTATTGAAGGTGAAGGATCCCCTTGAAAGTTCATTTATGTTTGTTCAAGGCATTGTTATTGGCATTGGAAGCAAAAAAATAGCTCTTTAGGGATTAAGGAATAGGTTTCCTCCATAGACCACGTTGAAGGCCTTGTGAACAATACCTTGTTCTAAAAAATTCATAATGGTATCCACATCAGCATTTTAAGGTCAAATATCCCCTTGAGAGGTCATGTGTTTTAGTTCAGGGAATCATTCTTGGGACTATATTCCATTAATATGCATTTAGTTCATTAGGATCAAGCATTGTTTATGAACCATGTCCAAGGCCGTGGGACACATACTTGGGCCAAGGTTACACTCGACATGTTGATGTGTGGTTTATCATGGAATTGTTCTTTAACCTAAATGCATAGAACTTTACTTTACGAAATAATTCCTAGCTTTTCTTTCCTCAACCATGTTCAAGTCATAGAGACTCACACCTAGTATCCAAATTGTTCTAATGGAACTTGTATCCCCACTTGAAGGAGAGGATAACCTTGATAGTTCTTAGTTGGTGGTTTGAGGCATTGTTGATGGCTACGAGTACCTATAATATTTATTTGGATTCATATCCTTACATTTCCTTTCCAAACCATGTCAAATTCCTTGAAATCCATATCTAGTACTCAAAATCATCCAATGGCTCCTTAGGACCACTCAAAAGAAAAGGATACCATTGAGAGGTGCTATGTTGTAGCTTGAGTTGTTTCTCTAAACCATATTTACCTACAAGCTTACTTTATGGCCTAAGTTTTAGGTTTTATCCACCAACCTTGCTCTCATCTCCAAGACCCATACATAGTGTTGAACAACTTTTGAATGTCATCAGCCTCCCACTATTAGTTGAAGAGTATCTTTCAAAGTTTATTTATGGTGGATTGAGGTGTTTTTCTTGGCACTCTATGAATAAAATTTTCTTGTAGGGAATAAAGACAATATTTTCTTTGTAGACCATGTACATAATCCTGATACCCATACCTACTATTCAAATCTTTCTAATGCAATTAATATCCCCACTAAGAGGTGATAGATTCCCTCGATAGGCCATGTGTTGTGACTCAAACCATTGATATGGGCCTTGAATGTCTATAATGTTCCTTTAGGTCCTAAGGACTAAGTTTCATCCATTCACCATGTCAAAGGCATCTAGATCTGTATCTATTGCTCAATTCCTCCTAATGGAATTGGTATCTCAACTCATACGTCAATGATACCCTCAAATGGTCTTGTATGGTCATTTGAAGTGTCTTTCTTAACCATGTATTCCTAAATAGTTCCTTTAGTATCTAAAGTTCAAGTTTCCCCCCTTATCCATATCTAGGCACCGAGACCAATACCTAGTCCTTAAAACCTTGCAAATTCTACCCATATCCCTATTCTAAGGCCAAGGATCCTCTTGAGAAGTCATTCCTTATGGATGTATGTGTCTACATATCTATTAGCCTTGAATCCCTAAAAGCATCCTTTAGTGCCTAAGGCTTGGTTTCCTCCCTTAACCATGTAAATGAATCATAGTCTCATATGTATTGATCAGAATTTCATACTAGTTTTGATATCCACACACATAGGCTAAGAATACCCTCACAAGTCCATGCACAATGGTTTGAGGTTCTTTTATTGGCCATATATGTTTAGAATATTCCTATAAGACTTAAGGTAGAAGTTTCCTCCCTCAATCATGTCTAGGGCCATGAGACCCTACCTAGTGCTCAAATCTTCCTAATGGAACTAATACCCATCAAAGAATTTGATAATTAATTATTAAGATTAATAAAAAACTTATCATTCCAACAATTAAATTTCAATTCAAAACATTTTTATCACCATCTTTATAATCTTAATAAATTAAACATGATAATCTTTGATCGCTTTTCAGTAATAATTTTGTAAAATGCAGTTATTTATTTATTTATTTGAAGTGACAATAATTTATAAAAAATAAACAATTGAATCAATTATTTACAAAATAATATTATTATTTTTTAAAATTTGTTATGATATATCATGCAAAGCTTGATATTAAAAACATTTGTTTGCTTGAATAAAATAAAAGATAAATAATTGAAGTGGGTTATTTAGAAAATAGTTACTTGTAAATTTGTTTTATGGTTGGTGGAAACCTCGTGATTAAAATATATTTGTAAGTGTCAACGTGGAAAAGGACTTATCATCACCTTATTGTACTTGTCAAAGTATCATACACCACATCTCTAATTAACATATATGATGTGGCATGCCATTTCCAATAAGATTAAAATATACTATCACCACTTTAACACCATATAATATAAGTGGCAATAATATCCCCATATTAACTACACATCATATAAGCAGGGCTAACTTGTCGCACTAAAGATGAACTTAAGCTAGCGATTAAAACCTAATAATGATACTAATGTCCAACAACAAATTTAATAAGCTAAACATAAACAATTTTAATTGAATAATCAAAGTTCGATTTAAATAATTTTTATTGCTACTTTATAATTTTAATAATTAAAAAATGTTTTTTTTAATTGTTTTTCAATATTAATTTATTTTTTAAATAGTATTAAAAATAAATTATTTAATTGATTGATTTACAAAATATTTATTTGCGAACTTCTTGTGCTCGCGGTGTGAAGCCTCATAAATGAATCACATGAATTTATTTGTTTAAATACTGTAAAAATGAGAAATTGAATTTGTTGTGGTTGTGGTGCAAAAAATCATATATTAATGTTGATCATTTATTTGAATGATTTTTTTATAAATAATTAAATTAAATTATTTACAAAATAATTATTTGTGAAATGGTTGTATTTATGGTGAAAATCCTCATATATAAATTCTACGGGTACATGTCCACGTGACAAATAATTATTAGCACCACTTTATGGTACTTTCCAACATGGCATTTCTCTTAATATACATGAGGAAAAACATCATTTCCAATAAACATTAACACCACCTCAACACCACAAAATATGTGTGGTGCTAATACAACCATCTTAACACCAAAAAATGTAAGTGGTGCTAATACCACCACTTTAACACCACAAAATTGTAATTAGTGCTAATAGCACCACCTTAACACCATAAACTATAAGTGATGCTAAATTGTGGTGCTAAAAGATGTATTTTCTTGTTGTGCTACAATATTATCAATGGCTCTATTCTTGACGAATTGGGCTTGTTGAAGAAACTGCACAACTTGAATATTTCTCTTAACCATTTGACTGGAAGAATTCCAACCAAGTTTGGCCATCTTAAAGCATTGCGAATGCTTGACCTTGGGGCGAATTTCCTCGACGGTCCTATGTTGGAATATTTAAACCCATCCATGTCATTTAATACCTTAGGATAGCATTATTGATCATTTTTTATTAATTCCTAGGTGTTAGACTAGGTAGTTGGCTAAATTATACATTGTGTGGACCACAAGCATCCTAGAATCACCTGGGTGCATTTTTTAATATTCTGGACAAGATTTGATTTGATTCTGCTGATCTTATCCAATCCCGGAATAGAAAGGCGCCTTACTGCTTTTTACTATTTTTTACCACTTTTTGATGAAAGGTGAAAGCTAGTAGACTAGTCTTAACTGTTTTTTGGCCAACTCATCCTCAATGATGTTTATTCCTTCCAAATTATGGATTTAGCATGATTTTCCATCCTACATCACCATCTGATCACTCATTCAGAAATTTGTGAGCCTTTGATGTGACTTGGAAAGCACACTTTCCACCTAGGGGGTTTTGCAGATTTTTAGTAAGCTTGCTTTTGTGAGGACTCGAATGGAAACCTTATGCATTCGAATATCTGATGTAATGTTATATATTTTCAGCCTATTACTTTCCCAAGGTTGGTTGAAGTATTATTATTCATGAGAGTAATTATGTTTGCATCACACTTGAGTGTTTTTCAGTGTTCTTGACTAGTTGTGTGAGATAACTTGTGAGAGTATGAAATTTCTTGATCAGATCTTGGTGTCAACTAAATTTCACATGGTATCAAAGAAATCAATATATTATTTTCTCCTTCTATTGTCTTGAAGGATCCAACCAGTCTCAAGGAGGGCGCATTCAGTCATCTACATGGCGCATTCAATCACCCAAAGGGCACAAATGAGCATCTAGGGGTGCACCCAAACCACTCTAAAAGCTATTTCAAATCTTCCATGGATCAGTCACATCAGATCATCCTCACTCCATTCAATTATTTTGACAGGAAAGCGCAGATGGAGATCATGTTAAGGAGCAAAGGCCTCTACAGGGTGACTATGGCAACTGAAACTGAGCCAACCTCAGCAATTGAGAAGGAAAAATGGCACAACAGAAGAGATGAATCCTATGGTCTCTTGTGTCTCACCACATCCAAGGATATTTTATTCCATCTATATGGTCTTACCACTCCAAATGAAGTCTGGGAGAAGCTCCAAGATTTGTTTGGCAAGACAGATGAATTAAGAGGCCACCAACTGGATAATGAACTTGTTTCACTAAGTCCACATAATTAGAGAACCTTCAAGACTTCTTCTCAAAGTTCAAGTCACTTGTTCTTCAATTGAAGCAATGTTTAATTGATAAAAAGAATGACCAATTGATCTTGGCCATTCCCTCCAAGCTTGGCCCAAATTATTCAGTCTTTGTTTCGACCTTCCATGCCATAAGGAAGGCAGTTCAAAACTAGAAAAGTCCTACAATGTCAGAATTCATGGAATCTCTTACAAGAGAACAAGACAAGTTGGTCTTGATGGGAGCAATAAAAAATCCATCAAAATATCATTATTTAAACGTTGGAGATTCAAAGAGTTCGAAAGGAAATAAGAAGGGCAATTTCAAGAAACCCACTGATCAAAAGAAATACAAACAGAAAGTTCATGAAGACTCCTCCAAATTCAAGAGGAATCCAAATAAGAAGCAAGAGAAGGAAAAGTGCACCTATTTCAATAGGGGATTTCATCTTGAGAGCTCCTGCATGAAGAAAAACATCGATCAAATGGCTCAACTCCTGGAGAAAGCAAATATTCCTCTTCCTGAGAGTGCAAGAAGGAAGGATGGAGGACAAAATTCTAAAGACAAGGAGCGAGTGCATGCTTTGATGGAAAGCACATCCAAGCCTACCTCTTTAATCATATATTTTGTAGCTTCAAGGCACATGGTGTCTACAAGAGAGAGCTTTTCCTCTCTTGATTCTTCTAGTGGTCCAACCATTGTGCTGGGTGATGATTCTGAAACTTCAAGCAAAGGTAAAGGCATTATTGATCTATATTTTGGTTCATTCACTAATGTGGTGTATGTTGCAGGACTTGCTGCTAATATTTTGTCAGTATACCAGATGAATCACAGAGGGTCTCCAAAAAAGGAGATCTTCACACCTAATGATGTTGAAATCTGTGAAATGTCAACAGGCTGAATTGTTGTCTTAGGTTTTGCTAAACATAGCTCAAAAATCTATAGATTCTCTCTTTTTGTGCCTTTCCCATCACCTTCTGCTCTACTTACCCATGCCAATGAGTCAAGTAAATTATGGCATGAAAGATTTGGTCACCTAAAATACAATATCTTTCCCAACTCCATGAGAAAGAAATGGTCATAGGGCTTCCTAATATCAAGTTTTCTAAAGGTGTCTATCAAAGTTGCATCCTAGGAAAGCACCCTGAGCATAAGTTTGAAAGAGCCAAAACTGAGCGAACCTCAGCACCCCTGGAGCTTATTCACAGTGACATATCAGGTACATTCTCCCATGAGTCTTCGAACCATGCGAATACATCCTCGCCTTCATAGATGACTTTACCAGGTACTGTTGGATCTATTTCCTCAAGCTAAAGTCATAAGTGTTTAGTTTGTTCAAGCTTTTCAAAGCCCCAGTTGAGAACCAGTATGGTAGACATATAAAGATCCTTAGATATGATAATGGTGGGGAATACATTAAATCAGAGTTTCAACAATTTTGTGCCTCTTCTGGCATGCAGATGCAACACATTGTTCCCTACACACCTCAACAGAATGGTGTTGCTGAGAGGAAGAACAAATATCTTAAGGAGATGGCCACATGCATGCTTGAGGCCAAATCTTTATCTCCAAGACTTTGGGATGAGGCAATAAATTGTGCATCATACATACATAATAGAGTGCCTCACAAAGCATTAAAAGTAATTAATCCTTTTGAGGCTTGGAATGGCCACAAACCTGATGTTTCTCAATTCAAGATTTTTGGCTCCAAGGCTTGGGCTAGAATACCACTTGATAAGAGGAGGGCCATGCAGCCCCAAAGCCAACCATGTCTTTTTATTGGCTATTCAGAAAAATCCAAAGGCTACAAGTTGCTGAGTATGTCCTCTCAAAAATCATTCATTGAGAGGAGTGTTCAATTCGAAGAAGAGCACTCACAAAGTGTTGAAATTGGAGAACCCTCCACACCACCACCAAATAATGTAAGTGATGCTCCTTTTGAATTTTTTGATTCTGATATTTCTGATGATGAAGACCATTTTATTACAGATCCTAATTCACCAACAAGGAATAAGTGGGTTGCTAAGAATCTTCAAGCAACTAGTGAACTAGTGGGAAATCCTGAGGATACTAGGAGGACTAGATCACCATTTGAGAATGCTCTCAATGTGAATGATCCTTACCTATATGAGAGATGTTATTTGATGGTGGATTTTGATCCTAAGACATATGAGGAATCCTCACATGACCCAAGATGGTAGGCTTCCATGGATGAGGAGTTTCATTCACTGCAAAAAGAATGAGACATGGGAGTTAGTCAAGCTCCTCCCAGGAAGAAAATTGGTAAGGTGTAAGTGGATCTTCAAGATTAAATTTGCAGCTGATGGTGCAGAATTGAAATATGAGGATAGGCTGGTGGAAAAGGGCTTCTCCCAAGTCCATGGCCTTGACTACAATGAGACTTTTTCACTAGTTGCACAGAAGGATTCGATAAGACTAGTTCTGGCAATTTCTGCAGCCAAGTGCTGGGTAGTACATCCAATGGATGTCAAAAGTGCCTTCTTCCATGGAGATATTGAGGAAGAGATATATATGAAGCAGCCATAAGGATATACATCTGATCCTAACTATGTGTGCAGGTTGAAGAAGTCCTTATATGGGCTTAAGCAAGCCCCCAGGGCTTGGTATGCCAAAATGGACAACTTTCTCTTGTCACAATCTTTTGCTACATTCAAATATGATACAAATGTTTACATGAAGCTGATTGATGGATAAATTATTATTATTATTTTATATGTTGATGACCTACTAATCACAGGTAGCTCTACTGATCAAATAGCTTCATTAAAGACTGCTTTGCATCAAGCGTTTTCCATGACTGACTTGGGAATTCTTAAGCAATTTTTGGAGCTTGAGATTTCTCAAACTGAGAATGGAACTAAGGTATCTCAGTCCAAATATGTATCTAAAATGATAAATAATTCCAAGATGGCTGATTGCAAGCCTTCAAAGACTGCCTTCCTTTCAGGAGGCAGACTTGAAGAAGCAGATTCTACACCATTGGTGGACAACACCTTGTATAGGCAGCTAGTTCGCAGCTTACTGTACTTGACTCATACTCGACCTGATCTTGCATATGCAATGAGTGTGGCCTCAAGATACATGGAGCAGCCACATGAGATTCACTGGAGGGATACAAAAAGAATCTTGCATTATGTGCAAGGCACCAAGTCTGATGGGATTCACTATGTTGCAGATTCTAGCCTAGATCTTCTTGGATTTACTGACTCAGATTGGGCTGGAGATATCCTTGATAGAAAATCCACTTATGGATTTTTTTTCATGCTTGTAGGTGGCCTTGTTTGCTAGTCCATTAAGAAACATAGTGCAATTTCACCATCTTCAGCAGAGGCCGAGTACAAAGGAGCAGTGAATGCTACTACTTAGTGTGTATGGTTGTAGGGTATTCTTTCACAGTTTGAGATTTCATTTAACACTCCCACTCTCATCTTTTGTGACATTCAAAGTGCTATAAGGGTCTCAAGTGATCCAGTACAGAGGAAGAGGACCAAGCATATCGGTATTCATATGCACTACATCAGGAGCTTAGTGCATGACCACATCATTGATCTAGAGTATTGCCCAATAGCTGAGAAAACTGCATACATCTTCACCAAAGATTTTACTGAGAAGACTTTCATTTATCTGAGATCACTGCTTGGGATGGTTGAACATGTGGTGGAGTGAAGGATTTATCAGCAATATTTCAATTTTGATTATGTCCATTTTAGAGGGGAGGTTTTTCCCATGAGGTTTTCCTTCTTTCCTTGTTTTGTGGACAAGGCAATATGTTAAAGGGTGACCACGTCTTGTTACTGGGCCCTATTTTATTTCTAATTTTTAGCACATAAAATCAATATTAAGGGGGGGTGTTGGAATATTTAAACCCATCCATGTCATTTAATATCTTAGGATAGCATTATTGATCATTTTTTATTAATTCCTAGGTGTTAGACTAGGTAGTTGGCTAAATTTTACATTGTGTGGACCACAAGTCTTCATTGTGTGGACCACAAGCATCCTAGACTCACCTGGGTGCATTTCTGAATATTTTGGATAAGATTTGATTTGATTCTGGCTGATCTTATCCAATCCTAGAATAGAAAGGTGTCTTACTGCTTTTTACTGATTTTTACCACTTTTTGGTGAAAGGTGAAAGCTAGTTGACTAGTCTTAACTATTTTTTGGAAAAATCATCCTCCATGATGTTTATTCCTTCCAAATTACGGATTTAGCATGATTTTCCATCCTACATCACCATCTGATCACTCATCCAGAAATTCGTGAGCCTTTGAGGTGACTTGGAAAGCACGCTTTCCACCTAGGGGGGTTTTGCATATTTTTAGTAAGCCTGCTTTTGTGAGGATTCGAATGGAAACCTTATGCATTCAAATCTTTGATGTAATTTTATATATTTGCATCCTATTACTTTCCCAAGGTTGGCTGATGTATTATTATTCATGAGTGTAATTCAGTTTGCATCATACATGATTGTTTTTTAGTGTTCTTGACTAGTTGTGCGAGATAACTTGTGAGAGTATGAAATTTCTTGATCAGATCTTGGTGTGAACTAAATTTCACATCCTATTCCAATGGAGTTGGGACTTATGCAGAAGTTAGAGTACTTGGATCTCTACAACAAGTACAGATACCGATGAAACCAATTCTCAGGCAGTGTACCACATTAGTTGGGTAATTTGACACAACTTATACATATGGACCTTAACAGCAATATTGTTGGAGTTCTTATTCCAGTTAAGTTGGGATTTCTGCAAAAGTTAGAGTACTTGGATCTTGGATACAATGAATTCTCAGGAAGTATACCACGTGAACCGGGTAATTTGACACAACTTACACACCTACCAATTTGTAGCTTTAATATTTCATGTTTTACCCATTTGAAATATTTAGTATTCCCATTAAATATTTGTCTCTTCTTAGTGTTAAACTCATAGGGAGCATACCCAAACCCATCGCCAATTTGACCAAGTTGACTTACTTATATATCTCTCAAAACAGAGTGGCTAACATCCCCGAAGAGTTTAGTAGTTTGACTAAATTGACCTACTTAAATCTCTCTCAAAACAAAGTCATTAACATCCCTAAAGAAATTGGCAGTTTGACTAAGTTAACCCACTTAAATCTCTTTCAAAAGAGAGTTGATAACATCCCTAAACAGATTAGCAATTTGACTAAGTTGACCTACTTAGATCTCTCTCAAAACATAGTCGCTAACATCCCTCAAGAGATTGGCAGTTTGACTAATTTGACCGTACTTATATCTCTTTCAAAATAGAATCACTAAATTCCCTTAAGATATTTCCAATTTGAGTCAATTAGTTACACTAGATATTAGTGATAATATGATTAATGATAGCATCCCTAAATCCATTAGAAATTTAAAGAAGCTTGAATAATTTTATCTTTCTAACAATAGTTTGATAGGCACAATTCCCAGAACCGTAGGAAAGCTTCAATCCTTGCAAGCTTTACAATTGGGCTCAAAAACATTAACTAGACCTATCCCATATAACATAGGTCAACTAAAGACTCTCCATGATCTAAAAATATCCAATAATAATCTTCGTGGGAGTATTCCTAAACATGACCAATTTAAAGAAACTTGGAAACCTTTTTCTTTCCAAAAATAGTTTGATAGGAACAATTCCAAGATCCATATGAAAGCTTCATTTTTTGCAACAAATAACTTTGGATTCAAACAAATTAATAGGGAATATCCCATATAGCGTAGGTAAGCTAAAGAATCTCATGTATCTAGACATAAATAATAATATTCTTCATGGTGGTATTCCTAATAGTTTTAATGGTATAGTTTCACTTCAAGTATTAGATATATCAATAAACAACTTGGAGGGGCCAATTCGTAATGACATTGGAAATTGTACTTCTATGCAAGTTTTCTCTGCTCATTCTAATAAATTTTTTGGGACACTTTCTATATCTTTGGTCAGCTGCACCCAGCTTCAGCTAATCGATTTAAGGAAAAATCATTTATCAGACGAGCTTCCTCAATACTTCACATTTTTTTATGACTTGGAATTTTTAAACCTTGGTCATAATAATCTGCATGCCCATATTCCTCAACATATCACAAATCTCACCAAGTTGCATGTGTTGGATTTATCCAACATCAAATTCGGTGGAAAAATACCATTGTATCTTGAGAGACTCTGAGGATTTGCAAATGTTTCTAATGATGATGAATTTTATGAGGAGATGGAAATTGTCATGAAAGGGAGTGAGTATACTATGTCATATATGTTGCATGCAAATACTATATGTGATTTGTATTGCAGTAATCTTATAGGAGAAATTCCCTCAAGCATAGGTAGTATGAGTCAATTGTGATTATTGAATTGATCTTGGAATCAATTGGAAGGTCGGATACCTACATCTCTTAGTGGGATATCTTTGTTGGAGCAGTTGGAGTTGGAAAAAAATAATTTGAGTGGAGTGATTCCTGAAGAGCTCTCTAATTTACACGAATTGGTCGTTTTTGATGTTTTATCAAACATTCTATGTGAACAAATCCTAACAGGGACACAATTTTCCACTTTCGATGTATCTTCATTTCCAAATAATAAATGTTTATGGGGTTTTCCTTTAGATTCTTGCATTGAAAATGAAAGACAAGCAAGAAAAGGAGACAATAATAGTAAGGGTAGTGATGTGAGAGTGGGATGGTTTAGTTGTGTATATGAAAACATGTCAATGATAGTATTAGGGGTGGGAATGTGTATTGGATTTGGGGGATTTTTTGCTCTCTTTATGTCATGGGAGCAAACTAAACATTGAGTGGTTTCCCCAAACATGCCACGACCCTTTTTTGGGATGTACCGATTTCCTACATAAACATGGTCTCCTATGTTCAGATATTCAAAAAAAGAACACCATTTGTATCATGTATACTTAAGTTGTACCACTCATATATTTTGAAAATAAAATCATGTTTATATTATGAATGCTTAAAATCAAATAAAAAAAAAGGAGAAGATATAATTGTTTTCTATTTTATTATGAAGTTCGTATATATCTTTTGTATATCTTGTATGGTGGTAGATAACTAATTATAATAAAATAAGGCAAATACCAAATTATAATGAGAATACCTTGCATCACAAATAATAGATAATTCAATTAGAAAAGAGCAATAATAAATTCTGCAATGATCATTATAAAATTAAATAATAATAAAAATCTTATAAGTTTAAAATTATTATTTTTTGTTTTTTCTTCATTAATATTAACATATTATCAATAAAAATAATTATTAAAAAAACAAAATTTTCCAATAAATATTTGGAAATTATATAAACATTATACTTGAGAAACTGTAATTCTCTTTTTCTTATCACACATAAATGTCACATCCATATAAATTTAAAAAAAACAACAAACATAATATTTGTTCACACTTTTATTGAAATAGTTATCTTTATTGAGACCGAGACTAATAACAAATTCAAAATATTTGTTAATAAGACAACAAGATTAAGTGCCAATGAAACCTATTGGTTTATCGGTATTCATATTCATGCGTGTACATCAGTCCTGGTTCCTTATACAACCCTTGCTTTGACATCTTATCAACGTGTTGATTTTGCTCCCTGTACACATGCGAGAAGCTTATCTATTTGAAATAGTTTTGCCATGCATTTGATTTCATTGGTTAGATTTTGATAGCCATTTGATCATTAGAATACCTCCAAATACCTGTAGCTTAATTTCTACATCTCATTACGGTTCTAAGAGCCAACAATTATGCTTGATTGTTTGATACTTTTCTCACATGAGTCCTTTGTATAAAATGATTCTTTATGACACCATCAATTCTTTACCCAAGTCTAATTAAGCCTTTTTTTCAACACTTAACCAAATTTTCCAATGGTGAACATTTTTTTGGGAGGGTGCAAAATAGGCTGAATGGCTGTTTTGGTAGGAAAATATCTCCATGACCAAAGTCTTTTAAAAAAAATGAGTCCATTTTAAATTGAATAAATCATCCACCTACAAATTTATGCTCTTAGAAATCTTTTATCCCTCAAATATGAGAAATGGAGGGCATTTTTCTAAGGCCATTTATGCCAGTTTTAGGTGCAAAACAAACTGAGTGGCTGTTTTGGATGGCCAATATTTTCTTGACCACGGAATTTTTTTCAAACCTAATCTAGTGGTCAATTGCATAAATCATCCACTTACAAACTGATGCTTTCCTAAAAAAATTCCCTTACATATGAGAAATGGTGGGAATTTTCCCAATGCTACTTAATCCCTTTATTCAATACTTAACCAATTTTTCCAATGGCGAGCATTTTTCTTTGAGGGTGCAAGACAATATGAATGGCTATTTTGGCAGGAAAATATCTCCTTGTCCAGAAACTTTGTTTCAAAACTTAGTTAATGGTAAAGTGAATAAATCATCAACCTACAATCTTATGCTTTCATAAAAAAATTATCCCTCAGAGGCGATAAATGGCGAGCATTTTCCTAAGGCCATTTAGGCCAGTTTTAGGTGCAAAACAGGCTGAGTGGTTGTTTTGGCAGGCCAATATTTTCTTGACCATAGACTTGTTTTCAAAACTGATCCAGTGGTCAAGTGCATAAATCATCCACTTGCAAACTGATGATTTCATAAAAAAAATTTCCCTCATAGATGAGAAATGGTGGGCATTTTCCCAATGCTACTTAAGCCTTTTTTTCAACACTTAATGGTGGGCATTTTTCTTTGAGGGTGCAAAACAAGATGAATGGTTGTTTTGGTAGGAAAATATCTCCTTGACCAGAGACTTTGTTTCCAAAAATTAGTCAATGGTAAAATGAATAATTCATCCACCTACAAGCTTATTCTTTCATAAAAAAATTATCCCTCAAGGGTGAGAAATGGAGGGAATTTTCCTAAGGCCATTTAGGCCAGTTTTAAGTGCAAAACAGGCTGAGTGGCTGTTTTGGCAGGCCAATATTTTCTTGAACATAGACCTTTTTTTCAACATTGAACCACTGGTCATGTTCATAAGACATCAACCTGCAAGCCTATTCTTTCCTAAAATTTTTATCCCTCACAGATGAGAAATGGTGGGCATTTTTCCAAGCCTACTTAAGTCCTTTGTGTCAATACTTGACCAATTTTCCGAATGGCGAGCAATTTTCTGGGAGGGTGCAAAACAAGTTGAATGGTTGTTTGGGAAGGAACATATATCCTTGACCAGAGTCTTTGTTTCACAAAGGAGTCAATTTTCAAGTGAATAAATCATCCACCTACAAACTTATGGTCTCAAAATTTTTTTATCCCTCAAATATGAGAAATGACAGGCATTTTCCTAAGGCCATTTAAGCCAGTTTTAGGTGCAAAACAGGTTGAGTGGCTGTTTTGGAAGGCCAATATTTTCTTGACCATAGACTCACTTGTTTTCAAAACCGAGCTAGTGGTCAAGTGCATAAATCATCCACCTGCAAGCTGATGCTTTCGTAAAACATTTCCCTCACAGATGAGAAATGGTGGGCATTTTCCCAATGCTACTTAAGCCATTTTTTTCAATACTTAACAATTTTGCCAATGGCAAGAATTGTTCTTTTAGGGTGCAAAACAAGATGAATGGTTGTTTTGGCAGGAAAATATCTCCTTTACCAGAGACTTTGTTTAAAAAAGAAGTCAATTTTCAAGGGAATAAATCATCCACCTACCAACTTATTCTCTCATAATTTTTTTATCCATCAAAGGTGAGAAATGGTAGGCATTTTCATAAGGCCATTTAGGCCATTTTTAGATGCAAAACAGGGTGAGTGGTTGTTTTGGCAGGCCAATATTTTCTTGACCAGGGAACTTTTTTCAAAAATGAACCAATGGTCATGTTCATAAGTCATCCACCTGGAAGCTGATGATTTCCTAGAAACATTATCCCTCACAGGTGAGAAATAGTGGGCATTTTCCCAAGCCTACTTAAGCCCCTTTTTTCAATACTTAATCAATTTTTCCAATGGCGAGCATTTTTATGGGAGGGTGCAAAACAAGATGAATGGCTGTTTTGGAAGGAAAATATCTCCTTGACCAGAGGCTTTGTTTGAAAAAGTAGTCAATGGTGAAGTGAATAAATTTTTTGGTAGGGTGCAAAATGGCATAAATTTGAATTTTTATTGCACAAAATTACGTTACTTAGAGTGTAAAATTACAAGTAAAATTTGAATGTAAAATTACAACGCAATGCGTTTCTCATGGACAATGTCGAGGATTTGAAGATCATAACTCCATATCACAAAACGAGTCCAGAAGTTTCCCTCAAACAACAAGCAATCATCCAGCCATTCTTCAAACTCATTGTCCTCATTGTAAGCAATCAATGACAAACAAAAATGTTGCTAGACAACAAAGGCAACCTTTGTCTCCAATTGCAGTTGAAGGGAATGTTAATGCACAAAGTGGAAATATTTATGAAAGAATGAACTATGTTCCAGAGAATGTGAGGGTTCCATTACATGCTTCCATTACATTGAACGTTGAGTTGCAAAATAAAAATATGTACCAAAGAATGAACCCATTTTTGCAGAATGAGGCCATAATTTTCCCTCAAAGATTAGTGATTGATGCTATTGTTGTTACAAATCAGTGTGAGCAAAGTGCAGGTTGTGTTTCTCAACAACCTAGGGAGCCTTTGACTGCATTTACTAATGAAGGGAATCAACATGTAGAGCGCAATGGGAAGCAATTGGAACATGAAACTCTTAGGAACTTGGATGCAACTGGAAGACATGAAACAACTGAAATAATTGCATTTCATGAACAACTGGATATAAATGCAACTAGAGAAAATCAAAATTGTACAATTGGTCAAGCTGTAGCAGAAATGCTAGAAGGGTTTTCAACAAATGAAACTATGCTTGCTAAGAGAAGGTCACTAGGAAACCGTTGAAGGAAATCCTTATTGCATCTTAAGAAGTAGTCAGGATGGTATAACCATAGACTAAATGAGGGGAAGACAACATTTAAAGAAATTGGGAGATGGTTTTCTGGAAAATCACTTGAAGATGCAGATGAGAATGACATTATTGCTGGAATTGGGTACTTCATGAGAAAAAACTATAATGAAGAATCTAAAATTGAGGATGTTCTTGAACATCTATATGGATTTCTTGATAAAATTCGATCAATTGTTGTGGAAGATATTCATAAGGATTTTATGTCAAGGAACATGGCTTCAGTATTTATCGAATCAAGCATGACTCATAATGCTTTTCAATGTCTGAAGAGAATTGATGCTCATGGTGTACTAAAGAGGGTTAATCCAACATCAGTTTGTAGCTACATGAAAAAGTGGAGCAAAGAAGTTGAGGATATTGATATGGGTTGGGAAAGAACTGATGATTTCACATATGGAGTTAGGGTCAAGCAAGTAAAGTCATATGCTTCCTTTATGGTTGAATCGTTTGAAAAGAGGTCTGGAACTATAGGAAATTAATTTTATTTCAAACTTTGTATTGATTCTTGCGTACATTATTATCAAGGTGGGAAGGTATGTGATATATTATTCGAGTTACTAGAATACAATGGCTTGATGTATTGTGTAAGACTTATAAAATGGGATGGAAAAGAAGAATATAGACAAGTTTTAGCACATGTTGTTGATCCTGAAAATGAGGAGAACTTAATGAAACAGATAAATAAGCTTTCAGAAGATGGCATCACTATGGTAGATGGAAGGGTTGTGAAAAATAATTTGTTTGAGTTTCATGATCTAGTGGCCATATGTAGTTTAGTATGAAATAGTAGTGTTTCTCCAATGAGAAATAATTTTTGTCCTTGGTGCACATGCCATAAAAAAGCAATACACATGGTTATAGATGAAATCAACATTGAAGAAGGAGATACCATCTGTAGTGTTTCTGAATGTTATGTAATGTCAGTAGAATTGCTCCTTATAATCTATGCCCATTTATTACAAGTTTTGAAAGTTATGTTTATATCTTGCCAAAATATTCCTAATCTAACTATGTTCTTGAAATTTACTATAGGAGTTGAATCCCGCTTTGGAACCAAGCAAAGGATGGGAAGAAAAGTTAGATGAGCATATTATAAGCATTCAACCAACCTTATCCGGTAGAAAGATGACTATTTTGAAGAACTATCCCATTGATAGAAGAAATGATGAAAAGGTACACACTTTTATGATTAGTTCTAAACTAGAAATTAAGCTTCTTAGTATTTCAATAATTCCTGCCTTAAAAAACGGTTGGTTCCAATTATAGTTGACTCCTGGATCAATGGCAAAGCTTGTATATTTTTCTCGCCATGCTGGGATCATAACAATTTTGAAGATGTTTCGTGAAATTCAAAGAATTGCACAAGATTATGACAAGGTACATCCAACTAGAGGCATAGAGAAAAAAATTGTTTAAATTTGGGAGGAGATGGAGAAAATTGGTGTTCCATGTAATCCAGGAGAACCATACCATCATAAAATCCAACAATACAATGATCTTAACTATGGGAAATCAGATTAATCAACATCATACAAGATCCTCATTTGACATGAGGAAGTTTTAAAGGTATAATAATTATGTTAACATATCAATTTTTTTTATGTGTGCCTTGACTAACAATAAATGATGTTGTTATTATGTTTTGACTATTGTTGAATGGCTCTCATTGTTATTTACTTTGAAAATAAAACTTAGTATTTATTCATACGCATTGGAACTTATGTATTGTTTCTAGGTTATTGAAGGCCTACCAGATGACGAGAAGAATAAAAAGTTGGTGAGGATGTGGAAGTGTTATACATAATTATACATGTTGCAACTGCAAGGGTGTAGGGTTGATGATGTATATGCATATGAGAAAAGGTACGTCGGTTTCATCATATTATGTTGTTTGAATGGTGGTATCATTTCATTCATGAAAAAACAGTTTGAGCCACTGTCATTGCAGGATTGGCTTCCTTGCAAGTGAGCGGCTATGGTTTTGTTCTTCTTGTTTAGGAGATGAGATGGTTCCTTATATGCATGTCCAAGGGGACCATGCTCTTGAGATGACACATTCTATTCATCCTTATGCGTTGGGACATTTAAGGAATAAAGTAATGGAGCATAAGCATAGAGAAATGAAAATTTTGAATAGCAACCAAGGAGGAGGAAGAGGAGTACATAAGGACAATAGAAGCACATTTGAACATGATAGAATGTGTCTTTTAAAAGAGATGAGAGCACAATTTTTCAATCTTGTTATGAGATCAGAAGGTACTTTCCAAAAGTTTAGACAAAGAATATTATTGCCTTCAAATATTATAAGTCAACTTGGTGTTGAATATGATAAGTCAAGAAATCAATCGAATAAGGAAACTAAAATAAAATTGGCATCACGTTTCCCTAATGTAACTTGTCAACAAGTGGAAAAACTATTTAACTCATGGGAAAAACAGTCTAAGAAATCATTGATTGCACCACCAACAATAAGTTTGTCCTAATTTAATATGTTATCTCGTTCGATTTTCTGTTTATAGTGTGAGGAGTCATAGTGTGTGTGTTTAATTATTAATATGCCCTCCCAGTTCAATAAATATATTCTGAGATCAAAACTAATCAACAAATATGGAGAAGAGGCTTATCGTGAATCACATTGCTTTGGAAAGCACAAGGAAAAAATGGTGTTAAAACAAAAAAACAACAACTTGTCTTTCCATCCAGTAGTGAGTATTATATTAATTCAATTCATTACATATCAGCGTGTCTTTATCAATCTAGTTGATTTGTGGTTGAAGTTACAACTTTTGCTCGAAATATGACTTTGTCCACCTCACTGATCGGAGGAAATGAGCCAAGCTAATGTGATCAAACACAACAAATGCAAGGGGAACTTGATTATGATACACTAATGATGAATGATGACAATAACAATAAAACTTTGGGTCTTTCATCATCGTCAAAAGATGTATTGGAGACCAGTCAAATACAATAATTGAATGGAGCAACTACTGTTGATATGCCATTGATGGAATCTATGATTCACAATAGAAGGTGCCTTTCATCCTCAATAAATGGTGCAGTGCAAAGTGCTGATGAACAAGAAATTCAAGGGACAACTCTTGGCATCCAATTCATGGAAACTAACAATCATATTAAAACTAGTCTTGATAAACCAAGTAAGAGGCAACAAAAAAAGAGAAAAGTCCAAAATGATCATAAAGAAACATTATATGCAAAGTGGTGAAGAACATAACATTCGTAATGAAATGGCATTCATATGGTCTTAATTTATTAAGAGACCTATTTTGATGATATTTTGGAGGTTAGAGATATCTTGAATATTGTTGGATATAGTTATGAAAAGGTCTAATATTGGATGCACCTATAAGCATTGTATTTCCATTTCTCTCTGGAAATAAAATCTTGGAGTGTTTTGAGGAAAAAAATAACCATTTGTTGAGATTTTGTCATAAATCCATTCTATTGTGGCTGCATTCTGTTACATTTGTAGTTATACTTTTTTTAACCCAAGAAAAGAACAATATAATTGTTATTTAATAGAAATGAAATCGACCACAACTGCCCATTGTTACTGCCGAAATTCACTAACTCATCATATCCAACATATGAAAAAGGATATTAAAAATATTTGGACAATTGCAAATGCTCTAAAAAATTCCTTGAGTGTATAAGCAATGGAATATATTTTCTATCACGCACTAATGTACAACGACAGAAAAAGTAAGACAACTAAAAGCATTTTTCATTATCTGCCTATAAATACAAAACTCCATCATACAAAAATGCATTTTTCATTATCTTCCAATAAATACAATACCCCATCACACAAAAATGCATTTTTCATTATGTGTCGATAAATACAAAAGACCATCATACCAAAATGGGTTTTTTGTTATCTGCCGATAAATACATATATACAATGATTTATACATATCTAGCATGTTTCTGAGATGGCTGCAATCCCTCCTCTTAAGTAGAAGAAAAATCTGTATGGTCTCTCTTTCCTTTCGTAGAAGACTCTAATTCTTCTGGAGCTGTATGAGGCACATTTTGTAATTTGTTTTCAAGCTCTTTAAATTTCCGTGTAACTTTTTTTAAATTTCCAAGAAAAACACTTTTTTATTCCATTAATCAATTCAACATTTCCACATTTTTCTTATACTTCATTGATTCTTGTTTTTCCTTAACTTCCACTTGTTGTCTCGTATTTTTCAATTGATTGGTAACTTCGGTCAATTCATCTTTCAGATTATGTATTTCTTTCTCGTGCTCTTTTTCCCTCAACTTTGTATGGTTGGGAATGACAGGAATTGCCATCATCGCAGTAGCTGGACCCTGTAATTCATTCCGCAAATCAGCAATTGTGGATTTAAGTGTTTGAATTTCCATATCACACCCCAAATGCTGAAATTTTCGACTGTCCGAGAATTTTGATTCTAGCTCTCTTATTTTTGCATCTTTTTCAACCATCTTCTCGTTCATTTCTTTATATAATGGTTATGAACCAAACACATTACCTAGTGAAATACTCGTTGAGAATAATTCTTGTAGCATCTTCTCTCGATTTGATAAGGAATTCTCTCACTCTTCTAAGGACATTGTACCTGTACGTGTTTTTTTCCTTTTACCCTTACCCTCATCTTCTTTGGTACCCTTACATTCACCCTCACCACCTTCTTCACTGTAAATTTGCTTTCCTCTCCTTTGTTTTTTAAGTTCTAGTGATTCAAAGATCCTTTCGAACCTTTTCGCTCTCAGCTTATCAGCTTGCCTAGAAATGGTTTTTCTCAAACTGGAAATTAATGATTCTAATTCTCCAAATTTTTGTTCATGGCTTCCCTCCCACTCTTTCATCTTCAACTGATATTTTTTTATTAAGTGTTCATTTTCTTTAATTTTCTTCTCCAATACCTCTAAAGGACCCATTTCTCTCCTTATTAGTGGGACATTGAAAACAAGTGGTCTTTTTTTCAACTCTTCTTTAAGTTCACTCACTTCAACTTTAGCTTTTTCCAAAGCCTCTTTATACACAACCCTCACCGATTCAATTTCATTTTTAGCTTCATCAGTGATTTTGTCTACTTATTTGGATAATAGTTCAACCATTTCTCCTTTCCCTTTTATACTTATGTTTGCTTTGAATTGATTTTCCACAACTATCTTTTGCAACACTGCTATCTGTTTGATGCATTCTATAATATTATTATTTTTATCACGCCATCTTCCACCCAATTTCATATATAGGAATCTTGTTCCTTGAAATGATCCATTTTATCATATAGGATGAACACATATCTACTATCAAACTTATATGATGGAATGTCTAAATGCATAGTGGAATCACTTGAATCAAATTTGAGAAAACACTCATACTCAATTTCCAACTATTTAGGAGGAATTCTATCAAGAACCTCTTGAGGAATGGAAAGTTCAGCAGTAGTTTGTTCCATTTCATTGTTTGTCACCTCCTCCCAATGACCTCCATATACATGTCCATGTAACTCTTTCAAAGTTGTGGAAACATGAACTACATCAATGGTGACAAAATCAGGAGACTGTACTCGTAATTCATCATGGTGCTCAGGAGTTTGTACAGGAAATTCCTCATTCTATTCAGGAGGCTATACTGGTAGATCCCCATGGTTATCAAGAGATTGTACTAATTCCTCATTCTGCTGAGGAGACTGTACTGGAAATTCCTCATCATGTTCCTTGCTATTATATTTCCTAACGTATGTTTTATGAACAGGTGGTTTTGGAAAAGATATATTTTCATGTTGGTTGATATCACCAATCTTTGTTTCAGTAGCATGGGGTCGACATAAATCAATAATTGTTTGAAGTGTGCTCGGGAAACTAAATTTAACCTTCCTTAATTGTCTCTCTTGTAGGGCATAGTAGATTTTCTTAGCCAATAGACAAGGAATATCTACAGGTATATATTCAACCCAATGTATCACTACCCTCATACATTCACCCGTAATGTCCTACCTATGATGATTCAAAATCGTCCTAAGGAAAATATGAATCAATGTTTTGTATATTCCAGGAGGGACATCTTTCATTCTTAAACCATTCCTCGGAACAAATATTTCTCGCCCAAAAATTTTATTGGCCATCTGGTTCTTCTCTTGTTTGGGGGTTTTTTGGGAGCTTAGAATCGCTCCCCCTCTGCTTGGAATATTTGTATATTGGGAAACCAAATCAGGTTTGAGGTTTACCCACTTCCCAAAAAAATTGAATTCCATATTCCCAGCATCATATTTCAAAATTGTCTCATCTATCTCCTCATCAACAAAATTGAACATTCCAAACAAAAAGTCGAAAACTTCTACTTTCCTCAAGATAGTTTCCATACCTGGTGACCAAATATTTGCATCTCTCCATGCATCATAATACTCCTGGAATTTTTTTACTGTTAACCTATCATCTGTGGATGTCTATGTTTTAACTACGGTTGCAGAGGAGGATGCCCAGTTTGAACTGCGCCCATGGTAGAGGACGACCCTATTTCAACTTTGGCCATGGTTGTCTAGATTCAGGCTCACAAATTATGTCCGCACAGAGTATTTAAACAACAAAATGAAGGGCTTGAGTGTATTTCTAGGTCATAATTCATGACTTGGGCATGCACTTTTCCCTATGCTGACATCCGACTTTTAAGATTTTTCCAGGCCTTGTCTTCAGAGGGAATTTTATAAATTGGTTGTACTTTGACATAAAAAGGTGTATAACCATAATCTATCACTTTTATAAATGGGTTGTACTTTGACATAAAAGTACATAGACATAAGCTATCAATTTTTAAAAAAATGCATAGATCGATCTTAAACCCAGATGTACCAAGCCTCAAGTTTTATTTTTTTATTTTATTGGCCAAGATTGATCTTTTTAATCATTTTTATTTTATGTCTGAAGCCTTTTTTCAAAACCGAGACTATATTCAGGTGCATTAGTCCTCCACCTACATGATGGTTCTTTCAAAATAGTTTTATCTCTCTCAGTGAGGAAATGGCGATCATTTTACCATAGCCACTTGAGCCAGCTTTACAGTACTTAGCCATTTTTTCCAAAGGGGATCATTTTATGGCATGGTGTAAAAGAGGTTGATTGGCTATTTTGGAAGGTCATTATCTTCTTGGCCATTGAATTTTTATCACAAATGATTCAATGGTAAAGTGCATAAATCATCCACCTGAAATCTTGTGCTATCATAAATTTTTAATCCCTCAAAGGTGAAAAATTGCGGGCATTTTCTTGAGGCCATTTAGGACAGTTTTAGGTGCAAAACTGGCTGACTAGTTGTTTTGGAAGGCCAATATATTCATGACCAGAGCCTATTTTCCAAGAATAAGACTATATTTGGGTGCATTGGTCATCCAACTATAGGATGGTGCCTTTAGAATAATTTTATCTCTCTCATTTAGGAAATTTCAGTCATTTTCACAAAGCCAATTCAACCATATTTTCAGTACTTAGCCATTTTTTCCAAAGGGGATCATAATATGGCAAGGTGCAAAAAAGATTGATTGGCTATTTTGGAAGGACATTATCTTCTTGGACATAGACCTTTTACTGAGAATGAGTCAATGGTCAAGTGTGTAAATCCTCCACCTGAAATATTATGTTGTCAGAATAATTTAATCCCTCACTGGTGAGAACTGGTGGCCATTTTCCTAAGGCCATTTAGGCCAGTTTTTGGTGCAAAAAAGGTTGAGTGGCTATTCTGGAAGGCCAATATATTCTTGACCAGAGACTTTTTTCCAATACTGGGACTACATTCAGGTGCATTAGTCATCCACCTGCAGGATGGTGCCCTCATAATAATTTTCTCTCTCTCTATGAGAAAATGGCAGTCATTTTCCCAAATCCACTTGAGCCATATTTTTAGTACTTAGCCATATTTTCCAAAGGGGAGCATAATATGGGAGGGTGCAAAAAAGGTTGATTGTTTGTTTTGGCAGGCCATTATCTTCTTGGCCATAGACATTTTATCGAGAATGAGTCAATGTTCAAGTGTTTAAATCCTCCACCTAAAATATTATGTTGTCAGAATAATTTAATCCCTCACTGGTAAGAATTGGTGGGCATTTTCTAAGGCCATTTAGGCTAGTTTTTGATGCAAAAAAGGCTGAGTGGATGTTTTGGCAGGATAATATATTCTTGACTAGAGAATGTTTTCCTAGAATATGACTATATTCAGGTGCATTGGTCATCCAACTACATGTTGGTGCCTTCAGAATAATTTTATCTCTCTCATTTAGGAGATTTCGGTCATTTTCCAAAAGCCACTTGAGCCATATTTTGTGAGCATTTATACTCTTTGGCTTCCCTTACCCACTTATAGACTCAAAACCATACTTGTGGTTCCCATTGAACCTTATTTTTCCCTATTTTTCCTCCTATACGTGAGCTACTTCATTACACCTTGTCTATACGCATGTTGCTCCACTATAGCCAGCATACATCGACTTTTTGGTAAATTATAGTAAAAAACTCTATTTCTCACTTCCAAAAAGTGGCCATTGTGACCTTTGGCCCTCCATGCGTCTCGAAACGACTCGATTCGACCTTTCACCTACCTTTTGGAGGGTAATATATTGAGATCTTATGGTGCATGGAAGGAGGAGAAAGAGAGAGCATCACAACTCTATCGGATTTTTTCCATAACTTGAGTCTACATGCATTGATCCTAGTTGTTGTGAACCTTTTATGTTCACCTACCAAACTCTTCCATATCTTGTGAAGGACCCTATCCTTTACTCGTGAGTTTTCCATTTCATGGGGGATTGAAGTGGTGGAGGCACAAGTGAAGGGACCTAGTTCTTGGTTCATATGAGTTTCCGGCAAGAGGTTGCATTATGTACTTCTTGTTCATATTAATAGAAATACTCATTTTCTCGTACAATTAATCTTATGAATGGTTGTTTATTAACATTGGGTTACATTTTCCTATTATATCATGGACCATGCTATTGTTTATACTAACATCTTTCATACATTATATGCACTTGCTTGAGTTTATTGTTGAGACTAAGATGCAGGTTCAAGTGTAGAGATTTGAAAGCTCAACGAGGATCTACATCAAACGACAGGTTGAAGGTTGGTCTTTAATTCCACATCTTAGAATTTACATTTATATAGCGTGCATTGGGAATTGAGTTGATTTATGGTAGTCATCTTTTTTTTATGGTTTTCCTTGAGTCATAGGAAGTTTTTCTCCGTAACAGAAATGGCGACTCCGCTAGGGAGGAACCTCCATTTTGGGCATTTTTCCTTACTTTGAGTCTCTATTATGTTGAGTTTCTCTGTCGTTGATTGGTTGTTAGGGTCTGCATATAAAATCTTGATTTTTCTTGGTCTTTTGATTCATTTTTGGTCCACCTACTCTGCCTTGTACGCGAGTCTGCCTTGAGTTACTCGCCTGTACCCGCTACTGTTAGTACAATAGCCCGCGTATATACATTATTTTTCTTTGAAAAATTGCGTATAGGTCTTGCTTTACCTTGTTTGTAATATTTGGTTATTGCCGGGTGAGTTATAAGTGTTCCTGAGTCTTATTAGGCCTATTTCCTGACTGTTCCATGCTCTTTTACTAACTAGAAACTTCTCTTTCTATATTTTTTGAGCCTTTGGTTTTCAACCATTTTTGTTTTTTATAGCTCATTGACTTAGCCAAGTCTTACTTTTTTGCATTTGCTGGGTTGTTTGCTTTGCATGCTCTGCATTTTTTCTGAAAAGTTCTGATTCTACTTGCATTTTTCATTCATTTATATTGAAAAATACAAAAACATTGTTTGCATTTTCATTTAATTTATAGTGAAAATACAAAAAAAAATTTGCTTTATGTTATTTCATTTTGCATTAGACTGCTTGTGCTTTCATTAGGACTTGCTTGTGCATGAAATTATAAAGAGATTGCATTTTTATTTCAAAAATAAACATTGGTTTGACTGTCATTTAGTGGCATAGTTTTTCATTGGTAGATGAGTCTAGTGTTTTTCAGGTGTCCATTTAATTGAGTCTATTCACATCACTAGTTTCACGACCATATCCTTTTTAGTAATCATGGCAATTAAAATTAACGCTTAATCTAAAATTGATTAGAACGATTTTCTCCTTTATAGGGTGCACCAACTAGTATAGGTTTAGAGTCTTGGAATAGATCACTGTTGAGTAAACGATCCAAGACTATTAAACAAGCATTATGTGTCTGACCAGGGAGTGGTGAAAACCATGGTATACATCGGTGTTCTCAGGATGCTCTACTCAAGCCATATTTAAGCAGGAGGTCACGGGAGGTCGGTTGCGGAGATAGCCCTCCATACTTGCTGAACGTGGGAGATATATACAGGATTTGTTCGTATTTGGGGATTCTTGGGGGATTTGACCCTCTTGAGTTTCGGGCTTAGCTACCCTTCCCATATGACGGATCCCACCTACGACCGTTCGCTTGAGCATTGGTTATATGTGGGGGCCTTAGTTGATTTACCTAGGTATCACATAGGGAATTTGCAGCGGTTATTTTGTGATTGTCCTTAGTCATATAGGTGATAGGTCATTTGTCCCCGAAAGAAATATTCCAGAGGTTCCCTTTAGACATTTTTCAATAGATGGGAAAATTAGAAAAGAATTCATGCCCTATAAATATTCTATTCCTTCTGAAACTGTCTCAGATGAAATAAAGCTTGCCAACTATGGCAATTTGCAACAATGTCTCACAACATAAAATATGGATGATATGGCCATGGATATCATTCAGATAAAGAAAACAATGAAGGATGAGCATGATAAGATATCAATGCTCCAAACCAAACTAGATCTTATGTATCATTTGTTGCATGATACATAAGAGATAAAAACTACAATAAATACAACCAATGACAAGACAGAGAAAAGGTTGAATGTATTGGGTAAGATTTTGACCAAAACTCAAGTATTGAAAAAGAAAACTGGCTCGGTTAGCCAAGCAGCAATGGATATTGCACTAAAAGGACACCAACGACAACACTCTAAAAGTTACTCGCTTGGTATGATGAGTGTCCAAGATGAGGATGAAAGACCAGATTTTAAATTTGGTCAAGATGAAGAAGAATTCCAAGAAATAAAAAATTTAGTAAGTCAATTCCATAGAATGCCTAAGGCATTACTTGAAAGATATGTGGCTATGCTTAAATTCCCCTCTCACAAAGAAGATACCCAGAATAGTTCATGGGTTAGCCATGAAGTTGGTTCTTCCTCCTTTCCAGGTCCTCCTCCTCCCACTTTTGATTTAGACATGCAAGGTGCCTCTTCTGCTCCTTCTCACAAATTCCATTTTGGAATAAATGGAATGAGTAACCTTATGTCACAGATGCCTGAGCAACCTGTTCTGAATATCCAATGTCAGTCACGAGCATAAATAAAATCAGGCATATAGCTTCTTGGCCAATGGGTTTATATAAAAAGACCCAAGATTCAAATATTCATGGTCAGCAATTAGCTTTACAGCTAATAGCTGGATTATCCGGTTTAGCACATGAATGGTGGTAGTGGCTACCACAACAAGAAAAACATGATATTTTGAATGCTGATGATGCAAATCAACATATACTGCATGCTTTGGGAAAAGAGTTCTATGGCCCTGACGATAAAGAAGACTATGAGCACCTGACTTCTTTATTCATGTCTGCAGGGATTTGTGACCTAAATCAAAGTGAGAAATAATTCTGCTATATGCAGAACCTTCTTATCTCTTCTAGAAAATCTGGTGAACCAGCATACTTGAAGCACTATCTTAGAAGTTTTCCTGGTCATGTTCCAGATGCTGTGGAACAATTTCTTAAAGATAATAAGATTAATATTCGAGGACTCTCATTAGCACAGCTCCATGCTTTTCTCATGGAAACTTGGAAATAACATTTCCTTGAAAAGAGAGTTAGTCAGGATTTCAAAAGGCACCAATCTATGTGTTCTCCTAGTTTCTGTAAAGATGTTGCAAATATGCTTGATTGGGGTTTTGGTGCTTACAATAAAGGGTATTTCGGAAAATAATCCTGCCACTACAAGAAGAAAAACAAAGGATTCCATCCAAGTACTCCTAGATATCATCTTGACAAATCCTACAAGCATAAGACTCACAAGTCATATGAAAAATTTAGAAACCCATTCTATAAGAAAGCTTATGTCAGAAAAAGGTCTGAACCAACAAACAAAGACATTTTTTTTATTTGTGGAAAGAAAGTTCATTGTGAAAGCAAATTTCCACAAAAGAAACCCAAACCTAAGCTTGAGGATTTCTCCGAATAGCTAGATCCAGCTTGGTGGGATCTTTATTTTTGTGAAGAAGACCAATATCATTTTGGAGAAATTATGTTTCTCCCTGATGATGATTATTCTTCTGATCATCACTCTGATATCCATCTGAATAAATTTGCTTCCTCCAGTTCTGATTCTTCCTCTTCTGACTGTGATTCCTCTTCAGAAGCAAATTCATGGGGGTGTGAGCGACTTCCAGACTTTGATTTTTCTTGTTATATGTTTTCCGCCTCAAAAAAATCATCTCCTCAACAACGATTAGTTGCAGTTGATCAACAACTATCTGAGATTCCTATTTTTGGGTATATTCTCAGAGGAGAATTAAAGGAAGAAAAGAAAAAGCTACTGCCATTACTTAATGGAAAATAAAAGCAATCCGAAGAAGGTAAACTCTCTCCTTCTCATCATCATGCATTATACAATCCTGCAGATTTATATAAGCACTATCCTGCAGAGCATGAGGATAGGCAAAAGTTCATAAAAGATAAAGAAAATATGCTTCGCCTACAAATCAAAGAAAAACAAAATTTCCTTAGGAAGCTTATAAGGGAAATTGAAGATTTGAAAAGGATGCTTGAAGTAACAGTTAGAGAAAAAGATCAATATTCTGAAGATGAGATGTGCCGACAATATGACATAGCTCTTAAGAGCCCTGGGCATGAAAAGAAAGATTCAAAAGAAGATGCTCTTTTCCCTGAACCTTCCTTAGGATTTTTCACAGGTCATTAAATGTACATTCAAGTTTCTTTTTGTCCTCAAGAGTTCAAGCCCTATAAGTTAGATTGCATGATTGAATCTTGTTATCAGATGAATTTAGCAAAAGGAAGTGCAATCCCTTCATTCTATTGGGAGAAGGCTTTAGAACACAGAGTTGCTATAGAAGAATTGTTTAAAATGGAGAGATGCATTGCCTACACAGAAATCAATAAGGAAAAGGCACTTTCTAATATCTCTGAAAAGCTTGAGAAATACTGCACTTCAGAAATCCCTAATGCTTTTTGGACTAGAGAAAAATATTTTGTTTCCCTTCCTTTTGACCCTCTGGTAAAACATAAAGAAATGAAAGCCTCTGCTAGATTGAGATCTCCCTCTGAGAGAGAATTTTGTGCCATTGAAATTAAAGAGTTGCTTTCAAAATGGTTATTTGAACCCTCTAAGATTCCATGGGCTTGCAGAGCCTTTGTTGTTAACAAACACTCGGATATTAAGAGAGGTAATCCAAGAATGGTTGTCAATTATAAACCTCTCAATGTAGTGCTCCAAAATATTATGTATCCATTACCTGATAAAGCTAGTGTTCTGCAACGTATTGTTGGGTGTACTATATTTAGTATGTTTGATTTGAAATATGGTTTCTATCAAATTGGGATTGAACCAAAAGATAGGTTTAAGATTGCTATTGTTGTGCCCCATGGCCAATATCAATGGAAAGTCTTACCTTTAAGAATAAACAATGCCCCCTCTGAATTCTAGAAGATAATGGAGGATATTTTCAGAGAAAAGTGATGGGAATTAGTCTACATAGATGATATCCTGATATGCTCTATGAACTTGCAACATCATTTAAAGGATTTACAGGAATTTTATCATTTAGTTTATACGCATGGTCTTATTCTCTCAAAGAGCAAGATGGAAATCAAAAAGACTGAAATCGAGTTTCTCAGTTTCAAGATAAACAAAGGGCAAGTAATTCTTGAGGATCATGTCTTAAAGGTGTTCTCACATTTCCCGGATCAGATATTAGAAAAAGTTCAGCTTCAGAGATTTCTAGGAAGTCTCAACTACATTAGACCATTCTATAAAGGGAAAGCTGAATATATTCATATCCTTCAGAAGAGCATCAACACTCTTTAGAGCATGCAAACAAAACAGAGGCTGAGAAGTTTCTGTCTTTAACTCTCATAATACAAATCCAAGAGTCTCCACTTAAACTCCAAATTTTGGAGAAATGGGAAAAATATGCCTTTATTGGTCTGGAAAAGGAACAGGACAAATTAAATGGTTGTCGAGAAGTTTGGCTAAACTGCAATGAAGAAGAAGGCATAGATATGTGGTATGTCGACTTGGGACATGGTGATCTTACTTGGACCACATATAACCTTATTCTTCCATTATGTAGAGAACAACACGAGATAATTATATGTGCAAATCTGTCAAATCTTTTCAACAATAAATGGTCAGGGTGGACTGAAATATTTTTGGATAAGTTTTGTCCAAGAAAAGGTTGGGTTCATCGAAGGGCTAATTCATCATCCTCCACCTTCAAGCTGATATGCAGGTTGCAGACCAGAACCACATGTGGCTCAAATTTAAATTACGACACCTTGGAGGAAGATATATGCCAATTGAACATATTGTTTATACAACGTAGAAGTTCATCAAAAGAGATCAAGGCGATATGAGAATTGACAGCAAAGTTCACACTAGAAGGATTCCTCTTAACTATAGAGAGGAGTCAACTTTTCAAGGAAATTTTATGTGTGGAAATAACCAAGTTATTTTTGGGTTGGACTTTGAGCAATGATTTGACTATATTCTCTATCGATACATTATGCCATATGAACTCGTAGATTCTGACATGGATCCTTTTAATTGTACGTGTGGTGGAGTGGATATCGGTGATGGTCGAGAAATTTGTATCTGCCTGCAGGGGTGGGACACCTATGATTGATTGAAAGGCATGGTGGGCCGCCTTAATAGGTTCTACATTGTAATAATTT
The DNA here is from genome assembly GCA_027924585.1 of Larix kaempferi. Lineage (NCBI taxonomy): Eukaryota > Viridiplantae > Streptophyta > Pinopsida > Pinales > Pinaceae > Larix > Larix kaempferi. The sequence goes on from BSBM01000704.1 coordinate 1,188,017, forward strand.
TAATTTATGTTTTCAGACTGTATCTGTCTGCAGGGGTGGGACCCCTATGATTGATTGAAAGGCATGGTGGGCCACCTTAATAGGTTCCACATTGTAATAATTTTCATTTATGTTGTCGAATGTATCTCCCTTCTGATTCTGTCTTAAAGTACATCTAAAGTACTTTATTTGGGTCCCCAAATGTCTGTTAGACCACTTAAGGGATGAGATAATGGATGTGGCTGTCCCCACACTCCGCCTCGAATATTTACTTTTGACTGAATGTTGTCATTCAGGAGTTACCAGGCCATCAACTAATTTTAGTATAAATAAGACTCCAAGGCTCTCATTTAGGCATTCGGTTTTTGCGAATTGAGAGCTCTGCAAATATTTGAGTTGAGGTCCATTTATCCTCTGTGCCCGTGCTTAGTGTGAAATGGCATATGAAAAGCAAATTTCTCAAGTGTAAAGGGTCTGTAAGAAGTGAGTAGTGTATGCTCTCCCTCTGCGCTTCGAGCGAATAGTTGGGATCAAAATCTATCTGATATTCAAGTGTGTTAATATCAGTGATGATATTCGCAGTCCGAAGACGAACTGATAATATGTATGTAAATTGAGTGTGAAAGATTTAATGAAAAACAAGCAAGTCTGCCAGAGAAAGCTGAAATAGATCTTGGAGGCATTTTGTATCAGAGCCAGCACTATTTGGAATTTTGTGTTGTAAGTCTTAGCATTTATATTTTTATCTTATGCTATATGAGTTGTTGTATCTTTGCATTTCTATTTACCATCTTTCATCTGTTTCCTTATCTTCAAAGTGAAGGTTCTGTGTTGGGAAAATGGGTGTCCAAGTTGTGGTGAGGTCATAGACGTGGATAGGCATCGTAAATCCTATGTTGTTTCTTTGATTACGAATTGTAGGAACCCTTGTGAGTGATTTTCCCATTTACTTCCCGATAAAGGTAAGTGTTACATGGACCCTTCCATGGATTTAGTCCCGCTCCAAACCTTAGACTGTCAGACAGACAACGATACAGACGTATTTTTAGCTGGAATACGTTCCTCTTTTAAGCAAGAGACTTCTACATCTTCTTCAATAATCAATATCTAGGATTTAAATCCTTCTGAAAATTGGCAGTTACCATCCATCTTACCTTCTGATGTTTATAAGTTATCATGGTGGAAATATAAAACTCACACTCAAATCAAAGTTAGCTATGTTGATGTTTCTTTTTCAGATAAAGATGAGTTTGTGCATATTAATTTGTTAGATAAGTCCCAGATACATTGTGCTAAAAACTAGGAATATAAGTACGCCCATCTTGGTGCAATTAAACTTGGCATTGGTCCCTTAGTTCGCCCTATCTTCCCATTTCTTCTTTGTGTGTAGCCATAGACACTCGGCATATAGATTTTTCTGATGCTATCATTGGAGGCATTACCGCTCCTTTACATAATGGCCCGTGTTTTGGCACTATTTTTCCTAAGTATTCTATCAGCCTTGAATATATCTATATCTATGATTTACATAAAGCATATATATTACCACGTGGATTTAAAATGGATTCTGGGTCCAAGATCATACAACACAAAGCCTGTTGTCTTGTCTGCTTTGGGAATGATACTCTTCCCCTATTTTGGTCTAAGTTCCATCAGAGCTCGCACATACATAGCATGGTGGAGATGGATAAATCTAAACAAACCACTCCAGTTACTTTTGACTGGACAGGAATAAACTTCCCTAGACAATGGGAAGTGAAATATAAAGAGCTAAGGAACCAAGATATTTCTGTACAGAAAATAGAGTCTTTTCTCAATATCCCAATTTATTTTGATAGATCCTCCCACTCATTCTGAATCCCTGAAGGCTATCCTACTCCTCATTTTACTCCTCCTCTTCTCAGGACCCCTTCTGTGAATAATGTTGATTTTAAGTCAAAAAGGCATGAACCTTCTTCTTCTACTTCAGCTCATCCATCCTTTTCTGGGGTCTATGACACTGAACATAAAGGTCAGCACTCATAATGTACATCCTGCAAGAAAATACTGCAGAGATTAAAACATAATTAGAATATAGAACTCCCGAGTTTCTATATGTTATCATCTTTACCTAGGAGTGGCTTTGGTATGGAAATCACCTCGACTAAAGGTGATAGGTCATTTGTCCATGGAAGAAATATTCCAGAGGTTTCCTTCAGACAGTTTTCAACGATGGGAAAATTAAAAAAGAATTCATGCCCTATAAATCTTCTATTCCTTTTGAAACTGTCTCAGATGAAATAAAGCTTTCCAACTATGGCAATTTGCAACAACATCTCATGGCAGAAAATATGGATGATATGGCCATGGATATCGTTCAGTTAAAGAAAACAATGAAGGATGAGCATGATAAGATATCAATGCTCCAAACCAAACTAGACCTTATGGATAATTTGTTGCATGATACATAAGAGATAAAAACTGCAACAAATACAGCCAGTGACAAGACAGAGAAAAGGTTGAATGTACTGGGTAAGCTTTTGACCAAAAATCAAGTATTGAAAAAGAAAACTGGCTCGGTTAGCCAAGAAGCAATGGATCTTGCACTAAAATGACACCAATGAAAACACCCTAAAATTTACTCCTTTGGTATGATGAGTGTCCAAGATGAGGATGAAATACCAGATTTTAAATTTGGTCAAGATGAAGAAGAATTCCAAGAAATAAAAATATTAGTAAGTCAATTCCATAGAATGCCTAAGGCATTACCAGAAAGATATATGGCTATGCTTAAATTCCCCTCTCACACAAAAGATACCCAGACTAGTTCACGGATTATCCATGAAGTTGGTTCTTCCTCCTTTCCAGGTCCTCCTCCTCCCACTTTTGATTTAGACATGCAACATGCCTATTCTGCTCCTTCTCACAAATTCCATTTGGAATAAATCGAATGAATAACTTGATGTCACACATGCCTGATCAACCTGTTTTGAATATCCAATGTCAGTCATGGGCATAAATAAAGTCATCCATACAACTTCTTGGCCAATGGGTTTTATATAAAAAGACCCAAGATTCAAATATTCTTGGTCAGCAATTATCTTTACACATGATAGCGGGATTATCCAGTTTAGCACATGAATGGTGGCGGTGGCTACCACAAGAAACAAAAGATGATATTTTGAATGTTGATGATGTAGATCAACAGATACTGCATGCTTTGGGAAAAGAGTTCTATGGTGTAGGGCCCCTCCTGTAGGGTCCTTTCGTGCTTAACTTGAAACTTAAAAGTATAATACGAAACAGATTAGATAGCATAATCACTAGAGAAATAAAATTAATTAACTGAATAACTTAGCAAATATAGATAAAACCATAACCTGTTGACCATAGGTCGTGACCGTTTTTGAAGAAGAAGTTGTCGTTAATCTGATCGAGCTTGTGCATTGTCGTCCGCATCTTCCGTAGGATCCCTCCAACAAAGCTTGATTAACCATTGGTGAAGCAACCATTAGCTTTTCCACCCAACCATAGGCTCATGCTTTCAGTCGCATGGCCACCCCTGAGCTTTGGGTCGTAGAGCTCACATACACCATTCAAGAAACTCCTCAATGGGTTTCCCACCAACAAGAATTTCTAGCCAAACCCCAATAGCAGCAAGTCACTCATTTTTTTTTTCAAGGTTACGATAACCATCCAAAAATTGGGTCCTTTACCCATCCCCAAAGCCTTCCTTAAATAGGAAATTCCCCTGTGACACATGTCGCTTCATGCAAAATACCCAATTTCTTAATATTCAAAAAGTAATTTATCTCACAAATCCATGTGTCAAGTTTTCTAGAAGAATGTGTTGAGATATTGTAACTTCAAAGAATATTATATTTGTACTTTATTATTCTGGAGATGTTTCATTCCTCCTTGAAGATCTTATTGTATATCCGGAGATGTTTATTCCTCTGTCAAATTGTGGTAACTTGGGTTATTAGACTTCCCTAGTGGGGGTCGGCCCTGTATGTGTTATGTGGGTCAAAGGGTTATTAGACCACCCTAGAGGGGTTGGCCCAGTCAGTTGTAGTGGGGTATTTAACCCAATGGTTAAATATGAGCCTACATTATTTGTGTAAAAGACAAGTCGGAGTAGTGTATAAATAGAGGAGGTGTATTCCTCATTTTACACACACTCACTCACTTGAGAGTCGCGCACTTGTGGAGGAGAGGTCTGCTATGGTGGAGGAGGAGATCATGTCTTTGGTTTGCATCTTTGTATATTGATGGTCATCTATATTGAGGAAGCTTTGCTGGGTTTTCTACCCCATGAGGGTTTCCCAGGATAAATTTGTGTCTCTTGTGTTTATGCTGTGCTTGTTGTGTCTTGAGTGATCCTGTATATGCTATTATTGTGAAATGGAATGTGATGCTGCTATTTTCTGTCTTAGTATATTAAATATTAACATGGTATCAGAGCTAACCTGAAGGAAGGCAATGTATGGCACTTACGACACTTGCTTCTCTTGCGACAATTTGAAGGTTAGGGTTTTATATAGCAAAAACCAGTCATCGTGGAAATTTCTCTATAAATACATTTTGGAGAAGGTTCAGGATCTGAAACATTTACAGGTCGTATATTACATCCCCAGGTACCTTGTGTCCAAAGGGCACCCTCAGATTCGTTTCACTTTGTGAGTTATGATCAGTACCAATTAGGGTTTCTGCCTCTTTCAGATCTCAGTCAAAATCAGGTGACCTAGGAAAAAAGGTCATAAATTGGGCTAGGAAGCTCCAAATAAAATTTCTTAAAAAGTGACAGGTAGTAAACAGACTGTATTATCTCAGAAAAAATTTTTAGAGGCCGAAGCTGAACTAGTGACATGTGGCAGGCCGTACAAGTTTGCTCTCCTGTTTTATCCCATAAACAGGCCACGTTGCGACACTTGGCATAACATGGGATATGAAGCTCCAAATGAAATTTAGTAAAAAGTGAAAGGTAGTACATAGACTTTACTATCTCAGGAAACATTTTCAGAGGACGAAGCTAAACCAGTGACACGTGGCATGCTGTATAAGTTTGATATGCTATTTTATCCCATAAACAGGTCACGTTGCGACACTTGGCATAACTCTCTCTCAGAAAATCCAATTGAGGTCAGACCTATCGAGATGGAAAGATGACAGGTCAGGCTACCACAAACAAAGTTTTCAGACCCTGTGGAGCAAAAATTTTGGAGTTACAATAGACACAATCAGGTACATATTTCTGTCAAAACAGAATTATTTTTGGAGCACCTTCATTCATCGCTTCCGGAATTTAGGGTTTCGGAGAAAGTTAGAATTTTTGTAGTCGGAGTCCATGACTGAATGCTACTCAAGAAAATCAAAATTTAGAGTCCAAGATTGAATTTTTTGTTTGGGTAGAAGACCAGGCTTGATCAAACCCTAGTTCGGGATTTTGATTGAAAAGATGGAAAATTAGGGCTTCAGCAAAAGTTGGAATTTTTGAAGTCTGTAACCATGGCTGGAAGCTCCTCAGAAAAATAAAAGTTTAGAGCCTTGGATCAAACCTTTTGATTGGGCGGAAGGGTGGGCTTCATCAAACCCTAGTTCAGGATCCTGTCCAGAAGATCCAGAAGTTTCGAAGACAAATTTTGAGGGGTCAAATTTTGGAGATTTCAAAATTGAAGTATGCTAGTTTGATCAGCTCAGGAAGACACATCCTTCCATCCATTCAAAAGTGTGAAAGTCAAAGATTGATTTTTAGGGTTTCTCTAACAAACCCTAATCAAGCTCCAGATCAAGTTTCAGGGGGATTTGAGGCTAAGGCCATACATAAGAAGACTACAAGAAGTCTCGACATGTATGTCTTAAGAAGATACAGGTATGTCTTGAAATCTGATTCCTGATAAAGTTCATAATATGTCTATCTTCATATTATTTATTAGTGCAATCTTGATTAATGTTAGAATTGTCTTATCACCCTAGTAACAGTATGAATGCATGTGAATGATAGAAGACATTCATTGATTAGGGCTATATGATTGTACTAATGCACTGTGGTGTTGTATGAGGTTGATGTTGTCTGCTAACAAGATACAGGTACATCACGAAAGACAAATCAAGTTCCATGACCATGATAACATGAAGACAAAGACTCATCCATAATATTTGATCACATAGAAGTTCTACTTACAAGGAATGTATGACTTTGTTCTATTATGCTTAACCTATGAGATATGTAGGTTCCAGCATAGGATCTCTAAATCATTGAAGAGAACAAAGAAGATATTGATTAGGTATGTTAGACATAACTAAGCAGGTATACTAATGCGGGTATGTTTTCCTATGTCATGTTAGAATCTTACCTTGTGTTAGGATCCCTTATATAAGTATACTTGGTATGATTGGTTATGCTTATTCACAAAGTTAGTAATCAAGGGTTCATGCATATTATGTCTCTTATCTTGATTGATGATTTAATTAACCAAAAGAGTACTATGATCAAACAAGAATATGCATGAGTAAAAGAAGACTTCCTTGAAACCCTGAATACTACTATTTATTATCTATGATCATGACTATACATATTCAAGATTATTTAGAATTATAATGTTTCGATAGTATTGAGAATATACTAATGAATGTATGTTTGTGTATGAGATCATGAGGATGACACTTGAGCATGCACAGTGGTACAGAATGAATAGAAGTTCAAAAGACATATAGAAGATCAAGCGGGAGGCAACCACACAAACATAAAAGATAAGTATTTGAGTTGTTATTTGAAATAGTAAATAATATTGCTTGTATGCATATTTGTATTCCTAGAATATATCTTGCTGAGTGTAAACATTTATAGAGCATTGAATAGTATACTACTAATATGCATATGATTGGTAAGTTGGACAAACATTCCATTGTTGCTTGTCTAGAATGAAACCTCTTTGCTGACATGCTGAGAGGTGTGCACACTCTCGATACTATGTTCTGGTAGAGATGGAAGGCATCTAGATAGCCACTGTATGCATATAGGATATGGGAAAGTGTTGTGCCAAAGTATTGGTCAAAATAGTTGCATAACTATGTAAATGATATCTGTATGCATAATAGGTTATCATGTCAATATGATTTGATGATTATGAAGTATTACTAATCATGTACTTAATTTTGATTTGTAGGAAAGATCATGATGAATGATGAACAATGAACAAGCGATGGATGTTCAACAAAAAGATTTACAAATCAAACACACTATAGAAGGCTTATGGCTAGAAGATTCTCTTAGAAAGAGGAAGAGAATCATGATGAGATGTTTGCTCCAAGTGGCTAGATAAGACCATTCTCTTAATGGTGTAATTAAAGAAGAAGTGTGAATCAGGTTCTGTATGGGTACCCAGGATCAATAGTAAATTGATGAGCTTAATGATCACCATGGGTGATGTGGATATCAAAATTTGCTACAAGGTTGAATATGGTTTCTATACACAGATGACATGGATACAAGAAGGAACTCACCACAGAGTTCGAATGATGTTGAGGCTCATATCAGTAGACCCATCTGACGAGAGATGGCACAGATAGATGGCTGCTGAAATGAAAATGAAAGATCTCAGATTGATGCATTACTTTCTAGGTCTAGAAGTATGGAAAGGCTCAGAAGGAATCCTTCTCAAACTGGGAAAGTATGCCGAGAAATATTAAAAGGACTTGATATGTTGGAATGGCCACTCTCATGGATTCCAACTTGAAGCTGTTAGTGAATGACTCATCAGAGTTAGTGTATATAACTTTGTACAGACAAATCATTGGGTCATTGATGTATCTAACAAATACCAGGTCAGATATAAGCTTTGCTGTGAACACCTTGAGTCAGTATCTAGTGGAAACTAGATGTGTTCACCTGTTAGTTGCAAAGCATGTGATCAGTTACCTAAAGGATATGATAGACTTTGATCTATGCTATATTGGAGATCATGACTTCAGATGGCTCACAGATGTTGATTGAGCAGAAAGTGTATCAGACAGGAAGAGCACATCGAGAAGATGTTATTGTCTAGGATCAACCATGATCTCGTGGTTTAGCAGGAAACAATCTAGTGTGGCTCTTAGCACAAGCGGAATATATGGTTGCTTGCTCTGCTAGTTGTGAAGAAATATGGCTTCAAGATTGTTTGACTTAGAGATATACCCAACTGTGATCCTATGTGACAAACAGAGTTGTACCAAAATGGTAGAGAATCTAGTGTTCCATGATAAGTCAAAGCACATAGAGATCTAACATTTCTATATACAAGATATGGCACAGAAAGGAACTATAAAGTTCGAATTTGTAACAGGTTGCCGATGTACTAACCAAACCTCTACCTCAAGTGAACAGGTTGCCGATGTACTAACTAAACCTCTACCTCAAGTGAACAAGTTGCCGATGTACTAACCAAACCTCTACCTCAAGTGAACAAGTTGCCGATGTACTAACCAAACCTCTACCTCAAGTAAAAGTTTGAATATTTCCAAGACAAGCTTGGTGTAGTTCAGAAGGACTCTCCTCGAAAGGGGGAGTGATGTGGTCACTTATGATGAGATTGCCTGCATCGATAGAGAGGTCGATGATGTAGTTACCTATATTGGTGATGTCAAGAGAGAGGTTGGTGGATGGTCCTTAGACAGGGTCTAAGTTGACAAGGGGATTGCATCATCCTTGAACACATGTTCTAAAAGGATCCGTAGACAATTGTCTTCGAGAATGAAGTCCTTCGTGGACATGTGGGGATTGGATCATCCCCGGACTTTAGTCCTAAAGTGAGCCGTAGACGTATGTCTTCGAGAATGAAGTCCTTCGTGGACATGTGGGGATTGGATCATCCCTGGACTTTAGTCCTAAAGTGAGCCGTAGACGTATGTCTTCGAGAATGAAGTCCTTCGTGGACATGAGGGGATTGGATCATCCCTGGACTTCAGTCCTAAAGAGAGCCGTAGACATATGTCTTCGAGAATGAAGTCCTTGGTGGACATGTGAGGATTAAGTCATCCTTGGACATGGTCCTAAATGTACGGTTGAGGATTAAGTCATCCTTGGACATGGTCCTAAATGTACGGTTGAGGATTAAGTCAACCTTGGACATGGTCCTAAATGTATGGTTGAGGATTAAGTCATCCTTGGACATGGTCCTAAATGTACGGTTGGGATTGCATCATCCCAAGACATGGTGAGGTGTCTTAAAGTGATAAGGACTAATCATCTTGTAAGTAGATTGGGATTGCATCGTCCCTAGACATGGTGAGGTGTCTTAAAGTGATAAGGACTAATCATCCTGTAAGTAGATTGGGATTGCATCGTCCCTAGACATGGTGAGGTGTCTTAAAGTGATAAGGACTAATCATCCTATAAGTAGATTGGGATTGCATCATCCCTAGACATGGTGAGGTGTCTTAAAGTGATAAGGACTAATCATCCTGTAAGTTGATTCGAGATTGCATCATCCCTAGACATGGTGAGGTGTCTTAAAAGGATAAGGATTGATCATCCTGTAAGTTGATCTAGATTGCATCGTCCATAGACATGAGAGATGTCTTAAATTGAGAGGGATTGATCATCCCATAAGTGGATCAGGATTGTATCATCCTTGGACCTATGTCCTAAAGTGAGAGGGATTGACCATCTCGTAATTGGATCATGTGTGTTGCAGGGTATGCTGCTATTGTGTATACTTGCATCGGTGTGGATACTTGTATTGATGATGTATACTTGTATCGGTGTGGATACTTGTATTGATAATGTATACTTGTATTGGTGTGGATACTTGTATCGATAATGTATACTTGTATCGGTGTGGATACTTGTATTGATAATGTATACTTGTATCGGTGTGGATACTTGTATTGATGATATGTATACTTGTATTGATGAGGATACTTGTATTGATGATGTGTATACTTGTATTGATGAGGATACTTGTATTGATGATGTGTATACTTGTATTGATGAGGATACTTGTATTAATGATATTTATACTTGTATTGACGATGATGTTGATCGTGATGATCTAGATGACGATGTTGTTGATCGTGATGATCTAGATGACGATGATGTTGATCGTGATGATCTAGATGATGATGCTGCTGATCATGATGATCTAGATGACTATGATGTTGATCGTTATGATCTAGATGATGATGTTGCTGATCGTGATGATCTAGATGACGATGTTGATGATCATGTGATGACGATGCTGATGATTGTGTGATGACGATGTTGATGATCGTGTGATGACGATGCTGATGATCATGTGATGACGATGCTGATGATCGTGTGATGATGATGCTGATGATCGTGTGATGATGATGTTGATGATCGTGTGATGACGATGCTGATGATCATGTGATGACGATGCTGATGATCGTGTGATGACGATATTGATGATCGTGAGATGACGATGCTGATGATCATGAGGATCTAGGTGTTGATGTTGTTGTAGCTGTTCGTGTGCTACAGAAGATAAAGAATCAGTACTGAAGATGTTGATGTTCCAGTATTGAATATGTTCCAGTAACTGCTTGAGTGACTGATGATGTTGAGAAAGCTTCCAATGATTTATAGATGTATCATGTATGATGTTGATGAATCCTTGCTCGTGCAGATGCTGTTATAATATCCTTCTCATTAAGGGGGAGTGTTGAGATATTGTAACTTCAAAGAATATTATATTTGTACTTTATTATTCTGGAGATGTTTCATTCCTCCTTGAAGATCTTATTGTATATCCGGAGATGTTTATTCCTCCGTCAAATTGTGGTAACTTGGGTTATTAGACTTCCTTAGTGGGGGTCGGCCCTGTATGTGTTATGTGGGTCAAAGGGTTATTAGACCACCCTAGAGGGTTCGGCCCAGTCAGTTGTATTGGGGTATTTAACCCAATGGTTAAATACGAGCCTACATGATTTGTGTAAAAGACAAGTCGGAGTAGTGTATAAATAGAGGAGGTGTATTCCTCATTTTACACACACTCACTCACTTGAGAGTAGCGCACTTGTGAAGGAGAGGTATGCTATGGTGGAGGAGGAGATCATGTCTTTGGTTTGCATCTTTGTATATTGCTGGTCATCTATATTGAGGAAGCTTTGCTGGGTTTTCTACCCCATGAGGGTTTCCCAGGATAAATCTGTGTCTCTTGTGTTTATGCTGTGCTTGTTGTTTCTTCAGTGATCCTATATATGCTATTATTGTGAAATGGAATGTGATGCTGCTATTTTCTGTATTAGCATATTAAATCTTAATAGAGTGCACCTACTTTCCTAAATTTACTCAAGTTTGTCTGTAAGATGCTCACTCTCAATTCTATTTTGTGGGTGCATGTGGTGTTAGCTAATAACTCAAGCCTAGGATTTCATTTTGCTCCTAATATAATTATTTATAGTATTTTAAATACTAAAAAGTATTTTCATGTGCAAATGCCTAAAAATAATTATTTCTATTATTTTTAATACTAAAATGTATTTTCATGAGAAAGTGTTCTAAATGCAATTTTATAAGGTTTGTATGCATAAAGTTTACCAATTCATCCCTTCTAGGACCTAGGTGCCATTCTGTTGGGCCCATCTATCCTTTATGCTCATCTTTCAACATGGTACCACTTCGTCGGGTCCATTTATCCATCGTATCAATTTCTCGGAAAGGTACCACATCGTCGGGTCCTTGCGTCCATCCTTTCCGTTTCTTGGCAAGGTACCACACCATCGGGTCCTTCTACCGATATCTTTTCATTTGACTTGCGAGAACTTCATGTAGGGATTTAGGATCCATTACCTTCAATCCTCCATCTACACGCTATTGGTGACTAAAGGCACTGAGGATTAAGTTCGTTCTTACTGATCGCCCCCCAACTCGTACGTGACCAACTCCATCGTGGTCCACATCGCACGACTTCACGCGACCTCGAGTAAGCGGATAAGGGCTTTTGAACTTGGCCGTGGGATCCATTGGAAGTTGACACCGTCGTCGTCCTTCCGTGTGTGATTTACTCGTACTCTACGACCCTTTATTTACTTTGTGTTTTCGTTGGTGAACCATTTCACCTGTCGCTACACACATTCTCAAAAACACATATTAATAGTCCTGTCCTCATTCGTCAGAATCCTTTTATGCATGTTAATCGTTAAGCAATTTCAATTTACTCATAACATCTTATATCTTGTTAATCACTAAGGAATTAAGTCATATGTATTTCTTTCATTTACATCACATAATTGATCATACATCTAGTCAATACACAACATGCTATTTTTCACATTAGATAATTATTCACTTTCATAACTGTCATACAATTCGTTATTTCATTCATCAGGTACCGTCACGTACATACTTAGTTGTTCTTCAATTATTCAGAAATATATATACTCAAAGGGTTATCTTGTGGAAGTTTCAATTAGTCGGGTCACTCGACAAGTTCCCTCAAGGTATACAACCGTCTAGGGGCATTACAAAGGTCCACAGTCATTCTAGGGGCATTACATATGGCCTTGACGATAAAGAAGACTGTGAGCACCTGGCTTCTTTATTCATGTCTGCAAGGATTTGTGACCTGAGTCAAAGTGAGAAATACTTCTGCTATATGCAGAACCTTCTTATCTCTTTTGGAAAATCTAGTGAACCAACATACTTAAAACACTATATTAGAATTTTTCCTCGTCATGTTCCAGATGTTGTGGAACAATTTCTTAAAGATAAGAATATTAATCTTTGTGGACTCTCATTAGAACAACAAAATGCTTTTATCATGGAAACTTGGCAAGAACATTGCCTCGAAAAGAGAGTCAGCTGCGATTTCAAAAGGCACCAATCTATGTATTCTACTAGTTCATGTAAAGATGTTGCAAAAATGTCTGATTGGTGATTATAATAGAGGGAATTTCGGAAAAGGATCCTGCCATTGCAAGAAGAAAAAGAAAGGATTCCATACAAGTACTCCTAGATATCATCCTGAAAAATCGTAGCATAAGACTCACAAGTCTTATACGAAAAAGTTTAGAAACCCATTCTATAAGAAATCTTATGTCAGAAAAAGTTCTGAACCAACAGACAAAGAAAAATGTTTTATTTGTGGAAAGAAAAGTCATTGGGCAAGCAAATTTCCACAAAATAAATCCAAACCTAAGCTTGTGGCTTTCTCCGAACAGCTAGATCCATATTGGTGGGATCTTTATTTTTATGAAGAAGACCAGTATCCTTTCGAAGAATTTATGTTTCTCCCTGATGATGATTATTCTTCTGATCATCACTCTGATATCCATCTGAAAAAATTTGTTCCCTCCAGTTCTGATTCTTCCTCTTCCAACTCTAATTCTACCTCAGAAGCAAATTTAGGGGGGGTGTGAGGGACCTCCAGACTTTGATTTTTCTTGTTATACGTTTTTTGCCTCAACAAAATCATCTCCTCAATAATGATTAGCTGCAATTGATCAACAACTATCCAAGATTCTTGTTTTTGAGTATATTCTCATAGGAGAATTAAAGGAAGAAAAGAAAAATCAATTGTCATTACTTAAAGGAAAATAAAATCAATCTGAAGAAGGGAAACTCTCTCCTTCCCATCATCCTGCATTATACAATCCTGCATATTTATATAAGCACTGTCCTGCAGAGCATCAGGATAGGCAGAAGTTCAGAAAAGATAAAGAAAATCTGCTTCGCCTACAAATCAAAGAAAAACATAATTTCCTTAGGAAGCTTGTAAGGGAAATTGAAGATCTGAAAAGGATGCTTGAAGTAACAATTAGATAAAAATATCAGTCTTTTGAAGATGAGATGTGTCAACAATATGACATAGCTCTTAAGAGCCCTAAGCATGAAAAGAAAGATTCAAAAGAAGATGCTCTTTTCCCTGAACCTTCCTTAGGACTTTTCATAGGTCCTAAAATGTACATTCAAGTTTATTTTTGTCCTCAAGAGTTAAATCCCTATAAGTTAGATTGTTTGATTGACTCTGGTTGTAAGATGAATGTAGAAAAAGGAAGTGAAATCCCTTCATTCTATTGGGAGAAGGCTTCAGAACACGGAACTGCTATAGAAGGTACCCCTGTACAACTTTTGGGTAGAGTAGCATACTTTCCTATTCAAATATAAGGATGTACAGAAGCTTTATCCTTGAATAGGTTGCATAGCATAAAATAAGATTGTATATTAGGCACTGAATTCCTAAATAGAGTGAGCCATGTTACTTTTGACACTGTTAAGATGCTGTTTAAATGTACCATAAAAGAAAATCCAGTTTCTTGTCCTTTATCCTTTGAAGCTCATTTGAAATGAAAAATACTTGTGAAATGAACTAAGTCTAAAACAAACATTGCAGAATTGTTTAAAATGGAGAGATGCATTGCCTACGCAGAAATGCATAAGGACAAGGCCCTTGCTGATATCTCTGAAAATCTTGAGAAAGACTGCACTTCAGAAATCCCTAATGCTTTCTGGACCAGAGAAAAATACTTTGTTTCCCTTCCTTTTGACCCTCTGGTAAAACATAAAGTAATGAAAGCCTCTGCTAGATTGATGTCTCCCTCTGAGAGAGAATTTTGTGCCAGTGAACTTAAATAGTTGTTTTCAAAAGGGTTAATTGAACCCTCTAAGAGTCCATGGGCTTGCAGAGACTTTGTTGTTAACAAACACTAGGAGATTAAGAGAGTTAATCCAAGATTGGTTGTGAATTATAAACCTCTCAATGCAATGCTCTAGAAAATTAGGTATCCATTACCTGATAAAGCTAGTCTTTTGCAACGGATTGTTGGGTGTACTATATTTAGTAAGTTTGATTTGAAATATGGTTTCTATCAAATTGGGATTGAACCAAAACATAGGTTTAAGACCGCATTTGTTGTTCCCCATGGCCAATATCAATGGAAAGTCTTACCTTTTGGAATAAACAATGCCCCCTATGAATTCCAGAAGAGAATGGAGGATATTTTCAGAGAAAAGAGATGGGCATTAGTCTACATAGATGATATACCGATATGCTCTAGGAACTTGCAATATCATTTAAATCATTTACAGGAATTTTATCATTTCGTTTATAAGCATGGTCTTGTTCTCTCAAAGAGCAAGATGGAAATCGGAAATACTAAAATTGAGTTTCTTGGTTTCAAGATAAACAAAAGGCAAGTAATTCTTCAGGACCATGTCTTAAAGGTGTTCTCACATTTCCCAGATCAGATATTAGAAAAATTTCAGCTCGTATATGTATAGGAAGTTTCAACTACATCAGACCATTCTATAAAGGGAAAGCTGAAGATATTCATATCCTTCAAAAGAGATTGAAAAAGACTCCCCCTAAATGGTCTTCAGATTTGACTGTTGCAGTCCAGAAAATTAAAACAAAAGTGCAGCAACTCCCCTCTCTCTCTCTTCCCTAATGGACTGGTTATCTTTTAATTGAAATAGATGGTTCGAAAAATGCATGGGGTGGAGTTCTAATTGAAAATCATGGTGAGAGAGAATATATTTGTGGCTATGCCTCAGGATCATTTAAATATGCAGAACTCAATTATCCATCCAACCATAAAGAAATCTTGGCTGTTAAAAAGACAGTCAATCATTTTCGTTTATGATTGAAGCCTGTAAATTTTATAGTTAGAACTGATTTGAAAATAATTCCTAGGATATTTAAGAATGAAAATATTATGGAAGAGAATAGTTCTAGGATTTTAAAATGGTTTTTATGGCTACAGAATTTTGATTTTGACATTGTTTATAAGCCTAGTTATCTTAATTATGTTGCTGATGTGTTAACCAGAGAAGAGCTCCATACTCAAGCTTTGCCCTAGATCAATATGTTCAGTGCTGGCACATCCATCTCTTCACAACAAGATAAAGGCAAGAGTCCAGCAAGACCATTTCCATCCCCACTTAGTCATTCTCAGGAAAGCTTGTTCTTGAAGCCATGGGATGAATCCATGACACCAGAAGAGCATGAGCACTCTTTAGAGCATGCAAATAGAACAGAGGCTGAGAAGTTTCTGTCTTTAACTCTCATAAGACAAATCCAAGAGTCTCCACTTAAACTCTAAATTTTGGAGAAATGGGAAAAAGATGCCTTTCTTGGTCTGGAAAAGGCACAAAACAAATTAATTGGTTGTCGAGAAGTTTGGCTAGACTGCAATGAAGAAGAAGGCATATATATGTGGTATGTTGACTTGGGACAGGGTGATCTTACCTGGACCACATATAACCTTATTCTTCAATTATGCAGAGAAGAACGCGAGATAATTATATGTGCAGATCTGTCAAATCTTATCAACAATAAATGGTCAAGGTGGACTGAAATATTTTTGAATAAGTTTTGTCCAAGAAAAGATTGGGCTCATTGAAGGGATAATTTCATCCTCCACCTTCAAGCTGATATGGAGGTTGCAAACCAGAACCACATGTGGTTCAAATTTAAGTTACGACACCTTGGAGGAAGATATGCGGCGCTTGAACATACTTTTTATACAACGCAGAATCTCATCAAAAGATATCAAGACGACTGACAGCAAAGTTCACACCAGAAGGATTCCTCTTAACTATAGACTGGAGTCAAATTTTCAGAGAAATTTTATGTGTGGAAATAACCAGGTTATGTTTGGGTTGGAAGTTGAGCAATGTTTTTACTATACTCTCTATCCATACATTATTCCATATGAACCCGTAGATTCTAACGAGGATTCTTTTAATTGTTCATGTGGTGGAGTGGATCTCGGTGATGACTGAGAAATTTGTATCTGTCTGTAGGGGTGGGAACCCTATGATTGATTGAAAGGCATGGTGGGCCACCTTAATAGGTTACAGATTGTAATAATTTTAATTTATGTTGTCAGATGGTATCTGTCTGCAGGGGTGGGACCCCTATGATTGATTGAAAGGCATGGTGGGCCACCTTAATAGGTTCCACATTGTAATAATTTTAATTTATGTTGTCGGACGTATGTCCCTTCTGAGTCTGTCTTAAAGTCCATCTAAAGTACTTTATTTAGGTCCCCATATGTCTATTAGACCACTTAAGGGATGAGATAACGGATGTGGCTGTCGCCACACTCCGCCCCGAATATTTAATTTTGACTGCATGTTGTTAGTCATGAGTCACCGGGCCACCTAGGTTGGCAGGTGCGGGGGGAGTCCTTATGGACTCTGATGGAAACAAAATGAATGACTATGCTTGGGGGATTGGTAGGAAAACCAATAACGAAGCCGAATGGCTCGCGGTGATAAAAGGTATGGATTTTGCAAGGAGTAATTATGTAAAGGACTTAGTGGTCTTTGGAGACTCTTTGCTGGTTATCAGGGAATCCAGGGGCATAGTAAAACATCGTCGACAACCTACTTCTTCACTGTATCATCACTTTATTTTCTTGGCTAAGGAATTTCACACCATCTCCTTCTTCCATATCCTAATGCATAACAATCAAAACGTTGATACCTTGGCTAACATTGGGGTAGGTTGAACTGCGGATATCTTATTATCAATGATCTTTGTGTGCATGCTTGGGTGCTCTACATTTTTTTCTTGTCCCCTCTTATCCTATGTCTCTCCACCCTACCTTCTCCATCCCCTCCACTCTGGGGGCCTCATTAACTACCCAAATATTCTTTGGATCTCACCGCCCTTTTCAATTCTCACCTCGCTTGAACTGGAAGCCATCCCTAGAAGAGACCACCTATCCTGCATGCGTGATTTCAATGCTGACGTCCCCCAAGACAAATCCTTGGCTATTTCATGCAGGGTGGTGGCTCTTACCGCATTTTGCATTTTCCTCTAAGTTTTGGTTCTTTGCTCCTTCATCCCTTCGAGTTCTTCCCTGTAGATATTTTTCTGCCATGGTAGAGAACCAACTGTGCCATTCTACTCTACAGTGAAAAGGTTGTAGTCTGGGTCATCCTGGGGCCAACAAAGGCAGCAAGAAACGCTATCTCTGTGACCTCATTTAGGGAAATGGCGGTAATGAAAGGGGAGGTGTCCCTAATTTGGCTTTCAGCAATTGACTCCAAGCAAATGAGCAAGGTGGTGGAAGGAGATGGGTGCCCCTTGATGTTGGTAAAGGTTTGGGCATCAGGGGTACTATGCAGTGTCCCGCGAGTAGTTTTGACTATGGGAATGGGAGTAGGAAGCTCCTGTCGACCCCGAATTTTGGCCACGATACTCCTCAGCAAATGATATGCGGCAGCCCAGAGGATTTTGGAGACAAAAATTGGAAGCATGTTGCAGGCTATAATGGAGGTTTGGTTAATTTGGACTTTCCCCATGGGAAAGGAAGACCCTCCCCGAAATTCCAATCGCAGATAGAAGACCTGGAAGCTCAAATTCATTGGCTCAGGGGAGACCTCCTAGACATGAAGAAATCAATTTCTCACCTGGCCACCTTTGCGAAAATCTCTAATTCAGAAGTCAGAAATAGCACTGGTAAGATGAAGGATATTTTTGAAAAATTGATGGGAAAACATGACACGTTCTACAGTTGCATTAGAATTTTGGAAGACAAAGTTGACTGCATCCAAACCAATAATGGAAGTAGCCCCTCTATCATTCTGAGCATCGATGATGATCATGCTGGCTCAGCTTCTGGAAGCAAGGAGAAAGTCCGAATACATCATGCCAATTGACTTGCACCTTCTTTCCTCTCTTTTGTGTCTGTGCAACACTTTTTTGGTCTAAATTCTGCTCTACTGGGTTTTTGTAGTGGGTTTATGTTCTAGTTCTGTTTTCTTTTGTTTGCAATTATCGTAATTATTATCATTTGTAATAGGATTAATTCCTTTTTTTAACATCAGAGGCTGGTTAGTGATGAGCCTGTTTTGGCAGCTCTGGTTATATGGGAATAGCTTCCCCTGCTCTATGTACTCCTTTCCTACTTTTTAATATAAAGCTCGTTATGCGTTTGTGTAAAAAAAAAAGGAGTCACCAGGCTACCGACTAATTTTAGTATAAATAAGACTCCAAGGCTCTCATTTAGGCATTCGGTTTTTGCGAATTAAGAGCTCTACAAATATTTGAGTCGAGGTCTGTGTATCCTCTCTGCCCGCACTTAGTGTGAACTGGCATATGAAAATCAGATATCTCAAGTGTAAAGGGTGTGTAAGAAGTCAGTAGTGTATGCTCTCCCTCTGCGCTTCAAGCGAACAGTTGGGATCAAAAGGAACTATCAGTGAAAGACCAGATCTCTACATAGATGATATCCTGATATGCTCTAGGAACTTGCAAGATCATTTAAAGAATTTACAGGAATTTTATAATTTAGTTTATAAGCATGGTCTTGTTATCTCAAAGAGAAAGAGGGAAATCGAAAAGACTAAAATCAATTTTCTAGGTTTCAAGATAAACAAAGGGAAAGTAATTCTTCAGGACCATGTCTTAAAGGTGTTCTCACATTTCCCAGATCAGATATTAGAAAACGTTTAGCTTCATAGATTTCTAGGAAGTCTCAACTACATCAGACCATTCTATAAAGGGAAAGCTGAAGATATTCATATCCTTCAAAAGAGATTGAAAAAGAATCCCCCTAAATAGTCTTCAGATTTGACTGCTGCAGTCCAGAAATTAAAACAAAAGTGCAGTAACTCCCCGCTCTCTCTCTTCCCCAAGGGATTGGTAATCTTGTAATTGAAACAGGTGGTTTGAAAAATGCATGGGGCGGAGTTCTAATTTAAAATCATGGTGAGAGAGAAGATATTTGTGGCTATGCCTTAGGATCATTTAAATATGCAGAACTCAATTATCCATCCAGCCACAACGAAACCTTGGCTGTTAAAAAGAAAGTCAATCATTTTAGTTTATTATTGAAGCCTGTAAATTTTATAGTTAGAACTGATTTGAAAATAATGCCTAGGATATTTAAGAATGAAAATCTTATGGCAGAGAATAGTTCTAGGATTTTAAAATGGTTTTTATGGCTACAGAATTTTGATTTTGACATTGTTTATAAGCTTGGTTATCTTAATTGTGTTGCTGATACGTTAACTAGAGAAGAGTTCCATACTCAAGCTTTTCCCTAGATTAATATCTTCAGTGCAGGTGCATCCAAATCTTCACAACAAGATAAAGGCAAGATTCCAGCAAGGCCATTTCCATCCCCACTTAGTCATTCTCAGGCAGGCTTGTTCTTGATGCCATGGGATGAATCAATGACACCAGAAGAGTGTCAGCACTCTTTAGAGCATGCAAACAGAACATAGGCTGAGAAGTTTCTATCTTTAACTCTCATAAGACAAATCCAAGCGTCTCCACTTAATCTCCAAATTTTGGAGAAATGGGAAAAATATGCCTTTCTTGGTTTGGAAAAGGCACAGGACAAAGTAATTGGTTGTCGAGAAGTTTGGCTAGACTGCAATGAAGAAGAAGCCATATATATGTGGTATGTCGACTTGGGACATGCTGATCTTACCTAGACCACATATAAACTTATTCTTCAATTCTGCAGAGAAGAACACGAGATAATTATATGTGCAGATCCGTCAAATCTTATCAACAAGAAATGGTTAAGGTGGACTGAAATATTTTTGGAGAAGTATTGTCCAAGAAACGATTGGGTTCATTGAAGGGCTAATTTCATCCTCCACCTTCAAGCTAATATGCAGGTTGAAGATCAGAACCACACGTGTTTCAAATTTAAATTACGACACCTTGGAGAGAGATATACGCCGCTTGAACATACTATTTATACAATGCAAAAGTTCATCAAAACAGATCAAGACGGAAAGAGAATTGATAGCAAAGTTCACACCAAAAGGATTCCTCTGAACTATAGAGTGGAGTCAACTTTTCAAGGAAATTTTATCTGTGGAAATAACAAGGTTATGTTTGGGTCGGACGTTGAGCAATGATTTGACTATACTCTCTACCCATACATTATGCCATATGAACCCGTAGATTATGACGGGGATCCTTTTAATTGTCTGTGTGGTGGAGTGTATCTCAGTGATGGCAGAGAAATCTGTATCTGTCTGGAGGGGTGGGACCCCTATGATTGATTGAAAGGCATGGTGGGCTGCCTTAATAGGTTCCACATTGTAATAATTTTAATTTATGTTGTCAGACTGTATCTATCTGCAGGGGTGGGACCCCTACGATTGATTGAAAGGAATGGTGGGCCGCCTTAATAGGTTCCACATTGTAATAATTTTAATTTATGTTGTCGGACGTATTTCCCTTATGATTTTGTCTTAAATTCCTTCTAAAGTACTTTATTCGGGTCCCCATATGTCTATTAGACCACTTAAGGGATGAGATAATGGATGTGGCTGTACCCACACTCCGCCCCGAATATTTA
This sequence comes from Larix kaempferi, assembly GCA_027924585.1. NCBI lineage: Eukaryota > Viridiplantae > Streptophyta > Pinopsida > Pinales > Pinaceae > Larix > Larix kaempferi. The sequence continues at coordinate 1,209,251 of BSBM01000704.1, forward strand.
ATTTTGACCACATGTTGTCAGTCAGGAGTCACCGGGCCACCAACTAATTTTATTATAAATAAGACTCCAAGGCTCTCATTTAGGCATTCGGTTTTTGTGTAATGAGAGCTCTGCAAATATTTGAGTTGAGGTCTGTGTATCCTCTGTGCGCATGCTTAGTGCGAACTGGCATATGAAAAGCAGATTTCTCAAGTGTAAAGGGTGTGTAAGAAGTCAGTAGTGTATGCTCTCCTTCTGCGCTTCGAGCGAACAGTTGGGATCAAAATCTATCTGATCTTTGAGAGGTAACCCAGGGATAGATTTTGATCACTGATATTAACACACTTGAAGATCATATAGATTTTGATCCCAACTGTTTGCTCGAAGCACGGAGGTAGAGAATAGACTACTGACTTCTTACACACCCTTTCCACTTGAGATATTTGCTTTTCATATGCATGTTCGCACTAAGCACGGGAACAGAGGATACATAGACCTGTACTCAAATATTTGAAGATCTCTCAATTCACAAAGACCGAATGCCTAAACGAGAGCCTTGGAGTCTTATTTATACTAAAATTAGTCGGTGGCCTGGTGACTCCTGACTGACAACATTTAGTCAAAAGTAAATATTCAGGGTGAGGTGTGGGGACAACCACATCCACTATCTCATCCCTTAAGTGGTCTAAAAGACATATGGGGACCCAAATAAAGTAATTTAGATGGACTTTAAGACAAATTCAGAAGGGACATACGTCCGACAACATAAATTAAAATTATTACAATGTGGAACCTATTAAGGCGGCCCACCATTCATTTCAATCAATCATAGGGGTCCCACCCCTGCAGAAAGATACAGTCTGACAACATAAATTAAAATTATTACAATGTGTAACCTATTAAGGCATCCCACGATGCCTTTCAATCAATCATAGGGGTCCCACCCCTGCAGACAGATACATAAATCTTGTCCACCATCGAGATCCACTCCACCACACAGACAATTAAAAGGATCCCTGTCAGAATCTACGGGTTCATATGGCATAATGTATGGGTAGAGAGTATAGTCAAAGCATTGCTCAATGTCCGACCCAAACATAACCTAGTTATTTCCACACATAAAATTTCCCTGAAAAGTTGACTCCACTCTATAGTTAAGAGGAATCCTTCTGGTGTGAACTTTGTTGTCAATTCTCTTGTTGTCTTGATCTCTTTTGATGAACTTTTGCGTTGTATAAATAGTATGTTCAAGCGGCATATATCTTCCTCCAAGGTGTCGTAATTTAAATTTGAACCACATGTATTTCTGGTCTGCAACCTGCATATCAGCTTGAAGGTGGAGGATGAAATTAGCCCTTCTATGAGCCCAATTTTTTTCTTGGACAAAACTTATCTAAAAATATTTCAGTCCACCCTGCCATTTATTGTTGATAATATTTGATGGATCTGCACATATAATTATCTCGTGTTCTTCTCTGCAGAATTGAAGAATGAGGTTATATGTGGTCCAGGTAAGATCACCATGTCCCAAGTTGACATACCACATATCTATTCCTTCTTCTTCATTACAGTCTAGCCAAACTTCTCGACAACCAATTAATTTGTCATGTGCCTTTTCCATACCTAGAAAGGCATCTTTTTTCCATTTCTCCAAAATTTGCAGTTTAAGTGGATACACTTGGATTTGTCTTATGAGAGTTAAAGACAGAAAATTCTCAGCCTATGTTTTGTTTGCATGCTTTAAAGAGTGTTGACGCACTTCTGGTGTCATGCATTCATCCCATGGCTTCAAGAACAAGCCTTCTTGAGAATGACTAAGTGGGGATCGAAATGGCCTTGTTGGACTCTTTCCTTTATCTTGTTGTGAAGAGCTGGATGCGCCTGCATTGAACATATTGATTTGGGGAAAAGATTGGGTATGGAACTCTTCTCTGGTTAACATATCAGCAACACAATTAAGATAACCAATCTTATAAACAATGTCAAAGTCAAAATTTTGTAGCCATAAAAACCATTTTAAAATCCTAGAACTATTCTCTTATGAAGGATATGAATATCTTCAGCTTGCCCTTTATAGAATGGTCTGATGTAGTTGATAATTCCTAGAAATCTCTAAGGTTGAACTTTTTCTAATATTTGATCCAAGAAATGTGAGAACACCTTTAAGACATGGTCGTGAAGAATTACTTCCCCTTTGTTTATCTTGAAATTGAGAAACTCGATTTTAGTCTTTCCGATTTCCATCTTCCTCTTTGAGAGAACACGACCATGCTTATAAACTAAATGATAAAATTCTTGTAAATGATTTAAATAATCTTGCAAGTTCCTAGAGCATATCAGGATATCATCTATGTTGACTAATGCCCATCTCTTTTCTCTGAAAATATCCTCCATTCTCTTCTGGAATTCAGAGGGGGCATTGTTTATTCCAAAAGGTAAGACTTTCCATTGATATTGGCCATGGGGAACAACAAAAGCAGTATTAAACCTATGTTTTTCTTCAATCCCAATTTGATAGAAACCAGATTTCAAATCAAACTTACTAAATATAGTACACCTAGCAATCCGTTGCAGAAGACTAGCTTTATCAGGTAATGGATACCTATTTTTCTGGAGCACACTACATTGAGAGGTTTATAATTCACAACCGGTCTTGGGTTACCTCTTTTAATATCCGAGTGTTTGTTAACAACAAAGGCTCTGCAAGTGCATGGATTCTTAGAGTGTTCAATTAACACTTTTGAAAGCAACTCTTTAATTTCACTAGCACAAAATTCTCTCTCAGAGGGAGACATCAATCTAGCAGATGCTTTCATTGCTTTATGTTTTACTAGAGGGTCAAAAAGAAGGGAAACAAAGTATTTTTCTCTAGTCCAGAAAGCATTAGGGATTTCTGAAGTGCAGTATTTCTCAATATTTTCAGAGATATCAGCAAGGGCCTTGTCCTTATGCATTTCTATAGAGGCAATCCATCTCTCCATTTTAAAAAATTCAACAATGTTTGTTTTAGAATAATTTCTTTTCACAGGGATTTTGCATTTCAAATGAGCTTCAAAGGATAAAGGACAAGGAACTGGATTCCTTTTATGGTACATTTAAACAGCATCTTAACAGTTTCAAAAGTAACAGGGATCACTCTATTTAGGAATTTAGAGCCTAATATACAATCTTCTTTATGCTATCCAACCTACTCAAGGCTAAATCTTCTGTACATCCTTTTATTTGAATAGGAAAGTATGCTACTCTACCCAAAAGTTGGACAAGGGTACCTTCTATAGCAACTCCGTGTTCTGAAGCCTTCTCCCAATAGAATGAAGGGATTGCACTTCCATTTGCTAAATTCATCTGACAACCAGAGTCAATCATGCAATCTAACTTATAAGGCTTGAACTCTTGAGAACAAAAATAAATTTGAATGTACATTTTAGGACCTCTGAAAAGTCCTAAGGAAGGTTCAGGGAAAAGAGCATCTTCTTTTGAATTTTTCTTTTCATGCTCAGGGATATTAAGAGCTATGTCATATTGTCAACACATCTCATCTTTAGAAGATTGATATTTTTCTCTCACTGTTACTTCAAGCATCCTTTTCAAATATTCAATTTCACTTACAAGATTCCTAAGGAAATTCTGTTTTTCTTTGATTTGTAGGAGAAGCATATTTTCTTTATCTTTTTTGAACTTCTTCCTATCCTCATGCTCTGCAGGATAGTGCTTATATAAATCTGTAGGATTGTAGAATGCAGGATGATGGGAAGGATAGATTTTACCTTCTTCGGATTTCTTTTCTTTTCCTTTAAGTAATGACAATAGCTTTTTGTTTTCTTCCTTTAATTCTCCTCTGAGAATATACTCAAAAACAAGAATCTCGGATAGTTGTTGATCAATTGTAGCTAATCATTGTTGAGGAGATGATTTTGTTGAGGCAGAAAACATATAACAAGAAGAATCAAAGTCTGGAGGTCCCTCACACCCCCCTAAATTTGCTTACGAGGCGGAATCATAGTCGGAAGAGGAAGAATCAGAGCTGGAGGGAGCAAATTTATTCAGATGGATATCAGAGTCATGATGAGAAGAATAATCATCATCAGGGAGAAACATAATTTCTCCAAAAGGATACTGGTCTTCTTCACAAAAATAAAGATCCCACCAAGCTAGATCTAGCTGTTTGGAGAAAGCCGCAAGCTTAGGTTTGGATTTCTTTTGTGGACATTTGATTTCCCAATGACCTTTCTTTCCACAAATAAAACATTTTTCATTGTCTCTTGCTTCTGACCTTTTTCTGAAATAAGATTTCTTATAGAATGGGTTTCTAAATTTTTTCCTATAAGAATTGTGAGTCTTATGATTGTAGGATTTGTCAAGATGATATCTAGGAGTACTTGTATGGAATACTTTCTTTTTATTCTTGTAGTGGTAGGATTATTTTCCGAAATTCCCTCTATTGTAAGCATGACAACCCCAATCATGCATTTTTGCAACATCTTTACAGAAACTAGGAGAATACATAGATTGGTGCCTTTTGAATTCCCGATTGGCTCTCTTTTCAAGGCAATGTTCTTGCCAAGTTTCCATGATAAAAGCATGGAGCTGTGCTAATGAGAGTCCGCGAAGATTAATCTTCTTAACTTTAATAAATTGTTCCACAGTGTTAGCACTTAGAAAATCCGCTTGGTTGTAGAAGGATAATCCTAAGGTAAATCTTTCAAACCAACCTCCAGGAGGAAAACTAACCCGTTTTCCTACCAGAGAGGGCTCTCTCAAAAATATGTGAATGGATAGGGATGTTTGAAAATGTTTAGAGTTTTTTAAACAGATATATGGCTGAAATATACGCAAGAACCATTGGTCATGGAGTCAAAAATGAGAATTTTAAAGACTAGCAGACAAAAAACAATGATGATTTTCACAAAGGAAATATAGTTGTCACATTATAGTCAAAATATTTTGCAAGTCATAAAGGAAAGAAAGATGGACATTCCATCAATATGGGCACCAATTTCAGATGAATCCAATATCGATTTTAGAGAAAAGATGGATACTCCGACCTAATAAATCAGAGCATATACATATGAATTCTGACTTATTTTAATTCTCATGCAAGCATAGAAGACATAACATAATGGAAGTGATAACAAATAAAGTATACATGAACATAGGAGGAAAATAAAGTACATACTGTAATTTCGATCAACACATGAATATTTGTTCTGCAAAATGTGTTATTTTCTGCATGGCTGTCTTATATTAGAAATAGAGTAACTTGATACAAAAAGTGTCTTCCTTTCAAAAGTTTCCAACCTTAGATGACATGATCATGGAACCAAGGAAGTTTTGAGAGCTATTCCCACCTATTAAGTAAGTTCTTCAAAACATTTTCTCTATTATACACTATCATTTTCCCTATAAAAGCATGGTGCTAACAACTGGCTCCAACTGGGGATGCTATCCTCCCTGCAAGGTAGCAAAGAACCCCACAGACTGAGTGCATGATTGATTCGACTGCTTCCAACTTCCAACCAAATACCGCTCTGAGTTTCATGATCTACATATTACCCGACTGGAACCCATCTTGTAATGAAATACTGAAACAACAACATACCTTCTGAAAACAAACTGTATATTGCTGAAAAAGAGAGATATTTTCAAGCAATTTTATTTATGTACAAAATTCTAAAAAGGTACTTATGAAAGAAAGATGTATATACAATTTTATGTACAATGATTTTGCTCTTTATCTCTTTTAAGAAAGGTAGTTCTTGAGATGCCTCCCATTCAATGGTCCTCTTGTAACAAACTCTCCTTTTTGGTCTTCCAGAATAAATGAATTTTCTCCATGATAAGCTGCTATTATATAAGGACCTTTCCTTAAATTCTCGAATTTACCATGCATATCTTCTCTTCTAGCGTCCCATTTCAAGACCAAATCGTCGATCTGAAAGTATCTCTCTTTTATCTTCCTGTCGAAAGTTTTCTTCATTTTTTCTTGATGTACCTAAGTTTTGTTGTAATCTCTTTCTCTTATTTCATGCAATTCTATCATCTGATTTATCCTTCTTTGCATGTGATTGGGTTCCTCTGCAACTTCTTCTAACAACCTCGTAACCGGTAGTCTTAATGAAATAGGAAATACTACTTCTGTGCCATAAACTAACTGAAAAGGAGATGTGCCAATAGACCTCTTTGTGATAATTCTGTCTGCCCATAATGCATACTTGAGTTTGGTATGCCACGCTCTTTAATTGTCTCCCAACAATTTCTTTGTAATCCTTAACAAATTCTTGTTTGAAGATTCTTCCAGTCCATTTCCCTGGGGATAGTATGCAGTTGAATGATTCAAAGGAATATGGTATTTGTGACAAAAATTAATCATCTTTTTCAATTTGAAATCCTGAGCATTATCTGTTACTATTCTTCTAGGACATCCAAATCTTGATAGAATATTTTCCTCAAAAAAATTCATAATCACTGCATCAGTAGCATTCTAGTTGGGATGGCTTCAATCCATTTTGTAAAGTAATCTGTCGCAGTTAAAATCCACTTATGTTGTCCTGAGGAATTTGGATTGATTTCTCCAATAAAATCCCATCCCCATTGCTAGAATGATGCTTCAGCTGAGATTGGCTTTAAAGGAAAAGGAAAAAGTTCTATTTTCCCGTAAAAAAGCTGACATTCATGACATTTTGAGATTTCTTTATATACATTTGAATAAATAGTTGGCCAATACAAACCTGCTCTAAGAATATTAATCACTGTGGCCCTCCATGAGTGATGTCCTCCACACATTCCCTTGTGAAATTCTATCATGATATGTTGTGCTTCATTTTCTAGTAAATAGTTAAGCAAAATCCCACCTAGATCTTTCCAGTACAAATATTCACTCAATACACAGAACTTTGCTGCGTTCAATTTTACTGATCTTGATCTGGTTTTATCCATTCCTGGGGGTGCTTGCAAATTTTGTAGAACATATACAATATCTGCATACCATGGAGATAGAGAAAAATCTTCAACCACTTAAGATTCGGGGACTGTTCCTGTCAAAAGTTCTAAGATGACATTTATATCTAAAGAATCACAATTAGTTTTAGTCATCATTTTTTCTAGACCTTGTCCTTTTATCAACTTTGTAGGCTTAATATCCAAATCATATTCCAACAAAATGGCAATCCATTTTTCTCTCTTTCCTTCGGGATCTAGCTGAGTAAGAATATCTTTTACCGCTACAGACGAGACATATGCAATGGTATGAGAATGCAATAGATAGACTCAGAAATATTTGAAGGCTTTTACCAATGGATAAGACTGTTTCTCCATTATATTGTACTTCAATTTTGCATCTCTCATAATTTTCCTAAAAAAAGCAATTGGTTGTTCCATATTATCTTGATTCTTCTGCAATAAAACCCCAGCGAAAGTATGTTGCGATGCATAAGAAAATATAATAAAGTCTTTTGTAAAGTCAAGACTAATTAAAATAGGAGCTTCAGTTAAAGCTTTCTTAATATCAGTGAAGGATTTCTTGGCTTCAATAATCCACTTGATTTCATTATTTTTTCTTAACATGTCTGAAATACTTCTCAAAATTTCTGCAAAACTGGGAATGAACCGTCTCAAGAAATTTACTCTTCCAATGAAAGATTGAACTTCCGTTTTACTCCTTGGTATCCCAATTTTATGAATTGCTGATACTCTTTCAGGATCAATTTTAATGCCATATTTTGATATGATGTGCCCCAGTAACTTTCCTTCTTTCATAGCAAAATGGGACATTTTGGGATTTAAAGAGATGCCAAATTTTCTGCACTTCAGAAAATTTTTTTCCAAATTTTTCCAATGATTTGCCTCTAATTTATAAAATACTGTTATGTCATCCATTTACACCACAACGAACTTATCTTTTTCCTCAGCAAAGGCAATATCCATGGCCCTTTGAAAAGTAGCCCCTACATTCATTAGCCCAAATGGCATCTTTGCATACATGAATGTCCCCCATGGAGTTGTGAAAGCCGTTTTTTCTTGATCCTCTAGAAGAACCTTGATTTGGTTATAACCTAAAAATCCATCTAGCATAGAGATTCTTTTTGCTCCAACAAATTTCTGCAGACTATGGTCCATTTTGGGTAATGGGTAATTGTCTTTCAAGGAAACCTTATTCAAAGTTCTAAAATCCACACACAGCCTTATCTCTCCATTTTTCTTCCTTACAGGAGCTAAATTCGCCACCCATCTGGAAAATCTCAGGGACACAATTATCTTAGCATCAAACAACTTTTTCACTTCTTTCTCAATCAGTGGGAGTAACAAGGGATTTATTCTTCTTAACTTCTACTTGGAAGGTTTTTTATTTGGCTTAACAGGAATAGTATGTTGGATTATGGAAGTATCATACTCTTTTAAATCTTCATAACTCCAAGCAAATACATCTATGTATTCTTTCATCAATTTGACATATTTCTTTTCTTCTTCAAGTGGCAAGCTATTAGAAATTTTCACTAACTTGGGATTTTTCTTAGTTCCAATATTACAGTATTTGATTTCTCCATCTCAAGGCTCTACTTTAGGATTCTTGGCTACATCATTCCTATCAAATAAATTTTCTAAAGGAACAAGACCTTTAGGAATGATATTGTTTTTTAACTGGATTATGTCTTTACCCCCAATTATTTCTTCAAACTTTTCAGGTATATCAAAAAAATCCTCCACATCAGGAATCACTTCTGTATCTGCATCTTCGGTATCAATAATTGTATTAGTAAATTCATCTACCATATCCATGAATTTCTTTATCTGCATATCATCTTCAAAAACCTGCCAATGTTTTGTGTTATTAGGAATAGAAGGTCTGTTCACAACATCAATGTCATACTTCTTCTTAGAAAAATTGGGTATTTTGAAAGCAATAGCAGTGGTAGCCAAAGATTTTGCCACAGAATTATCTACCCTGGGTATCACCACCATATCATGTTCATCAGAGAAATTTTCCAGCAAATCCCAAACTTCATTTCTATAAGACCTCATCTTCAGATGTTTTGTTTGGTAAATACCTTTTATTTGATTAATCACCAGCTCGGAATTTCCAAACACCTCAATTTTATTTGCTTTCAAGCTTTTTAACACATTCAACCCCAAAATCAGTGCTTCATATTCTACTACATTATTGGTACATTCAAAAGATAACTTGAAAGAATACATTAAAAATTCTCGTTCAGGAGACATTATCCAAACACCTGCACCAGCACCTTCTTTACTCATAGACCCATCGAAGTACATAGTCCAAGTTCCTTCTGCTCTCAGTTTTCCTTTGACTATTTCATCTTCCTTACTGCGGTCATTTTCATGTTTTTGTTCGAATATAACCATTTTCTCTTCAGTTTGAATATCATTATAAAAAATGGAACACCCCAAATCTATATGTACTGATTAAATAGAATGGCTGTTAGGTTGATTCCCTTCACTCACCACATAATCAAGTCTCTTTTCAGTGTATAATATTCTATGTGTACCAAGAACTGGGATCGTGGCAAATGACATATCCATCTGTAAGGTTCCTTTAAGCTTTGAAGCCTAAGATCTGGACAACAACATACCAAACTTCGGAGGAATATCAGCAACCACCACATCCATAACAACACCTTTTAAAGGAATTTTAGTGAGAGAAACTACTAAATCTTTGATTAATCCCAAACATTTCACCTTTCTCGAATCAAAAGAAAACAAATATTTATATGGGTTGGTAATCTCTAAGCCCAAACTTTCCACCACAACCTTCGGCATTAGATTATGTGAGGCTCCTGAATCAAGCATATAATTATGCAGAACTTTATCATGGACATTCAAGTTTACATAAAAAAGGGGAACTTCATTTGAACTATTATCTTCCATCCTAGAACCAAGAAAAATGGATGGAGCATCATCATTTATTTCCAAAGTATCAATCTCTATCTGTCCTTCACATTTAACCATTTTAGAAATCTGCTCTTTATATTCATTATTCTTCAAAATTTCATTAAATGGAATGGAAATTTTGATTTTTGAAATTTCATTTTGTAAACTAAAAGGAACCTGTGTTTTGTCGTTTTCTTTAATCTGGTTTCCTCTAGCTTCTAGGACCCTTTTGACAGTATCCTCTTTTTCATTCCCTTTTTTACATTGACTAGTAGAAGGTTAACTAACAGAATATTTTCCTTTATTGAAAGTTATGCTTCTGTTTCTGAGATCGATTTTTCTTTGGAGGGCATTCACAGCATTTTGATATCCCATTTGGTACTGCTCTATTTCTGATTCTAAAGCATTGCATTCCCCATCTCTTGAGAACATATCATGTTCTATTTTTTTTAAATAAACTTCAGAATCCAAATCACTAAAGTGATGTATTTCATTCTCTACCTCTACATTCTCTTCTCCTTCATCAACAAAATTTTCAACGAATGGAGGTCTCACTTGATTATATTCCACATTTCATTGGTTTCTTTGATCCCTCTGATCTCTCTGCCTTATTTGTGGGGGTATCGGTCTTCTGACATTTGGGTTTCTAATGGGTGGTTCTGGTTGTTCTCCATTTTGAGGTCTTTTATCCAACTCCAACCTATCTAACAATATTTACATAGTTCTCATCATGACATCAAATTTCATATTAGTAGAAGAAGAAGTTGAAGGTTGATTCTCTTCCCTAATATTTCTTCTATCTATGTCAACTTTTTGTTTCATCTTTCCAGATGCCATCAGATTTGCTTCAACCTCTATTGCATCTCTCATCATATCTGCAAGGTGGCTGACTTCCTCTCTCTCAACATATAGGAAAATTCACCTTCAAAGGAATATGCATAATGCAACTTGGCAACCCCTACCAAAGGTTTAACATCAGCAGGAATTGAATTATAAACCCTCGTAAATCTGGCAGAGAATTCTTGGACCGATTCAAAACCTCCCTTTTTCAAATTATTGTATTGTGTCTACATTTGTGAGGGATTCTTTTTGTCTTCCCACCTCTCAATAAAAAGAGTTACAAAATAATTATATGTGGTGATAGATCTTGCAACCAAAGTCTTAAACCACTTTTTGACCTCTCCTGAAAGACTTTGAGCTAACAATCACATTTTTGCATCATCATAATCTACATCTTCAAGATCAATAAAGTCATTGAACCTATCAATGTGTTGTTGTGCTGTAAAGTTCCCCTCCCCATCAAACTATGTAATTATCTATGCATAATTTGCAGGAAAATCATGTAAAACATTGGGCAAGGCTAATGGAGCAAACCTAGCAGCCATGACTACTAGGGGATTTTGAGCAATATTACGAGTTTTGTAACGTCCCCATCTTAACCCCATGGAATTAAAATTGTAAATGATGTAATATTGTTATGAAATCATGGTGAGGAGCTCAAGGCCAAGGCCCCGCCATCGATTTATTGATGCATATGGTTTGTGTGTTACCTAGGCACATTGGAATTTCAAACATCATGTAAATATGCATTTTAATAAAATACCCACAACCAGCTATAAAATGCAACAAGAGATGGGGGCATGATTTTACAAGGAATTGGGAGGGAAAACATTCAAACCCTTGGAGCCAGTCAAGTCAAGCTAAGTGTCAATGAGAGAACCAATCAAACCCTCAACTACCCATGTTGACTTTTGTAACCAATCATTGATTTCTCCCAATAGCTGGATGAGGTAGTTAATGCCTTGGGGAATGAGAGGTATGGCTGTCCAAATTAAGGTATGGGAAAGCCACCCTGCATGGGAAATCGCATTTTGCTTCCTAGACAAGAAAAGAGTCATGAATTGATCCCCAAGCCATTATCCATCAACCAGTCTCTCTCCCTCACGAGTTTGGAGCTATCTGGGTGTTTTCCAACCACGTTTTTCTATGTTTTCCTTCATTCTCAGCCGGGAGAAGGGCGTTTTTGTGTTGTATACTAGTGGGGAAGAAGATGAATTGATTTGGGGTTCCATAGAGACCAATTTGGGCTGTTGAATGCTTAATTAGCTCAAGGAGAACTCGTTTTCCTCCCGGTGATTGTTTTTTTTCATCCCTTAATTCGTTTTTGGATGGAAACGATTTGGGGAAATCCTAAACCCATGGCCATCCTGTTGGTAAATCCATTGCTTTGGCTTGGGCTTGAGTGTAAGCCTCTAGGGTTCAAATGTAGCCTGATAAACCCAGCTGTGGACTGGCTTGGCTCAGATGAAATGATTAATTGGCTGTGAAAGAGTGAATGTCCCATTTTCCTTATAAGAATCATTCCCAGCTCGGGGGTGGCAGTTGTGTTGAGAGATTGATAAACACAACTTGCCTACGGTTGGGTGGAACGTTGCAGCGACATAGCTAGTTGTTTGGGACAATTGCACAATAAAGATAAGTGTTTTTCTGTCCATGTATTACTTCTGCAATGTTTAAATTGATAACTGTTTTTTATATGTTGTATGCATGAGTAATGTGTGTGGATAGTTTTTATTCTGCTGTGCATGTTTAATTGTTTTTCATCTGCACACTCTTGAATTTATGTGTATTAATCTAATGCATGGGCTGAGTTTATGTAAAAGCCCAAAATTTGGCATCATGTTCCCTCCCTTTCCTTTGATGGATGGGTGGGTATGTTACAAAATGGTATCAGAGCTGTTGGTTGCAACATTGGGCCTTCATGGGCTACGTATCACAGTTGCAGAGGTAAGCATGCTTCCTGCTCAGCATTGATAATTAAGAAAATTTTCAAAATTTTCAAATTTTCAAATTTTTTCTAAGTGTCTATGAGTTTTCTGCCAAATTGTGCCGGTGAATCTCAGCGAGTTGGCCCGAGACAGCGGCAGAACTCGCTGAGTGGATCCGACACGATTCAGAAAAAAATTGGCCGAGTTGCGCCGAAAAAGTTGCGGAAGTGCTGGGGAAAGGAAGAAAAATTTCAAAATTTTTTCTAAGTGTCTTTTGGCGGAAGAACTCTGCAAGTTGGTCCACAACGGCGGAAGAACTCAGCGAGTTAGTCCGCAACGGCAGAAGGACTTGGTGAGTTGGTCTGAAATTTTTTTCTAAGTGTCTTTCAGTGGAAGAACTCGGCAGGTTGGTCTGCAATGGTGGAAGAACTCAGCGAGTTGGTCCGCAACGGCGGAAGGACTTGGTGAGTTGGTCCAAAAAAATTTCTAAGTGTCTTTCGGCGGAAGAACTCGGCAAGTTGGTCCGCAATGGTGGAAGAACTCGGCGAGTTGGTCCAAAAATTTTTCTAAGTGTTTTTGGCAGCAGAACTCAGCAAGTTGGTCTGAAGCTGTGGCATAACTCAGTGAGTTGGCCTGAAACAAGTCAGAAGAACTTGGTGAGTTGCTCCGAAACATGGAATTTTAGTTGTTTTCTAGGGAGATTTTCGGGTGCCGAAAGTTGAAAAATTCCATGGAACTTATGTGCCAAATTACGCGAAATCAAAGGATTTACAAAAAAAATGAGGGCACTGTCCTTGACCCGCTCTATAGTGGCGCAGGGAAGCCACAAAGGGGAAATCCCCCTTGACCCCCGTCGTCCCTTGGAGACAGTTGTTGAAAGTGTGAGATGCATTCCCTATGCTTGGGATGAGAAGTAGGGATTGTATAGAAGGTTGTGGAGGCCTTATTAAGAGTAGTTGACTGTAATATGCATTGTAGAAGAGCAACGGGAGCAGCAAGGCAATGTTGATAAGAAGGAAATTCCTCACCTTAAACTATTTCTGTTTATAGCATAAAAATTGCATGTTTGAAAAATAGCAAGAATGAATGTTATACACGTATGTATATACTGAATTTCTAATTCATGAGAAGGTCATAGCTAATGAATCCTTGTGTGCTTGGTAGGGAAGCCAAGAAAAGGATCAGCTATGATGTGGAGGAGGAACTCCATGTCATGATGAGGAATTGGAAAGGGATAATTCCTTAACTCTTCTCTTGCTATTGTATTTATATTCCCAAGTTTTATATACTGGAAATTATGGCATAGGGATGCTGGAAATACAAGAGAGTAATGCATATGAATTAGTGGGCATGATTAAAAAGTCATTTCATAGTGCATGTGAATTACTTATGCATGAGCATGATGTTGCATATGGGTAAAAAGTAGTGAAGTTACACATGCAATAGCCCATTAATGGTATTTCCTATGGTTGATCACCAGTAATGTTGATTGATAATGGTTGTACGAATCATACCATAGAAGCATGATGAAAATGCAAGAGATTAGATAGATGATATGACTATGCACTAGATGGCATATTAATAAACTTTGCATAGTGCATGTGAAAATGTTTGTGCATATATATATATGATATTGCATATTGGTAAAATAGTGAGGTTTTACATATGCAATGAGCCACTTAAGATCATTATGGTGGTTGTTGATAATTAGTTGCGTTTGCATTGGTTGTAGGACCAAAGAAAACAAAAGCATGGCTAAGGATGTGGATGATGTTGTTGCATATGACCAAAAACCTTATGAGGAAAGGATGGTGCAACAAATCTGTGATCATGAAGTTGGAAAAAGGACCGTGAAGCCTTGGTAAGAGGCCAACTGATCAGGTAACATCAGGCAATGTTAATGACAGCCATGCAGGTGATGGTTATTTGTGCTTAATTGCATGAATGTTGAAAGAGGATTTGGTGAGATCCCTTTAACTATGTTTAAACGATGATAATTTGGTTTGCATATGGTATTGAGTGCCTGAATGTGAATGACAACCTACCAATTATGGTGAGGTATGGGTAAGTGAAGGCAAGAAGCCTTACACCCTATAGTTTCTTAGAAACCTCAATGCATTCATATGAAATTATATCATGCCATTTGGGTAGGATGGTTGTGAGTTTAACAACCAAAACAAGTGATGACTTATGGCCTTGTTGTAAGTGTATGCCATATGAGATAGTCATGGTTAGTCCATAATATGTTAAAATGCATAGTATTCATGGATTAATGCAGGGTTGCATTGAAGCGATGTGCATTAGAATATTCGGTACAATCTTGTGGTTATGCATTGAGTGAATGCACAATTGAAAGATTATGTGAGTAATGTAAGTGTGCATGCATGTGTAGGTGCACATGTTGAGATGCATTGTGAGAATGCATGGTTGTGATATATATAACGGTTCAATGTAATTTGATAATAGATGAGATGGTGAACTATTGTTAATCCTAAGACCATTTCATGAGCTGCTGTGAATGCAGGGAAATGATTGCATGAAGAAGGTAGACATGATGATGGGCTACCGGAGTGCTCTGTGGAAGGACATAGATTGCATGGAATGTGAAGTAATGAGTATTTACGATTATCTAAATTGCATGGATAGTGTGACTGTGTCTTGCAATTTTATTATGATAATAATGCATATATAGAATTGCATTTAAAATGTTAATAAATGAAAGTGTTTGAATTATTGAGTGTTATAATTCTGAGATCACTTTAGTGACTGTTGTAGCAATGAAAAGACTATATGGATAGATACTCATAATGTGTTTGGCTGATTAAAGTTCAAATTTTAGGTAGAAAGGTCTTGCGTATGGCAACTAGGATAAGTCTATAGTAAAGACCGGGATCTACCATGTGCAGAAGCCAAAGGTTATGAGAAGGTTCTCATGGTTGCAAATCTAGTTTCTATAGGAAAACAAATTTGTAGATTTCAGATTTGAGAATTTGCTTATAATTGCTAATCACCGTTTGAGGACATGTTGTACATGGATGTTCATGTATGGTAGCAAGGGTAAAACCATAATGGACAGAGTGATACCACTTACAAGAGCCAAACGATATGAGGGTGGCCTCATGGTTAAAAAAATCAATTTCTGTAGGAGGTAGAATTGTAAATTCATGTTGAATTAATTATTAATGCTATTGATTGGCTATGGAACAATCATATTTGAAGCTTATTGCTAAATATTGCTGGCTATTTGGCTATTTGATAAGTGTGCCAGGATGACACATTGCAGGAAGACCATGTGTGATGGCCTGCAGAAGCCAAACTAGATGGGAAGGATCTCATTCTTTGGAAATGGGTTTCGGGTGAAACACCGTTGTAAATGTCGATAATGTCTCAACCAAACTGCATGTTGGTAAAGCATGTGAGTGAGACCGTAAAATTATGCCAAGAAGGCATGTGTGGGTTATGGAACGTGAAAAGATTGGGGTGGAAAACCGAAGGACTGTTGACTCAGAGAAGGGAGCCGTCATTCTTCGCAAATGAAGAAAAGACACATCTGTGAAACGAAGGAGTATTTTGTGACCCTAACTAAGAATATACCTGTCTGGTTATTAGATTTAATATGCAGAGCATGTTTTATTACTTCATTATTGTTCTAGACTGCTTGAGTGTGACTAAGGCCTAGATGGCTCACATCAGAAAGGGATGCATACCTTTTGGGTGATGGGTTATGTTAGGGTTCTCAATATTGACTACACCCTAAGGGAATGGACGCATTCCTGGTGTTTCAATACTTGATAGTGAATGTTATGAAATATGGTTACAATCTTAGAGCAGGAATACTGATGATCCTACTTATCCTTCTTGTGCTATCAGCTTACACAGATGCAATTTGGTGTTGCACTTTAAGAGGCAAAGTGAAGAAAGGGTGCTCAAAAGGGCTGTATGGGCAGTGGTAACCTTTCTACGCTCACACTAAAGGACACTAGAAGGGATGGATAGGCCCGCGAAGCTATGTTGCAAAAAAAAAGGGGTATCATCCTTGTATAGTGTGAGTGGGTATTGTGGGGCCATGCTAGCTTGCAGTCAAGAAAGTCACCTATAGAGTTCCTAAAGGGAACCGCTAGTTTTCATAGGAGAAGGAGTGCCATCCTTGGGTGGATGAAGAATTGTATGATGCCTAATAAACCTAGTCGGCGTACTGGCTTGGCATGTTGTTAAATTGGATGCCTGATAAACCAAGTCGGTGTATTGGCTTGGCATTGGTTATTTTCATGTCGTGGAGGTATTGGTGAAGGGTTTTATTTCTTGACAAACCCAGTCGATGAAATGGATTGGAAATGGTCGTTGTATGCTTGATAAACCCATTCGGCATACTGGCTTAGCATACTGATTTTTTAAATGCTTGATAAACCCAGTTGGCGTACTGGCTTAGCATACTGATTTTTTGAAATGCTTGATAAACCTAGTCGGCGTACTGGCTTAGCATATTGATTTTTGAAATGCTTGATAAACCCAGTCGGCATACTGGCTTAGCATACTGATTTTTGAAATGCTTGATAAACCTAGTCGGCATACTGGCTTAGCATACTAATTTTTGGGATTCCTGATAAACCCAGTCGGCATACTGGCTTGGCATTGCCTGTTTGGATGATATTGTGGAGTAGCATGTGTGTTGGCAAGCATCCACCCCACAGGTGATCCGAGGCTTGTAAAGAAGAGAAGGAAACCCGTGGAGTAGTGAGGAAAATGCACAATACAGATAAGTATTCATTTTTATTTATTTCTTGTTTGGAATAATGAAGATTTCAGGTATAAGTCTTATGACAACCAAACTAATACACTGTTCTTCTTTGTTGGAAACCTTGGCCATTGCAGGAAGTAAGGACCCTGAAAGAGCCACAAACGCTTGGTAAGCCAGAGAGTAACTGGTTGTGCACTATGAAATCCTTGATAAAACCGAAGAGTAACTAGTTGTGCACTATAAAATTCTTGGTAAACCAGGGAGTGATTGGTTGGGTGCTATAAATTTCTTGGTAGAACCAAAGAGTAACTGGTCGGGTGCTATAAAATTATTGGTAAATCCAAAGAGTAATTGAAGCTCAATAAATTCAGAGAATAGTTGGTGGGGGCATTAACCACTTGATGTTGTGGAGCAGCCGTCATGCTGGCCAAACATTCCTTAATTAATTAATAAACTCAGTCGGTGTACTGGCCTGGCATTGCCTATTCAAATGGTTGTGGAGTAGCCTGCATGCCGGCCCAACACTCATTGTTGTATCCACGGGAAATCCAATGCTTGGAAAGCAAAGAAGGATCCTATGGAATAAAGTGAAGACATCCAATACAGATAAGTATTTGGTTATCTTGCAACTCTTGCTTATGAATATATGTGTGTATATGATTTAATTATGATTTCTTAAACTCTTGTTTAGAGATAA
Source organism: Larix kaempferi (assembly GCA_027924585.1). Lineage (NCBI taxonomy): Eukaryota > Viridiplantae > Streptophyta > Pinopsida > Pinales > Pinaceae > Larix > Larix kaempferi. The sequence goes on from BSBM01000704.1 coordinate 1,227,318, forward strand.
ACCTTATGAAAATACACTAAGCATGTGAATTGATTCAATGTTTGAGTGTAGTTACTATTGGAAGCAAGGACTATGAAATCATATGGAGGATGCATGTGGACATGTGACCATCCTAAAGAGAGCTAAGTATGAGCAGTAATGAAAGATGGTGCTAGTGGACATGTGTGGGTCCTAGCAGCTAGAGGTTCTGTAAGCAACAATGGGGAAGGGTTCCCTAGCTAAAAAAAAACATTAGACAGACCTTAGACACTAAAGTGTCATAGCCAAGAAATGGTAAGTCAAGCATTCACATTGAAGTGAAAGAGGCTAAGGAGCATGAAACCACAGTGATGGTGTGGCTCCGGATTGGAACAAGACTAAGAGGGTGAAACTCTTACTCTTCTCTTTCCTTTTTACTAATGCATCTTAGAAACAAAATATTGTTGAGTGCATGCCATAGATGGAGTTGATTGTGTTTATTGCTTGAAATGAATTGTGAATGCTGAATTAGTTATTTCCCTGTAGAAGGATGAACATGAATGAGTTCATGTGTATGTTGGGAAAGCATGAAATGTGTGGAAGTCTCATGAGCAAAGCATGGATGTTCCAAGTAAATTGGAAAAATAATTGACTAATTTTAATATTGTGTTATGCTTGTCCTAACAGGAATTGCCTTGATGAGTCTCATAGGTGAAACATTGAAAACCATCGAGTGCAGCTAGTGAGAAAAGCGAGAGCCAGTTGTGCACATTGATCATGGAAGCAGGCCAAAAGCTATTTGATTTGGTTGAAAATATTCCTCAAAAAGTTGCCAGGGAAAACAAGGAAGATAGCAGCCATGAAGTTCCAGACTTGTAGATCAGTTGAAAGGTGAATAAAAGGAAGGGATTGCTGTGGAGCGATGCCCGCCTGCAAGCCGAAAGATCAAAGCTAGCAGGAGCAGCTTGTGGAAGCCAAAGGACTTGATCCTGAAAGGTCAAAGTAAATAGATGGAATGCAGGACAATCCTGCCACCATTTGTGAATTTTTGAGGCATATATAAAGTGGGTATTTATTCCTAAGTATTGGAACACCGAGGACCGTGTTATTCCAAGGGGAGGGGTATGTAACGTCCCCATCTTAACCCCATGGAATTAAAATTATAAATGATGTAATATTGTTATGAAATCATGGTGAGGACCTCAAGGCCAAGGCCCCGCTATCGATTTATTGATGCATATGGTTTGCATGCTAGCCAGGCACATTGGAATTTCAAACACCATGTAAATATGCATTTTAATAAAATACCCACAACTAGCTATGCAATGCAACAAGAGATGGGGGCATGATTTTACAAGGAATTAGGAGGGAAAACATTAAAACTCTTGGAGCCAGTCAAGTCAAGCCAAGTGTCAATGAGAGAACCAATCAAACCCTCAACTACCCATGTTGACTTTTGTACCCAATCATTGATTTCTCCCAAGAGTTGGTTGAGGTAGTTAATGCCTTGGGAATGAGAGGTATGGCTGTCCAAATTTGGGTATGGGAAAGCCACCCTGCATGGGAAATCGCGTTTTGCTTCCTAGGCAAGAAAAGAGACATGAATTGCTCCCCAAGCCATTATCCATCAACAAGTCTCTCTCCCTCACGAGTTTGGAGCTACCTGGGTGTTTTCCAACCATGTTTTTCTATGTTTTCCTTCATTCCTAGATGGGAGAAGGGCGTTTTTGTGTTGTATACCAGTGGGGAAGAAGATGAATTTATTTGGGGTTCCATTGAGACCAATTTGCGTTGTTGAATGCTTAATTAGCTCAAGGAGAACTCGTTTTCCTCCCAGTGATTTTTTTTTTCATCCCTTAATTCGTTTTTGGATGGAAACGATTTGGGGAAAGTCTAAACCCATGGCCATCCTATTGGTAAATCCATTACTTTGGCTTGGGATTGAGTGTAAGCCTCCAGGGTTCAAATGTAGCCTGACAAACCCAACTTTGGACTGGCTTGGATCAGATGAAATGATTAATTGGCTGTGAAAGAGTGAATGTCCCCTTTTCCTTGTAAGAATCATGCCCATCTTGGGGGTGGCAGTTGTGTTAAGAGATTGATGAACACAACTTGCCTACGGTTGGGTGGAACGTTGCAGCGACATAGCTAGTTGTTTGGGGCATTTCCACAATAAAGATAAGTGTTTTTCTGTCCATGTATTACTTCTGCAATGTTTAAATTGATGACTATTTTTTATATGTTGTATGCATGAGTAATGTGTGTGGATAGTTTTTATTCCGCTGTGCATGTTTAATTGATTTGCATCTGCACACTCTTGAATTTATGTGTATTAATCTAATGCATGGGATGAGTTTATGTAAAAGCCCAGAATTTGGCATCATGTTCCCTCCATTGCCTTGGATGGATGGGTGGGTACGTTACAAGTTTGAGAGAAAGTTTTTAGAGGATTATTTTCTTTCAATTTCTCTCCACCCAATTTTTGCAAACCTTCCCAAACAGAATGTAACAAATATGTTTGAAATCTATTAGAATCAAGTACTGTTTCCTTTAAATCTGATTCAGATTTGGTTCTAAATAAGCACTTTTCAAATTTTTTATCCAAACCAATATCTTCAACATTCACTAATTCTTCTTGAAAAGAGGGGAACAAATTTTCTGAATGAGAGGTACCTTCTTGATATTTTCCTCTGATTCTTCTTAGAATTTCTTTAGGATTTTCCACTTCTTGAAATGGATGGGAATCTAGATTAATACTCGTGTGAATATTCCTGGAAGCCACAGTTCCTGCTTGGAGTCTCCTTCTTGAAAAAATATTGAAAAATTATGAACTGGAGTCGCCAAGGAAAAATACAACCAATAAATAAATAACCAAACTTCTTTCCTAATAGAAATATGATTACAGTGTCGTTCTTCCTAGGGACAATTTGAGCCTTCGTTCCCCGACAACGACGCCAAAATGTTATCACTTAGAAAATATCCTTGGTTGTAGAAGGATAATCCTAAGGTAACTCTTTCAAACCAACCTTCAGGAGGAAAACTAGCCCTTTTTCCTACCAGAGAGGGCTCTCTCAAAAATATGTGAATGGCTAGGGATGTATGAAAATGTTTAGGGTTTTTTAAACAGATATATGGCTGAAATATACGAAAGAACCGTTGGGCATGGAGTCAAAACTGAGAATTTTAAGGACCAACATACAAACAACAATAATGAATTTCACAAAGGCAATATAGTTGTCACATTACAGTCAAAATATTAAGCAAATGATAAAGGAAAGAAAGATAGACATTCCATCAATATGGGCACCAATTTCAGATGAATCCAATATCGATTTTAGAGAAAAGATGGATACTCAGACCTAATAAATCAGAGCATATACATATGAATTCTGACTTATTTTAATTCTCATCCAAGCATAGAAGACATAACATCATGGTAGTGATAACAAATAAAGTATACATGAACATAGGAGGAAAAGAAAGTACAGACTGTAATTTCGATCAACACATGAATCTTTGTTCTACAAAATGTGATATTTTCCGCATGGCTATCTTATATTAGAAATAGAGTAACTCAATACAAAAAGTGTCTTGCTTTAAAAAGTTTCCAACCTTAGATCACATTATCATGGAACTAGGGAAGTTTTTAGAGCTATTCCCACCTATGAAGTAAGTTCTTCAAAACATTTTCTTTATTATACACTATCATTTTCCCTATAAAAACATGGTGCTAACACACAACATCTGGAACATGACCAGGAAAACTTCTAAGATAGTGTTTCAAGTATGCTGGTTCACCATATTTTCCATAAGAGATAAGAAGGTTCTGCATATAGCAAAAGTATTTATCACTTTGACTCAGGTCACAAATCCTTGCATACATGAATAAAGAAGGCAGGTGCTCATAGTATTCTTTATTGTCAGGGACATAGAACTCTTTTACCAAAGCATGCAGTATCTGTTGATCTACATCATCAGCATTCAAAATATCATCTTTTGCTTCTGGTGGTAGCCACTGCCACCATTCATGTGCTAAACCCGATAATCTAGCTATTAGCTGTAAAGCTAATTGTTGACCAGTAATATTTGAATCTTGGGTCTTTTTATATAAAACCCATTGGCCAAGAAGTATTATGGTTGACTTTATTTCTGCTCATGACTAAGATTGGATATTCAGAACGGGTTGCTCAGACATCTATGAAATCAGGTTATTCATTCCATTTATTCCAAAATGGAATTTGTGAGAAGGAGCAGAATATTTCTTCCAGGGACAAATGACCTATCACCTTTCCCATCAGTTGAAAAATGTCGGAAGGGAACCTATGGAATATTTCTTCCAGGGCCAAATGACCTATCACCTTTAGCATAGGTGATTTCCATACCAGAGCCATCCCTAGGTAAACATGAAAACATATAGAAACTCAAGACTTCTCTATTCTGATTATGTTTTAATCTCTGGAGTATTTTCTTGTAGGCAAGACAGTCTAAGTGCTGACATTTATGTTCAGTGTTAGAGAACCTAGAAAAGGATGGCTGAGCTGAAGTAGAAGAAGAAGGTTCATGCCTTTTTGACTTAAATACAACATTATTCACAGAAGGGGTCCTGAGAAGAGGAGGAGTAAAACGAGGAGTAGGATGGCCTTCAGGGATTCAGAATGAGTGGGGAGATCTATCAAAAGAAATTGGGGTATTGAGAGAAGACTCTATTTTCTGTACAGAAATATCTTGGTTCCTTAGCTCTTTATATTTCAATTCCCATTTCTAGGGTAGTTTATTCTCATCCAGTCAAAAGTAACTGGAGTGGTTTGTTTAGATTTATCCATCTCCACCATGATCTGCAAGTGCGAGCTCTGATGGACCTTAGACCGGAGTGGGGGAAGAGTACCATTCCCAAAGAAGACAATAACATAGGCTTTGAGTTGTATGATCTTGGAGCCAAAATCCATTTTAAAGCCACGTGGTGATATATATGCTTTAAGTAAATCATAGATATAAGGATCTTCAAGGATGACATAATACTTAGGAAAAATAATGCCAAAACACGGGCCATTATGTAAAGGAGCGGTAAAGCCTTCGATGATAACATCCAAAAAATCGATATGCCGAGTGTCTATGGCTACACACAAAGAAGAAACGGGAAGATAGGGGCGAACTAAGGGACCAAGGCCAAGTTTAATTCCACCAAGATGGGCGTACTTATATCCCTGGTTTTTAGCCCAATCTATCTGGGACATATCTAACAAATTAATATGCACAGGCTCATCTTTATCGGTAAAAGAAACATCAACAGAGGTAACTTTGATTTGAGTGTGAGTTTTATATTGCCACCATGATAACTTATAAACATCAGAAGGCAAGATGGCTGGGAATTGCCAATTTTCGGAAGGACTTAAATCTTGGATATTGATTATTGAAGAAGATGTAGAAGTCTCCTGTTGAAAAGAGGAACGTCTTCCAGCTAAAGATATGTCTGTATCATTGTCTATCTCATAGTCTAAGGTTTGGAGCGAGATTGAATCCATGGAAGGTTCCATGTAACACTTACCTTTATTGGGCAGTAAATGGGAAAATCGCTCACAAGGGTTCCTACAATTCTTAATCAAAGAAACAACAGAGGATATATGATGCCTATCCACGGCTATGACCTCACCACAACTTGGACACTCGTTTCCCAACATAGAACCTTCACTTTGAAGATAAGAAAATGGATGAAAGACTGTAAACAAAAATCCATAGATACATCAAATCATATAGCAGAAGATAAAAATATAAATGTTGAGACTTACAACACAAAATGCCAACTGGTGCTGGCTCTGATACCAATTGGAAGGAAGGTTCAGGGAAAAGAGCATCTTCTTTTGAATCTTTCTTTTCATACTCAGGGTTGCTGGTTGTGGAGCCTGATCTCTAGATTTAGAGATATTATTATTCAGCAGTGTCCGTACCCCAAGTTTGGTTATGATCTCGGCACGATCCCCAGGGGGTATGGGTATTTATTGTATTTCCCTTATTAAAGAAAGACATTGTAATACCGCTAGGGTTAATGATGTATTAGGTTTTATGCATTGTAAAGATCTCTGAGATCAGAAGAGAGACTGTGAGACAGTGAAGAGGAAGTGCAGCAGTTGTGCTGTAGGTTTTATCCCTTTACTTTGCTGGACAGAATAATAATAACGACTGGCAACTTCAGTGTGGATGTAGCCCAAGTTGGGTGAACCACGATATATCTGTGTCTCTCTTGTAATGTGTGTGTGATTATATTTGCATTTCTGTTTATTGTTATTACTTTGCGATCTTGTTTTTCTAACAAGGGCTCTTAAGATCTATGTCATATTGTCGGAAAATCTCATCTTCAGAAGACTGATCTTTTTCTCTGGCTGTTACTTCAAGCATCCTTTTCAAATCTTCAATTTCCCTTACAAGCTTCCTAAGGAAATTCTGTTTTTCTTTGATTTGCAGGTGAAGCATATTTTCTTTATCTTTTCTGAACTTCTACCTATCCTCATGCTCTGCAAGATCGTGCTTTTATAAATCTGCAGGATTGTAGAATGCAGGATGATGGGAAGGAGAGAGTTTACCTTCTTCGGATTGCTTTTCTTTTCCTTTAAGTAATGAAAGTAGCCTTTTCTTTTCTTCCTTTAATTATCCTATGAGAATATACTAAAAAACAAGAATCTCGGATAGTTGTTGATCAATTGCAGCTAATCGTTATTGAGGAGATGATTTTGTTGAGGCAGAAAACATATAACACGAAAAATCAAAGTCTGGAGGTCCCTCACACCACCCTAAATTTGCTTTCGAGGCGGGATCAGAGTCAGAAGAGGAAGAATCAGAACTGGAGCGAGAAAATTTATTCATATGGATATCAGAGTCATGATGAGAAGAATAATCATCATCAGGGAGAAACATAATTTCTCCAAAAGGATACTGGTCTTCTTCAAAAAAATAAAGATCCCACCAAGCTGGATCTAGCTATTCAAAGAAATCGGCAAGCTTAGGTTTGGATTTCTTTTGTGGACATTTGCTTTCCCAATGACCTTTCTTTCCACAAATAAAACATTTTTCTTTGTCTGCTAGTTCATATCTTTTTTTGACATAAGACTTCTTATAGAATGGGTTTCTAAATTTTTCCGTATAAGACTTGTGAGTCTTAGCTTGTAAGTTTTGTCAGGATGATATCTAGGAGTACTTGTATGGAATCCTTTCTTTTTCTTCTTGCAGTGGCAGGATTCTTTTCCAAAATTCCCTCTATTGTAAGCACCACAACCCCAATCAAGAATTTTTGAAACATCTTTACAGAAACTAGGAGAATACATAGATTGGTGCCTTTTGAAATCCCGACTGACTCTCTTTTCAAGGAAATGTTCTTTCCAAGTTTCCATGATAAAAGAATGGAGCTATGCTAATGAGAGTCTGTAAAGATTAATCTTCTTATCTTTAAGAAATTGTTCCACAGCATCTGGAACATGACAAGGAAAACTTCTAAGATAGTGTTTCAAGTATGCTGGTTCCCCAGATTTTCCAGAAGAGATAAGAAGTTTTTGCATATAGCATAAGTATTTCTCACTTTGAATTAGGTCACAAATCCTTGCAGACATGAATAAAGAAGCCAGGTGCTCATAGTCTTCTTTATCGTCGGTGCCATAGAACTCTTTTCCCAAAGCATGCAGTATCTGTTGATCTGCATCATCAACATTCAAAATCTCATCTTTTGATTCTTGCAGTAGCGATCGCCACCATTCATGTGCTAAACCGGATAATCCATCTATTAGCTGTAAAGGTTATTGCTGACCAGGAATATTTAATCTTGGGTATTTTTATATAAAACACATTGTCCAAGAAGCTGTATGGATATTTATGATCGTGACTGACATTGGAGATTCAGAATGGGTTGCTCAGGCATCCGTGACATCGGGTTATTCATTCCATTTATTCCAAAATGGATTTTGTGAGAAGGAGCAAAAGGGGCATCTTGCATTTCTAAATCAAAAGTGGGAGGAAGAGGACCTAGAAAGGAGGAACAACCAACCTCATGGATAACCCTTGAACTATTCTGGGTATCTTCTGTGTGAGAGGGGAATCTAAGCATAGCCATATATCTTTCAGGTAATGCCTTAGTCATTCTATGGAATTGACTTACTAAGATTTTTATTTCTTGGAATTCTTCTTCATCTTGACCAAATTTTAAATATGGTCTTTCATCCTCATCTTGGATACTCATCATACCAAACGAGTAACTTTTAGAGTGTTGTCATTGTTATCCTTTTAGTGCAAGATCCATTTCTACTTGGCTAGCCAAGCCAGGTTTCTTTTTCAATACTTGAGTTTTGGTCAAAAGATTACCCAATACATTCAACCTTTTCTTTGTCTTGTCACTGGCTGTATTTATTGCAGTTTTTATCTCTTCTGTATCATGCAACAAATGATCTAGAAGGTCTACTTTGGTTTGGAGCATTGATATCTTATCTGTTAGTTTTTTAGCATTTAATTCAATCTGATATATGATCTTAATTGAGAGAACAACATGTATAGCATATCAAACACAAGAGACAAGAGACACAAAGCATTTCAACGAGGAAAGCCAAGAAGGTGAAAAACCCTGCAACTTCCTCGAAGATAGAATGAGCATCAATACAAAGATCACAAAGATCAAACCCCACAACAAGAGATATTCTCCTAGCAGCTGCTCCTCCTCTACTTGTGCGCACTCCTCCTCTCTCTCACTAATGCAAAGTGAGTGAGTGTGTGAATGAATAAATGAGAGAGTCACACTCTCTATTTGTACTTTACTTCATTTGACTTTTAACTCTAACTAGGTCAACCCCAACTTAACCACTTAACATAATGCTGACTAGGCCGACCCCACTAGGGGACTTAAACACCCCATCACAATTGACTCTGGGATGAACTCCTTAGGAGAGTCTAATAACCCACTACCACTTGACACTGGGTCGGCCCCACTAGGTTTGTCTAATAACTCATCAAATATAAGTTACAACACTTACAATATAACTTGCGACACTTGCAAGTAGAAATGACGACACTTCCAATCAGAGGAATAATACATCTCCGTTGGGGATACAATAAAGTATAAATGTAATACATACAATATACAAGTGAATATCTTCCGAAGTTACAAATACATGAACATTATCATGCTCATCCTTCATTGTTTTCTTTATCTGAAAGATATCCATGGCCATATCATCCATATTTTATGTTGTGAGACATTGCAAATTGCCATAGTTGGTAAACTTTATTTCATCTGAGATAGTTTCAGAAGGAATAGAATATTTATAGGGAATGAATTCTTTTTTAATTTACCCATCAGTTGAAAAATGTCTTAAGGGAACCTCTGAAATATTTCCTCCAGGGACAAATGACCAGCTATCACCTTTAGCAAAGGTGATTTCCATACGAGATCCATTCCTAGGTAAAGATGATAACATATAGAAACTCAGGAGTTCTCTATTTTGATTATGTTTTAATCTCTAGAGTATTTTCTTGCAGGATGGAAAGTCTGAGTGTTAACCTCTATGTTCAGTGTCATAGACCCCAGAAAAGGATGGCTGAGCTGAAGTAGAAGAAGAAGGTTCATGACTTTTTGACTTAAAATCAACATTCATCACAGAAGGGGTCCTGAGAAGAGGAGTGGGATGGCCTTTAGGGATTCAGAATGAGTGGGAGAATCTATCAAAAGAAATTAGGGTATTGGGAAAAGACCCTATTTTTTGTACAAAAATATCTTGGTTCCTTATCTCTTTATATTTCACTTCTCATTGTCTAGGGTAGTTTATTCCCGTCCAGTCAAAAATAGTTGGTGTGGTTTGTTTAGATTTATCCATCTCCACCATGTTGTGCAGGTGCGAGCTTTGATGGACCTTAGACCGGAGTGGAGGAAGAGTATCATTCCCAAAGCGGAGAAGAACACAGGTTTTGATTTGTATGATCTTGGAGCCAGAATCCATTTTAAATCCAAGTGGTAATATATATGCTTTAAGTAAATCATAGATATAGGGATCTTCAAGGATAACAGGATACTTAAAAAAAAATAGTGCCAAAACATGGGCCATTATGTAAAGGAGCGGTAAATCCTCCAATGATAGCATCAGAAAAATCGATATGCCGAGTGTCTATGGCTACATACAAAGAAGAAACAGGAAGATAAGGGCGAACTAAGGGACCAAGGCCAAGTTTAATTGCACCAAGATGGGCGTACTTATATCCCTAGTTTTTATCCCAATCTGTCTGGGACTTATCTAAAAAATTAATATGCACAGGCTCATCTTTATCTGTAAAATAAACATCAACAGAGATAACTTTGATTTGAGTGTGAGTTTTATATTGCCACCATGATAACTTATAAACATCAGAAGGTAAGATGGCTGGTAATTGCCAATTTTCAGAAGGATTTAAATCTTGGATATTGATTATTGAAGAAGATGTAGAAGTCTCCTATTGAAAAGAGGAACGTCTTCCAGCTAAAGATACGTCTGTATCATTGTCTATCTAACAGTCTAAGGTTTGGAGCGGGACTGAATCCATGGAAGGGTCCATGTAACACTTACCTTTATTCGGAAATAAATGGAAAAATCGCTCACAAGGGTTCCTACAATTCTTAATCAAAGAAACAATGGAGGATTTATGGCACCTATCCACAGATATGACCTCACCACAACTCGGACAACCATATTCCCAACACAGAACCTTCACTTTGAAGATAAGGAAACAGATGAAAGACTGTAAAAAAAATGCAGAGATACATCAACTCATATAGCAAAAGATAAAAATATAAATGCTAAGACTTACAACACAAAATTCCAACTGGTGTTGGCTCTGATACCAAATGCCTCCAATATCTCTTTCGGATTTCTCTGGCAATCTTGCTTGTTTTTCATTAAATATTTCACACTCGATTTACATACATATTATCAGTTCGTCTTTGGACTACGAAGATCATCACTGATATTAACACACTTGAAGATCAGATAGCTTTTGATTCCAACTGTTCACTCGAAGCGCAGAGGGAGAGCATACACTATTGAATTGTTATAGACCCTTTACACTTGAGATGTCTACTTTTCATATGCCATTTCGCACTAAGCGCAGGCACAGAGGATACACAGACCTCGACTCAAATATTTGCAGAGCTGTCAATTCTAAAAAGCCAAATGCCTAAATGAGAGCCATGGAGTGTTAAATTTTGAGCATTAATTCATTATACTCTAGGATCTTTGCTGAGAGAATAACATATACAGTATATCAATGCATGAAAATCATAATATGACAAGCATCACAAGAATCAAAAGCATAAGAGACAAGAGACACAGAGTTTCTGTGGGGAAAAACCCTAAGGTGAAAAACCCCACAACTTCCTCAGAGATAGAGAGAGCAATGGCTCAACCAAAATACAACCAAATAACACTGAGATAGTCTCCTAGCAGATGATCCTCCTCTTCCTCACTAGTGCACCACTTCTGAGAGTGAGAGTGAGTTACTTTTCCGAGTGAGTAAAATAGAGATCTCCTATCTCTATTTATACTCACCTTTTTTCCCAGTGACCTTATGGGGCCGACTTGTCTATCTAGATACATCCACATTATATTATATATAATTCAGGGCTGACCCCACATGGTGGTCTAATAACCCATCAACAAGTACACACACTTGCAACACTTTTCAATCCACATGACGAAACTTCCTTATAGAGGAATAACACATCTCTTATAAGGGTACAATGAATATATATAAAATACATAGATGAAATACATTCCGAAGTTACATATACATCAACACTCCCTCTTAACTAGGAAGGTATTTCTCGACACAGATCTGCTAGACAAGTCTTCTTCTCAGGATCATCGTCATCATCATCGTCACTGCTGCTGCTATCTCAACCAATATCTGACTCTACTTTTCATACGAAGTTCTACAGAGCCAGTCCTTTTTCATACTGGATGTAGGCCCACCATCTGTAGGTCTTCATCATCACTGGCCATACTGTGGAATCCTCAGGACTTATTACATGCGTCACAAAACCTGGCTGCAGCATCCCAGGCTATTACGAGCACACAGCTCTACCTGTAGGATCTCCCAGGAGCACATTACATGTGACCCATCACAAAACCTGGCTGAAGCATCCCAGGCTGTTACGAGCACACGGCTCTACCTGTCGGATCTCCCAGGAGCACATTACATGTGATCTCACCACAAAACCTGGCTGAAGCATCTAAGGCCTTTTTCATCTTGTCCAGATCTCCGAGGAGCAAATTACATGTGATCATGGCAAAACCTGGCTGAAGCATCTAAGGCCTTTTTCATCCTGTCCAGATCTCCCAGGAGAAAATTACATGCCATAGGACAAAACCTCGCAAGAGCATCTGCCAGATATCCCAGGGCACCGAATTATATGCCATAGGCAAAAACTCGAAAGACTATCTACAGATCTCCTAGGGCACAAATTACATGTCCTCCCAAGCAAAACCTCGAAAGAGCATTTTCTAGATGTCCCGGGGCACCAAATTACATGCCCTAGGAAAAACCTCGAAAGACCATCTGCAAATTTCCCAGGGCACAACTTACATGCTTACCTGCACAACCTGATCCACGGCCACAAAGTATCATTTGATACTCATCAAACATCATCCTGATGTACACATGATCATCCTGATCATCATCACTGCAACATCCTGCTGCATGTCATCTGGAGAAGCTCGTCATCCACGATCATCCTGATCATACAATGCATCCATCTGATGCACACCAAGTATCCACCTGATACATACATAGATACATGATCCACACAATGTATCCATCAGCATACATGATCTACCTGACCATACAAAGATACATGATCCACACAATGTATCCATCAACATACATGATCTACCTAATCATACAAAGATACATGATCCACACAATGTATCCATTAGCATCCAAAATAATGCGCACATACATGAGTGATCCAACTGATCATATCCAGCATCCAACATGATGCATACATACATAAATGATCCAACTGATCATATCCAGCATCCAACATGATGCGAATACAAAATACATACACATGATCCAACCGATCATATCCAACACCCAACATGATGCGTACATACATATAAATGAACCAACTGATCATATCCAAGCAGAAACCAGAACATCATCCTGATGCTCATCATCCAGTGCTTACATCCACAGCCATGTGAAGGATCCCACTTCAAACATGCTTGGAATGGCTTCAACAAATGTTTCCATCACTTCTTCCTCGAAGTGTCCTCGATCTGAAGAACGCCAAGCCTCTCTCTGAAGTACTCGAACTTCACCCTGGCTAGTGGCTTCGTCAACACATCTGCAATCTGCTCGTCCGTCGCAACATACAGGAGCTTCACGGCTCCTCTCTGCACCATATCCCTGATATAGTGATATTTGATCTCTATGTGTTTCAACCTGTCATGAAACACTGGGTTCTCGAACAGCTTCACACAACTCTGGTTATCACAGAAGATACCAGTAGCATCCAACGGGAGATCAAATAACTCAGACAGTAGCTTCCGTAGCCATACTGCCTCACAGCTAGCTGAACAGGCTGCAAAATACTCTGCCTCAGCTGTACTCAGTGCCACGCAGGACTACTTCCTGCTAAACCAAGAGATCACACCTGATCCCATACTGAAGCAGCAACCAGATGTGCTCTTCGTATCTGCAGCACTGCCAGCCCAATCTGAATCAACATAACCCTGCAGGTTAAACTTTTGATTCGCTTCATACTTGAGCCCATAATCCACTATACCCTTCAGGTACCTCAGAACATGCTTTACAGCAATCAGGTGAACACTCCTCGGATCCGTCAGGAACTAGCTCAATGTGTTCACAGCAAAGAAAATGTTCGGTCTCGTGTTCGTCAGGTACATCAAGGACCCAATCATCTGACGATACATGGAGACATCAACCGGCTCATATGAAGCATCACATAGAATCTTCAGATTCGATGCCATAGGTGTTGCCATGGCCTTGCAATCCATCATCCCAAATCTCTTCAGGATATCCACTGTGTACTTCCCTTGACCAAGGAAGATCCCACCTACACTCTGCCACACCTCCATACCTAGGAAATAGTGCATCATTCCCAAATCTTTCATATCGAATTCAGCAGCAAGCTTCCTCTTAGTATATGCAATCAGTCTGTCATCTCCTGTTACAAATAAGTCATCCACATACAGGAGTAGAATCACAGGATTCCCTTCCTCAACCTTGTACTAAAGGTTGGAATCCGCTTTACTCTTGGTAAAGCCCAAACTAGATAGGAAACTGTCCATCCTACCATACAAAGTTCTGGGAGCTTGTTTCAAGCCATACAAGGCTTTCTTGAATCTATACACATATGACTCCCTGTCATGTATTTCAAAACCTAGTGGCTGCTCCACATATACTTCCTCTTCAACCACACCATTCAAGAAAGAAGTCTTGACATCCATCTAGTGTATTTTCCATTTCATTGCTGTAGCCAGGGCAAGTACTGTTCTGATGGAAGTATACCTAGCTACAGGTGCAAAATTTTCTTCATAATCTATTCCCTCTTTCTGAGAGAATCCATGAGCTACGAATCTTGCCTTGTATTTCTCCACACTGCCATCCGCAGCATGCTTGATTTTGAAGATCCATTTAGAAGTTACAACTGAATTCTCTTTAGGTCTTGGGACAACATCCCAAACATCATTCTTCATTATTGATTGATATTCCTCAACCATGGCATCCTTCCATTCTTTCTTTTCCGCTGCTTCTTCATAACTGGAAGGCTCTTTGTTCATAATGTCACAGAGCAAAGAAACATAGCTGGTCTATGATCTGGTTCTCTTCTTTGCTCTGTGTTCTTCTTCTGGAATGACAAATCTTTCCGCATCTTGAATGAGCTCTCTAGCCCATGCAGGTTTCCTCTTGTGAGAGTTATCCTCACGGGGTGGATCTACAGGCTCTTGTGGTTCTTTAAACTCACGATCAACTTCTGGAATTGCTTCAGTCATGGTAGTGTCTTGAAATATTGTTTCCTTAGGTTCTTCATAAACTTCGGTAGGTTCCTTCCTTGATTTGATGAATGCTGAGTTTTCATCAAATGTTACATCCCTGCTGACATCAATCTTCTTGAACTCTGGAAAGTATATTCTGTAAGCCTTTGAGCTTTCACTGTAACCCACAAAGATACCCTTCTTTCCTGAAGGATCTAGTTTAGTCCTCTTTTCCTTTGGGACATGAGTGTATACTGGACAACCAAATATTCTGAGATGGCTGACTTCAGGTTTCTTACCAGAAAAGACCTCTTCTGGTGTCTTGTTGTCCAATATCTTGTGGGGTGTTCTGTTCTACACATATACCGCTGTTCTAGCTGCTTCTGCCCATAGATGCATAGGTAGATCCTGGTCATGCACAATTGCCCTTGCTGCTTCCATGATAGTTCTGTTCTTCCTTTCTGCAACTCCATTCTGTTGAGGATTATAAGGAGCAGTCAACTCCCTCTTAATCCCTGAATCACTGCAAAGCTTCTTGAAGTCACCTGAGGTGAATTCTCCACCATTGTCGGATCTGAATGTTTCGATCTTCTTGTCAGTTTGATTCTCCATCAAGGTTTTGAATTCCTTGAATTTATCAAACACCTCATCTTTGCTCTTCAAGAAGTATACCCAAGTCTTCCTGGAGAAGTCATCAATAAATGAGACATAGTAAACATACCCACTTAGAGAACTGGATGACATAGGACCACATACATCTGAGTGGATGATTTCCAAGATGTCTTTTGCCTTGCTTTCACTGCTTGGGAAAGCCTTCTTAATTTTCTTACCTTTTGCACATCCTTTGCAAACACCTTCATGTTTGGTCTTGATTTCTGGAAGACCCTCTATAGCCTTGCTTGCAATTGGAAGTGCTCTATAGTGCATATGAGAAACTCTTCTATGCCAAAGTTCACTTGGCTCCATGGATTCATGCACCATGGCATGTTCAGGTTGTCCCTTCAATTTATACAAACCTCCCTCTTGCTCTCCAATCACTACTGCATCATCTATGGTCTTTCCCTTTGGCCACATTAGGACTTGGCCATCCACAAATGCAACCCTCATACCTTTTGCATCCAATGCAGAGATTGAGAGTAAGTTTTTCTTAAGCCCAGGTACATAAAGAACTTCTTTCATCTTCAAAGATTTTCCAGAATCTAGGTTGTAGGAGGCTTCACCACTTCCTTTGATTGGGTATTGATAATCATCCCTAAGTTTCACCTTATGGGGTGATTCATGTTCAGATAGATTCACAAAATATTCCTTAAACCCAGTCATGTGTTTGGAAGCCCCACTATCAATCAACCAATCATTACAACCATGGGAGATGGTACCTGTGAGAGCAGAGATTAGAACATACTCTTCTTCACTTGATGAGTCATCATCACTTTCTGCCCTAGCCTTCTTCTTGGGTGGTTCATCATCCTCGGCAGCATGAGCATGAAACCTTCTTTTGCTGCCCTTCTTCTTCTTGTTGGAGTTGTTGTTTTCCTTCTTGTTCTTGGGACAATTTATGGCAAGATGTCCTTTCTCATTACAAGTGAAGCATATTCTTCTTTCTTTGAAGTGATGTGAAGATCTCTTGGAGTGCGATGGCTCTCTCTTGGACTTCCCTTTCTTGGTGTGAGTTGTGAGAGCTTGATCTTCATTCCCCATCTTTTCTTCTCGTGCCACAAGCCTTGCTTCTTCTTGTGAGAATTCTTCCCGTAGTCTACTGAAGGAGATCAACTTCTTCCTTGCACAAATTCCTTGGATAAAGGAATCCCATGACCTGGGTAGGCCATTTAGAGTGGTCATCACCACTTCACCATTCTCCACCATTTCATCCACTGCTTCTAGTTGTTCCTTGATCTGTGAGACCATTGAAAAATAAGATTGAATGGTTTCTCCATTCTGAAACTTTACTCCTTTCAATTGGTTCCGCAGGGTCATCTTCCGATTTATGTTCTTTCCTTCAAACAGCTTGGTCAAAGAGTCAAACATCTCCTTGGGTGTCTTAAGAGAAGACACATGGGGTATGAGATGGTCTTTGATAGAATGAACAATGATTCTCTTTGCCTTGACCAAGTTCTTCTTGTGCAATACCTTGGCCTCTTCATCCTCTGGGATAGGGATGTCTTCTTTCACATATGAGTCCAACTCATTCTCTTCCAGGATTAACCCAATTCTATACTTCTAGGCTCAGAAGTTATCAGCCCCTTCAAGCTTATCCTCAAGCTTGGTGTGGAGAGACATCTTAAAGAGTACTTCAAATGGAAATAGAAAAGATTTAGAACTTACCACTTGAAGTGCTGAAAACTGGATCTGGTCCCGGATTGGGGTTTGCAAGAGAAACCCTAAAAATTCAAAATGTGAATTTCAAATTTCTGAAAGGATAGAAAGATGCGCTTTGGTGAGTTGATCAGCCTGGTGCATTCAAAATTTGAGATCAGCAAAGTCTTGACCTTCAGAATTGCCTTTTTGTCCTCCCGGGTTCACTAGGGAGAGCCCTGAATTAGGGTTTGAGTTTCTCGGAGATCTACCCAACCAAAAATCTCGATCCAAATCTCTAAACTTTGATTTTTGCAAGGAGCTTCAAGCTGTGCCTTCAGATTCTAGAAATTCCTAGTTTTGTGGAAACCCTAATTTTTAGGGCCAAAACTGAAAATGCTCGGAACTGAG
The DNA here is from genome assembly GCA_027924585.1 of Larix kaempferi. Lineage (NCBI taxonomy): Eukaryota > Viridiplantae > Streptophyta > Pinopsida > Pinales > Pinaceae > Larix > Larix kaempferi. The sequence continues at coordinate 1,244,978 of BSBM01000704.1, forward strand.
TTCTTATTGGACATATAGATGCACCTTGATGAGTAGAGTCAATCTACTATACTGATTTTCAAAAATCTGTGGAGAGCAACCCAATAAACAAGGAACTCAAGATTTTGTCACTGCAAAATGTCTTCTTCTCAGGTTAGCTCTGATACCATGTTAAATTTTGAGCATTAATTCATTATACTCTAGGATATTTGCTGAGAGAATAACATATACAGTATATCAATGCATGACAATCACAATATGAAAAGCATCACAAGAATCAAAAGCATAAGAGACAAGAGACACAGAGTTTCCGTGGGGAAAAACCCTAAGGTGAAAAACGCCACAACTTCCTCAGAGATAGAGAGAGCAATGGCTCAACCAAAATACAACCAAATAACACTGAGATAGTCTCCTAGCAGATGATCCTCCTCTTCCTCACTAGTGCGCCACTTCTGAGAGTGAGAGTGAGTTACTTTTCTGAGTGAGTAAAATAGAGATCTCCTATCTCTATTTATACTCACCTTTTTGCCCAGTGACCTTACGGGGCCGACTTGTCTATCTAGATACATCCACATTATATTATATATAATTCAGGGCCGACCCCACATGGTGGTCTAATAACCCATCGGCAAGTACACACACTTGCGACACTTGTCAATCCACATGACGACACTTCCTTATAGAGGAATAACACATCTCTTATAAGGGTACAATGAATATATATAAAATACATAGATGAAATACATTCCGAAGTTACATATACATCAACATGGAGTCTTATTGATACTAAAATTAGTTGGTGGCCCAGTGACCCCTGACTGACAACATTAAGTTAAAAGTAAATATTTGGGGCGGAGTGTGGGGATAGCCACATCCGTTATCTCATCCCTTAAGTGATCTAACAGAAATATGGGGACCCTAATCAAGTACTTTAGACGGAATTTAAGAGAGAATCAGAAGGTACATACATCCAACAACATAGATTAAAATTATTACAATGTAGAACCTATTAAGGCAGCCCACCATGCCTTTCAATCAATCATAGGGGTCCCACCCCTCCAGACAGATATAGTCTGACAACATAAATTAAAATTATTACAATGTGGAACCTATTAAGGTAGACCACCATGCCTTTTAATCAATCATAGGGGTCCCACCCCTGCAGATAGATACATATTTCTCGGTCATCATTGAGATCCACTCCACCGGAAATTCAATTTCCCTTACAATCTTCCTAAGGAAATTATTTTTTTCTTTGATTTGAAGGAGAAGCAGATTTTCTTTATCTTTTCTGGACTTCTTCCTATCCTCATGCTCTGCAAGATCTTGCTTATATAAATATGCAGGATTGTAGAATGCAGGATGATGGGAAGGAGCGCGTTTACCTTCTTCGGATTGCTTTTCTTTTCCTTTAAGTCATGACAGTAGATTTTTATTTTCTTCCTTTAATTCTCCTCTAAGTATATACTCAAAAACAGGAATCTTGGATAGCTGTTGATAAATTGAATCTTGTTAGAATTTTGATAATTTCATTCAAATATTATCTAGGATCTTAACCGAGAGAACAACATGTACAGCCTATCAAACACAAGAGACAAGAGACGCAAAGCATTTCACCGGGGAAAACCATAAAGGTGAAAAACCCTGCAACTTACTCAGAGATAGAATAAGCACCAATACAAAGATCACAAAGATGAAACGCCAAAAGATAGATGTCTCCAGCAACTACTCCTCCTCCACTTGTGCGCATTCCTCTCTCTCAACTATGTGAGTTGGATGTGTGAGTGAAAATGAGCAAATAGAGTGGTGCAACCACTCTATTTATAGTTTAACTTGACCTGCCTTTTACCCTAACTGGGCCAACCCCTTAGGGAAGTATAATAACCCTTCCAATTAACTCATACTGGGCCGACCCCTCTAAGGTGGTCTAATAACCCATTAAATATAAGTTACGACACTTACAATAAAACTTGCGACACTTGCAAATACAAATGACGACACTTCCAATTGGAGGAATAAGACATCTCCGTCGGGGATACAATAAAGTACAAATGTAATACATACAATATACAAGTAAATATCTTCTGAAGTTACAAATGGATCAACACTCCCTCTTAACTAGGAAGGTATTTTCTTGACACAGGCATCAATACATATAGGCACAAGTCTTCAATACTGGAGTTGGATCATCAACACTGGATCATTGGAGCATCATCGTCACTACTGTTGTACTCGTCATCTTAATCATTGGTGCTATCTCTCAATTCTACTCGTCATAGGAAGTTCTACAGAGCCAGCCCTTTTTCATGCTAGATGTAGGCTTAACATCCATGTAGGTATTCATCATATATGCGAGCGTCCCATCTGGTGGAATCTCAGGACTGATTATGTGTGTCTGCAAAACTTGAAAAGAACATCCCAGGACCGACTACATGCCAAGCACAACTTGCAAGATCTCCCAGCGCTGATTACATGCGAACAGGAAAAACCTCAAAAGAGCATCCCAGGATTGATTACATTCCAAGCACAACCTGCAAGATCTCCGAGGGAGCGATTATATGCGAACAAGAAAAACCTCGAAAGAGCATCCCAGGACTGATTATGTGCCAAGCACAACCTGCAAGATCTCCCAGGGAGCAATTATATGCGAACAAACAAAACCTTGAAAGAGCATCCCAGGACTGATTACGTGCCAAGAACAACCTGCAATATCTCCTAGGGACCCATTACATGCTACTAGGAAAAACCTCGAAAGAGAATCCCAGGCCTGATTGCGTGCCAAGCACAACCTGTAAGATCTCCTAGGGACTTATTACATGCCACTACACAAGAAAATCCTTGAAAGAGCATCCCAAGACTGATTACATGCCAAGCACAACCTTCAAAATCTCCCAGGGACTTATTACATGCTACTGCACAAGCAAAACCTCGAAAGAGCATGCCAGGACTGATTACGTGCCAAGCACAAGCTGCAAGATCTCCCTCGGACCTATTACATGCTACTGCACAACTTGCAAATTGTCCACGGCCACGGAGCATCATTCGGATGCTCATGATCATACAAATCATCATCATACAGAACATCATACGGATGTTCATAGCGAAGCATCATCCAAATGATCATCACACAACACTTACATCCATAGCCATGGGGAGGACCTGCCTACCACCATGCTTGGAAGGGCTCTTGCATCTGTGTCCCATCACTTCCTCCTGGAAGTATCTTCAATCTAAAGAATGCCAAGCCTCTCTCTGAAGTACTCGAACTTCACCCTATCCAGTGGCTTGGTCAACACATCTGCTATCTGCTCGTCTCTGTACCATATCCTTGATATAGTGATACTTGATCTCAATATGCTTCGACTTGCCATGGAACACCGAGTTCTCGGACAACTTCACACAACTCTGGTTGTCACAAAAGATACAAGTAGCATCCAACTGGATATCAAACAAATCAAACAGTAGCTTTCTTAGCCATGTTTCCTCACAACTAGCTGAACAAGCTGTGACATACTCTGCCTCGGCTGTACTTAGTGCTACGAAGGATTTCTTCTTGCTAAACCAAGAGATCACACCTGATCCCATACTGAAGCATCACCCCGAAGTGCTCTTCCTATCAATGGCACTTCCTTCCCAATCCGAATCAACATAACACTTCAGGTTAATCTTCTGATTCGCATCATACTTGAGCCCATAATCAACCGTACCCTTCAGGTACCTCAGAATATGCTTTACAACAATCAAGTGAACATGTCTAGGATCCGTCAGGAACTAGCTCAATGTGTTCACATCAAAGCAAATATCTGGTCTTGTTTTCGTCAGGTACATCAAGGACCCAATCATTTGGCGATACATTGTGGCATCAACCGACTCTGATGAAGCATCACTCAATAGCTTCAGGTTCGATGCCATAGGTGTGGCCATGGCCTTGCAGTCCATCATCCTGAAGCACTTCAGGATCTCTACTGCATACTTCTCTTGTCCAAGGAATATTCCATTTGCACTCTTCCACACCTCCATGCCTAGAAAGTAATGCATCATTCCCAAGTCCTTCATTTAGAACTCGGTAGCAAGCTTCCTCTTCGTATCAACAATCAACCCATCCTCACCTATCACAACCAGGTCATCCTCATACAATAGGAGTATCATTGGATTGCCTTCCTCAACCTTGTAGTAAAGATTGAAATCCGCTTCACTCTTGGTAAATCCCAAACTAGTCAGGAAGCTGTCAATCCTGCCGTACCATGTCCCGGGTGCTTGTTTCAAACCATACAGGGATTTCTTCAATTTGCACACATGTGACTCCCTGTCATGTGTCTCAAAACCAAGTGGTTGCTCCACATACACTTCCTCTTCGACTACACCATTCAAGAAGGATGTCTTCACATCCATCTGGTGTATCTTCCACTTCATCATTGCAGCCATAGCAAGTACTGTTCTGATGGAAGTGTTTCTGGCTACAGGTGCAAAATTTTCTTCATAATCTATCCCTTCTTTCTGGGAGAAGCCATGAGCCACAAATATTGCCTTCTATTTCTCTATGCTACCATCTGCAGCATGCGTGATCTTGTAGATCCACTTGGAAGTCACAAGAGACTTCCCTTCTAGTCTCGGGACCACATCCCAGACATCATTCTTCATGATCGACTGGTACTCCTCGATCATGGAATCCTCGATAATTAGCATAAAGTATTTTTGCAAAATAAAATAATAATTCCCAGAAATTTGGGTAGGTGACAGGTGTTTAGAGAGAGAGGGAGAGAGAGAGGGAGGGGGGGTTTAACAAGAGAGAGAGAGAGAGAGAGAGAGAGAGAGAGAGATTAGAGGTTAGGGGTTTAGAGAGAGAGAGAGAGAGAGATTGGATAATAGGGGTTACAAAGAGAGAGAGATATTGGAGGTTAGGGGTTTAGAGAGAGAGATATTGGGAGTTAAGAGAGAGAGGTTGGGAGTTAGGGGTTAGGGTTTTAGATAGAGGGAGATAGATTGGAGGTTAGGGGTTTAGAGATAGAGAGAGAGAGATTGGAGAATAGGGGTTTACAGAGAGAGAGATATTGGAGGTTAGGGGTTTAGAGAGAGAGATATTTGGGGTTAGGAGAGAGAGGTTGGGAGCTAGGGGTTAGGGGTTTAAATAGAGGGAGAGAGATTAGAGGTGATGGGTTAGAGAGAGAGAGAGAGAGAGAGAGAGAGAGAGATTGGAGGTTAGGGGTTTGGAGAGAGAGAGAGATTGGGGGTTAGGATTTTAGAGAGAGAGAGAGAGATATTAGGGTTTATAGGTTTATATATATATATATATATATATATATAGAGAGAGAGAGAGAGAGAGAGAGAGAGAGAGAGAGAGAGAGAGAGAGAGGTTTATATGGATAGAGAGAGGGGGGGAATGAAAGGTGGGTTAGTTTGAGAGAAATGGAGGAAGGGAGAGAGTGGGAGGGAGGGAAAGAATTGGAAGTGGAGAGAGAGAGAGGGAGAGAGAGAGGGAGAGAGAGAGAGAGAGTGATCTAAGAAATACCTTTCCAATTGTACAAGGAGAATCAAAATTTAAGCTCTCAATCAAATTTAATGGAAAAAATAGTGAAGACATGTTCTTATGTAACAAAAACATGGACGCATTTTATTCTATTGGTAAAAAAATTCATAATATTATTTTAAAAATAACAGAAAAATGTTGATGAATAATAGAAACCTAAAACACAAAAGTTATAGAGCTCATAAATAAACTTCCAACGGTATAAGGAGCATCAAAATCCAAATTTTGGATCAAAAGTTATGGTAAAACAGTAAAGGAATGTTTAGATGCAATAAAAACATGCACGTTTTTTACAATGCGTGAGCGTTATTAACATGTGCACGTTTTGATAGCGCGTGTGCATTATTAATGTGCGCACATTTTGATAGCGCATGGAATTATTAACATATGTGTGTTCCTACAAATTCAAAAATAAAAAAGGTGGGACAACCTTTCTTCATCTACGTGGTGGATTAGTTGGTCATTTTGGTTTTAGGTTCAGATTGACAAACTTCTTGGTTCAGACTGTATAAACCGAAACACATCCATTTCTTCAACTCCCTATTTTCCAATGACCATTCTACATATGCTCGAGGTATTCATTTCAAATGAAACTGCACACACTTATAGAAATTTGTGTGCAGATTCTAAATATATATATATTTTTATAAATAAAATATGTTTTTCAATTTTTTGTTTATTTTTATCTGTACATATGTCAAAATTTTAAAATACATATGTCTTTTATATTCTCTATAACTTTCATTGCCTCAACTATTTTGAAAATGGAAAAAACAGACACAAGTACAGACAAAGACCTACGCACTAAAAAAAAGATAGTTGATTTATTAGGTTAACACCCTCTTGGGGCCTAATGCTGGACATTGTCATTTTAGGGCTTGGTTGACTTCGTTAATTTAAAAAATATATATAAAATTAACTTTGGAAATTTTGGAAAAATAGCGTTTCACAAGAACCACAAGTTATCTACAAATCTACATAATGTTTTTCACAAATTTGGTCTATTTACATACCAAACCCAAGGCCTAACGCAAACACATGCACTATGCTTTAGAAAAAAAAAACATACCAATCTTAAAAGAATGTTGTTTTTGGGGAGTTATACCTATTTTCCATAAATAAACTTATATTTTCCAACGGTGATACGATTGTCTGCTTTTCATCTTTTTACACCATAATCTAAAAAGTTGTGTAGTTACCTCTAAAAATTCATTTTAATGATCGGATTTTTGTTTTTTAAGAAGTTCATTGCAACTAACACGTCACAAATAAGTGGGTATCTTGCACTAGCCCAACATGCCCTTTACCAATATGCATGTAATAAAAATAATATATATTTGTTATTCTTTAATTCTTTAAAATTTTTTTATTAAAAAATATTTAAATACAAATTAGTGTAGTAATTCATACCATTTATTAACTCATAAATAATTTAGTTTGATAATTATTATTTTTATTTTATTATATACATATAAAACTTGAAATAAGCATACATATATTTTTAAAATTGTGATAAATTTAAAAATAAAAAATGTTAACCTAAACAAAACAAAATTGTTTTTAATGCTTTACTTTTTTTAGTATTTTGAAGATTATAAAAGAAAAATGTTTTTAATGCTCTATGTTTTTTTAGTATTTTGAAGATAATAAATATATGAAAAAAATGTATTTTATGAGATTATCTATATTTATTAGTTTAACTTTTAATTTTCAGCATATATAAAAACGTACGATCTATTTTGCTTATTTATTACTCGCACAAACATATTATAATCTAAAGTTGGAGGGCTCTTGGATCATAACAAATTCCACATAAAGTTGGCGTTTAGCCCCTTATTCCGAATATAGTCTTGCAACTAAAAACGTGAGTTTGGATTGGAGTGCGATAGTGATAGCATGACCAGAAATCACGGTTTTGTCAAATGTGCGAAGAAAGTGAAGACTTTCTGAAAAAAAGTCGGCATTGAATTGAGACTATGATTGCAGAGGGACCAGAAATATGTCTGGAAATTTCATATATATGAGATTACATAAGAGCCCTTAATTCCCGGGAAGTTGTTCGTATTGACTCAAGTCCATGGTAACCCAATTTCCAGACTCCAACGTTTCAAAGCCGCCGTGTGAGCTGTACGTGTTGACTTGACTGTGGCATATGATACATAGAAGTCATTTTATAGAATATACAGAGAAAAAAATGTGGAAGTCATTTTATAGAATATACAGAGAAAATAATATGGTGAAAGTGGTCGGCAAATGCATAGAATAATCAGAGAAAAAAAAATGCCGTGTTCACCCAATCGACTTGACTGGAACGGAAGGTTGGAAGCGAAAAATAAGTGGGCGGCCGACAAACTTGACTGAATAAATAGGTGGGCGTTCGTATTAAAAAATTCTACACCTTTTCCTTTTCCCAAACATGCCACGATCTTTTTTGGGGTGTACAGATTTCCTATATAAACATGGTCTTCCTATGTTCAAAAGTTCAAAAAAATAACACTATTTTTATCATGTATAACTAAGTTGTGTCATTCATATATTTTGAAAATAAAATCTTGTTTATATTATTAATATTTAAAATCAAATAAACAATAGAAAAGTGGAAAAAAATAATTGTTTTCTATGTTATTATGAAGTTCTTATTTATCTTTTATAAACTTTGTATAATAAGATATAACTAATTTTATATAAAAAGAATTATTATTTAGACAAATAACAAAGTATAATAACTAGAATATTACAAATGGTAAATAATTCAATTAAAAATAATAATAATAATTTTTCAATAATCATTACAAAATTAGAATATTACAAATGGTAAATAATTCAATTAAAAATAATAATAATAATTTTTCAATAATCATTACAAAATTATATAATAAAAAAAGATTTTAAAAGTTGAAAACTATCATTTTTGGTTTTTTCTCTATTAACATGAACATGTTATCAACATACATAATTTATTTTAAAAATAACAATAATTTTTTAATGAATATTTAAAATTATATAAATTTTTTTTTGTCAAATCTATCAAATACTTCATAAACTGCAATTCCCTTCATCAAAAAATAAAAAATAAAAACTTGTTCACACTTTATTGAAACGATTATCTTTACTGAAATAAAAAAGGGTTCACAATTTATTGAAACGATTATCTTTACTAAGACCTAGACTAATAATAAATTCAAAATATTTTTTTAATAAAACGACAAGATTAAGTGTCAAAGTTTCTTCACAAAATTATAAATTTATTGATATAGCAATTATTCACCTTTTCCTAGAAAAAAAAAGCAATAATTCACATTTATTATAATTTATTATTAACAATTGTCTTTAGAAATTGACTTCAAAGGTGTATTGCATCAAATTAAATGATTAGTATTTTTATGAAAAATTAATATCATAAAACAAAATTGATAATTATATTTAATTTATTTAAGTAAGTGCATTGTATTAAAAGTATTATTTGAAGGTGGAAAAATGTCTGGAAAAAAGTCGGCATTGAATTGAGACTATGATTGCAGAGGGACTAGAAATATGTCTGGAAATTTCATATATATGAGATTAAATAAGAGCCCCTAATTCCCGGGAAGTTGTTCGTATTGACTCAAGTCCATGGTAACCCAATTGCTAGACTCCAACGTTTCAAAGCCGTCATGTGAGCTGTACGTGTTGACTTGACTGTGGCATAGGATACACATAAGTCATTTTATAGAATACACATAGAAAAAAATATGGTGAAAGTAGTCGGCAAATGCATAGAATAATCAGAGAAAAAGAATGCCATGTTCACCCAATCGACTTGACTGGAACGGAACGTTGGAAGCGAAAAATAAGTGGGCGGCCGACAGACTTGACTGAATAAATAGGTGGGCGGTCATATTAAAAAAATTCTACACCGTTTCCTTTTCCCAAACATGCCACGACCTTTTTTCGGGGTGTACAGATTTCCTATATAAACATGGTCTTCCTATGTTCAAAAGTTTAAAAAAATAACACTATTTGTATCATGTATAGCTAAGTTGTGTCATTCATATATTTTGAAAATAGAATCATGTTTAGGTTATTAATATTTAAAATTAAATAAACAATAGAAAAGTGGAAAAAAGATAATTGTTTTCTATGTTATTATGAAGTTTTTATTTATCTTTTATAAACTTTGTAATTAAAAAGAACTATTGTTTAAGCAAATAACAAAGTATAATAACTAGAATATTACAAATGGTAAATAATTCAATTAAAAAATAATAATAATAATTTTTCAATAATCATTACAAAATTATATAATAAGAAAAAATTTTAGAAGTTGAAAACTATCATTTTTGGTTTTTTCTCTATTAACATGAACATGTTATCAACATACATAATTTATTTAAAAAATAACAATAATTTTTTAATGAATATTTTAAAATTATATAAAAAATTATTGCCAAATCTATCAAATACTTCAGAAACTGTAATTCCCTTCATCAAAAAATAAAAAATAAAAACTTGTTCACACTTTATTGAAATGATTATCTTTACTAAAATAAAAAAGGGTTCACAATTTATTGAAACGATTATCTTTACTAAGACCTAGACTAATAATAAATTCAAAATATTTCTTTAATAAAACGACAAAATTAAGTGTCAACGTTTCTTCACAAAATTATAAATTTATTGATATAGCAATAATTCACCTTTTCCTAGGGAAAAAAAAGAGCAATAATTCACATTTATTATAATTTATTATTAACAATTGTCTTTAGAAATTGACTTCAAAGGTGTATTGCATCAAATTAAATGATTAGTATTTTTATAAAAAATTAATATCATAAAACAAAACTGATAATTATATTTAATTTATTTAAGTAAGTGCATTGTATTAAAAGTATTATTTGAAGGTGGAAAAATATATCATAGTTGTTAAATTAACCAGCATAGGTTTATTATAGATCCATCATAGATCCATCTTAATTCTAGCTTTATTAAGCCTTCAGAAGGATCAAATCCATTTTAGAGTCTTAAACTTGAGGAAAGGTTTGCAGCGCTTGAGTTAAGATGGATCTATGCTAGTTATTATAAAACCACTATGTAAAACCACTAGAAAACCACTATGTAAAATTTTAAAAACTTACTAAAGTTGCATTTAGTTCTAGTTCATATAAGATTTTGTGGATAAGATATAATTTAGAATTGTATGTTGGAGCATCCTATGAAAAATGTGTCCAAACACTCTAGAGAATTTTTATAACATTTAGGGTATTCACTTATGGTGAGAAATGAATTGTTTGTAAATTAGGATAATTACTTAGTTGAGTGTGCTTTTAAATTATGAAAGGATATTCTCTTATAATATAAATACATTTTTTCTTTTATAGAACATAGTGAATAGCATGTGTTGTAATGACATAATGGGTTGTTGTTTTAGGTAACCTTTTTCCATGGATTAATGTAGTTGAATATTTTGACACCAATTATAGTTAGAGACATTGTTGCGGTGTTGCAATGGAAAAAGAATTATTACATCCTTTAGAAGAAGGGGTAAAAATACAAGCACCATAATAGGTGACAAGATTGATCAATGGGAAGATTATTTTAAAATTGTATAAAAGTGTAAGATTATGATTGTGATATATCTTTAAATATAGGTTTGTGAATTATTAGAAAATTCATTCATTCTATTTCTATTCAATTTGTAACTAGCTAATACCCAAACAATGTAAATTTCATACATGACTAGTATTTCCTTTAGACTAATAGTGAAATTAATGAGATAAATAAAAACAATGAACAAATAATCACTATCATGAAGTACCTTTCAAAACCATAAAAATAATACTATAATAGTAATACCATAATTTATCACATTAAACTATTAAAAAGAACACATACTATGTTATAACAACTATGGAATATGGTTGTTAATATAACATTCATTTCCCATACATAGCCATTCTACTCAAGATCATGGGGCTATACCATAATAAGGGTAGTTATTATATGTGATATCCTTTGAAATTTCCGTAAGAATGTGTTTATATGTAATACCCCAATTTTGACCCTTAGGAAATATTGGCTTCTAATGTAAATATTGTATACACACGTTGTATGTTTCCCTAGCGTGGAGCTCAAGGCCAAGGTCCCGCTAGTTTATGCTCGGATTTTATTTAAATTAGACACGCTTGATATTTTGTTACCCACGTGCTATTAAGCCATGGGATATTGTAAATTGATGTAAATATTTAATATTGAAATAAAATACCAAAACTGGCTATGGAGGCAACGAATGAGAAGGGGCCACGTGTATCCACTAGGGAGTGGTGAGGGGGCTATGGGACTAAACCCCAGGCTGCCACATGTCATTATGAGGACCCATTGACTTCCCTAGATGACATTTATGCCTGTTGTAAGGAAGTGGTTGAGATTTCAGCCCATGGCTTCAATGGAGCATGGGCAACCCAGAAATTCGTATGGGTAGTTATGAGCTTTGTTTTCTTGTACAATAAGTCATTCAACCTCATAGGAGGTTGCTTCATCCTCATCCCCATTTCACTGTGGAAGGACCTAGCATCATTATCCATCCAAAAACGAGTTTCCAGCAGGGAGAGAACCAGAAATCGCGACCTTGAGAGAACCTAGATTTTGGAAGACCAAAAACACCCAGATTTGGCATTGGACAGTGAAATCCAATGTGGGATCCATTGGTATGAACCTTGGGGTGAATTTGGGAGCATTAGCTATCTCGAAATCAATAGGAAAACCCAGTTTTTGTAGCTCAGAAAACCAGTGACGGATTTGGGTTATTTGGTGAGCAGAATGGTGAGAAATCAAGTTGGGAATTACTATGCAGAGGTTGGGTGTGCTTGATAAACCCAGTGAATGATAGGATCTCAAGGATTAGTAGCTGGACCTTTCTATGCCCATCCTGAAGAGCACTGGAGGGAAGAGTTTCCTGAGGGACTGTGTAACAGAGAAGGGGACCTTCCTTGTGTTGGATGTGGTAGGTAATGTGGGTGCCTGACTGTTGAGTCCACTTGAGATGCATGTAGCTCTGTGGTTGAGCTCACTGGCTTAGTGTTACCCTCCTCTATCTTCTTGTATGCTTGATGAACCCAACAGTGTGTTGTCTTAGCATAGCTAATGACCGAAACCATGGCTGTGAGTGAGCCCAGTTAGTTCTTCCTTAGTGGATACATAGCCCAGCTCGGGGGTGATCTCTCAGCTGAAAGAATATAGGTTGGATAGAGATCAATCGTTGGGTGGAACGTTGCCCTCACGTATCCAGTCGTTGGACATTTACTTTTCAAGATAAGTATTCTTGTGAATTAATTTATATACATTCTGTGTTCTGCAATGCGTTTAATCTGAATGTTAAATATTCATGGTAATCTAATTGATCTAGAATCTGTGAATAACATGAGAATGAGATTGAATCTCTGCATATGGAATCACCTTTTTGCTTGAGATAAACATGTTGGTGCATTCCATTCTGTCTGTGTATTATTATGTTTAATTCCGCTGTGTTTATATTGAGTTGAGTCTGCACACAAAAGTTTTTAATATTATGAATTTATGAATAAAAATATTGGGGCTAAGTCTACCAAAATCCTGGTGTGTTGTTAACGTTTCCTTCCCTACGTTTGATGATGGAAGGGGACGTTACATTATATATACACTAAGTTAGTTAAGGCCTATCATATTATTTAAAAATATACAATAGAATAATCAGATGGTTATAAAAACAACAAAATTATAGTCTATTAAAACACTTATGAAGCATAAAAATTTGGAATATATTTATATGTTTATATCTACATATTCATCATCACAAGGATGGCATATGCACAGATGATGATCATTAATCTCTATATGACCACATGGTTAGTGTATTAACTTCACTTCATCATTCTTATTTTGATTTTTTATAAATAAGTGCGTGGTAGAGGAAGCTGAAATCACATTATCATCAATGGATAACCACAATTCTTATTTTGATTTTTTTAGAAATAAGTGCATGGTAGAGGAAGGTGAAATCGCATTATCATCAATTTGGATAACCATAATAAGAAAACAACCAATGCTTTCATCTCCATGACCTAAGATTCATTTGGGAATATATCCAGTTGTATGACTGAGAACCTTGAGCACATGTCCTGATGGTATGGTCTTTATTGTGGATAACATGGACCTTTCTAAGTCCACACTGGAAGATACCTTTTTTTTTACTCTTACCAATCTCTCATTATTTTCTAGTTTGAATCTTTCTAATAAAAAAATATTGATGAGAATAATTCAAGTTGAGTTTTCCTAGCTTAAACCACTGGGTCTACTTTAACTAAGGTGAATCCATGAAAAATGGATAACACTTTTTAGTGAAATATGACAATAAAAATTGACATTTTACATATTTTTAAGATGGAAACCCTCAAAACTCATATACCCTTTGTGAATTTTGAAATGTAGTAAAAAAAAACAATTTGCAGGGAATTGTGTTGTCTTTCTAATGATATTTTATTAAAAAAAAATAACATCTTTTAATGTGTAAAATTTTCATTTAAAATATGAGCATGATATACATAGAACATAGTATATCCCATTTTTGGGAGGGGGAGGGGGGAATTATATTTTTTATTATTTTCAGAAGTCGACCAATTAATACTTGGATCATATTTTATCAAGATGTGTTCACATGAACATTTTTCCTATTGTTTACATACATTGAAAAACCAAATACCCTTTTGAAGAAAAAGAATCGAGGAAGATCTCACATGTTTTTTGTAATTGTTTGGTTTTGTATTTTTTATGTTATTGATTTTTCTTCAAGCACATTTGAAACTATGGAAAAAATATTAAGTGTGTTCTAAAAGAAAATAAATTAAAAATATATTATGAAATGGAAAGTGTGAAAATAATTTCATTGGATAGAGGATTCATTAGGGAATCCACTAGAATCAACTATGCCCCCTTATATACATGAGACGAAGGGGTTTCACACCTTGGATATTGTGCCTAGAAAAAATATTGTAGCAAGGGGGTTGGATTTCATGATTTTAAACCATCAATTGAGTAATTTTCTATATTGAGGGTTCTTAAGATGCTCAATCAAGGGCTAAATAAATATTTTCAAATTCCTTAGTTGAGGGTTCATTAAACCTTCTAAAAGGGTTATGTGGGTTTAATAAGTAGCTCGATCAAGTAATTGCTGCTAAAAACAAAAAATACAAACAAGAGTATTTATATTTATCACTTTGAAATGTTTTTCTAAATTTAAATATTAATATGTACACAAGCTTTAGTTCATGTTTCTTTATATTATAAACTTTCATAGATATTATGATGAGAGATGATACATATTCTTGTAGCCCTTGGCAATTTGGTTCAGTTGGCTACACTCTCTCTTTATTTAAAGATTCTCACTAATAGCATTCCTAAATTCATTTCCAACGTTGAGAAAATTATCTTACCTAGTTGTTAATGATAATAGGCTCATCAGTAGGATACCTAAATCCATTACCAATTTTAGGGATTTTGGAGTCCTTGTCCTCTCAAACAACAATGTGACATGCAAAATTCTGAGAGTCATAGGAAAGTTGCATTCATCATAACACTTCTATTTGGATTCAAACTAATTAACTGAGTCTACGACATAGCATAAACAACAATGTGACATGCAAAATTCTAAGAGTCATAGGAAAGTTGCATTCATCATAACACTTCTATTTGGATTCAAACTTATTAACTGAGTCTATGACATAGCATAGGTTAGTGAAAGGTTTTCATTGTACTAATCATATATAACAATAGTTTCTTTGATTGTATTATTGATAGTATAATAATTTGGTTGAACACTTGAGATATTAAATATATTAGAAAACAACTTGAAGGCACTTTTTTCCATTATCAATATATATAATTGCACTTATTTATTTATTTTATCTACTCATTCTAAATACCTTTTTTTTAGGACTTTGGCCTCACCTTTGGCCAATTGTACTAATATTTAAATACTAGTTGAAATTCCTTAGATTGGAACTCATCTAACTAGTAAGTTGGAAAATCCATTGTATTTACAATCTCCCAAAGTGGAATACCATCTTTTGGATATCTAGCATGCCATATAAACATTTGGCATCACATGAGACCTAGGATTGAGGGGATTCTTAGTCTCTTAATCTAAGTTGGAATTATTGATTTCTTTTGAAACTTCTCTTATAATTCTAGTCAATTGGTTCCCATCAAGGATTCTATATATTCCACTAGAGGGTAGATGGTCCTTTGTTTTAGCTACGTAATCATTTTGATTTCTGATTTCTAGATCCATGAACAATTTAAAGAAGCTTGGAAACCTTTTTCTTTGTACGAACGGTTTGATAGGAATAATTCCTAAGTCATATGAAAGCTTCATTTATTGAAAGAATTATATTTGGAAGGAAACAAATTAACCTAGCATATCGCATATAGAATATGTCAACTAAAGACTTTCAAATATCTAATCATAAATAAATAGCCATGAACAATTTAAAGAAGTATGGAAACCTTTTTCTTAGTAAGAACGGTTTGACAGGTACAATTCCTAGAGTCATAAGAAGCTTCATTTATTGCAAGAACTATATTTGGACTAAAACAAATTAACCGAGCATATCCCATATATCATAGGTCAACTAAATACTTTACAATATATAATCATAAATAACAATAGTGTTTTTTCTAGTATTCCAGATAATATTAATGGTTTGGTTTCACTTGCAACATCAATTCTATCAAAAAACAACTTGGGGGAACCGATTCCTAATGGCATTGGTAATATTTTCACTTCTATGAATGTTTTCTTTGCTCATTCTAATAATTTGTCTTTCACTTTATACATCTTTGGTCCACTATACCCATCTTAAGCTACTGGATTTAAGGAAAAATCAATTGACGAGAAAACTTCCTCAATACTTCACATTTTTTCATGACCGTAAAGTTTTAACCCTTGGTTTTAATAATATGGATGGTTATATTCCTCATCATATCACAAATATAACCAAGTTTCATGTGTTCAATTTATTCAACAACAAATTTAATGGAAAACTACCAATGCATCTTGAGAGGATCTCAGGATTAGCAAATGTTTCTAGTGATGATGAATTTGATGAGGAGATGAAAGTCGTCATGAAAGGGACTGAGTATACTCTCTCATATATGTTGCCTACAAATACTATATTTGATTTGTCTTGTAATAATATCACTAGGGAAATCCTATTATCCCATTAGGCATATAGGTAGTATGAGTCAATTGCGATTATTAAATCTATCTTGGAATCAATTGGAAGGCCAAATACCTGCATCTCTTAGTGAGATATCTACTTTGGAGAAGTTGGACTTGAAAAAATATAATTTGAGTGGACCGATTCCTAAAGAACTCTCTAAATTACATGAGCTTTATGTTTTGAATGTTTCATCAAACATTCTCTATGGGCGAATCCCAAAAGGGACACAATTTTCCACTTTCATTATATCTGCATTCCAAAAGATTAAGTGTTTATGAATTTGTCCTTTAGATTCATGCAATGAAAATGAAACACGAGCAAGAAAATGTGACAATGATAGTAAGAGTAGTAATGTTAGAGTGGGATTGTTTAGTCATGTGGATGAAAACATGTCATCGATAGCAATGGGGATGGGAACGAGGATTGCATTTGGGGGAGTGGTTTCTCTCTTTACGTCATGGGAGAGAGATAAACATTAGGTAGTTTCCCCAAAAATTCCAAGACCCATTTTTAAGGTGTACTCATTTCCAAGATAGACATGGTCTCTTAGGTTCAAAGGTTAACAAAAAACTATTTGCACTATGTATAGTTGTGGTACCACTCATAGATTTCAAAAATGAAATTGTATTTGTATTATTAATATTGTAAATCAAATATGGGTTGGCAGGTGCGGGAGGGGTCATTTTTTACCCTAGGGGAAACAAACAGAAAGATTATGCTTGGGGAATAGGTAAAAAAAACAACAACGATGTGGAATGGCTCGCATTAATTAAGGGGATGGAAACTGCAAACTCTCTCAGAATAAAAGACCTGGTCGTTTTTGGGGCTCTCTCATGATCATAAGAGAAGCTCGAAATCTCACTATGAACTACAAAACTCCTTCCAAAAGGATGCAACAAATCTTCAAACCTCTTATCAACGACTTCAGCTCTATCACCCTTTTACACATCCTCTGAACGAACAACCTTCGAGCTGATCAAATGGCAAATAAAGGGGTACTCTTAGACTATAGATATATTGTCTACAATGGAATCAATCCTAGTCGTTTTTGGGTTCCTTAACCCCTCTAGGACTCCCCCTAGGGATGCTCTACATCCCCACCCCCTTTATGCTAACTCAATTCTTTGTGCCTCCACATTTCGTGGCACCATCTCCTCCCTCCTGTGTAGATTTGTCCCTCCTCGTCCTCCGTCCCAGGCTCGCACTCTCCATTTAATGCCATCACATTGCCTTCTTTACCACCCCGCTCTTTCCACTATCACCATATCGCTCCCCCTTATCTGTTTCACTCGTCCCTCTACAAGCTTTCATTTCACTGTAATGGGTGATACACCTCATGCGCTCCCCCTAGCACCCTCTCTGGGTGTTGGTCCTCCGACATATCTTGGCCTTCTTCACTCTTCTTCCTGTTTCCTGTGCAAGAAACTGCTTCCACTTCCCTCTGTTCTCAAACATTTCGACGCTCGTCTGCTTTCCCCACTACATACCCTTGTTGGCGACCTCTCCAGTTTTAATCTTCTCCCCCTAGACTACATTAGCTCGACTCCTTCCTCATAGCAACTCCTTCTCAGCCCTATTCTTGTCTCGTTGGGAACTATGGAGAAGCAACTTCGTATTCTCAAGGTGAAAAATGATGAAATAAACATGAACATGATGAGGATGTACACTCTGCTCTAGTCCATCAGCACAGAAATCAGGAACAATAACAATTTCATGAATGGGATAATTTATACCATCTCTGATACTGTGGATTATATGACCAACATCATTGCTAATGTGGACTCAAAAATAGAGGACAACTACAGAAGTATTTCAGAAATGGATGGCAAAATTGACAAGCTCAGGGAGGACATTGGACGCTACATTCCAAGATTTCACGACAGCAAAGGATCGGGCATTGGACCTAAACATTCTCTGGAAAGCACTCTGGGACTTGCTGCTCAACATCGCAGTTAGCTCAACTATTCTCTACTCTTCTAGCTCCTTCCTCTTAGTACTACTTTTAGCTACTCATGCACATTTTGGTTTTTCATGCCTTTTATGTAGTTACTAGTTTAGAAGTTTTTTTGATAAAGAAACTCTCCAACAAGATGAACTATATGCTTCACATGGATTTAAACTCTACAGAAATCCATCTTTTGATATGTTATGTTTCTGCATTTTCATCCTTAAGCAATTTGTAAGAATCTATGGCCATTGTAGAACATGGCCTTTTCGAGTTAATAGTATTTTTGTAAAAGATGAACATGATGTCATGGACTTTGAATCCCTTCGGATACATTCCAATGACCTATCTATGTAATTCTCTGCTGGCTTTTTTCTAATATAAATGACCCTCAACCATTATAGGGAATTTACATTTATTTTCTTTCTAAATACAAGTTCACTAACTCTTAATTAAAAAGAATCTACATGTGAGAACTCTTTCACTAAAACTGACTTTTGCACATATCACTCACTTATTGCACCATATTTTCATCTATTGTGGTTGGCATATTTTTGCATTTGTTCAATTTTGTTTAATTCCACCATCATTCTCATTTGACACAAAGCCTTCACCATTGAGGAACAAAACAACCCCCTGAGGCAGTCTCGAAGACCGCAAGGCCTCTCCCATCTCTTGAGGGATGTTTTTACACCTTCTCCCCATGGTTCACACGAAAGGTACTCTAGCCGGGGCTACTCCCAAGCCACATTGATAGTATCATCTAGGTGAGGCCGAGCATTTCTAGGTATGTTTTCTCCTCTTGGAGAAAGTGTTAATCCTACCACCTCCTCCACCACTGGAAGATAATCACCCTCATTTTCCCTTGAGGAGATAATAGAGATACATCTACTCCTTCAACACCACCTGGGTCTCCCCCTAGAGGAAACCAAACCCATTCTACAATGGAAAGACAACTTTCCCTACCCTACTATTCGTGGCTAGTCTAAATATCCCAGATTTGATCAAACTTATCAATGACCCCATTGCACATGATCCAACCTTGCCAACTATGCCAGATAAACCTCCCTCTGACATTCCCAAATTCGATTGAAAACAAGGGGATGATCCCGCCAACCACGACATGTCTTTCCACTTATGGTCTTCATCAAATAGCATAGTAGATGATCCTGTGAGGATTCGCCTCTTTTAGTGTACCCTCACCAAAACATAAACCAAATGGTATGAAAACCTACTAAGAGTGACCCTTTCCACGTTTGTGACATTGGCAACCGCATTTCTCACTTACTTCCAACTTTCGATCTGACATGAACTTGGTCTCAAAATTCTTATAGAGTTTTGAAAAAATACATCCACCCACATCACGTACCACATCCATGAGTTGTGTAGATGCCACACATTGTGTAAAATTGAAATATAAACACTCTTTTTGTTAGATTGGTTTATCAAATATCTCCAACTAGCTATAGCTAAATATGTCGCCACCTCCATGCCTCAAAGAGAGGAAGAGGCAATTTTGAAATCCCATCATTTTGATCTCATATATGCACACCTAGCTACCTTTACACCATCTTCTCTGATGCCCCTCAGCATCGATTGTTGAATCCTACACCTATGGTCTTGTCACATTCATCGGATGGGATTATTGGGTCCATTTCCAACTTAGTAAAGGTTCCTCCTACCATGTCGGTGCCATTTAATATGGATCCACAGTACCCATCCATGCCATCTGTGTTGGTACCCCCTACACCAGTACCAACTCCACTAGTTGGTCAACTGCAGTATGGACCCTATAGTCCTACTTACCCAAATTTTATCCAAGCAACAACGGTTCCCTCACTGCCAATGAACCAAGCCCTTCTTACATCCAAATATTATGGAGTGCAAACCACATTTATCCCACCCCAAGGTATAACCCTTATTATCCATTCCCATGGCGAACAGGCCAGCAACCTACACCCCACATGGGAGTGAACCTGGTTCAACCTTCTTACATTTAGCAAGCTCAACCATTTGAACAATTGAACACCACAAACCCCCACAATCCTTAGACTTAGGGGAAGAAGAAAGGGAAGAATAAGACAAACCAGTAGCCAGGGATAGGGGGCAACACTCCTCCCTAACAAAACTAGAATGTGGGTAATCAAAATGTAGGGACTAACAAGCCCCCCATACAAGGGAAGAACACTAACCTAGGGACCAATTATCATTTCCCTATTTGCGGGGAATATGATCATTACACTCATAATTTCCCTCTTATCCCCGACTGCCAGCAGTTAGCGGAAGCCAAAAGGAATACAATGACAAATCCCCCCTCAGGCTACAAACCCTCCCCAACCCCAAACCATTACAACAACCCTTCATGAACCAAGGGGTTTTTACACAACAACAAGATCCTCTCCCCCTCGACAATGGCTCTTTTCAAAATATCTACACGTTGGATGTTAATCTTAAGACCTGAGCTAGGGGTTATGATAGGCCTGACACCCCCCAAGTGAAAGAAGCTCTTATCCCCTTGGGGGGGCCTCTCCAAATACCATGCCGAAGTGCTAAACAAATCCCATGGATTCCCAAGCTTCCACTTCGGTGTACCCCTGATAACCCTCACATGAAAACTGACCAGAATTACAGTATTGTGGATGATTTGTGTAGTGCTCTGGTTTTTACAGCAGAGCACTGTGTAAAATGTGCAGGTTTAATTTTCTACGTTTTAACTTTACCAGTTTATGGAAATAAATTTCTAAGAATTACTATGTGCCTAAATAATATTTAGGGTACTGTCTTGTTTTCTTTTATCACCTTACATTCGTAATTTAAAATAGACTAACATACCAATATTTTCTTTCCAACAATCTAGCATAAGAATATGTTTCACAACTCAGTAAATCAGTAAATAGCAGTAAATCAGTAAATAGCAAGTTTGCATGTTTACAGTAAGATTTAGCATAATAGTAAATAACGGAAATTACCTGATGCTGATGCTAACCGTAAGTTGTAGCAGGTTGTGTAACCCCTTAGACAGCCAAACTGAAGTGTCCACCCTACCGACCAGCTATAATCTTGCTGGCCCTTGGAAATCAAAGGATTTCCAAGCCCCCGAGCCCACAATCTGATAATCCCGAGAGCAGTCTTTCCTTCTGTTCTCAAAATCTTTCTGTTCGCCAAATTTTCTGTTCTCCCAACTTCTGTTCTCCAAGCTTCTTTTCTTCCCCCATCAAAAAAAAAACCTCCCCTCACCTTCAACCTTCTCCCCCTCTATATACATGTCCATCCTCGAGAAGACCTTGGGCTTACTCCACCGCCCCAAACTCCCCCTCTCGAGCCCCTCAAACCTTTACTCCTTTCCCTAGTTCATTAATCCACGTCTCATTATAGAAATGTATAATTAATTACTCTTATGGAAAAATTCACTTGGTTTTTGGATTGACGGTCGTAATTATTTATTACGGTGGGAATTATCATCCCAAGGTTATCCATTCGGGACAGTTTCATTAAATACAAGTCTATCCGCCGTCCTTGATATTTTAATGTTATTAATGTAATTAATAAAATATTATATAATTAGTTGCCCCTTGTCAACTTGGACATGATGTGTCTTAATGATCCACCTTATCCGTCGAGGCTACTTTAGCTTGAGGTTTAAATTCCAAGATTAACATTGAATAATTAAATATCCATTTCCATCACATCACTGTTATTCCAAAAAGGATTATCTTGTTATGGCTAACCTTGAAATGGAATTAATCACGTAATATTAATTTATAAATCAATATTTTAAATCTTACTCATATTGCATTTGTTACGATAGGGATATAAATGTTGCTGGAATATCATTTATTAATTAATAATAATAATTAAATCACCCCTTGACAATAATTAAAGGTGAATCGATCATAGTATTCTTAATTATTTGTTTATCACATGGGTACCCTATCATCAACATAGCATCCTTGTTATTATAAACAAAGCACTTGTAAGGGCTTAAACAATTTTACTAATTAATTAGACACTATCATTACCCTATTCACAACAGTTCTTCTATGACAATGTTAACTGACGATACTTGTCTTAGTTTATTATTACAATGTTTTCATATAATTACTAATTCACTTATTTACACATTGACAACCTAACCATTCATTACCTAAGTTGATTGATGTATCCTTAACTGAGTTATCTATGACATTTATACTACTATTCGAGCATGACAAGTATGTTATACACCAGTAATATTGTACACGTACAAGGTGTGCATGCATGGCCAGTGTATGCACATGTCGGACATGTACTATAAACAAACCCCATTCCGCCTATGCATACTTGCTAACTAACAATAGTATCTACCCCCATGCAGAAGAGCAAGCATAATCTATAGTATAATTACTTTAACATCCTCGGTTATTTAACAGTTAACCCTTTACGATTAAACATCATTGTCTTTATGTTTACATTAGTTTAATCAATCAAGTACAGGAAGGGTGCCTACTTCCACTAACTCGGAATCAAGGAATACTAAACCCCCCAACAGTACTAACTAACACATCCTCCCATCATAACCTACGTCCAGCATCCTCCCTATCCTCCCTCTGCTAGTACAACAGTGGGTGTCGGACTCACCGATCTGACCACATAGAACTTGAGAGCGATAGCGTCGGCTGAACAGCGGACCTATCCTCCCCTAGCAGGCATCCGACAATCGTCATCACAACAACATGGGGAGCGTGTCTCAACACGGCCCTCCCACGACCTCGGGTCTCATGGAAACATAGGGTGGGAAACACATCCATCCCTCTCAACATACTGGGCCTACGCCCTTATCAACTCATACTTGCTGCTATCGGGATTATCAGTTTGTGTTATCGTATCCTCATTTTGGCTGCTAAGGTTTGCTGTATGAACATGTTTTTCCTTTCCAATGTATATCAGATCAAGTAACTGGCTATCCCATAGCCCTTGTGTCCTGTAGGTTAGTGTTTTGCAAAATACAATTTATAGAAAGCATTTTCCATTGATCGCCAATTGATCCATTTTATCATTTCATTTCATGTAACCTTTTTGCTCATCATAGATACATATAACATTTCAATAATTCATATAAGAAGATGGTATCCACGTACCGAATCATATATTTCACATTTCATTAAGGAAAACATATAAACATATACTGCAATCGTAAAATAAGGAAATCATATGATAATCATGACATCATAACTGCATAACATAGTAACATCATAATCATGGCGAAATCATAAGACAGAGTAACATCATATAATGAGGTCCAATATAGTTTACTCAGTCGAGCTGAGTTCGACAAAATATATAAGAAATAAAGTATGGTGTGTCTAACTAATAAATATGCCGAATCAAAATATGGGCATTACATACACCCACCCTTCGGGAAACTTCGTCCCGAAGTTATGGTCAAAATAGTGAGGGAAAATCTCGACGCATGGTCTCTGCGTCCTCCCAGGTAGCAGACCCGGGGCTATACTTGTCCCATTGGACCTTAACTTGGTCCACATGGCGACTACGGAGCTGTCGAACCCTACGATCAAGTATACGTAATGGTTCGACCCTGAAGGTTCCCTCGTCCGAGACCTGCAATTCCTTCCAATGAATTTTGTGAGTCTCATCAGCTATGTAATGTCGTAATACAGAAACATGAAATACATTATGAGTTTTATGCAAGTGGGGTGGCAGCGCGAGACGATAAGCAACTGGTCCGATTTTCTCAAGAATTTCAAATGGACCTATAAAGCGAGGTGACAACTTGGTACCCTTCCCAAACCGAATGGTACTTTTATTTGGTCTGATGCGAATAAATACACGATCCCCTACTCCATAAGTTCTATCTGATCTGTGTGCATCAGCGTAACTCTTTTGCCTATCCTGTGCTTCCTTCAGCCGCTGCCTAATCTGTATCACTTGCTCCTCCATTTCCTGAATCAATTCAGGCCCAATTAAAACTCGATCCTCTAACCTGTCCCAACTGAGTGGTGTCCTGCACGGCCTCCCATACAATGCCTGATATGGTGGCATACCAATGGAGCTGTGATGACTATTGTTGTATGCAAACTCCACTAAAGGAAGATATTTCTCCCACTGTGTCTGCTGATCCATAACATACATCCTAAGCATGTCCTCCATCACTTGATTCACCCTCTCAGTCTGTCCATCTGTCTCGGGGTGATAAGCTGAGCTTAAGTTCAACTGTGTCCCTAATGCTGACTGCATGCTTGTCCAAAATCTGGAGGTGAACTTAGGGTCTCTGTCAGAGATTATCTTTTTAGGAACTCCATGAAGACGTACAATCTCATTTATGAATACCCTTGCCACATCTGTCACATCATAGGTGTCTCTGACTGGAATGAAGTGAGCACTTTTGGTCAGTTTGTCAACTACCACCAAAATAGCATTATGTCTCAGAGATGTGAGTGGTAATCCTACAACGAAGTCCATGGAAATGACTTCCCATTTAGTCATAGGAATATCATGCGGTTGTAGGAGACCGGCCGGATGACGATGATCTGCCTTCACTTGTTGACACTCAAGGCACTTTGAAACAAAATACACTACATCCATCTTCATACCTGGCCAAAAGAAGAGTTGCTTCATGTCAGCATACATCTTCTTCACCCCTGGGTGCGCACAGTAATGCGATCTATGGGCCTCTCTAAGGATGGTTTCCCTGATATCACCTTCCTTAGGAACATACATCCTTCCCTGATACCGCAACAATCCATCTACCTCAAGATGGTACCCATCATACTTCAATTCCTGTTTCTTTCCATTCTGAATAGCTGAGGTTACTTTTAGATACCAACTATCGCCCAATAGTTGTCCTAGTACCCTTTCCCTCAAGTCAACCTTCAAGGGAATTAAGGAGAAAAGTCTCGGCCTTCGACTTAGAGCGTCTGCCACCACATTCTCCTTTCCTTTGATGTAAGAGATACCAAAGTCATACTCACTCATGAACTCACTCCATCGCCTTTGCCTAGCATTCAAATCCCTTTGGGTAAATATGTACTGCAAGCTCTGATGGTCTGTTTTAAGGGTGAAGCTTCTACCAACTAGGTAGTGTCTCCATAACTTTAGTGCCAACATTACTGCTGCCAATTCTAGATCATGCGTGGCATACTGCTCCTCATGAGGTTTCAACTTTCGAGATGCATAAGCTATTACCCCACCTTCCTGCATCAACACCGCTCCTAATCCTTGCTTCGAGGCATCGGTGCATACCATGAAATCTTTATCCATGTCTGGTACTCGCAAGATCGGTGCACTTGTCAACAATCTTTTTAACTCTGTAAAAGCGGCATCGCATTCATCGGTCCATTCATACCGGATTCCCTTGCGTTGCAAGGTGGTAATAGGTTTTGCAATTTTAGAAAATCCTTCCACAAACCTCCGGTAATAGCCTGCTAACCCCATGAAGCTGCGCACCTCATGAGCATTCCTTGGAATTGGCCAATCTTCAATGGCCTTTACCTTTTCTGGGTCTACAGAGATCCCTTCACCTGAGATGATGTGCCCCAAGTAGTGAATCTCTTTTTGGAAGAAGGAACACTTTGACAATTTACCATAAAGTTTATGTTCCCTTAAGCATGTCAAGACTAACCGCAAGTGTTCCTCGTGCTCCTTCTCATTCTTAGAATAGATAAGAATATCATCTAAGAAGACCTGAACAAAGTGGTCCAAGTATTTTCGGAAGACCCCATTCATGAGGCTCATGAATACAGCTGGAGCATTGGTCAAACCAAATGGTACCACTACAAACTCGTAATGCCCAAATCGAGTTCGAAAGGCAGTCTTAGGAATGTCGCCTTCCTTGATCCTCAACTGGTGATATCCTGATCGCAAATCAATCTTTGAGAAGACTGACGCACCTTTCATTTGATCAAAGAGGTCATCAATTCTTGGTATGGGATACCTATTCTTCACGGTGGCCTTGTTCAAATCTCTGTAATCTATGCACAGTCGCAGAGATCCATCCTTCTTCTTAACGAAGATCACTGGTGCTCCCCACGGTGAGATACTGGGTCTAATCAGTCCCAAATCTAGCAATTCTTTTAACTGGATCTGTAACTCACGGAGCTCTGGAGTTGTCATTCTATAAGGAGTTTTTGAGATAGGTTCTGCACCAGGTTTTAGTTCGATTGTGAAATCGAGCTCTCTTTCTGGAGGTAGTCCTGGTAATTCCTTCGGAAAGACATCCTTGAACTCAGAAAGTACTGGGTAAGAATCCAAGGAAGGTCCTTTACTATCGCTCACGGCCTCCACTACGAACAACTGGCATCCTTGTCTTAGGCACCGCTTAGCTTTCACCATAGAGATGAAACGGAGGGATACCTTCCTCTTCAAGCCTTGGATTTGAATTGTCCTTCCCTCGTCATCGAGGCACAACACCTTCTTTGCATAGCAGTCTATGAAAGCTCTATGGTCTTCTAACCAATCCATGCCAATAATGAGGTCATAAGTCCCCAAATTGGTGACATAAGCATCCAACTCAGTGGTGCAAACTCCTAAGTCAACCCCACAACCTCTCACTTTAAGACCTACTGGTTGCTTAGTTCCTGAAGCCATTTCGACCAGTTTGAAATCATCGTGCTCGTAGGCTGCCAACCCACATTTATCTAATGCAAATGGTGAAATAAAACTATCAGTTGCTCCTGGATCAAACAAAATTTTAAGTTTGACATTGTTTACATTACCAGTGGATTCTACTACGGTAGACTGATGTTCTGCCTGGTGGTTATGCACCGCTGCATGAATCCGATGACTGTTACCCGAACTATCCATGGGTGCCTTTCCTTCCCTGTGCCTGCTGCTTGACTAACCCTTGGGACAGTCTCGCTGGAAATGAGGACCTCCGCATCCCCAACAAGAGAGATTGGGAGGGGCTTGCCTGTTGCTCGAAGGAATCCTCTGAGATGAGTTCCTTCCCCTGGTTCCTCTAAAACCCCTTGCTCCTCTATAGGAACTTCCCCGTGTACGTCCCTGGCTTTGGTGGGTTGCGGACGATGCCTGCGAGATTGAGTTAACTGACGTATTACCCCTCGGTGTGAACCGGTTACCATAAGGAGGAGGTCTAGATTGTCCTCCCCTGAAGTAAGGACGTGATGCCTTCCCTGAAACATACTGATTGGTTCCTGTCAACTTACTGCCCCCTTTTCCATCTGACATATCAGCTGCATAACGAGCATACTCAACTGCCATGGCAACTGAAGTTGGCTTCCACATCCGCACAGCAGCTCTAATCTTGTAGTTAAGTCCATACACAAAACGCTCTACCTGACAATCATCTACATCAAGGTAAGGAACATATTTTACCAGTTCCATAAACCGAGATTCGTACTCCTCCACTGTCTTGTCTCCCTGTACTAAGGCATGGAGTGCACCTGCCTGTTCTTCCTTGTAATAATTTGGCAAATACTTCATGTGGAACCTCTCCTCGAACAGTTCCCAAGAAGTTGTAAGAGGAGTAAGGTGCAACTGCTTCTCGAGGTCTGACCACCAATTCAAAGCATCACCTTTAAGCTGAAAAATGGCCATCCTAGCCTTGGAACTAGATGTGTACTCATTCAATGCGAAGCATCTCTTCATGCCTTCCAGCCATGCCTCTGCATGCTTACCGGGTCGTCCTCCTGAAAACTCTGGAACTTTTATCTTTTGTAACTCCCTCGATATGTCCTGAAGCGGTTCCAGTCTTGGGCCATGTGCCCTTTCAGAGTTCTCTCGACTCACTTGAGTGGTTTCCACCTCGGCGGCCCTTTCCGACTGCTTGTTCATCGTGGTCATAATAGCCTCCAATGACCTCATTATGATCTGCATTTCTGGTGTTGAGGTTGGTTGTGGCGGTGCTGGCGGTGGCGGAGGTGGTGGTGACGGTGGTCGACCTTGACCCCGACCTCGACCTCTGCGTGTTGTCACCATGATAGTTCCTGAGTTATTACAATAAAATCATATCCTTAGTTGTTCAATCAAATATACGCGGAACTAAAATGTAGGTATTCATACACTTATACTTATGCGTAAGAAATAACTTGCATCATGAGATAACAAATTGTCAAGATTAGCGCAGTAAAATCTATAGTCATTTTTACTAAACAATCTTTGTCATGGTGTTCAGCTCGTCGTGCTGATCTTAATGGTGTCTTATTTTCGAGATTTCGAGTCTCTCTCATCCTTCGACTAGGAGTTGAAATCTCGGCAAAATTTTTTTTTATTTTATTTTATTATTTTATTTTATTATCTATTTATTTATAAGAAATCAAATAAATAACTAGAATTTTACTAATCCTAACATGAGATGTAAACCCTAATTAATTAAACCATAATTCATATTAATTTCTAACTCTAATTATAATTCATGTAATTATCACTAAAGTGGAATTATAGTTTTGTTAAATTTTGATAATTGTGCTAATAATTTAACCAAATTCAATTTCAACCTAAATAAATAAATAAATAACTTTAAATCATTTAAAGTTTCAAATAATTGACACATCGAATTATTTAAATTAAATTTTTAACAATTTTTAACAATTTTTTTTTTTTTTTTTTTTAAAATTACTAAATTTCGATAATTATAATTGTTCATATAATAACAACCTACCCCTAAGACCTTCATGGGCCCGTCGCGCCCTTGCATGAGGCCCACGCGTCCTCCTACTGCCATGAAGAGAAGCATGAAGGCGCGTGGTCTCTCCACACAACCCACCGCCCTGGGAAAGTGGAAAACCCTAAATACCGTCAATCCCCAAGACGCGGCCATTTCTTCCCCTCTTTTCCTAGAGTTGTTCCGCTCTGCAACTCTCGCCGAACTCAGCTGCCGAACTCAGCCTTGCTGCTTCACTTCTACAGGCAGAAACCTCCAGTGTTGGGTTTGGAGGTTATGTTGGAAGCACTCGTATTTGACATTACTGGGTACCATTTTTTTTTTTTTCAGACAAATTCCAGCAAGTGAACTCTGTCAGATTGCACCACAATGGGTGTTCGAATACAAAAGGCTCGTGCAGGATAACAGTAGACGGGTTCGGAACGAGGGAGAGCGGTCGCTGTGGGTAAAGTATTATCCCTCACTCTTGCCTTCGTATTTTGAATTATTTTTAAGTCTACCTCATCCATCGAGATTCAGAGTGAGGGAAGGGAAGGTCGCTTCCCACTTCCCATTTTAGTATTTATTATTATTTCTCTGAATTTCTGGGAGAAACGGCCTCCACAATGGCTGGGTTGAGATTATTATATTTCCTTTTTTCATTGCTATTTGAGGAAGAATTAATTGCCTTTTTTTTTTTCCCCGGATTATTGTCAGTGGAGACCCAACGCAAAGAGCAGTTACAAATACCGATACCGGTGGCAGCAATTGTCGAACAAAGGAACAAAATCGTGGTGCAAATTTATTCAGAAGCAAGCGCGCTACAACAGGTGTGATTTACGATTTGCATAATACTCGACATCATTCCTTATACATCGACAGGCAAACGTTTTCCTAACAGAAGATGTTGCATAATTTGAAGACGTTTTCCTAACTACAACTGCTGAAGCAGTTGATAAAGCAGTCATGACGCATAGCAGGGTCTGTCAAATATGTTGCATAATTTGAAATTTGTGCCCCACCGACACATGACGTTAATATTTATTCCAGAACCAACAGCATCTGGGAGTCCAAGAAGTGCCACTGTTCGTGAACCAGGTAAAAGATGGTGGGAAAAAGTGCCAATAGTGTAGCTGCCGTAACTACATGTGGAATAACGGAGTTTGCATCCTTCAGCAACTTTAGAACAACGACCATATTCAAATTAGAACCCTTCGGCTCAATATTGAGATCCAGAAAGTTCATGGTTCCTCTTACTTTGGCAGAGCAAGAGAGGCAATCTGGAGATTACTAGAGACGGCCTTGATTTGCAGAGAGATGATATGTTGATTTCGGGTAGGCCGATAGTCTCACAAGAAGGGCCTGTGGATGAAGGATTGACAACGAAGACTGATCGGCCCTCGGAAGCAGCAATGTTGCTCTGCTACTCGAGGCTGCTAGTTGGGTATTCCTGGAGGGCAGAGAAGCTCAAACCGAAAGTTAAGTCACCAGCAAGTGATAGAATGAACCCACGTGGGGAGCTATGTCCAGATGATGTCTGGCAACTGGGATGAGGACTAACATAGGCTTCACAGGTAGGTTTCCGTTTTAAGATGTAAAACAGTAAGCTGGGTTAAATCAGCCACAGGCAGCCAGCATTTTGGCATCTCTACCATAACCTTATTAGTCAGGAAGGATTCATTGCTGCGTTGAGTAATTGTTTACTGCTATGTTGGGGTTTTTCTCTTTTTCTGCGTGGAGTTGGGCGATAGTTGCCAGAAGAATTTTATCACAACTCGGTCCTAGCCTCTTCCTTTCTCTTATCAGAATATCTAAGTGTATGCGATGACTATATGGTAAGCCTATCCTTGCATTGTTTTCCTTTAGCTAAACTCGGTGATTGCCTTATTTTTGTGTTGACAATCGAACCTTGCAAATTTGGTCACTGGGTTATGTTTTTACCTATTTCTATATTTTTCCTTTGGACTCGTAGTTTAAATAAGTGTTATGAATATGATCCTCTCTGGAAAATAAGGACAGCGTCCTTTTGGTTTGAACTCCTTTATCCATGAGGTTAACTGGGTTTTCTGTGAACGTTCAGAAAATGAGGTTTCAATTAGTAAGTCATCAGCTTTAATGATTAGTCATTGTAATGTTGGAAGAGTTCGAAGTATTTAAATCATGAGTCACTTAAGAAGATAGGGTCGAACTCTATGTTTAGAAATAAGTTGCCAATAATTTAGTAAGTTTTTTTTTTTGTGACCAGGAAGCTTTAATATACTTCTATATAAATGTAAGCCTGCGAGGCATTAGAGGGAGAGACCACAAAAAGTAGATTTGGTCTTGGCATATTGGCCATGGAAAGCTAGAATTGGCCAACAAGAGGGTAGATCGGGATGTATTTACGCATGTACAGTTTCCCTCGTTTAATGGAAAGGCAGATTCGCCAGATATTGTGTGTATGACTCTTTGTATTACTGTATGCTATTGTTGAATGCATTGAGATATGGTGAATAGTAGTTAATAGTCTGATTAACTAACCTGTGCATGAAATCCTGATAAAGAGACAGTAAATCTGTGTGAGTAAATGACTGTAAGTGAAACAATGAGGGGATAACTCATTGAAGTGCAAAACTGGGCGAGATTTCCATCAGAAATATAGTTGGAAGGTGTAACTGGGTATAACTTCCTATGTTCGGTTGTGTTATCATATATCCATATAACTCCTTTCTGCGCATGGGACAATGATCTCTACTTGCTCGTGTTGAGGAAGATTTCCTCTAAACGCTTGCCCCCACCTGAGACCACTATCTTTGTTGTATAACTTTATATGTTTATCGTTTTTATTTTTATTGCCAGGAATCTTCTTGGTGTCTGCGATTTGGCTTGCTGTCTGTAACCTGTACATGATTCATTTTTGCTTATTTTTAGGGAGTTCCTTGAGGACAGCAATCTTCGAAATATATAATTGTCATCAGTATATTCTTATATACCTTACTCAACAAACATCCTGATCTTATTAAGGATCTTTATCCCGTCATATATATATATATATCTGTTTTTTTTTTTTTTTTTACTTTGGCCAAATCACACTAGTCTTTTCAACAATAGTTATAAAAGAATGAAAACATAATTATATGTATATATATTTTTCTAATGTTATTCCCATTGTCCCTTTTTGCAGGTGCACCTTGGAAGCTTACTAAGGCTAGAGGTGAAGTAGGTAAATTATCAAGTAGATTTTCTAGGTGAAGCGTGAATAGGCCTGTAGGTTCAAGAGTCTGAACGAAGGCTCTGATACCATCTGTAGTGCTCTGGTTTTTACAGCAGAGCACTGTGTAAAATGTGCAGGTTTAATTTTCTACGTTTTAACTTTACCAGTTTATGGAAATAAATTTCTAAGAATTACTATGTGCCTAAATAATATTTAGGGTACTGTCTTGTTTTCTTTTATCACCTTACATTCGTAATTTAAAATAGACTAACATACCAATATTTTCTTTCCAACAATCTAGCATAAGAATATGTTTCACAACTCAGTAAATCAGTAAATAGCAGTAAATCAGTAAATAGCAAGTTTGCATGTTTACAGTAAGATTTAGCATAATAGTAAATAACGGAAATTACCTGATGCTGATGCTAACCGTAAGTTGTAGCAGGTTGTGTAACCCCTTAGACAGCCAAACTGAAGTGTCCACCCTACCGACCAGCTATAATCTTGCTGGCCCTTGGAAATCAAAGGATTTCCAAGCCCCCGAGCCCACAATCTGATAATCCCGAGAGCAGTCTTTCCTTCTGTTCTCAAAATCTTTCTGTTCGCCAAATTTTCTGTTCTCCCAACTTCTGTTCTCCAAGCTTCTTTTCTTCCCCCATCAAAAAAAAAACCTCCCCTCACCTTCAACCTTCTCCACCTCTATATACATGTCCATCCTCGAGAAGACCTTGGGCTTACTCCACCGCCCCAAACTCCCCCTCTCGAGCCCCTCAAACCTTTACTCCTTTCCCTAGTTCATTCATCCACGTCTCATTATAGAAATGTATAATTAATTACTCTTATGGAAAAATTCACTTGGTTTTTGGATTGACGGTCGTAATTATTTATTACGGTGGGAATTATCATCCCAAGGTTATCCATTCGGGACAGTTTCATTAAATACAAGTCTATCCGCCGTCCTTGATATTTTAATGTTATTAATGTAATTAATAAAATATTATATAATTAGTTGCCCCTTGTCAACTTGGACATGATGTGTCTTAATGATCCACCTTATCCGTCGAGGCTACTTTAGCTTGAGGTTTAAATTCCAAGATTAACATTGAATAATTAAATATCCATTTCCATCACATCACGGTTATTCCAAAAAGGATTATCTTGTTATGGCTAACCTTGAAATGGAATTAATCACGTAATATTAATTTATAAATCAATATTTTAAATCTTACTCATATTGCATTTGTTACGATAGGGATATAAATGTTGCTGGAATATCATTTATTAATTAATAATAATAATTAAATCACCCCTTGACAATAATTAAAGGTGAATCGATCATAGTATTCTTAATTATTTGTTTATCACATGGGTACCCTATCATCAACATAGCATCCTTGTTATTATAAACAAAGCACTTGTAAGGGCTTAAACAATTTTACTAATTAATTAGACACTATCATTACCCTATTCACAACAGTTCTTCTATGACAATGTTAACTGACGATACTTGTCTTAGTTTATTATTACAATGTTTTCATATAATTACTAATTCACTTATTTACACATTGACAACCTAACCATTCATTACCTAAGTTGATTGATGTATCCTTAACTGAGTTATCTATGACATTTATACTACTATTCGAGCATGACAAGTATGTTATACACCAGTAATATTGTACACGTACAAGGTGTGCATGCATGGCCAGTGTATGCACATGTCGGACATGTACTATAAACAAACCCCATTCCGCCTATGCATACTTGCTAACTAACAATAGTATCTACCCCCATGCAGAAGAGCAAGCATAATCTATAGTATAATTACTTTAACATCCTCGGTTATTTAACAGTTAACCCTTTACGATTAAACATCATTGTCTTTATGTTTACATTAGTTTAATCAATCAAGTACAGGAAGGGTGCCTACTTCCACTAACTCGGAATCAAGGAATACTAAACCCCCCAACAGTACTAACTAACACATCCTCCCATCATAACCTACGTCCAGCATCCTCCCTATCCTCCCTCTGCTAGTACAACAGTGGGTGTCGGACTCACCGATCTGACCACATAGAACTTGAGAGCGATAGCGTCGGCTGAACAGCGGACCTATCCTCCCCTAGCAGGCATCCGACAATCGTCATCACAACAACATGGGGAGCGTGTCTCAGCACGGCCCTCCCACGACCTCGGGTCTCATGGAAACATAGGGTGGGAAACACATCCATCCCTCTCAACATACTGGGCCTACGCCCTTATCAACTCATACTTGCTGCTATCGGGATTATCAGTTTGTGTTATCGTATCCTCATTTTGGCTGCTAAGGTTTGCTGTATGAACATGTTTTTCCTTTCCAATGTATATCAGATCAAGTAACTGGCTATCCCATAGCCCTTGTGTCCTGTAGGTTAGTGTTTTGCAAAATACAATTTATAGAAAGCATTTTCCATTGATCGCCAATTGATCCATTTTATCATTTCATTTCATGTAACCTTTTTGCTCATCATAGATACATATAACATTTCAATAATTCATATAAGAAGATGGTATCCACGTACCGAATCATATATTTCACATTTCATTAAGGAAAACATATAAACATATACTGCAATCGTAAAATAAGGAAATCATATGATAATCATGACATCATAACTGCATAACATAGTAACATCATAATCATGGCGAAATCATAAGACAGAGTAACATCATATAATGAGGTCCAATATAGTTTACTCAGTCGAGCTGAGTTCGACAAAATATATAAGAAATAAAGTATGGTGTGTCTAACTAATAAATATGCCGAATCAAAATATGGGCATTACAATTTGGCTCAATCACCTACATCCATGTCCACGTTAGATGTATTACATTCATGCCCAACTCAAAGAGAGGAATTACTCAATGCACTTGGTGCTATTGATCCTTCCGACGCACATCTCATGACATTTGATCTCAACAAAGGTGAACCACGACTACCCTTTTCAGTCACATTTCAAATGCCCGTCACAGTAAAAAAAATTATGATTCATCATTGCATTATCAATGAAGGTGCATCCAATTACGTTATGTCTGCTAAAGTGTGGAAACATTTAGGGTCTCTAGATATGGTCCCTTCATATATTAATATTCACGAAATGATGGGAGACCATCCCAACCAAGACGATTGTACCAAAATTTCCCAATCGAACTAGGGGGCAAGATGGTTATGATCGATATTGAGGTGGTCGATGTCGAACTTGACTACAACATCCTCTTGGGGCATAGTTACATGTACGCCATGAAGGAATTTGCCTCATTGATCTTTTGAATCATGATGTTTCCTTTAAATGGGAAGGTCATCACCCTTCAACAACTTAACTACTATGATCCCAACACCACAAGTAACCTTGACAATGTCCTTCCAACTCTTTAGGAGTATATTAGGGACCACCACCTAAGATCCCCACATCAACTGAGGGCCTAATGTGCATAGTTTTAACCATTGAAAATGGAACCGCCTCCACCTCAACACCATCATCATCACCTCCACTGATTCATGGCATCGAACAAATGTTTAGTCCATCAGTTCCACCAACTTCCAAATTCCATTTTTGTACCCGCCTATAGGTGTACAAGGGAAGTGGGTTATGGCTCAGATAACTCTACCTAGGATCACCCTGGGTATTCCAATATGGTAGCTTACGCCACCCTACCCATAAATGGCTTCCAAACCAATAGCTCATTATGTGTTTGTCCCTGTTTCGGTTGCTATGCCTACAAGTCTCGTAAAACCCTTGGTTACGATAGGCCAACCTATGACATCTGCAACTAAACCTCAACCAATCATCACAAAGACCAACAATGTGGGCACCAAGCAACCAAATTTGAAAGGTCCCCACCAAACCCTACATCTGACTCATCGGAGGTCGCTCAACCTAAAGCAGAGCATATAACCAAACAATAGCTAAAATCCATAGTAATGATCAATACTCCCACTCAAAGAGTCATGCCGCCATGTTCTCTTGGCGGGAAACAAGGCCACGTGACCAACCTATGTCCCACTTTGCTAGAGCTAAGAAACTTGATTAACACTCTCGTTAGCATAGCTCATGCTCCACCAACTGTAAAAGAGGGCACATCTTCCTCACCCACACCTAAGTCTAAGACACTACGTATGAATCATGCATGTGCCATATGTTCTCAGTATGGGCACTACAAACATTGCCCTGATCTCCATAAATTTTGGGATGCTTTGGCGACCATTCGCCTCACCTAGCAATTAGATGATACCTCCCCCCCTTCATCACTAGATGGGGTTCCCATTAAAACAGTTACCATGGTGAATACTTCCCCTCAGTGGGAATATTCCATACCAGAACAACAATCATCGTGTCACCCACAAAGTCCGGAGATTGTCTTGAATCACACAAATGCTTCTCTACCATGTCGCTCATGCAATTTAATGTCTCACCATTCATTCCAATGTCCTCTAGTAGCCGCATTTTGCACTCTATGTGCAACCCAGATTCGATTAGTCGATAACCTTACCCCTTGCAGAACCACCCTCCCTATGGTAATCGAGGAGGATAATGAGTCGACAAATCACAATGAAGACACCGACAACACGAATTTATTAGATCCCCTGAGAGATCTTGATCCTCCATCACCGATTTCCCGTGAAGTCTTGGATCCCTTAATATTTTCACAAGAAGAGATCCCAACACACATGCTAAGAACCTCTGATTATATCGGCATACTGCATCTCAACTTGGTCCCCCTTCAGAGCAATATTGAATATCCCTTTTCCTCATATGAAGACATGCTAGAACAATACATATTTTCCTTGGATGAAGAGATAATCGAATCCATGCACACTAATGAACCTCAATGAGACATTTTCCATCTTAGATCCTCAGTGGATAGTATGTAGGAACCACACACCCTTCTCGTCGATCAACAATATACAATTGAGTCAAAAGATTTTCTACCCCATAGTCTTATCGATTGATTCAAGAATCCTATTCCTTCCCCATATGCTTTTGAATACTGCCATCTCGCTAACATCTCCCCCACAATCCAAGTTGATACATCCATTACATCAGGAGTCATCGAAAAAATCTCCATTGGGGCTTCCCTCTCACCACAAGGGATTAGTGATTTTACTGCTCCCTTCAAAGAGTTCTGTGACATTTTTGCATGGTCCTATGAAGAAATTCCAGGACTTGACCCAACAATTTTCGAGCATCATATCGAAACTTGGCCTAACGCCATTCCCATCCAACAAAAACAACATTGGGTTCACCCCTTTAAGGTCTCCACAATCAAAGCTGAGATCGAGAAACTCTTACAGGATGGGTTTATTTTCCCCATTGCTTACACATCATGGGTTTCTAAACCCGTATTGGTTAAAAAAAGTTAGGGAACCATTCGTGTCTGTGCATATTTTCACTATCTCAATTTTGCCTCCTCGAAGGACAATTTTCCAACACCCTTCATTGACCAAATCATTGACTCATGTGCCGATAGTGAAATTTTATCCTTCATGGATGGGTTTTTTGGATATAATCAAATATGAATTCGCCCTCAAGACTAGTACAAGACTGCATATACTACACCGTGGGGGACTTTCTCATACAAGGTCATGCCCTTCAGTCTAAAGAATGTAATTTCTACTTTCCAACGTACTATAGCGTACATCTTTAATGACTTGGCTCACATCATCCTTGCCTTTATAGATGACCTTACCTCCAAATCAAAAAAATGTTGCGACCACCTTCAAGACCTCTGCCCCATCTTCACATGATGTCACATATACAACATACACTTGAACCCCCTCAAGTGCATGTTTTTTGTTACCCTTGGCCTCCTATTAGGATTCATTGTCTCCAAGGATGACATCACTATCGACCCCTAGAAATTTCAATCCATATTGGAGCTACCACCCTCACGCACACGATGCCAATTGCAGAGTGTCCAAGGCAAGGCTAACTTCCTTCATCGTTTTGTCCCTGACTATGCCACTCGAACCCATATATTTTTACGACTCCTTAGAAAGGATATCCCCTTCAAATGGGATGCCTATGCCCAAACTGCCTTCGATTCCCTTAAACAAGCATTGTTGTTAGCCCCCCTCATATCCCCCCACAACTTTGACAAATACTTCATCCTTTATATATCTGCATCATCTTCCATTATGGGAATGGGAATTGGATTTGGGGGAGTGGTTTCTCTCTTTATGTCATGGGAGAAAGCCAAATATTGGGTGATGCGTCCAAACATACCACAACCCTTTTTGGGGGTATACCAATTTCCTACATAGGCATGGCCTCCTAGACTTTTAAGGTTCGAAAAAAAGAAGACTATCTGTATTATGTATAATCAAATAGTACTGCTCGTACATTTTGAAAATAAAATCATGATTATAGTATTAATGTTAAAATCAAATAAGACTGCTGGTACATTTTGGAAATGAAATCATGATTATATTATTAATGTTAAAATCAAATAAACAATCTAACAGAAGAAAATATATAATTGTTTTCCATGTTATTATGAAGTACTTACAAATTACAATCCAACCAAATAAATTAAATACTCATGAACCCAAATGCAAATGCACTACTCCTACAAATTCACTACTCCGTGTTGTATTCTATATCTTATATGATGGTTTACGGAAAAGTTTATAAATTTAATTATATAAAAAGAACTAATATTTCAAACTAATCTTTAATGAAAGCAAATTTCAAAGTGTAATGAATCAAGTTCATAGATTACCTTGTGATTTCTTGTTCTATCTTGTAAGGTTGGTGAAAAAAAGTCTATAAACTTAATTATACAACAAAAATTAATATGTCAAACTAATCTTTAATGAAAAAAAGAAAAATATCAAAGTATAATGAATCAAGGTTCACATAATACCTTGTATCACACATAATATTTCATATGT
Organism: Larix kaempferi; assembly: GCA_027924585.1. NCBI lineage: Eukaryota > Viridiplantae > Streptophyta > Pinopsida > Pinales > Pinaceae > Larix > Larix kaempferi. The sequence goes on from BSBM01000704.1 coordinate 1,284,381, forward strand.
CATTGGTGCACATAATTCAATTGAAAAATCATAATAGTTTTTCAATTAACATTACAAGATTATCTGTAAATCTATTTTCAAATCTTTACTTTGAATATTGACATGTTTGATATCATATTCATATTTTTTATAAAATCAAATTACATTTCTTTTTTGGTCAAATATAGCTTCTTCGTTCACAATTTTATAAAATTATAATTTTGAAATAAATCTATCTATTAACTTTTAAAAAGAAAACAATATCCTTCTTCTACCACATAGACCATTTTAATTTTTTCTTTATTAAAATAAAGAAATATCATATTCGTATTTTTTTTAAACAATCAAAATTAAATCATTTTTGTCAAATATAACTTCTTCTTTTTTCGCATTTTTATAAAACTATAATTTTGAAATAAATCTATCTATAACTTGAAATAAGAAAACAATATCCTTCTACCACACAAACCAAGACTAGTAACAAATTCCAAATAGAATGAAAGAACAATGTATAACATATTTTTTCAACAAATGTTGTGGGACTTGTCCCTATATAAATGAAAAGGTTAGATAACTATTAAATTGTTCTGGAATGTTAAACTGTCGTTATGTTTGTCATTGCCATTACTCCAATGCTCCTTATGAAGCATTGGCATTTCTCTAATGCTCTGTACGAAGTGAGGATCCAGTGGATCCGTTAGCTATTGAAAATTCATATACATATGTTGTTGTGGTAAATTTAGATACATATGTTGTTGTTTACTTGAAACATTCATGACCTTGGGCACTTGCATCTTAAAGTAGTTGGAATTGTTGTGAGGTTTCACTATGCTACTTATTAGTTTTGGACTTGGAGTTACTAGTTGGTTTGTGTTGTGAGGATTCAAATGCAAATCTATAGAAGTTATATCCACAGTATCAAATGATATTAAGTAAATTAGCCCAGGCATTTAGATCATTAAGCATTATAAAATTATAATAATAAATATTTTTGTTAATTTAGAGATCATAGTTAAAATGCTTCTACAATAACATTAAGATTATGACAGTCAAGTAAACCAAATCAAATATGGTCTTTTGATGTGAGAGATGGGGAGCAATATCATGCCAATGCAATATAGGCCAAACAATGACTAAATAATCAGATATTAATATCTCAGTAAATTGAAAATGGTTATGATCATGAGCATAGATAAGAAGACAACCCAATATAGAAGAAGTTTCAATATTATTCCATGCAAAAAACAAATCTGATTATTACTGTTTGAATAATTAGTGAGGATGTAATTACTTTTTCCGATGAAGCACTCCCCAAATTCTTGTGAGTCAAATTGCAACTTGTCCTGGTTTATAAAATATGTTCAGAGTATCATTAAGAAGGTTTCTTGTCTAAAACATTTGTAATGAGTATTTCAGTAAGAGGAATGTTAATTAATAACTTAGATCGTATTTGAGTTTTGAGAGATAGGAACAATAGTATTAAATTCAAAAAAATACTAGTTGTATGTGCTAAGAAACACCCAATTCTTAAATTGAATTAATCTTTTCAATGGAAATTCCTCACAAACACCATTTATATTAAAGAGTCATATTTTAAAGAAATGGAACCATTCAAGTTTGAATTATGATTTATAATGCCTCTTCTAAATAGTCAAAGGTACTTCTAGGTATAATCTCCAAGATGTCAGGCCCCCTTCTATGATCTCTTAAATCTAAAAACTATAGGCACTTGAAACCATTGATAATCATAAAAAATGATGATAAATACTTAAGTTTCTAATGACAATATAGGAGGGGGAAATTGGAAACTTAGCAATCCCTGCAGTATCCAGATGTTACTTCGCATGTTGGATCATTTGAAGTGTTTCAACAACCCACAATTGTACAATGTATTTATATTATTTTTCTATTGCATAACTCATATTTACTAGCCGACCGAAATGGGAAATTCAAATAGCTTTCAACAATGGGAAGACTCATTGTTATGGTTTATAGATATAGAGGTATGATTGCTTTCAAATCTACGATGACACTAATATTATTTAGATTTATTTCCAAGATATACATGTTTATTGTCTTATGTATCTTTGTAATATGTTCAATTGCAAAATTATAATATGTTTCTCCGAGGAGAAATTTAGGAGACCTATACCATAGAGTTTCCACCTGCATTCAATAGACAATTAGAATTTAGAATCCCTAATTTAAGTAGAATAATTAGTATACCACATTTCAAGTATTTCAAGGAAAAATATTTAATATTCAACATAGTTAAACCCCTACCTATTCGAAATAAGACTAGTGCTTCTTACGTAGAACTCGTTCAAGCCACATATCTACAACATATACCAGTCCCACGTTTAAAATCAATAATGGGTTGGTGCAAGGTAATGATACCCACTTATGCTGCATTATATGCAATGGACTTTGTTGCGATAATTGCAATGGACTTCGTGAAAAAAAAAATCCTATCATTAAAATGAATTTTTAGAGGTACATAGCTTTTTAGAATATTGTATTAAAATATGAAACATAGACAATCGGATCACCTTTCGGCATATATAACTTTTATTTATGGAAAATAGGTATAACTCCCAAAAATTGGCTTTCTTCTAAGATTGGTATGTTATTTTTTTTCTAAAACATAATGCATTATTATGTTCACGTTAGACCTTGGGTTTGATATGTAAATTTTCCAAATTTGTGTGAAAAAATATGTACAATTGTAGCTAACAGGCATTTCTAGTGCAACGCTATTTTTCCAAAATGACAAGGTCGAGTGTTAAGCCCCACTATCATGGTATTAACATAATCAATCTACTATTTTTTTAGTGTGTAATTCTTCCAGTATAATTGTGCGGGTTCTTTTCAGTTTCAAAAATAGGTTAGCGAGTCAAAAGTTAAAGCCGAAATACATGACCTGTGTTTTACATAAATATGACACAAGTGCAAATAAAAATGAATTCAAAATAGAAAACAGTAACAAATTTATTAAAAAATAGATATTTGGAATCTGCACAGATATTTCTATAAGTGTGTGCAGTTTTATTAGCAGTGGACAAGTGGAGTCTATAAAGAATCAACGTAAAAAAAATGAATTTATAGAACATGGTGTGTTTTGCTATAATGCAGTCCAAGCCATAAGGTTTGGCAATCCAAACCTAGAACCAAACCTCCCAAGTCACTAAACGCAAAAATGAAAAAAGGAATGCGTGCCAAAAAAAATTAAATTCAAGAGTGTGCATGTTAAAAGTGCATGCGTTTTATTAAATATCATGTGCGCATTAAAATCATGCACGCATTAGTAGCATGTGTGTGTGCTAAAAGTGTGCGCGCATTAGTAGCACGCATGCACTAATGTTTTCATTGTTTTAATTTATTTGTTTCTCCCACCCCCTCTAGATAAATATCCCTTTCTCTATATGATTGTCCCCTCTCTATAACCCCACCCCTCTCTCTCTCTCAACCCACCACCTCTCCCTATACCATAAATCCTAACCCCCCATCTCTGTATATACCTTGTATGTTACCCTAAAACTTAACCCCATCATTTCTCTATTTCTCTAACCCTCCCTCTCTCTACCCCTAAAGCCAATCTCTCTATCTCTCTCTCTAAACCCCTAAGCCCAATTTCTCTCTCTCTCTCTCTCTCTCTCTCTCAAAACCCCTGACCCCCAATCTCTCTCTCTCTCTCTAAACCCATAACACCTTAATATATGTCTATCTCTCCCATACTCTCCCTTCCCATAAACCATACCACTAACCATCGTCACTCTTAACCCACACTCTCTCTACCCATATCCCACTCCTAACCCATAGTCTATCTACCACTATTAGAAATTTTAATAGCAGGTACACTGATCCAGATGGATATAGGTGGCCACCCACCTATTCCACTGGCTCAAAACAGTTTTTCATTCTGGTAGTTTTCTTGTAATTTTTCTACAGTTTTTCAGGTCTCGAACTTCTGGGGCCATTTTGAGGCCCTAAACGACGTTTTTTGAAGATTCTAGGGGCCATAGGATTACCAATAGCATACATTTGGCTATAGTCGAAATTTGTATATCTCAGATAGACCTTTCCAATGGGCTATCGAGCGCCCCAAACGGAGATCGTATGCAAAAGTTATGACCCTGGGAAGCTGACTGTTCAACTAACCACCTTGGGGCCACAAACTTTATGACGGTTCATCTTCTAGGGTTAGTTTTTTGGATGTTTAGGGTTATTACCCTCATTCTTATGATAAATAGGCTCTTTCAGCCTCTTTTGGTATTCAACTTGTCATGAATTAGCGTAGCCGCCACATCTCTTCCCAGAGATATAACTACCACCATTCTAGTTGCTTTTATAAATTACAATTTGTTCTATTTCTTTCATTTAAATAGAATCCGAGTTTACTGTATCATTGCTTTTCTTGCCATATATCTGTGTATGTGGATATATATATGCTCTTTCATTTCGTTCTCACATAAATCCGGATCACACACGCTCTCAAATATTTTTTCTCTCTACCCCTTCGCATTCAAGGCTATGAACATTTTACAATAAATGTTGTTAACGTTAGACATGCACATGTGTGTGCTATTAGCGGGTGTGTGTTATTTCTGCACACATTTTATTAGTGCATGTGTGCTCCTGTGTCTGAAAAAAAGCAAAGTACAAATTTCCTGTGCGCGACTTCCTGTTTTCATGCATGCTACTCCGTTCGCGCTATTTTTGTATTTTATTATTTCCTCACACACATTGAAAAACTCTCTTTGGAAAATTGGAAGGTTCTTACACCTGTTGGATACACCAACTACATCAAATACACATTGAACATTCTTAGACCTCTTAGATACATTGAAACATTCATTTTGCATTGCAAGCAAGGAGCAATTAGAAAGGTATGTGACATTTATTCTACATGATTTGTATTTTAATCTCCATTCACAAATATGCATGGATTATGGCCATTGAGTAGAACAATCATGGATTATGGCATAAATCCATAGTTTCATAGCTTACTCAATCACATGTTAATTCCCTTGGAAAATTTTAGACATCATCCATTCACTAAATTAGCACATTGAACCACCACCATATCATTATATTAACCATCAATACGAGACAAAGGATATTATATTGAAATGATTCTAGGTATGATCCTAATTCTAGAGAGGATGAGCCCAATTGTACATTGTTATGGGATAGGAACCCCTCTCCAATATGAGTAATCTACTTGGATAACCAAACTTGTACTTCTATGGAGTATGTGAAAATATTGGGATATTGCATTAATGATTAATCATCATCTTAGTGGAGGAATTGTAATGATTGCATTCCATTATTTGGGTGAATTTATCCTTGGAGGTCACAAGCATCCACATTAAGAACAATCCATAATTTTGAAGTATCTTCACTTGTCTCAAATGTTTTCCATTATTTGCATTTATCTCTCCTAGAAACCTATTAAGGTGGATCCATAATCTCTCAAAATATTTAGTCATATGATCTCCACAATCATTGAATTACAGATTGTCCATTGAGAGATCATGGATAAATTGTTAAGATCAATGATTGTATTTATAACAAGATTAACCAAGTTTAAGAAGATATGAACCTTAAACTTCCCTTCATCATTTTCTCTTTATGGTGGCACCCACTTCCATAAGGAAGTGCTTGTTTGGTCCAACAATGCCCACTGATATTGTTTTAGTATTAAATGACTTCTACATGGTGATATATGAGTTATATAGCTCACTTACCCACTAATGCAACTATCACCAGGTAGTACATACAAATTCTAGACATTTTGTAGGTCTTCAATTTGAGATAGCATCTAGGATTTGTTGGTCTATGGTTCAAATATAACTCATAATTTGTAATGTGAAATCAAACACTATCTACATCATCTTCTACTTGTTGTCTTGCCTATCTCTCATCCTGCCATTCCTAAGTTAATGCCATATGTTGACTTGTAACTATTGTTGGGAAACTTGTAACTGCTCATTTTTCACAATCTACTATTTGGATATGCCATTCAACTTAGCATAAATCAATCCTCACCACCTGTAATAGATTGGAAGTTTACCACGATTGCATCTCCAATGATTGGGTCGCCTACTCCACCAATGGAAATCCGTTAAGTGGATGGATGCAATAAAATAATTTGAATGTGAGGATATTTGAATTTTATCCTTTAATCAATACCTTGTCGATTGAAATACCTCTCACTATAATCTATTAAGTGAATTCTAACAAAAATGTGATACCCCTCATGCAAACTACTCGAATTGCAACATGATTGACAAACTGCCAAGTGGTGAAAGTGGGTGTGGAAAATTAGTAGATATGTTTTATTGTATCTCCTCTCCTTCCATCCCCATTATCACATCCCCTTGCTTCCCCATATCACCTACACATATAACACAAACCTTGGTTCCCACATGGGGGTTTATCACCACTTCCTCCAACTCCTAAAATTCCTCTACTTATTTGTGTAATTTATATTATTTTCTACTCTGCAATGTATGTGTGGTTTACATTGTTTGAGTATCTGCAAAACTTTGATGTGCTTATCCATGTTTCTCCCTTGTAAAATAAGGAGTTACGTATGTTACTTCATTCTTAACCGATACTTCGAAATTTTCAAAAACTAACTCCTCCATATCATCAATGATGTGCACAACTGGTCTTCAAGAGGTGGTCATTTCAAAAGTTTGATATGCATGCAATGTTTCCTTGACTAGATCCAACCCAATCTTGTTTCTAAATTCCGCACAATCCTAGAAGAATGAATATGATACCATCGGTCCCACAAATGGCTTCTAAGTGGTGATATATGAGTGGTTTGTATAGTTATAGAACATAAAGGACTCGTCACCCCTCATATCGTATCAGGGTTACCCTTATGATTTTCATCATAATGACAAACTCCATTAAAAATGGATAACACTCTTCTTAGGTATATGTGTATAAAATGATTATGTTGAATCTACTTGATGACTTCTTTACTAAGGGCATCCTCCAATTATATCTCCACAAGGTGGTGTGACTTCAAACCAAATAAAAATGTACTGGTCCACTTGCTTCCATTTGTCATCCTTCTTCAATGCCTAGGAATTCTTCCTTAGGTATAATGGTTTGACCAAGCCAACGAGGTCACAAGGAAAATAATTGTTTTCCTATAGGATGTATCTCCTTTTCCACTTACAGTTGTGTAATTGTTTTATGTCGGACCACCTCAAATTCAAATAATTTAGCAACCTACTCCTTTGTAACCTTTGTAAGTCTTATAACAACTCAAAAATAAATGATTATAGGTTTTAAAATACTGCTAATTAAAGATATCCAGTTTTGCACGATTCTCCAAGTTATTTCATGCTATTATAGTCTATAAATTAATGGGATAGAAACATCAACAAGGGACATACTTATTCCATAATAAAGAGACCATGCATTCCACTATCAAAATAGGGCCATTTAGGTTTGAGGTAAGTAGGTTATATATTATGTAATTTGTACATGATTATATTGTTTCTATATTCCCATTGTGTTATTTCGTTTTGTAGGGGTAATAATCTTGTTTTGTTAAAGAACATTTTGGATATGAGCAACAAATTTAATAGAGATAACAATTCCAGAAGGAAGGATCTTTCCATTGAAAAGGTCCATGATCTAAGACAAAAGGATAGGTTGGGAATGGAAAAACATAGACATCCACCTGTCATAGCCCTAGATCGTAGCACAATGCATGACACAATGACATCTAGATCGACATCACATGTGAAGCATATGTGTCCAATGGAGCCCACTCAAATTTCATCATCAAGACAGCCTCCAACCAATAATTCATCAGCAAGCAATGATGAAGTGATTCAATCCATTCAAATATTAGTAGATGTTGAATATGCATAATTGGATGTGCAGGGAGTTGTTAATTTGCAATATCCCCAATAAGGTCACACAGATGTCAAATGCACTCCCATTATGGACCAATGTGTGAACAAAGTGCTACGACAAACCGGTGATGGGACTCATACTTCTTGTCCACCCCCCTTACCTCGATTGTCTAGTGCGTGACAAAGAACTCCTAAATGCATTGATGTGGTTGAAAGTTCCCTGGAAGGCCTTGAAGGTAAGTTACCTAAATGAAATATTGATTGGAAATGTAGCAAAATCGTCGAATAATTTTTTTAATATACGAGTGATGCATCCAAATGCCAATTATTCTTAGATTTGTTAAAATCACATTGTTTAGATGATGTTAGGAGAATTTTAGACATAAAGATAGTTAGAAGTTCAAATTCTAGTAGTCATGTTGTTATAAATATTCAAGCTACATTTGATTTGATTGGAAATATGTCTCATACAAATGATCTTAATGCGGCCCATTGTGTATTATAAGAATCACTTGTAAACAAATCCACAAAACATCGTCTCTTGCTGACACACAGATCTCAAATCTTTAAAGTAGATAAAAAGACTCTTCAAAAGTATTATGCTATTAGAGAAAAACTAGAGACACCAGGTCAAAAAGATTGTTGGGCCTTCATCAGTAGGTTTCCTTGTTCAAACAGGAAGCTAATTGATTTTTTCAAATAACTAATACAAAAATTTTGGCATGAAAACACTAGACCTTCATCAAATCAAAGAGAAGTCCTAAAGTTGAGAAAAGGTACTAGTGAGCATGAACCCCACATCAAGCACTTCCTTCACATGACAAAAATAGTTTTATATGAGAGATTCAAGACTAAGCACACACAATTGAACCTGGGCTAAATATATTTTGATAAATGCAAGCCCTAGTATGTTAAAATATGCACTGATCGCAACACATGTTGTTGTAGATACCATGTAGAATTTGAATATTATTATGATAAGTATAAACATATCCTTTGTGATTTGCATACTTACATTGTGCATGGATGCTCTTCCATACTACCACCAAATGCATCGAGAGAATTTATCCATAGCATCATGTGTCCAAGGGACGAAGGACAAAAATATTATGAGAAATCATGTCTATATGGGACATGTTCCAAGTGCAGTGGATTTGCGTTAATGAACCATTGCATTCATGAAAGTGAGGAACATGAATTTGGGACAATGCGAAGGAAAGCAAAAATATTGCATTGGTGAATTCACAGGTAAGATTGCCTACTTTGGGATTGTACATTCCATTTCTACATATATATGTTTTAAAGGTAACATTGTAATAATGCCATTTTTTCATGGAACCAGGTACGGATATGCGATTTCATGAAAGAATTTTACAAAAAATCCAAGCAGTATGTTCAACATGTGCATGTAGTGCGATGGTAGGATGACTAGTATAAAAAATGTAGAGACATATTTCCCCTTGGAACCATATTATCAATTGTGGATTTTTCTGAGAACTACACCCTTCAACCACATAATGAGATTCAAATTCAATATTATCATTTATACCAAGTTAGCATACTGGTACATATCACATATAGGCACAAGCCAAAGAATAGAAATGACAATAGTATAATTTTGACTGAGACAAACTTCTACATCAATTATGATATATAGGTGCCATGACCTACATTACTTGTAACATTTCTTTCAATTCTTCTATGATCAGCTAAAGGAAAGAGACATACAGATGGATAAACATTGGATATGGTCAGATGGTTATTTGAGCCACTTCCAAAATGCTCATGCCAATGTTTGAGTATTTTGTACAAGACATACAATGTGCCACATATTTGGAACTATTTTGAGACTAGGCACGGGAAAGGTGAGCATGATGGGCCTAGTGCATGCATCAAAAATACCCTACAAAGGGAGGAGATGAGGTTTACGATGAATCCTCATATCAGAGATGTATAATCCATAGTTCAATGGTGCTCTACAATAATGTCAAATTGAAGCAACAAGCAAAAGACATTAATAGGGACATGACATGTGGTAAGAAATTCTTGGCAAGTGGTGGATATAGATCAACCACATTCGTATAGTTGTAGCACAGTACAAGGAACACATGGATTTCATTCTATTTGGAGCTCAAACAACCCTTTATTTGAAATATGGATGCAAAAACTTGCTTGTTCTTGTGCCCCTTGTAGCAGTGGCGATTGGGATGATTGTGAATCAATGGATTGGGTTGATGAATGGGATCATGTATCACTTACAATATACCCACATGCAATTGTTGAAACAATATATTTACAGGAGGGTCAGTCATATATTTTGATCAACTATGATCATATATCTGATCTTGTATAACTAGGAAGATATTTCTGCAAACATGTCCCATATCCCTTTTTTTATTTAACCATGTTATCAAACCCCTACATGTTTGAATTTGATCGTACAATTCATTTTTGCAGGAAACGTCTACAAAGTTGTCACCCTAAAAGACAATGAATGGGGCATGAATGATTGGTTGTCACGATGCATCCAAGGGAAGCAAACCCTCAATGCATCATTAACTGATAGTGAAGGAATTGACTTTTTAATTTCCTTGATGGGTATTCAGGGTGAATATATTACACTAGATGGAAAGACAAAAAATACCAATGGGTATGTATACATGGGTTATAGACCGGGTTCAGTGGTGTATCACTTTACTAACCTGATTGTTGGTACAAACATCCAACTACAAACAATGTATACAAAGAGACTGAACAAGGTACGCTACTTCCTACCTCATGTAAAGAACGAGAGATAGATGGAGACAATTAGAAACATAGAGGATCCAGAAGGCCAATATGGAATTATATGCTTAGTTAATGTGAAATATGCAATGGAAAAGAGTCACACTAAGGTAACCATTTCATGTTATGTACATATTTTATCAATGTTAGATTTTTTATTCATGCATGCCTCATCATCCTCATGCTCATTATATTTGTATTAATGGATTTGTTGTCTTTGTTTTTTGGTCTCATGTAAGTACACCATAAGATTATAATCCATCCTCATCCTCCTCATACATCATATGTCATCCACCATCATCATCATGCTCATTTTCACCATCACCATCCCAATTCCCATTGTCACCATCACCATCATGCCTCATCATCCTCATGCTCATTGTCACCATCACCATCATGATTCATCCTCACCCTCATTGTCAACATCACCATCCTTGTTGTCACATTGTCTCTTTGTCACCATCACTGTCATGCCTCATCATCCTCATGCTTACATTGTCACCACCATCCTCCATATCCATCATATGTCAACATCACCATGCCCATTGTCACCATCACCATCACGCCTCATCATCCTCATGCTTACTTGTTATACCTCAAATTGCCACACCATGTTCTATATGGGGTAATCACATGTCTTTCACCATGAAAAGATACTTTGTTTATGCCTCCTAGAGGTGTTAGGAACCTCTATTTTGAGTTGGTCCACTCCTTGGTCATCTTGGGGAACCAATCCAACTCACGAAGGATCGAAATTAAACCTTACCAACCTCTAAATATTCCTCATACTGAAATTTTCACGCCCTGGCAATTCATCAAGGAGCGACAATTTCATATTTTCGCGCTTTGCTCAGTTATGTAGGAGCGACAATTTGAAAATTTTCGCGTTTTACTCAGTTATAGGGGAGCTTTTGCTCAGTTATAGGGGAGCGAATTCTTTTTTTTTTAGGATTAGTCCTTTGATTTTGGATCTTGGATCTCATGGAGATATTATTGGGATGAGGTACCCTTTCAAATCCCATCTCACATTCCCTCCTTGGCATGGTTTAGATCCTTGATCCACATCTCCTTCACTTAGATCCATCATCTTCTCTAAGTAGTTGGCCTCTAAAATCCTATGTGAAGAGATCCATCCATGAGCTAGGGGGGACGATATTGGAAGCGTCAAACCTATGGTCTTAAGAGTCTTGAAAGGGTGGTGAAGAAGATCTTGGAGGATGATCATGTTGCAACAATGTCAAGTATAATACATTTTGATGTACATATTTTCATGGCTTTCCTATTAATATAACTTAGCCTATTCCTCCCATTTTCATGTTTTTATGGTGAATGCATGAAATTGTATCTATTTTCATAGTTAGATATTCATTTATACATATATTTATTTGGAGAAGTTGTTGTCTTTCCTTTGTGAATAGGTTGATTACCCCGCGATCAAAGGCGGGAGATGGAGCAACATAGGACTGCCGAGGACAACCATCAAAGCAAGGTACACTATCTACTTGATTTGTCTTTCCATATCTTGATAATTTCTATATGGGATAGATCTAGGAGGAATTAGTGTCTATTTGTTTCCTTTTTGTCTTGGGTAGGAAACTAGGGGAATTTTCCAATCCCAAGCGGATATCTACCTATCCATAGGGAGATTTTCTTAGCATAGAAACTGGCGACTCAACTAGGGACCTTTCCCTAGTTTCACCCTTGGATTGCTTGTTTAGATCCTTAAAACCTCTTCTAAGTTTTGTTTCTCATCACCTTATATCCTCTTGATCATCATTGACGACCATTTTAAATTCAGGACCTTATCCTGTGGCTTGGATCTAGGAAAATATTTTCATTTTTTAATCCTAGAGGAGAATTTTCGATCCATCAAAATAGGTTACAAAGCGATTTTTTTGAATTTTCACCCCTTGATAGTGTGCTAGGGTGCGAAAATTTTCAAATTTCCTCTCCCCCATAGTGTTCTAGGGCATGAAATTATCAAATTGCTACTCTATGTTGGTCTATGCAGGGGCGGAAATTCCTTGTTTTGGTCATTTCTGAGCTTGTTTGGAGGGGTTTCCTTAGGTTTTTTGCTTCCAAACTTTTGGTGTGCCTCCATATATTCCATTGGATTGTGTTTTACACCTTTTTGAATAAATTTGAGTCCTTTTCATCCACATTTTGTCTCTAGTCCTTCATTAACATCTTTTAAAGGCAACGTGGTCAATTTTGAGTCCTCTAAGCCATTGTCTAGTTATGGGAGTCAAGTGTACCTTCCCAGTAGATTTAGGATCTCTATAAAATCAATTTGAACCATTCCAAACTTTTTTGGGAGAATTTTGGACCCTTATTCCTTGTTTGGAAGTTGGATTTTGTGCTTGGAAAATTGAAATCTCCTTGGGTTAACTTGATTCCTTGTGTACATTTTTTATTTTTCTGAATTAGAGTCTCTTGATCAGTGATTCTGTGACCATTATATGACTGATTTGGACTCATCCAAATCATTTTTAGCTTTGTTTGGAAACTCTTGGCATGGTTTGGAAGTTCGAAGCCTTTGTTTGGTCTCTTGAGTCAAACTAGTGCTTTGTTTGCTTGTTGGGTAGAATTGTCAATCTTTTCAAGTCCCAATAGTTTGCATTTTATTTTAAACTTATTCTTTCCATATGATTGTGATTGGATTAAAGTTTTAAAGATCTCTTTAGTGTGCTATTTTAAAGGTTTTCTTGGTTTGGTGTAGTTTGGTTTAGCTTTTTGGCTTTGAAAGGATTGGGACATCCTTGTCTTTTGAATTCATTTTCTTGGATTTTGCACTTTGTTTCCTTTGCATATTTAGCTATTTATTGGTTATTGGAGTAGATCGATTCTTGGTTTCCATTTTTTTTCAAAGAAGAGATTTTTTTGTCTCTCTTTTCCTAGATTTACAAGCTTGAAAAACATAAATTTCCTTCTTGCATTAGTTTGATCATTTGACATTCTTGGTCTTACATTCATAAGAGGAAGAAAAGATTGTTTCAAGTTCTTGTGCATTTGAGTTACACAAAGATATCGAAAGTTTTTCTTTACATTGCATTTGACTGGAAACGTTTGTGGAATCTTTCTTTCCCATGGCTTAGATGTGTCTTTTTCAAGTGTGAAAAGATAAGAAACGAATTAGAATTTTTGCATTTGTTATTGATAGAATGATATTTTTTGTCACCCTAGGATAGTTTTGGGTGTATGATTTTTAAATTTTTGTCTTTTTTTCTATCTTTTTTTAAAAGCTAAAATCTCATTTGCATAGGGTTGTGCATTTGGAAAGAAAAAAATCTCTCTCCCTTTTAAGTAGGACTTAATCGAAAGGGAGATTTGCATCTCATACTCTCATGGTTTTGAGTAAGGTCTAAATTTCATCCGTCCACTTAACCGCATAAGATAAAATCAAGCGCTAGTTAAGTTAAAAAAAATTAGCAACTCATGTGATACAATAGAGATGTGTTCCATCATCTTAAAACGTAGCAGCTGTCATTATCTTCCTGCACTGCATCTCGAGGACTTGCAATTCTTCCATGTACCAGTCGTATATCAAACGACCTTTCACATACCTTCCGGTATATAGAAAGGTACTTCATGTACTCGTCGGTATATAGGAAGGATCTTGTCATACGGTTGTGCATTAGACAACGCTACTATGGATTGGAGCTTCCACGTACCCCGTGTATATCAGAAGACCCCACTAGGATCTTGTAACCATCTGAGTCAACCATTGGCTTTTTTTTTGTCGCAATACACCGAGAACAAAAATCAGGGAGATTACTATGCATGTACTGCTAGGTAGTCGGGTTATACGGCCAAGGGTATGGTCCCAATCCTCCTTGGTTAGTGCTCTAGAAAATTAGGCCAAGTATAATTGTTGGACCCTACAGTAGATTGCGATTTGTGACAGCTTGACACACCAATGAGGGTCCAGATTTTACATCCCTTTTATTTACCAGTTTGCATGTTGCTTCTAGTTTGAGTATCATTTGTTGTGCATGATATTTAGAAGGACTTAGAGAGTTTATATATGGAAACCTCTTCCAGGATTACCAATCAAGAGACTCATTTTCAAGGAGCTCCTTTTGTTTTTCCTCCATTTGGAGATATTGGTCCTCCCTTTATTGCTACTTTGAATCTTCCTGGATTTTCTATAGGATTACCGGTATGGTTATTATCTAATTAGGTGATCCTGAATGCACCTAATTCTTCAAATTTTAAATCTCCATCACAAGAGCATCAATCCCAAATTGATCATTTTCCTTCTTCGTTAGATGTCTCTTCTTCCATTTATTCTTCCTCGCCTAATAAAAGAAGTGATGCTAGTAATCGGAAGGATAAGAAGAAGAAGAAAATGAATATTAAGAAGAAGAAGAATAAGAAAGAGACCAAGCATCAACCAACTACCCCTAATGATTCTCTTTCTAGTCAAACACCTCGAAAACCCATGTTCCCTTGCAGGATTTGTAGGAGGGACCACCTTCTTAAGGATTGTCCTAGTCTTTCCAAAGTATTAGAAGAGTGTTCTAAAGCCTCCAAACTACCTATATAATCATCCTATATACTTCATACTGATGATACCACATCAACCAGTGACTCTATGGTTAAGGGTCACAAAGGTAAAGTTAAGAATCCTTGTTTATTATGCAAGGACATGCACCTTACTTACCTTTGTCCTCACATGGATGATGCTTCACAATTGTTGGAAGACATTACCATATCCCAAAATCACCTTCCAACCGGATATCATAAGTTTTCCCTTGACCCCTCATTGGTTAATAAATTAGTCAATCTAGTTACATCCTTGGTCGATCCCACTCTTCCCTTGGAGAGTGAATCCAAAGTAGTCGATCCTTCTCCATCCTCAGTCGATCCCACTCTTTCCTCAAAGAGTGGAGAAGAAGTAGTTCATCCCACTTTTCCTTTGAAGCATGAATTTGAAGTGTTCGAGTCGACGTCATATCCACTCGATCCCATTCTTTCATTGGAAAATGCCAATACTGAAGAAGTCACCATGACACAATATTCGTCTCATCCTACTCTTCCAGTTGAGAGTGGACTGAAAAACAATGATGTTTTCTTAGTTAGTTCAGATTGTTCTGGATAAGGGGAAATTATGTCCATTTCAATGGGATTCCCTCCAATTACCGAGGTTATTTCATTTGATTGGAATAATATAACATAATATTGTCTTCCTTCAGGCGTTCCTTTCCAGATATCTGTAGAAGTTACCGATAGGGATGTACTTCACACTATCGTTGATGAAGGAGCTTATGTTAGTATTTTATCCTCAACTACTTGTCAATCTATAGGATCTCCTCAGCTTGTGCCAACCACTGGTTAGATATTGGATTTTAATAGAATACAAACTGGACCTTTAGGGATCCTTTCTTAGTTACCTATTACCTTAAGAGGGAAAACTATCTGTATTGATGTTATGGCAGTCCAAGGTCCCTTAGACTTTAATTTGCTTCTTGGGAGAGATTATGTCTATGCCATGAAAGCTGTATTGTCCACACTCTTTCGAGTGATGTATTTTCCTCATCATGGAAACATAGTGACCATTGATCAACTTTCCTTTGTTACACCTAATCATTGTATGACTGTCAGCCACCGACTTTCCTAAATTTTATACATGTCTTAGTGGTTCCTCCCCCATTGTAAGTTATTTCTCTCGGCTCTGGACATCACATCGAAGTTGATTCATTAGAGAATCAATAACTTATTCCCATCATGGAAGAATATTATAGGGGCATGTTTCCAGCCTCTGGACATCATGTTGGAGTTAAGACCACTAGATTCTTATGATGAGGAAAAAATACCAACATCTAGACATCATGTTGGGTAGGAACCAACATCGAGGATAGTTTTATTCTGTTTTAAGCTCGTTAAAAAATGAAATGGGCTATGTCAAGCATGTATATTTTTTGTTTCAATCTTGTGTAAAAATGAAACAGTGATCTTAAGACAAAAAGGGAACTATATAAGACAAATCATGGCTACTAGACTACAAGCATAGATCCATGATAAGATAATGACACAGCCACAACCAATACAAGATTGGATATGTGTGACAGTACATCAATGAGTTCACCATCATAATTTCCATGTGGGAACCTACTCAAAAAATCACCAGCGCAACTTGGATGTGCTAAATAGACTTTAAAACCATCCAGGGTCTTCTACCTGATCCCAAATCGATACCAATCTAACCATGTGATTACAAGGTGTTGAATTCGAACATGGTAGAAACCACTTGATTACTGGTCAATGATGTAAACCATTAACAAGTGCAAGGGAAATCACCAATGATGATAATAATCCCCAAGGTATCACTAGTACATTCCAACGAATGTGAATATATGTTTTGACATCAAACACTCTTATAATCATTCAATTAGAGGTCAATGATGAAAACCTAATGTCGAATACGAGGAAACCTTCCATTGAGGCATGTAGGTACCAAGGTAGTAAGGTGGTTCCTAAGTCTAATTCTTGGATGATGTGTTGAATTTGATAGGAATAGACTCGTTGAAGGACGACCATGATAAATCCCACATCATCGACACAAAATTGACATAGGAAAGTGATGTGAAGAAATGAATCAGATGAGTATGGACTGAAACAAGGATGTAAATGCTGACAATATTGCATAGGCTGACTTAGGTAAACTTCCCTTGAAAATTGAATGGAATGACGAGAATGACTTGGTAGCATTGACTCAACGAAGTAGAGACCAAGAGATAATGCGACAACGATTGAGATATTCTTCAGATGACTTGAAGGATCGGGATGACTCACAGAATTGTCATGAGTCAGAGACAAGCATATTACCCAACTGTATGACGAGAAGCAAACAAGTTCCATGTTCAAGGACGACACAAGATTCCATAAAGTTGTATAAAAAAAAACTTAGCTTATTTCCCCCCAACTCCTATCATGCTTGACGAGTACCTCTTTTTTTCTAAGGAGCTTGATGAGGATAACAAATGCTCGGTATAGGTCATCGTTCAGACAAGTCCAATCTCGCATGTTTTATGAACCTGAGAAAGGAGGGGTTCGGTCCCAAAAGCGTCCTTCGATTTTTTATTTTACGAGTCCAAGAAAGGAAAACTTGGCGATATTTAGAGAGTTTGAAATAATCTAAAGAATACTCCAAAAAGGCCTTTTTTCGTAAAGTTAGTCTCCTAATTCTAAAATAAGGGTAAAACAATGTGAAGGAGAACTCTCTTAGTCGATGGTCGGCTAAGGTATTCCTTTTTTCATGTTTAATACCACTCATCCTGAAAAAGGGGTAAACTAAAATTGAATAGGTGCCCTTTCAAATCCTTTTACGAGTGTGAAAGGAAGCAAGTTCGCTCAACGATCTTTTCATATTTTGGGAGTCTTAAAAGAACTTAAAGGAAACTCCAGGGGTTCCTTTTTCATAATAGTTTTTACAATCCCAAAAATGTGATAAAAGTATACTCAGTAACTTATTCTCATGTATTTTTGAGTACAATAGAGAAAAAAAACTGAGCTCGACACCTTTTATCCTTAGTTTTAATGAGCACGACAATGGTATCAAAAGCACTCGAAATATTTTTTCATGTTTGTATCCAGAGAACGAAAAAGGAAAAAGTAAGCTCAAACCACTCTTCATATTTTTAACCAGAGCACAAAAAGGGAAAAAAATAAGCTCAACACCATCTTACTGTTTTAAATGAGCTCGAAGAAATTTTGGAAGAATGCTCGGGTTGGTGAGAAATAAGCTAAGTTTGTTTTAGATAGATTTATGGAAGCTTGTGTCGTCCTTGAACATGGCACCTATTTGCGTCTCATCATACATTTGGGTAATCTGCTTGTCTCTTAGTCATGCCAATTATGTAATTCGTATCGATCCTTCAAGTCATCTGAAGAATATCCAGTCGTTGGCCAACAGTTTTGCGGACCCATGGTTTTGGGTATCTCATGGTATTTTTCCATTGTATTTCCCCTATAAAAGAAAGACGTTGTAATATGGCTAGTGTAAAGATGTATTAGGTATTATGCATTGTAAATATTTCAAAACATTGTGAAGAGAGACTGTGAGACAGCGAAGAGGAAGTGCAACGGATGTGCTGCAGGTTGTATCCCTTCATTTGGTGGATGGTATAATAATAAGGACTGACAATTTCAGTGTGGACATATACCATCTTGGGTGAACCACGATATATTGGTGTCTCTCTTGTAATATGTGTGTGTGTTTATATTTGCATCTTGTTTATTGTTATTGCTCTGCGATCCTATTTTTCTAACAATTGGTATCAGGGCCAAAGGTCTATTTGGAAGATAAACTCGCAAGAAACTAGGGATTCTGGTTCGAGTGGGAGAAATGGCGGAAGAAGGAAAGTTTGAGGTCAAGAAGTTTAATGGCCAAAAATACCAGTTATGGAAGATGCAAATGGAGGACTATCTATACCAGAAGGATCTATTCCTAATGATGGGGGGAAGAGCAAAGCAGCCGACAACTATGAAGAATGAAGAATGGGAGGTTCTTGACAGAAAGGCATTGGGAACAATACGGTTGTCCCTGGCTTCGTCAGTGGCTTTCAATATCTCAAAAGAAAAGACAATGGAGGGTTTGATGAGTGCATTGGGTAAGCTATATGAAAAACCCTCGGCCTCCAACAAGGTATTTCTAATGAACCGTCTATTTAATATGAAGATGTGTGAAGGTGGATCTGTTGTTGATCATTTAAATGAATTTAATACGGTTACAAATCAACTAAGTTCTGTAAGTGTGAACTTTGATGATGAGGTTAGGGCTCTTCTAATATTGTGTTCATTTCCAGAAAGATGGAATGGCTTGGTCATGGTTGTAAGTAACTTTGTCTCTGGCTCAAACACCTTGATATTTGATGATGTTGTTAGTGTTATTCTTATCGAGGAAATGCAAAGAAAAAGAACAGGTGAGACATCAGGTAATGCATTGACCATGGAGAGCAGAGGAAGACAAAGGGAGAAAGGAAAAAACCAAGGTAATCGTGGCAAGTCTAAAATGGGAAGATCCAAGTCTAGACTAGGAAAAATAGAATTCTGGAACTGAAGAAAGACTACAAATCTCTAAAGAAGAAAGGAGATGGATAGCAAGAAACTACCTAGGAAGCAAATGTAGTAGGTGATGTGTTACAAGATGCTTTGATTCTTGCATTAGATAATACTAGTGATTATTGGGTAGTAGATTCAGGGGATTCATGTCATGCTACACCCCATAGGAAATATTTTCATGATTATGTTCTGGGAGATTTTGGACATGTCTTATTAGGTGATGATGAACCATGTAAAATTGTTGGAATGGGTAAGGTATGGATAAAATTTAAGAATGGAACTAATTGGTAGCTAAAAGATGTTAGGCATATTTCTGCTATGAAAAGAAATCTGATCTCAACAGGGCAGTTGGGAGATGGCGCCTATCTATCTACGTTTGGAGAAACGTGGTGGAAGATCACTAAAGGATCAATGGTGATAGCAAAAGGAGACAGGGTAGGTACGTTGTATTTATGTCCTCATAAGACTCACCATTCTATCTCTTTAGCTTCCACAGGAACAAATACAGCATTGTGGCATCATAGGCTTGGCCACATGAGTGAGAAGGGGATGCAGATTCTCCACTCAAGGAAGTTGCTGCCAAATTTGAAGCAGGTATGTTTGGAATTCTGTGAGAATTATGTTTATGGAAAACAAAAGGGGGTTAGATTTCTTAGGGTTGGGAAATAGAAGAAGAATGAAAAGTTAGAGCTTGTGCATATAGATGTATGGGGACCGGCTCAGGTACAATCTCTTGGTGGATCTCATTATTATGTTACATTTATTGATGATGCAACTATAAAAACTTGGGTTTATTTCATTAGACATAAATCTGATGTGTATTCTACTTTTAAGAAGTGGAAAGCTTTGGTTGAGAATGAGAGAGGAAAAAGGTTGAAGTGTCTTATATCTGACAATGGAGGTGAGTACTGGGGCAAAGAGTTTGACAGTTACTGTTCATACCATGGGATTCGTAGAGAGAAGACCGTCCCAAGAACACCACAAGAAAATGGCATGTCAGAAAGGATGAATAGAACGATCATGGAGTGTGCAAGGTGTATGAGATTGCATGTAGGGTTTCCCTTACATTTTTGGGCAGATGTTGTAAATACTATTGTTTATTTAATAAACATAGGGCCTTCAAGTGCTTTGGATGATAGTATTCCAGAGGAGACATGGAAAGGTAAAAAGGTAAACTACTCATTTATGAGAAAGTTTGGATGTGAAGCATTTGTCCATACTGATAAATAAAATAGAACAAAGCTTGAAGCTAAATCCAAGAAATGTACCTTTATTGGATATGGGGTTGATGATTTTGGTTATCGCTTATGGGATTATGAAAATAACAAAATCATTAGGAGTAGAGATGTGATATTCAATGAGAATGTCATGTATAAATATCAGTTGCAGGGAAAGAAACAAGAAAAGGAAAAACATAGAGTACACAGTACTTGATGAAATTGAAGAAAATGAAGTTCCAGAGGTGCTAGAAAATCAAGAGCAACAGCAAGTACCTGAAACTCCTGCAAGTGTAAGAAGATCTACCAGGTTAAGTAGACTCCTAAACGATACTCTCCTTCAATTTATTATTTATTGATAATTGATGTTGGTGAACCATAATTTTATGAATAAGCAATCTAGGTGGAAACTAGAAAGAAGTGGGGGCAAGGCATGAATGAGGACATGGACTCAGAAAACCAGACTTGGGATTTGGTTCAGTTTCCTACTGGTAAAAGAGCATTGCAAAACAAATGGATTTACAGGTTCAAGGAAGAAGAAGGAGGTAAGAAGCGGTACAAGGCCAGACTTGTTGTAAAGGGGTTTGCACAGAAGAAAGGTATAGATTTTGATGAAATATTTTCTCCTTTTGTTAAGATGACTTCAATTAGGACTATATTAAGTCTAGTGGTGGTAGAATATTTGCATCTTGAACAGTTCGATGTAAAAACAACCTTTCTCCATGGGGATTTGGAGGAAGAGATATATATGCAACAGCCACAAGGGTATGAGGTCAAAGGAAAATAAAATTTGGTATGCAGGTTGAAGAAGAGCTTGTATGGTTTGAAGTAAGCTCCAAGGTAGTGGTATTTAAAATTTGACAGGTTTATGACAGAACAAGGTTATAGTAGATGTCATTCTGACCACTGTGTTTATTTCAAGAGGTTGGATAATGGAAGTTATATTATCTTGTTATTGTATGTGGATGACATGCTCAAAAGGAAGTTAGCAAATTCATTTGTGATGAAGGATTTGGGTGCTGCAAAGTAAATCCTTGGTATGAGAATAACAAGAGACAGGAAAAATCACAAATTGACATTGTATCAGGGTGAGTACATACAAAAGGTGTTGGAGAGGTTCATAATGCAGAATGCAAAACCAGTTAGTACACCTGTGGCCATCCATTTCAATCTATGTAAGGAAATGTGTCCCAAGACACAGGAAGAGACAAATTACATGTCCGAGATTCCCTATTCATTAGCAGTTGGGAGCTTGATGTATGCCATGGTGTGCACAAGACCAAATATTGCACATGCAGTGGGAGTTGTGAGCAGATATATGAAAAATCCAAGTAAACAACATTGGAAGGTAGTATAGTGGATTCTTAGGCATTTGAGAGGTACTACCACTCAGGCATTATGTTTTGGAGGTTCAAACACTGTTCTACAAGGATATGTTGATGCAAATATGGAAGGTGATAAGGATAGGAGGAGGAGCACGATAGGGTATGTGTTTACTATAGGTGGAACAAAAGTAAGTTGGATTTCGAAAATATAAAAGGTTGTTGCACTTTCAACAATGGAAGCAGAGTATGTTGCTGTTACAGAGGCTAGTAAAGAGATGATTTGGTTGCAGAGGTTTATGGAGGAATTGGGTAAGAAGCAGAAGAATAGCAGGTTGTATAGTGACAACCAGAGTGCCATTCATCTTGCAAAGAACTCATCATTCCATTTCAGGACTAAACATATACATCTCAAGTACCATTTCATACGCTTTGTTTTGGAAGATGAACTGTTGAAGGTGGAAAAGATGTACATACTAGCCAAAATCCTGCAAACATGTTTACAAAGGTAGTGACCAGAGAGAAAATGAGTTCTTTCTCGGTTTCAGTTGGCCTTCTAGCATGAAGGTGAAGATGAGAAATTTTCCAAGTCCAAGATCCAGCAAGTACATCAGTGGGGAGTTTTTGTGATCAATCTCCAAGTGGGAGATTGTTGGTTGTAGAGCTAGATCTTCCAGTCTCATAGATGATATTGTCTTAGCCATGTACCCCAGCTTTATATGAGATGCAAAAGGACTATACACTCATTCCCCAACCTTGGGGGTTCGGGGACGAAGCCCCCGAGAAAAAGTTTTGGGATGTTTGTTGGCAAACAGTTTTGCAGATCCATGGTTTTGGGTATCCCGTGTTATTTTCCCATTGTATTTCCCCTATAAAAGAAAGACATTGAAATATGGCTAGTGTAATAGATGTATTAGGTATTATTCATTGTAAAGATCTCAAAATATTGTTAAGAGAGACTATGAGACAGTGAAGAGGAAGTGCAGTGGATGTGCTGCAGGTTGTATCCCTTCATTTGTTGGATGGTGTAATAATAAGGACTGATAATTTCATTGTAGACGTAGCCCATCTTGGTTGAACCACAATATATTAGTGTCTCTCTTGTAATATGTGTGTGCATTTATATTTGCATCTTGTTTATTGTTATAGCTCCGCGATCTTGTTTTCTAACAATTATCACATTATCTCTTGGTATCTACTTCGTTGAGTCAATTCTGCCAAGTCATTGTTGACATGCCATTCAATGTTCAAGGGCTGTTTACCTAAGTCATCCTTTGCAATATTGTCAGCTATTACATCCTTGTGTTAGTGCATACTCATTTGATTTATTACTTCATACCACTTTCCTATGTCGATTTCGTGTCGATGATGTGGGATTCATCATGGCCCTCCTTCAACAAGTCTATTCATGTCAACTTCAACACATCATTCAAGAATTAGACTTAGGACCACCTTAGTACCTTGGTACTTGCATTCCTAAATGGAAGGGTTCCTCGTATTCAACAGTAGGTTTTCATCATTAACCTCTGATCGAATGATTCCATGAGTGTTCAACATCAAAACATCTATTCACATTCCTTGGAATGTACTAGTGATACCTTGGGGATCATTATCATCATTGGTGATTTCCCTTGCACTTGTTAACGGTTTACATCATTGACCGGTAATCAAGTGGTTTCTACCATGTTTGACTTCAACATCTTGTAATCACATGGTTAGATTCGTATCGATTTGGGATTAGGTAGAAGACCCTGGATGGTTCTGAAGTATATTTAGCACATCCAAGTTGCGATGGTGATTTTTTTAGTAGGTGCCCATGTGGAAATTATGTTGGTGATGTCATTGATGTACTATCACACATATCCACTCTTGTATTGGTTGTGGATGTGTCATTGTCTTATCATGGATCCATGTTTGTAGTCTAGTAGCCAGGATTTGTCTTCAGTCATTGTTGAGTCAATACTATCATGGATCTGTGATGTATTGGTCAAAATCCATGCTTTGAGTCAATTGTTTCGAGCATGGGTATTCCCACCTCGGGATTGTTAGACATATTGTTGATATTTGCTTGTAGCTCTTCTTTGGTTCTCCTTCAGATATCCTTGCATACTTATTATTGGTAAAGTGTTTCATCCATCAGATTCTTTCTGATCTCGCACTTTAGGGGGCACCTGTTATACCTAAAATTGCCACACCATTTTCTATGTGGGGTAACCACATGTCTTTCACCATGAAAAGATACTTTTTTATGCCTCCTAGACGTGTTAGGAACCTTTATTTTGAGTTCGTCCACTCCTTGGTCATCTTGGGGAACCAATCCAACTCATGAAGGCTCAAAATCCAACCTTATTAACCTCCAAGTATTCCTCCTACTGATTTTTTTTGTGTGTGACAGTTCATCAAGGAGAAAAAATTTCATATTTATGTCCTTTGCTCAGTTATGGTAGAGAGACAATTTGAAAATTTTCACATTTTGCTCAGTTATAGGGGAGCAAAAATTTTGTTTTAGGATTATCGCTTTGATTTTGAATCTTGGATCTCATGGAGATATTCTTGGGATGAGGTACCCTTTTGAATCCCATCTCACATTCCCTCCTTGGCATGGTTTAGATCCTTTATCCACATCTCCTTCACTTATATCCATCATCTTCTCTAAGTAGTTGGCCTCTCAAATCCTATAAGAAGAGATCCATCCATGAACTAGGGGGGGTGATCTTGGAGGCCACAAACCTATGATCCTAAGAGTCTTGCAAGGGTGGTGAAGGAGAGTTTGGAGGATGATCATGTTGCAACAATGTCAAGTATAATACATTTTGATGCACATATTTTGATGGATTTCCTCTTAATATAACTTAGCCTATTCCTCCCATTTTCATGTTTTTATGGTAAATGCATGAAATTGTATCTATTTTCATAGTTAGATCTTTGTTTATACATATATTTCTTTGGATAAGGTGTTGTATTTCCTTTGTGAATAGGTTCATAATCCCACGATCAAATGCTAGAGATGGAGCAATATAGGACTACCAAGGAAAACCATCAAAGCAAGGTACACTATCTACTTGCTTTGTCTTTCCATAGCTTAGTAATTTTTGTATGGGCTAGATTTAGGAGGACTTTAGTGTCTATTTGTTTCATTTATGTCTTGGGTAGGAAACTAGGGGCCTTTTCCAATCCCAAGGGGATATCTACCTGTCCATAGGGATATTTTCTTAGCACATAAACTATGTCTCCAGCCTATGGACATCATATTGGAGTTAAGCTGCTAGCTTTTGCTGATAATGTTGGGGGAAATTTTCCAACCTCTTGAAATCATGTTGGGGAAAAACTTTCTAATGGGTATCACCCTAAGTACCAACCTATGGACATCATGTTGGGAGGGAACCCTTTAATAGGCCTCATTCTGAGCATAGTCTAGTTTCAACTTCAAGCTCTCTAAAAAATGAAACCATCATCCCGAGCATAGTTCATTTTCTGTTGCAAGCTCATTAAAAAATGAAGTAGATACCATGATCATTCTTCCAACCTTTCTTCAAGCTTGTTAAAAACAATAAGATGATCTCGAGTTTACTTTTTCCCTTTTCGTGCTCTAGTTAAAAATATGAAGAGTGGTTCGAGCTTACTTTTTTCTTTTTCTTGCTCTGGATCCAAACATGAAAAAATATTTCGAGTGCTTTTGATACCATTGTCATGCTCATTAAAACCATGTATAAAAGGTGCCGAGCTCAGTCATTGTTCTTTCTCGTGCTCTTAAATACATGAGAGTAGGTTGCCGAGTATACATTTATCACTTTTTCGGGATCGTAAAAACTATTATGAAAAAGGAACCCCCTGAGTTTCCTTTGAGTTTTTTCTAGACTCTGTAAAAATGACTGAGTTTTCCTTCCTTGGACTCGTATAATCAAACATCAAAGGACCCTTTTGGGACCAAACCCCTCATTTCTCAGGTTCATAAAACATGTGATATCGGACTTGTCTGAATGATGAGATATACCAAGCATCTATTGTCCTCCTCAAGGTCGTTAAAAAACAAAGAGGTACTTGTCAAGCATGATGTGGGTTGGAGAGAAATAAGCTATGTTTGTTTTAGACATATTTATGGAAGCTTGTGTCGTCCTTGAACATGGAACCTATTTGCATCTCATCATATAGTTGGGTAATCTACTTGTCTCTGAGTCATTCCAATTTCATGAGTCATCTCGATCCTTCAAGTCATATGAAGAATATCTCAGTCATTGTCGAATTATCTCTTGGTCTCTACTTCATTGATTCAATGCTGCCAAGTCATTGTTTTATTTCCCTTCAATGTTCAAGGGAAGTTTACCTAAGTCATCCTATGCGATATTGTCAACCTTTACATCCTTTTGTCAGTCCATACTCATCTGATTCATTACTTCACATCACTTTCCTATGTTGGTTTAGTGTCATTGATGTGGGATTCATCATGACCCTCCTTCGACGAGTCAATTTTTGTGTTCCTTTCTAGATATCTGTAGAAGTTACTAGTAGGAACGTACTTCACACTATCGTTGATGAAGAGGCTTCTGTTAGTATTTTATCCTCAACTACTTGTCAAGCTATAGAATACATACTGGACCTTTAAGGATCCCTCCTTAGTTACCTATTACCTTAGGAGGGAAAACTGTCTGTATTGATGTTATGGTAGTCCAAGGTCCCTTAGACTTTAATTTGCTTCTTGGGAGAGATTATGTCTATGCCATGAAAGCTGTAGTGTCCACACTCTTTCAAGTGATGTATTTTCCTCATCATGGAAACATAGTGACCATTGATCAACTTTCCTTTGTTACACCTAATCATTGTATGACTGTCCGCCACTAGACTTCCCTAAATTTTCTACATGTCTTAGTGGTTCCTCCCCCATTCTCATTTGTTTCTCTCGGCTCTGGACATCACGCTGGAGTTGATTTGCTAGCGACTCGTTAAATTCTTCCCATCATGGAAGAATATTATAGGGGCATGTTTCCAGCCTCTGGACATCATGTTGGAGTTAAGACCACTAGCTTATTATGATGAGGGAAAACTACCAACCTTTGGACATCATGTTGGGTAGGAACCAACTTCGAGCATAGTTTTATTCTATTTTAAGATCATTAAAAATTAAATGGGCTATGTCAAGCATAGATATTATTGTTTCAAGCTTGTGTAAAAATGAAACAGGTCATCGAGCATTGTTTTATTCCATTTTAAGATCGTTAAAAAATTAAGTGTCATGCTTCAAGGATAGTTATTTTATGTTTCAAGCTTGTGTAAAAATGAAACAGGCCCCTATAAGCATAGTTTACTTTTAGTTTCAAGCTTGTGTTAAAATGAAACCAATCATGAGCATAGTTCTATTCCCGTGTCAAG
The DNA here is from genome assembly GCA_027924585.1 of Larix kaempferi. Classification (NCBI taxonomy): domain Eukaryota; kingdom Viridiplantae; phylum Streptophyta; class Pinopsida; order Pinales; family Pinaceae; genus Larix; species Larix kaempferi. The sequence continues at coordinate 1,311,996 of BSBM01000704.1, forward strand.
CTCGTTAAAAAATGAAATAGATGACCATGAGCATAGTTCCCTTTCTGTGTCAAGATCGCTAAAAAATGAAATAGTTCATCACGAGCAGAGTTCTATTCATGTGTGAAGCTCATTTGAAAAAAAAGAAAAGAAACAAATGGCTATGAGCAGGGTTCCCTTTTTGTGTCAAGCTCATTAAAAAATGAAACAAATTCATCTCACATTGAGTTGAGTTTCCCACCAGACTTAGGAATTGAACCTTCATTTCATCTTCCTTTGTCACTTAATCCTCATTCTTCCTATCCCTATGGTGAACCTTTTCCTATTAGTAATCAGGAATTTAATTGGGCAAAAAAGAAGAGTAGGCAAACGAAACAAAGCTTGGGGGGCATGTCTCTAGCCTTTGGACATCATACTAGAATTAAGCTGCTAGATTTTGTTGATAATGTTGGGGGCAATTTTTCAACCTCTGGATATCATGTTGGGGAAAAAATTGCTAATGGGTATCACCCTGGGTATCAATATCTGGAAATCATGTTGGGAGGAAACCCATCAATGGGCATCATTCCGAGCATAGTTTAGTTTCAACTTCAATCTCGATAAAAGATGAAACCATCATCTCGAGTATAGTGAATTTTCTGTTGCAAGCTCATTAAAAAATCAAGCAGATACCACGAGCATTCTTCCAACCTTGCTTTAAGCTCATTAAAAATAGTAAAATGGTGTTGATCTTACTTTTATCATAATTTATCCTCTTAGTGGTTGGCCTCCCAAATCCTATAAGAAGAAGGCCATCCATGCTCTATTGGGGGAGTTCTTGGAAGCACCAAACCTATGATCGTATGATTGGGAAACACTCAGAAAGGAGGCCATTATGATGCAATAAGTCTGCAAGGATATCCTAAGGAGAATTGTGGAAGAGCTACAAGCAAATATCAACAATATGTCTAACGACCCCGAGGGGGTAATATCCATGCTCGAAAAACCTGACTCAACAATGATTGAAGACAAATCATGGTTACTAGACTACAAGCGTAGATCCATGATAAGGTAATGGCACAACCACAACCAATACAAGAGTGGATCTGTGTAATAGTAAATCAATGAGTTCACCATCATAATTTCCACATGGGAGCCTACTCAAAAAATCACCATCGCAACCTGTATGTGCTAAATAGACTTCATAACCATACAGGGTCTTCTACCTGATCCCAAATCGATATGAATCTAACCATGTGATTACAAGGTGTTGAATTCGAACATGGTAGATACCACTTGATTACCGGTCAATGATGTAAACCATTAACAAGTGCAAGGGAAATCACCAATGATGATAATAATCCCCAAGGTATCACTAGTACATTGCAAGGAATGTGAATATATGTTTTGACGTCAAACACTCTTGGAATCATTTTATCAGAGGTCAATGATGAAAACCTAATGTCGAATATGAGGAAACCTGTCATTGAGGCATGCAGGTACCAAGGTACTAAGGTGGTTCCTAAGTCTAATTCTTGGATGATGTGTTGAAGTTGATTGGAATAGACTCGTTGAAGGACGGCCATGATAAATCCCACATCATCGACACAAAATTAACTTAGGAAAGTGATGTGAAGAAATGAATCAAATGAGTATGGACTGAAACAAGGATGTAAAGGTTGACAATATTGCATAGGATGACTTCGGTAAACTTCCCTTGAAAATTGAATGGAATGAAGAGAATAACTTGGCTGCATTGACTCAACGAAGTAGAGACCAAGAGATAATGCGACAATGAATGATATATTCTTCAGATTACTTGAAGGATCGGGATGACTGACAAAATTTTCATGACTCAGAGACAAGCATATTACCCAATTGTATGACGAGACGCAAAGAAGTTCCATGTTTAAGGATGACACAAGATTCCATAAAGTTGTCTAAAACAAACTTAGCTTATTTCTCCCCAACTCACATCATGCTTGATGAGTACCTCTTTTTTTTTTAATGAGCTTGATGAGGATAACAAATGCTGGGTATAGCTCATCGTTTAGACAAGTCCAATCTCACATGTTTTATGAACCTAACAAAGGAGGGGTTCAGTCCCAAAAGGGTCATTCGATTTTTTATTTTACGAGTCCATGGAAGGAAAAGTTGGTGATTTTTAAAGAGTCTGAAATAATCTAAAGAATACTCCAAAAATTCCTTTCTTCGTAAAGTTAGTCTCCTAAGCCTAAAATAAGGGTAAAAAAATGTGAAGGAGAACTCTCTTAGTCGATGGTCGGCTAAGGTATTCCTTTTTTTCATATTTAATACCACTCAGCCCAAAAAAGGGGTAAACTAAAATTGAATAGGTTCCCTTTCAAATCCTTTTACAAGTGTGAAAGGAAGTAAGTTCACTCGACAATCTTTACATATTTAGGGAGTTTGAAAAGAACTTAAAGGAAACTCCAGGGGTTCCTTTTTCATAATGTTTTTTACGATCCCAAAAAAGTGATAAAATTATACTTGGTAACTTATTCTCATGTATTTATGAGCACAAGAGAGAAAAAATACTGAGCTCGACACCTTTTATACTCAGTTTTAATGAGCACGACAATGGTATCAAAAGCACCCGGAATATTTTTTCATGTTTGTATCCAGAGCACGAAAAAGGAAAAAGTAAGCTCGAACCACTCTTCATATTTTTAACCAGAGAACGAAAAGGAAAAAAAGTAAGCTCAACACCATCTTACTGTTTTAAATGAGCTCGAAGAAATGTTGGAAGAATGCTCGGGTTGGTGAGAAATAAGCTAAGTTTGTTTTAGATAGCTTTATGGAAGATTGTGTCATCCTTGAACATGGCACCTATTTGTGTCTCATCATACATTTTGGTAATTTGCTTGTCTCTTAGTCATGACAATTCTGTGAGTCATCCGATCATTCAAGTCATCTGAAGAATATCCAGTCATTGGCCAACAGTTTTGCGGACCCATGGTTTTGGGTATCCCATGGTATTTTCCCATTGTATTTCCCCTATAAAAGAAAGACATTGGAATATGGCTAGGGTTGATGTATTAGGTATTATGCATTGTAAAGATCTCTAAATATTGTGAAGAGAGACTGTGAGACAATGAAGAGGAAGTGCAACGGATGTGCTGCAGGTTGTATCCCTTCATTTGCTGGATGGTATAATAATAAGGACTGGCAATTTCAGTGTGGGCATCCCATCTTGGGTGAACCACAATATATTGGTGTCTCTGTTGTAATATGAGTGTTTGTTTATATTTGCATCTTATTTATTATTATTGCTCTGCGATCCTGTTTTTCTAACATGCATGACATTATATGGTGGGAGTAATCTCTTCTAAAGTAGTATCTTCTATTTCTTCATCTAGAGATGGTTCTTTTTCTTTTGGTTCTTTCTCTTCACAATCTATGTAAACTAATTTCTTTTCACCACACTTATGTCCCTTACTATACTTGCTGTCACAATTAAATCATAAACCTTTTGCTCTTCTTTCCTCTAGTTGTTGAGGTGTCAACCTTTGACATGGGTTAGAAGAAGTAACAATATTCTCTTGGTATGTGTTGGAGGTGGTATTTCTAGTATCCATCGTCATATTTTTACTTTCAAACTTCCTTTCCATCATGAAGGCCTTCTCCAAGGATGGTGGTTCAAAGAGACACACCTCATGTTGAATGTTATCTGTCAAGGTGCAAATAAAGAGATCCAATAGATTATCTTCTAAAATGTTCTTCACTCCAAGACTTAGCTTCTGAATTTGTTTGATGTGCTCTATAACTGAAACTTTTTCTTCAGATTTATTAACTAGTTGAAGAAGGTATTGCTATTAATATCCCAATAATGTGCAATCAATTATTTAGTGAATATAGACCAAGATATAATAGATTCCTTTTTACGGTCACAAAGCCATTGGTACCATACAAACTGATTAGGATCTAAATATAATGATGCAATAGTTACCTTTTGTAAAGTTGGAACCCGATGTAAATCAAAGAATTGCTCCATTTGGATATCCATGTTATTGGATTATTGCCATCAAACTTTCTCATGTCAATCTTGGGAAGTTGGGTACCCCTTCGTGACCATCCCTGATGACTTCCATTACTAGAATCATTTCCTCTTGGAATATTCTTTTTCATGGAAGGTTTATCAACATGAGAATTAACTTTATCCTCTTGAGTATCCTGGAACACATCATCACTTGTAGGGAGGGTATCCCTTGAATTTTGTATGAGATTAGCAATATTTGTTATATTTCCCATCAAATTCTCCTCTAGATTGAGTAAATCATCTGTTCTCACCGAACCTTTCATATTTTCCTCCATTTTATTCAACTTCTTCTCTAAATTATCCAAATCAACTTTTTTCACCAACCCTTTAATCATACATTCCAACTGGGACACTCGAAAAGAGAGGTCTTCCCTTTCATCATATGTCGAGGATGGATCCTCTGGTGGTTTGGATGGAGTGTAAGTCTTTACACTTCCTTTTGGTGGAATTTTGAACAATATAAATATATATCACACCTTAGGTGTCATCACAATTAGATCCTTCTACTCTAAGTTATATAAAACTAAAAATGGCATACCTTTTCAAACCCTGATTGGAAGACTATTTTAAGGACGAATTGAGAATTATGTAAATTTGAAATTTCTGCATTTTTTTGTCTAAAAATTCCTGTTGTGGTATCGTGATGTGTCCTCTTTCAATTCCATAGGTCTGACCTAATTTGTATGTACCAATAAGAAGTTAATGTGAATCTACCAACACTTCTTATTTTTGGTCTTTCCAAAATAACGAACTTGTACAGTCTTCCACGTGTCCAATATTTTGTATCTGAGGTTGAAAACCATACCATGGATACTGTGGCCCATCCTCTTTTTGATGTAATAGGTCTCACTAAATTTGGATCTTGCATGCCCTAGATATGACTTTTTTTCCCAGAACACATGTTTTAGACTAGTTTTTGGAGTAGTCAGAAACCCTAGCTTCTGGAGTGAATATATTCAATCCTATAATGTTTCAGGATCTGAAACTTGGATCACAGTTATTCAGCCCTTTTTCTAGATGGGTTTTAAGTCTCTCTCTCCAAACCCTTGTAGAAAAAATCTTATAGTGAAAATTCGAAGATGTCTCGTTTTGAAGAAACCAGTCTTGAGGAAAGGGCTCTGATACCAAATGTTATGCAACAAATTTCCAAAAAGAGCATGAAAATAGAAGAAATAGATCATAAAGAGTTCTCCATGACTTTATTGAAGAAAATATATGAATAACAAGCCTCTTCGAGGGGGAAACCTCCTTATACAATGTACTAAGTACACAAAACAAGACAAGACAAGATACTCCAAATGAAAAGGTCATCTTCCTATATATAGGAGACTAAGGGGTACAATCCCAACTAACTGACTCAAGCCGACATAAATAATATAACCATACTAATGAAAATTACCACTAATGGACTAGAGCCGACATCAAAACTAATGTAATGAACCACATTATAGGGGGGGATGTGTCCATATTTAGGGCTTAACATCCCACCTCATTGAGAAACATTTGTCTAGGAAATTTATTCTCAAGAAAACCTTCCCACCTAGGAAAGATTGTTGGATGAATGCATCGAGGAGGAGACTTAAATGGAGTCAAAGTAAATAAGATATGGACGTGATCAAGCAAACAAGGGCATAAATAAAGGATCCAACAAGGGTAAGATGAATAGTGCGTCAACCTCACAACCACGGAAGAAGGACTTGAGTAAAATCACATGCTTCATATTTCATAGCCATGACCATTATGAATCATAGTTTCCAGACAATAAGAAGGGGAAATATAAGCAATAACAGAAGCAAGTGACAACCTCTATAGAAACTCGGATGAGCAATTTTTCTACTAGGTTCAAGAAGGATTTCTCTATAGTATCTTTCCTTTCTATGAGCATAGTTCCGAGGAATGCTTAGTACATGGATAGTGGAGCATCGAGGCATATGAAATCATCCCGATAGTTATTTAAAAGAGAACAACTCTAGTGTTTAGGTTGATCTTGGTGATGATTCCAAGTACCATGTAGAAGGAGTTGGTACCATTCCTTTCAAAACCCAATCAGATAACTCATTAGACTTTGATGATGTATGATTTATTCCAGGTCTCATGAAGAATTTTATTTCAATTTTGGTCATTGAAGATAAGAGATATGTAGTAGAGTTCAATAGAGTTCAAGAACCATCAAGTCCTTATTACATTGAAGGAGTCTATCTCCGGATTCACTCAGGTGATTGGGGTTAGAGAAGGAAATTTGTATAGGCTGCAAGGTGAACCTATTTGATTCCTAGTTCATAGCATAGATAACTTGTTCAAGTTATGGAACAAGAAGATCGGGCACCTACATTACCAAGCATTACCTATTATGAGGGAGATATTCACAAGTATTTCAAATTTCAGTATTGAGCGGCAAGGGGTATCCAAAGGAAGAATTCTTGGAAAACATGCAAAGGCTTCTTTCCTAAGCAGTGAGCATAGATCTAAAGGGATTCTAGATCTAGTGCATTCATATTTTTGTGGACCAATGTCAGTAGCATAAATCACAACAACCATGTACTATGTTTCTTTCATGATAACTTCTCTCAAAAAACATGGATCTACTTCCTTCAGACCAAGGATGAAGTATTCAAAAGGTTTGAGGAGTTCAAGTTTCTTGTCGAGAACTAGATATGGAATAATATCAAGGTTTTAAGATCTAACAATGGGGATGAATATAACTCCAATGATTTCGATGATTTCTATAAGGATGTAGGAATCAAGAGGGAGTTCATTGTTCTATACAACCCACAACAACATAGGGTTGCAAAGAAGAAGAATCGATCCATCATATTGGTTGCTAAGGTCATGATACATAATTGAGGTTCTTCAATGTTTCTATGGGAATTAGCATGTATTGCAACATTCTACATCCATAACACATGTCCTTTCATGGTTTTAGGGGATACGACACCAAAGGAAGCATTCAGTAGAGTGAAGTCGAAGATGAGTCATTTCCGAATATTGAGTTGTCTACTTTACATCCATATACCAGTGGAGAAGATGACCAAGTTGAACCCTCCAACATGAAGGATTTGTTTGTTGGCTATAGTGAGAATTAAAAGGCTTACAAGATATATATTCTAGGGGAAAGAAAGGAAATTGTAAGTAGGGATGTAAAGTTTGAGGAAGACTTTGCATCCAAGTAGTCTCATGATCCGATTGACAGAGGATGAGGAGAAGGAAGCTCTGAAGGTTGGGTTGGGGATACCGATGACTTCTAGTTTGAGGTAGAAGCCTTCATATGTAGAAGAGGATCCACCAACTCCTACCATTTCTTCCCGTTTGTTGATGATATGACAGAACATACATAGTGAAATGGTGAAACCTGTAGAACAGATTTTTATGGAATTGTTTGAGGATATATTTCACTATGGAAAGTCATAGGTTTTGAAGTAGGATGTAATTCTCATAATCCGTCTGACGTGAAAAGGTAAAAATAGAGATGCATGGAAACAATTCCTCCATCTATCTTGCAAGAAAGCATGCTTTATATTCAATTATATTTTAAGGTTCCATCTATTATACTGTTATTCAGAAAGGAGAATGGAGATGAATATTTTTGTCACCATCATTCTATAACATACCCAAAACCTTTAATATATTATTAGGGAAATGGGGTATAATAAAAAGTTCTTTTAATATCATCCAACAACCCAAATAGGTTAGTTTCATTAACTACGAGGTATTTAAAACATAGGTCATGAAGTACATTTCCATCACTTATAATCTTTCATATAAGTAAACATGTAAATCAAATTCAACTAATCTTATATTATGTAATACATAATTAAATAACATTGGTAAAAATCTCTAACATAGACTAATTTATACCTATATCAATTATACATGTTAACGTAACACGATATAATTTGAGCTTAAGTAAGAGACTAAGAACAATATACACATATCAGTTAAAATAGAGAAGTGACGGTCTTCTCTTCCATGACATTACAAAAAACATTCAATGCACGGGGAAGATAGAGAGCTGACGCTCTTTCCTTCCAAACGGATGCAACAAACACAGATATAATAATCACTAACAACCAAGAGCGTTGGCAAGGGATGCGCACTGCGTAGATGTAATATTCAAATAAAAACGATGCAATCTATAAAGTGTAATAGTATATAAATAATTTATGCCAAAGCTAACGTTGCTCTGAGGAGTCAAACCGGTGCACAATTTAGTAAACAAGATACATACAATTTAGTAAACAAGATACAATCCCTAACTTCCATAGAAGTCAGTTCCCTTTTTTTTAAGGAAAATGCTAACGGAATGCCTCTCCAATGACTTTCTTTTTCCTAAAAGATAAAACCATCTTACATGTAATTTAATTAACAACACTTTGTTCTTTGTAAAATACATCAATCTCTCTTCAAAATAATTAACATTCTTACCCCCAAAACTACGTATTCCACCCATATATATATTAGAGGATATTTTAATTCTAAATTTATGGTTTTTATTTCAGACTTAAATGGACTTTGAACTTCTAAATTTTTCAAGAAGAAAAAGTTGTACTTTTGTTATTAAAGGATAATAAAAAAGTACTCCATAGTACATATCAAAACCTTATGAAATAGTCCAAATAATAAGAGCCAAAATACGTCCAAACAATACTAAGACTTACATAACCCAACAAAACTGATACAAAATATACTAAAGTGATGGATCAAATCTAGTCATCAAAATATGGAAAGGAGCCACTAAACTCTAGTAGCCCATCAATCCACTCCTAACAATATAGAAGACCTTCACCATTGAGAGTATCTTTTGAAAGCGCAGCCACAACATCATTGGACTCATGAAATATGTGTTCTATGGTCCATTCATATAAAAGCTCAAGGAGTGACACTATTCTGTGACACCAATGATTAAGAGTGAGGACCTTGATTCTGTAAGCCTTTTTAAACCAGTTTATCACCATCAAAGAGTCCCCCAAAATTCTCAAATTATCTATTCCAACTGAAACACAAAAGTTAAGAAGACACCATAAAGCAATTATCTCTGCTTTTGAGTTTGTGCCTACCCCACAATTCAATTTTAATTTGAGAATATGATTCTTATTAATAATCAGAAAGACACCAACTACACTAAAACCATCTGAAGCCGCATCATCGAAAAAATCTGTTGCCACACAAGAGTCCGGGATCGCCTTCAAAAAACGTCGAGCCTCTATAGTGGGAGATAACCCAGAAAAAGAAGAATCGTAGCTAATAATATTCTGAGCCATAATCTGAATATTGTAATTATGATCATCAAAGATGCAAACATTTCTACCTTTCCAAATGATCCACATGACAAATGATGGAAGTGTTCTGTGCAATTTGAATTTTTCCACTCATAAAGAGAAAGAGGAAACTAAATTTCCCAAGCCCCATTGTCCTTCAATATGTAGAATCGAACAGACCTGAGACCATATCGCTTTAGATATATCACAGTGAATAAATAAGTGATGAAATGATTCTTTATCCTTTATACAAAAAGGACAACAACTGCGTCCATACAATCCCCTCTGAATAAGATTGTTGTTGATTAAGTTGTCATTGATGCCAACAATGCCTGGTCATTGATGCCAATAGTTGAGTCTTGGTGCCCCTTGTGGAGCCCCTGAGGGTTAGTATTTGATTTGTGGTTGTCTGTGTCAAAGGAGACCTTTTGACTTTGTCCAAGCCCAATTTTGAAGCCCTTGGAGGCCTTGGGACAGTGCCAAAAGCCCTGGCTACCCATTAACTTGGGTGAGTACCCCTAAGTTGTATCTTGCTCCCATTGAGTCCATTGTTGTATCCTTGCTCATGGTTGTTGTTTGATTGAAGGTATATGTGTTGCTTGTACTTGTTAGGGTATCTTGATTGATTCTTGAATGGATGATGTACTAGCGTAGTCCTTGGAACCCACACAATTGACCTATGCGCTGACTTGATGTCTTAGCTTGTTGGTGTGTGCTTTGGAGCACTAGGTGGTTCAAATGACCCATTCTATGGTCATTTGTTTTGACTTGATGAGGTCATGAAGCCCACACACATGATAGCTTAATGGTCTATTCTACCACTTGATGACAATAGGATGATGTGCTTGAAGACCATGATGGAGCCCTTTGTACTTTGATGATGTTTTTGTAGCCCATGAGTATGTGAGGAAGACCATTGGTGGCCTGTATGATGACCTTGACATTGGAAGTTGATGTGGAAAATCTCTTGAAGAAATGCAAGTGAAGGATTGGGTCTTGATCCCACACATATGGTGGACATAGCCCTTGTACCATGAAGAATCCCAAGTAGTACATGTTTGATGATACCCTTGGTGGAGTTTGAAGCCTAATGCATTTGAATGATGACATGGCAAACTCATTACATCCTTAAACAAATTAAATGATGACATGAAAAACATTGATTGCAAATATATATATATATATAAAATAAGTCGGCTCAACTTTAGAAGACATTTTTTATTAAATTAAAAAAAAAAGAATAGCAGGTCAGCTCAGTTTGAAATAAATTTTTGGATCTATATAAATGCACCTTCATTCCATTCATTTTACACAAATTTTTGAAGAATCTTGCTCTGGTTTTTGGATTAGTCTGAGGAAGCCACAATAACAATAAAAATTTCAAGTCTGATCATCTCTGTTAGTGCACTAAGGCAATTGCAATTTGAAGATTACTTTAGCTCTGAAATTTTCGGTTGTCTTTGAGGAAAATTCATAGCAGCAGTGAAGGTAAAGTACAACAACCATATGCTTAACATTTGTGATCCCTTTTCAATGGTTGTCTGAGTAAATTTTCGGCGTTCAAGGGAAGAGCACCAACACGTAACATACATCTCTACCTCTACAAAATTCAGACTGTCTAATTGTGAAATTTTTCAGGCTGCAATTTCAAACTGTGGTTTTCAAGCTGTCCATTAAAACATAATTTCAGACTGTCTAAACTCAGAAATTTTTGGACTGTCTAAACTCCAAAATTTAGGACTGTTAGGGCATATGAGGAAACACTCTTGCAGAAATAAATTGCAGAAGACAAGTAGAGTACTACTATGATTTTGGACAGGCTTAATCTATGCCAAGTGACTGGAGGTTCTGGTATGTAAATCAAGTTTTCAAAGTTCAGAGGGTTCTGAGTATGTAGGTAATATTCCAGACCTCTACACAATGCATACACAATGAGATAGATATACCCCATAATAGCATTTATGACTAGTGGCACACACAGTGAAATGTTCAAATGCTTGAGAGATGTTTACAGAGTGAAGTGCTAAAAATGTCTATTTGCTCAATGATGCTTATGCTCAGTAATGATCAGTTTACACAGTGATATGCTCAATGATATGTGAGGTCATTACACACCAATATGATGATGCCTATGCTTAGATATTACACAGTTGCTTGATAATATTTGCACTACAAAGTGATGATTACATACTTTCTTGATGATGTTTACACTACACAGTGATGAGTATACAGTGATATGATGTGATATGTTTAGAGATATGCTCAATGTACAGTAATATGATGTTTATTCAGTGATGTACTAGTGATACGATGATTGATGATGCCTACACCTATGCTCAGTAAATTACACAATGATAATATGTGCTAGTGATGTTTGGTGATATCTACACCTATGCTTAGTGATTACATAGTGATATGATGTGAGTAACGTAATGATGCTCAATAACGTATGATGATACACAATGGTATATGCTCAATGATGTACACAATATTATATATATATGCAGTTATGTATTCAGTGACGAGTACACTGATTAACTCAAGTACGTTACATGAGCAGATTCCTTGAATCAGATTGGATGAGTTCTATGAGTAGTTGGTTTGATCCAGATGGACAGAGTTTGGTGAGCAGTTGGTTAGACTCAGATTGAATGAGTCAGAAGATATGTGTAACTTGATTGATACATTCAGGTTGATTTTATATGAGCAATGATCAGTTGATGTACAGTGATCAATAGTGACATTTGATGAGTAGTGACAGTTGATGAGCAATAGTCAGCAGTGACAGCGTGGTGTAGTGTGGTACAGGTGTTGGTCAGCAGGATCAATGCAGTTTTGGTTCAATAGTTCTATCTTCATATCAGGGTGGTAGGATGGGGAAAGGAATCTAGGGATCTAGGGATTCCTTCATGTTCTATCCTATAAACTAGGGGGTTGTAGCCTCCTTCCAGTTGTTGATGGAAAAATATTATTATAAATGCTTGCGTGGTTTTTCCCCCAGGACTTGGGTTTCCACGTAAAAATATTGTGTACTTTGTTTTGTTGTGATTTCTATATGATGACATGTGATGATGAGATATAATTGTTGATAGAATGATAATAACGCACTCTGCATAATATTGGATAAGTTGTTGATGATTGTTAAAGTTGAAAAAGTTATAAAATCTATACACATTGTTCACACCCCCTCTCAGTGTGCTCGGTGTGTCCAACAATTGCTCCATGTTATAATTTTATCATTCAAGGTGATCCAAAGAAAATATTTTATCTTATGGGGAATATGCCATTTCCAAGGTCTCGTAGACCACTGGTTTTGAATACTAGTTACATTATCAATGACAATTACCTTATAGGCCATTTTAGCATCAATGGAACTTGTTTCTGTATTGAAATACCAAACAAGTTTATCCTCAGAATCAACAAGGTGAATAGCTACTGTGTTAAGTTTCGAGATATAGAAATTCCATTCTAATCCTCATCTGTCCCTAATGCCCAAATCTTGTGCAAGTAACCAATAGTTCTTAGAATTCTACAACCAAAGTGGTTGCCGAATATGATTGAGAGTCTTAAAACCTTTGCTTTGAAGATAATCCTTGATATCTTGTGATAAATTGAAATCCTCTTCAACACCAACAAGTGGGTCATATCCAATCAAAACCTTCTTACCATTTCCCACAAACCAGGTTATGTATTTATTTAGCCATCGATAGACTCTGAAAAATCCTTTCCATATCATCGAATCTTTCCTTGCTGAATTATTTGGAGATCTGATCCATTGTATTAAATTATTTTGTAGATATTTGCAGTGGATGATCTAAGACCACAATCCCCCTTCAGAAATACCACACCAAAGACTCTTTAAACAAAGAGAATTATTGAACTAAAGTAGGTTTTAATGTTCCAGCCATCATCTTTAGTTGACATCAATGACAATCAATGCTCAACACACAACACCTACTAGAAGCATGGGATGATGCAAAGGAGGATGGAAAAATAAAAAGCATGGAAAGACTCCACCTAAACAAAGTACACTATAGGTCTAAGGAGGATTTCATCAGTTGATAAATGATAAGGAAGAACCACAAGTGATTCAAAATAAGTCGAGTGATACAAGGAGTGGCTAATAAATGTACCAAAGAACCCCAATTTTCCAAGGACAAGGAAAATCAACCAATGCCAAATTAGGTGCAAAGCATAGTGCATATAAGATCGTTACCTTCTGTATGTTGTTCCTATAACTAAAAAGTGTTGTAGCCATAACCCAATAGGGTGTACCATCCATACAACATCCATCAACTTATCAAATCATGATGCGATGTATGTAGCATGAAATAAACATGTCAATGGCTAGCGAAAGTAACATAGATAATAAGTGTTATTTAACTGTCAACTTTAACATGAAACCACAATTATATTAATTGAACCATGTGCTCATTATATCAAAACTGAATCATAATGCTACTAAATCTATAATGCCAGAATTTTACTAGAAAATGGACTATTTTTTAAAACATGATGCTTATGTAGTAAACACAAGAATCAATATTCCATTTGTAGAAGCCATACAAGACAATATAAAAAACCTGAGGTATTGATGTTTTTTGAATAACAAAGCCTCATGTATATTGATTACTAAGAAAATCTTCTGCAGCAACTAGGGATGGCATGCCAAACATAAATGTACCTGGAATCATAGAAATCTGATATAAATTCAAAATAATCCTGGATGACAAATGGACTATGGAGGTAAGTGGTATGAATAAAAAAATGAAATTTAATGTATAAAGTAGTCACTAAACAAAGAAAGTAATTAATTAATTAATGAGGCAGTAGCTAGAATCCCATCTTTAAAGTAGATAGATACATGAGTATTAATTTAGTAATTTCTGATGTGGGATGAAAGAAGACTACATTAAATAGTTGTTGCCTTTTGGTTTTGTAGCAATGTGTGTGAGGCTGAAAGAAAGATCCTGTTGTCTCTGACCAGTCTTTGGATTTTTTTTCAGTCTATAATTTTTTCCTATGTGTGAGCCAAATTGCAATATCTTGGGTCCTAACTTCTTGCAGCTTCCAACCATAAAAACATTGACCACGTTGTTTTCTAGATATTTGAATGCATGTGCAAAATAAGGGAAAACATGAGAGCTCTAGAAAAATACATAACGAAAAAATAATAAAGAATGTAAAGCATGGCCGCTGATCTATTTCATAAACTATCAAACACAAAAACATATCTGCTTTTTTATTTGATAAATGATTGTCTATCTTTAGCTAGATATCTTAAGACATAAATACAACAACTATAGGAAAAATCTTGAAAGACAAAGGAGATAATTTGGAACAGAATGACAAAAGCACAAATCATAGCTAATTTGTATGATTGTTTTTTTCAAATATTTTTGAAATCCAGAAAATGTTTATTCTAGTTTGCACCTAAAAAATCAGAGCTAAATTCCATTCACTTATGTGTTTAAAAGGTTCAACTGGTGTTCAAACGAACTGTGTGTTGATGTGCACCCTTGAATCAATGGTGGCTTATGGCTACATTGTTTGCAAGTTTATCAAAAGCATATAAATATTCTCTAGGGATGTATTATGTGTAGAGTCAACGTGTCAATTTTCAATGTCTTTAAGACTTGTAGGAGAGTGCTTCAAATTTACCAAATATCAGGAAATGCAAATTGACAAAAAAATGCAAGATCCAACATAAAGAGTGAAAACAAAAGAACATCTAATTTATGAAATATACAAGACATTCAAATACTTCAAAACTGAAAGTTATAGAACCAAGAATGTCCTTGGTTTTGACACAAGGACAAGCACCAAAGCAAGTTTTAAGAAGACTATAAGATTTGTTAGTTGTGGGTGATATTGGGCTCGAGAGATTTGTTAAGCGACTAAGCAGAGTCTGAGTGTGCAATCTTTGGGAATTCAACAAATGAAAAATAAACAAGAATGAATTAGTCAATAATGATTTAAACAGGAAGTACACTTTTGTGCTAGTATTACACAAGACATATAGTACAAGATAACAGTGAGCATGATTTTAAATATGCAACATACTTTGCATCAGTGTTACAGCAAGAGCTACTACCTCCATGAGGCATTTTGTACTAGTGTTATAGTGATAGCTATTATTCAAGAAGATTCTAACATTTACACATCACTCCTACGAAATTGGCGCTCAATCTTATTAACTTAGCTATCAAAAGGTCCAATGGTGGCCTATGGCTATTTGCAAACCTAGCATAAGCATCTAGGAAATGGGTCCAATTGTAACTAGGTTTTGGAAGATCAAATTTAAATAACAATGGTGTTGCAATATAGTTGATTGTTTTCAAAATTTAGGGGAAACCCGTTGGAATGAATTTTGTCTCTTTAGAAGCTTGGAGATCAAGATAACAAATGTACTAAATATCAATTCATTTCTTTTGAAAAAAACAGTCTATTAAGAAATTCTAATCTAGATTGATTTATAATGATGGAGAAATTAATATCATTTTACAGGATGCATAGTCATGTATCTAGCTACAAAAGTTGGCATAATAGTTGTACATTTGAATTCAAATAGAAATATAAACAACTTTAGACATTCCTAGTTATCCAAAATTGGCTAGGATTGCAAAATACAGAATAAAGAGACACAACAAAAGAAAAAAACATGTTTTGTAAAAGATAGTAGACATTGAGATACTTCAAAATTCAGATTTATAAAACTAAGAATGTTGATGATTTACATCTTGGTTCCAATACAAGCACAAACATTGAGACAAGCTATAAAAATATTGTAAGATCAAATACAAACACCATATTTTACAAAATGAGATACATGTACCTAGGTATCCAAAATTGACTAGAATTGCAATTAGAAGTTGCAAAAGCATGTATCTAGTTACAAAAATTGGTACATTAGGTGTACATTCCAATTGAACTAGCAATGGTGACAGTTTCAAATATTCCTAGTTATCCAATGTTGACTAGAATTGCAAAAGCTAGTTTAGAAAGATAGAATAAAATGTTTCTAGTTATCCAAAATTGATTACAATTGTAATTAGGGGGCTTCTAAAGCATGTATCTAGTTACAAAAACTAGCACAATAGATGTACATTTGAATTCAATTAGCAACAACCACAATTTCAGATGTTCTTAGTTATCTCAAATTGACTAGAATTGAAAAGCATAGAATAAAGTGAAATAATAAAAGAAAAAACGCATAATTTATGAAAGACAATAGATATTCAGATACCCAGAAATTGAGATTTATAAAACTGGTAATAACTATAATTTACATATTGGTTCTGATACAAGGACAATCATGGAGACAAGTTTTTAGAAGACTACAAAATCAAATACAAATACTAGATTTTCCAAAATGAGACAAATTTTCTTATATGTGCAAAGTTTTAACAATACTGCAAGATCAAATACAAACACCAAGTCTCCCAAAATGGAAGTCTCATTTTACAACGTAATGGTTGTCAAATTTTAAAATAAAGATACATAGGTCTCATGTGATGATCAAAGTTTCTTGATTTCAACAATAATGTTGTCTATTTCCAAGGTGAACAAGCCTTGTCGGCATAGTCTCTGTAAATGAAAAATTATGGATGAGATTCTTTTTGAATAATCTTTGTAGGAAATCTCAGCAATTGTTGGACACCATTCTTTGAGTTGTGTATTTAGTAGAGTACATTCCATTGTACCATTTTCTGTCTCCAAATTGCATTCTACAACATGTTGATATTTGCTTGTTGTTTGTTGTTTGCAATATGCATAGTTCAATGAGTTGTGAACCATTGGTTGAATACATTCACTACAAATTCGTTGAACTGAAAGTGAAAATACATTTTTTTGCTTTTAGCAAACCTAGTATCTGCATATAGAAATTGTAATCACTATTTGGTATAGTTTTTTCGAAAGAGAAGCTAACATTATTAAAAAAAAATAGGAATACTACTAGCATATATGTATAGACTAATTGTATCTATTGTTTTTCCCTAGTATTTTTGGGATAAAAAAAGGTAATAGAGTAAAATATCAAAGACTATTAATAGGTGGGAAATAAATTCGTTGAACTGAAAGTGAAAATACATTTGTTTTCTTTTAGCAAACCTAGTATCTGCATATAGAAATTGTAATCACTATTTGGTATAGTTTTTTCGAAAGAGAAGCTAACATTATTAAAAAATAGGAATACTACTAGCATATATGTATAGACTAATTGTATCTATTGTTTTTCCCTAGTATTTTTGGGATAAAAAAAGGTAATAGAGTAAAATATCAAAGACTATTAATAGGTGGGAAATAAACTATGATAGAAAATTCAAGATAACTAGGTACCTGGATCTTTGACTAGATGATTGAAAGAAAAATTTGTTTTGCAAAGTCATCGTTGAGAATAACGAAAAATGTTTACAAAGATAACCATATGGTGTGGCCTCCTTTAGAACCATTTTTGGAAACATTCTTAAATATGTATAGTGGTGTGATAGTGCATGTTAGTTGTTGTTGTATTTGCAAGAGAAAATCGTTGCAGATTTCATTGATTTGCAACTACACCAGATTTAGAAAATATGATTAACGTGTTTGCAAAAATTTAAAGGCATTAGATCTAAATGCATTTTTCAATAGCAACAAAGAAAAAGTAATTGCAAATTGATGGAGAAAAAAAAATATTGTGTGTGAAGGGAAATCAAACTTATAATTGCATGATCATTCATTGTTTGTTTGTCTTTGAAATTTAGTTCATATTGTCTATTGTTTTGTTGGTATCCAATGACAATCACTGTTATAGAGTCAACATAGTATGTATTGTCTAATGTCACTAGGGAAAATTTTAAGGATCCATAATTTTCTTAAACTGTAGAAACCTTGGCGAATCTTACTAATTATCAAATTTCCAACCATAAAATGTTTGGCAATAATTTAAAAAAAAATATTCAAATATACAATGGTTTTATATAGTTTTTTTACAATTTTGGTAGTTTTTAGAGTAAAAAATTGTAATCCTACGGAATTTGGGTGAATCATATTGGAAAAAATGGAAAATGGAAAATATTTTTTTGTAAAGAAACCTCGAAATTAGCCTAGGGGATGAATATCACCCCTAAAATTTTCCCTAGATGTTTGTAGTTCCTATATAGTGGTATATGGTGGAAGTTTACAATTTTTGCAAACTTGTTCTATAGTTTTAACTAAATTTTTCTACAATAGAAAAATGCAATATTTTTCATCTCCTTTGCATATCCTTTTTTCTTCAATGCAAAGTCGATGATTCTAACACTCTTCCCAGGAGAGAACTGATCAATAAAATGGAATATCAATTTATTGTTTATGTTTGCTTTTATTGTCATCTGGCCATCTTTTTCCACCAAGCCTACATGAAGCAATTATTCCTTAGTAGGTAAATTCGATTCTTGTTTTGGATAGTTCCATACAGTTCCAACATATCTCCCTCGAAGATGTTATTGTATGTTGTTGAACATGGCTAAATAATAGAGGATGGATACAATGACAATTGTTTAGGCCTGCAATTGTCAATAGGTAGAAAACTTGAAGAGAATGATAAAATTTTGTACCACTATTGTTGCAAGAAATACTAGATGATAGACTAGTATCCAAGAACAACTTAAATGATTTTTACCTCTTTTTCTATATCGTCGTTTAACATTTTCTCCATTTTATTTTTCAATTAGATGATAGTTCTATTGTCTAAGTACCTATTTGATAATTTGTTCAATAAAATTTAACTAGCATTGGAAAACTTATCAATAGACAAGAACAAATACCAAACAAAAAAACAATAATAATTCGGAATATGTACACTTGGAAAATTGAAGTGGCAATCTTGGATCTCCATGTCGATGAAAAAGAATCAATTGTGAAAGGATAATCTAGGAATGCTTACCATAAATCATAAATGTACCAAGATGCTTCTTAATGCATTGTTGGTATTGTATCCTTTTGTAAAAGGCATGATTCTTTTGAGATTTTTTTGCAAGTGCTTAAATCTACTTGGAATGAATTGTAGCTAGAAGATATTGTGTACAAGGGCACAATTTAGAAAACATGGCACCTATAAACATATCAATTGTAAAAGGAAAGTTTGGTAATGTTTACATGGAAACTGGTTGATCAGTTTGTGATGCCTCAATTGTTGTACAGAAGATCAAGTCATTATTTTTTGGTAATATTTGTGATAGCTTAAGTCTTGTTCAAATGCAACATAAATGTGTGAGTCTATTCATGATTGCAAAATTAATGGGAATTTTATACACAAGCATGATTGGGGTTTGTTTTGATATTAAGGTTTTAAATTTGAATTATATTTGACTATTAAATGTCTATTTGAAATCAAAGTAGAAAGGAATTATAATTTTTATTCTTTGTACTTTTTCATATTTGATAAATGTACACAAATAGATTTTAATACTGAATGCAAAAAATTTAAAAGTTTTACACTATTGCCAAAGGAAATGAAGGAAAAGTTGCATAATGATGAGTCCAATAGGCATAAAATATGTTGAACATAATATCACTATTTTCTAGGTTAGTTTAAATGTGATCAAGCATTGAGCCAATGTTGGTTTTTTTTATAGTTGTGTGTAATTTGAAAACATTGGTTTTCATTAATGATTCTAGCTTCCTTTTTTATGTATTATTTTGTAAGATGTCAATATTCAAATCACTGACAATTAGAATCTTTTTATTTTTTTGAGTGTTTAATAGGATGGAATTAGAGAAGCTAAAAAGAGTATCGACTGGAGTATGGGGTGTATTGTAAATATTCACTTGTTTGAAATCGTTATTGTTGATCTAGAATTTAGTTACTATTGCTTCAATGTACTTTGTTGCATGATTTTATGAGCTGCAAATCATTATGTTTTTTTTGAAACATGTGGCAATGCAATGGATGGAGGATGCTCCTAGGCAATTATATTTTTCTGTAAACATAGTTTCTTTGGGAACTAAATGTGCATGGTTTTCTTGGAGACATAGAATATATGCCTACATCAATTCATTGCCATTGATGATATTTTTGATATGCAATGGTAGACTTTAGGTGTTCAATGAACATATAAGAAAACAATTATGTGTTTCTATTGGATGGAGTCCATATTTAAATTGCTAGTGACCATGGTTTTGAAGTCTATCCATTTCAAAATATTTTTTTTTTTTACAAATTGAAAAGAAAATTGTTCTAATGTATTTGTAAGATAAGAGATTGGATATTTTTGACACATGAAAATGTAGTATAAACAAGTCCATGTTGCCCGATTCCCTACGAATTGTTCGTGCACATGTTAATTGAATAGGGAATTGTTCTTGAATACATGCCCTCTCTGTTTACAAGAGTTTTTTGTATAAATATTCTTTTGATAGGTTTCCAATTGTGCATGACAAAAGGTGTATACATATGTTGCATTGTAACTTGTTGGGAAAATCCAATCGTTGGATATGAAAATTATATCAGCACAATATCAGTTGTTCCTTGTGTATAGTGTTTGAAGACACCTTCTATGCCATTTACTAGATAATATTCAAGTGCATAATTGCCTCTGACCAATTCAACAAGTATATTTTTATGAAGTACAATTGCCGAAGGAAAATGCATTGTCTTGTGTTCAAATTAATGTATTTTTTTAAATTGAATCTTTTGTATCATGTGCTATTAGCGTAATGTCCTTTTATTGCACAATAGAAAACATTTTCTTGGGAATTCTTTCTATTATGGAAAATATAAGGATATGTTGGATCCTTTGGTGGGTTGTTTTGGCAATGTTTGTTTAGGAAGTCAATATCATCCTTTGTTTGTGAGCATGTTCTAATTTTGTTCGTGATATACACGAATACTTTATTTGGCTAAAGGATATATGGAATTTTTTGTTGTTGAAATTTTGGTTTCTCAAAATGCAAGAATCATGGACAGCTTGTGGTTGGCAAAGGTTGCCACAAAATATGATGTCTAGATTTCTAAATGGTGTTGTCAGAGTGTGCATAATTTCTCACAGTGTTTTGTCTATGTTGTACAACATTCGAACACCAATTAATGATACCTTATCGATAAACAACAATCAAAGTTGTTGGTATTATTTTGTTTATAATGTATTTGTATTTAGCGGAAACATATTTGATGAATTTAGGGGGAGTCGTAGAGCTGAATGGACTGTGATGCCATTTTCATTGTATGCATATTTTCCAGTGAATGCGACTATGATTTTTGTTTTTTCAAAGGGTTGCTTTGGATGTATTTGTGATAAAAGTGCAATAAGCCATCATAAATTACTTTTGCAATAAATGTTTTTCATGTGCTTGCACCTCCAGTCAGAAACACATAGATTGGTGCGGTTGGGATGTTTTTTTTGTCATTATGATTTTTTTATTGATTGTTGTTCTTTATTGAGGCTTTTCCTAATGGAATATTACTCATTTGTGCTTAGAACAAATGGTTTTGTCGTCAATTTGCTAGGAGTATTTAAATTGTTGCATTTGTTGAAATGGTATTTTGTGCATTAGGTCATGTTGGCTGTTGTATTTTTTGAGGACAATGTCATTCGATTATTTTTATAGAGTTGTTGTAGATGCAAATATATCTTTAGTTTTAGAGGATATTGTTTCATATGAAACATCACTATTGACCAATTTTGTTTCTATTTTTGCTATAAAGCTTTGTTCAATAGGATCTATTTGTTATTTTTGAGGCATCTGCTTCAAAATATGTTTGACATTTTCCCTTTAGAGAATTACCATTGTCTGTATGTGAGATGTATAGTAACATTTTTTTCTTGAAAAATTCTCTAGGTATTTTTCTTTAGTGTATTGAATGTATCATATGACACACTGTCACTTTCTTATTTTGGTGAATGCATTTGTACATTAATAGCAAGAAGCATATTATGCTAGACAAGTTTATTCAAGTTCATTAGTCTATGCAATGTTCTTTCCACCCTCTTATGGAACTGATCTTCTTGGTTTCTCTTGCAACTTGCAATCTGGTTGGATGAGCAGCAACAATAATAGCCTCGGTCTCACTAGGTTGTCCAAGCATACGAGAAGGGCTATTATTATCATCTACCTGGGGTAAGTCATTATGTTTTCCATTGTCACCGCAAGTAATGTTGTTACCATCCACCTATTGTGATTCTTCATCCGATGAATTGCATTGTAACACTACACCTCTAGTAACACGCCTCTTCGAAGACCTTGTACGTGAAGCTGCATAGACTCTCAACATGACAACAATAAAACTGCACACTATAATAAAAATTACATACTCTGGATTGAATGATTTGTTTTGTTTGTACAACAAAAATACATAGTGGATTTTATATTTTGGCATAACATTGCCACATAGACAGACTTGGTCTTGTTTCCATTGTTTTTTATAGGCCTTGGAACCATTGGCAATACAACCACTTCTAGACTGGGTGGAGCAATTTCATGTTATGATTATATGCACAGTTTTATGGTTTTGGCCTAAGGATACATACAGGTAGAACATGACCAGGAAACATTATTAGATAACATAGAGGGGAAACATATATTGAAACATGAAGTCTGAAGAAAATGCACAAGAAAATATCGACAAGTAAAATCTATAGCTAACATGTGGATTTAGCAACCATATCTTATTTTTTGTCATAGATTTCGATGTAGCCTGAAATTCACCCCACTAGTCTTAGCAAATTGAACAATACATGAAGCGGGCATAAAATAGCATAGTTACATACCCTGAGTGGTTGATATAGATATTAGCTAGTTGGAACATTGTTGGTAGTGCAGTTGAGCAAATCGAATTCTTTGATAGACAACAAGTAAGATGCAGTATGATTCTTGCTCATTTATAGATACTTATGGTTGATTTGATTCGGTTGTGGAATTGGCATGGATTGCAAATTCAAATTTATGAGTGAGTGTACTAGATTGTTTTGGGTGTGATCCAATGGATGGGAATCTGTCTTGGTTGATCCTTGTGCTTTCATACAGTTTAATGGATGATTTGATGTGTTTAATGAGCCTGGCTTCGTCGGTGGCTTTCATATCTCAAAAGGAACGACAACAGAGGGTTTAATGAGCACATTGGATAAGCTGTATGAAAAACCCTCGGCCTCCAACAAGGTATTTCTAATGAATCATTTATTTAATATGAAGATGTCTCAAGGTGGATCTGTTACTGATCATTTAAATGATTTTAATACGGTTACAAATCAACTAAGTTCTGTAAGTGTGAACTTCAATGTTGAGGTTAGGGCTCTTCTAATCTTGTGTTCATTGCTAGAAAGCTGGAATAGCTTGGTCACGGCTGTAAGTAACTCTGCCTCTGGTTCAAACACCTTGAAATTTGATGGTGTTATTGGTGTTATTCATAGCGAAGAAATGCGAAGAAAAAGCACAGGTAAGACATTGGGTAATGCATTGACCATGGAGAGCAGGGGAAGACAAAAGGAGAGAAGAAAGAGCCAAGGTAATCGTAGCAACTCTAAAAAGGAAAGATCCAAGTCTAGACTGGGAAAGATAGAGTGTTGGAACTGTGGAAAGAAAGGACATCTGAAGAAAGATTGCAGATCTCTAAAGAAGAAAGGAGATGGACAGAAGGAAACTACCTAGGAAGCAAATGTAGCAGGTGATGTGTTACAAGATGCTTTGATTCTTGCATTAGATCATACTAGTGATTATTGGGTAGTAGATTCAGGGGCTTCATGTCATGCTACACCCCATAGGAAATATTTTCATGATTATGTTCCAGGCGATTTTGGACATGTTTTATTGGGTGATGATGAGCCATGTAAAATTGTTGGAATGGGTAAGATATGGATAAAAGTTAAGAATGGAACTGACTGGCTGTTAAAACATGTTAGGCATATTCCTACTATGAAAAGAAATCTGATCTCAACAAGGCAGTTGGGAGATGGCGGCTGTGTATCTACATTTGGAGAAAAGTGGTGGAAGATCACTAAAGGATCAATGGTGATAGCAAAAGGAGACAGGGTAGGTAGGTTGTATTTATGTCCTCATAATACTGAAAATTCTATATCTTTAGCTTCCACAGGAACAGATACAGCATTGTGGCATCATAGGCTTGGCCACATGAGTGAGAAGGGGATGCAGATTCTCCACTCAAGGAAGTTGCTGCCAGATTTGAAGCGGGTAAGTTTGGAATTCTGTGAGAACTTTGTTTATGGAAAACATAAGAGAGTCAAATTTCTCAGGGTTGGGAAACAGAAGAAGAATGAAAAGTTAGAGCTAGTGCATATAGATGTATAGGGACCAGCTCAGGTACAATCTCTTGGTGGCTCTCATTATTATGTTACATTTATTGATGATGCAACTAGGAAAACTTAGGTTTATTGCATTAGACATAAATTTGATGTGTTTGCTACTTTTAAGAAGTGGAAATATTTGGTTGAGAATGAGACAGGAAAAAGTTTGAAGTGTCTCAAATTTGATAATGGAGGTGAGTACTGCAGAAAGGAGTTTGATAGTTATTGTTCATACCATGGGATTCATAGAGAGAAGAAAGTCCTAGGAACACCACAAGAAAATGGTGTGTCAGAAAAGATGAACAGAACGATCATGGAGCATGCAATGTGTATGAGACTGCATGCAGGGTTGTCCTTACAGTTTTGGGCTGATGCTGTAAATACTGTTGTTTATTTAATAAACAGAGGACCTTCAAGTGCTTTGGATGGTGGTATTCTAGGGGAGGCATGGACAGATAAAAAGGTAAACTACTCATTTCTAAGAACATTTGGTTGTGAAGCATTTGTCCATATTGATAAAGAAAATAGAACAAAGCTTGAAGCTAAATCCAAGAAATGTACCTTTATTGGATATGGGGTTGATGATTTTGGTTATCGTTTATGGGATTATGAAAATCACAAAATAATTAGAAGTAGAGATGTCATATTCAATGAAAAGGTCATGTATAAAGATCATGTATATAGATCTTGATGAAATATTTTCTCCTGTTGTTAAGATGACTTCAGTTAGGACTATGTTAAGTCTAGTGGCGGTAGAAGATTTGCATCTTGAATAGTTAGATCTAAAAATAGCCTTTCTCCTTGGGGATTTAGAGGAAGAGATATATATGCAGCAACCACAAGGGTATGAGGTCAAAGGTAAGGAGAACTTGGTATGCAGGTTGAAAAAGAGTTTGTATGGCTTGAAGCAAACTCCAAGGCAGTGGTATTTAAAATTTGACAGGTTTATGACAGAGCAAGGTTATAGTAGATGTCATTCTGACCACTGTGTTTATTTCAAGAAGCTAGACAATGAAAGATATATTATCTTGTTATTGTATGTGGATGACATGCTTGCTGCAGGGTCTAACATGCAGGATATAAATGTACTCAAAAGAAAGCTAGCTAATTCATTTGCGATGTAGGATCTGGGTGCTGCAAAGCAAATCCTTGGTTTGAGAATAATGAGAGACAGGAAAAATCAGAAATTGACATTGTCTCGGAGTGAGCTCATACAAAAGGTGTTGGAGAGGTTCAGAATGGAGAATGCAAAACTAGTAAGTACACCTTTGGCCAGCCATTTCAATCTAAGTAAGGAAATGTGTCACAAGACACAGGAAGAGACAGCTTACATGTCCAAGATTCCCTATCAATCAGCAGTTGGCAGCTTGATGTATGCCATGGTGTGCACAAGACCAGATATTGCACAAGCAGTGGGAGTTGTGAGCAAATATATGAACAATCCAGGTAAAGAACATTGGAAGGTAGTACAATGGATTCTCAGGTATTTGAGAGGTACTACCACTCAGGCATTATGTTTTGGAGGTTAAGACACTGTTCTATAGGGACATGTTGATGCGAACATGGCAGGTGATAAGGATAGCAGGAGGAGCACCACAGGGTATGTGTTTACTGTAGGTGGAACAACAGTAAGTTGGATTTTGAAACTGCAGAAGGTTGTTGCACTTTCAACAACAGAAGCAGAGAATGTTGCTGCTACAGAGGATGGTAAAGAGATGATTTGGTTGCAGAGGTTTATTGAGGAATTGGGTAAGAAGCTGAAGGATAGCAGGTTGTACAGTGACAGCCAGAGTGGCATTCATCTTGCAAAGAACTCAACATTCCATTCCAATACTAAACAGATACAGCTCAAGTACCATTTCATACGCTCTATTCTAGAAGATGAACTGTTGAAGCTGGAAAACATACACACTAGCCAGAATCCTGTAGACATGTTCACAAAGTTAGTGACTGGAGAGAAACTGAGTTCCTGCTCGGTTTTAGTTGGACTGATAGCATGAAGGTGAAGAGGAGAAAGTTTCCAAGTCCAAGTCTAGCAGCAATGGAGTTGTTTTGATTAGTCTCCAAGTGGGAGATTGTTGGTTATGGAGCCTGATCTCTAGATTTAGAGATATTATTATTCAACCGTGTCCGTACCCCAGGTTTGGTTATGATCCCCGCACAACCCTAGGGGGGTCCAGGGGAGTTCCCACTCCCCCGGCTGAGGGCATGGGGGGCAGCTGGCCCTTGAGAAAGGGGGTTTGGGGGTAATGCCCCCGATAAAATGGGGGTTCGGGGGCGTATCCCCCGAGAAACATTTTTGGGGCTATTTTCGCCACTAGTTTTCAGGCCCATGGTTTTGGGTAACCCGTGGTATTTTCCCATTGTATTTCCCTTATAAAAGAAAGATATTGTAATAGAGATAGGGTTGATGTATTAGGTTTTATGCATTGTAAAGATCTCTGAGATCAGGAGAGAGACTGTGAAACAGTGAAGAGGAAGTGCAGCGGTTGTGCTGCAGGTTGTATCTCTTCACTTTGCTAGACGGTATAATAATAAGGACTGGAAACTTCAGTGTGGATGTATCCCAAGTTGGGTGAACCACGATATATTTGTGTCTCTCTTGTAATGTGTGTGTGATTATATTTGCATTTATGTTTATTGTTATTGCTTTGCAATCCTGTTTTTCTAACAGATTCAGATGTTGTCAGGGAAAATTTATGCATTCTTGGCCACTCAATATTTAGGGTCAAACAATAATGAAACTCCCCATTAATTTAAAGGTTACTAAACTCCAATGATATATCTTCAATATGGATTGTATGGCTAATAGATGCAAGGTACCATAGAAACAACTACACAAGACAAGTCTAGCATATTACACCCAAATATCCCACGAATCGATCCTACATAATAATTTCTTGCTACCATGAATTCATAATGGAACATCACACACAAATATAAACACTGTGATTTCAACAAGACAAATTCGTGCTTTGGATTGACATGACCAGCAACCACGGTTGAAATTTCGTGAAGAAATTTGAGGCCATGATCCTCTCTAAGTCATAGTCAAGCCCCATAATACATGGACTCCCTAGCCAGTGTCCTACATGAAACAGGCGTGGGACTTAGTCCTAGTAGGAGGGTTGATTCCATAGATCGATCGGTATAGATGTTAATGGATATTAATCACCATTGAATATCTTTCCATGAATTTTTTCACATCCATTAGTGTATATTTAACTGATGGTGCCTCGCATGTGATCTCTTTCCTTTCAATCTCTACCACAAATATGGTTTTTCTTTAATAAATTTTTAAGAGTTGGTATGTGAACACACATCTTCAAAAGACTCTCTCTTATTAGATCCACATTGTTCTCTTACATAATGGATTGATGTAACATTCTTTTGGGATCTCATGGATTCTTAACATTAAGCATAAATTATATAATTGTATTTATTATTATAATTGTGTCATGTTAATTGTTAATGAAAATTGTTCGAGTTTTTTAATTATTCTCTTATTATTTGGATTTATATACAATTATAATTATTTAGATTATGATTTAAAAAGTTATTATATTATCAAAAGAAGTCTCAATAATAGAATAACTAGATAATTTCATCTTTCATAGTTCATAAGATTAAAACAAATCCAAGAAACAAAAAAACTAATGTAGAAAGGTTAATACATTGAGATCATGTGATATATATGTTGAGTATGTGTCATATTCTTTGCATGTGTGTGTGGTGGGGGTGGGGGGTTCGCCTTTGACCGCATAACTGATGATCCCCTCCATATAGTACTCTACCATATCTGTTGGCTGCTACATGAAGTGCTGGCTCATCATGGTTATAGGTGGGGCATGTCCATGCCCTCCCCCTTCCGCGAAGCGAGTTCAAAATTTTTTTGGCATATTTTTGGGTTCTTTCTAAAAATATGTAATTTAATCCTAGTTAAGGGATTGTAGTCTATTTTCTAATTTGGGTTAATGGATCAGGGTTTTGGATGTTGTGGAATACCTATATTTCTATTGTCAATGGTTAATAATCAATATAAGAAAATAAGAGGTGCAACTCTAAGTTTTTTTGGTTTCCTGGTTAAGTGTTTCCCAGGTAAATCTCTGTGTATTATGTGTGAGTGTTGTGGTGTAATCTATGTTTCACTTAAATGAATATGTATGATTTACTTCTATGCATAGGTTTAAAACTTACAATATATAAAGACATTGAGATCAAATAATTTCAAAGCATGTAACCTAAAACTTGTATAGAATGTGAGGTAGAAGGGCAATGATATCCAATATAGCCAAGAATGGAAACAATAATTTATGTATATAATCTCTTACCTTCAATGCATACGAATGTAAGTAGAGTTGTCAATTACTGTTTAGGATTGTTGTGCGAGGATAACCATATTTATACTAGAGTATTGGCATAATAAGTTGTATAAATATGATAGGGTATGTGCACCTCCATAAAATTAAACAAGTATATACATATTATTAACAACTTAACTCTCTTAGAACTTTAGTAACCTAGTGAACCATATTTTCTGTTGTAATTCTCCTCTGAACCTTGTTGGAAAAAAAGGGTGTTGGAAAAAAAGGGTATTACAAAAGTAGAGAACTGAGAATCCAAAAAGTGTATAGCATTGAAATACATGTTAGATCAAAATAAATTATAAAGAATAAGTTACATCTAAGAGATCATTTATAAATAGTTGAATGTTAAGCAATTTCCAAAAAATCACGTTGATATAATCATCTTATATCATCCAAGCTGGCCAAAATAGTTAAACAAACCTACATTTTGGCTTTTTTCTCCTTTCAATAGATTACTCGGCTTGGCTGGGACTATCTTAGTTGTTCCTATCTAATCAATTGGCATCTTCCTATATGAACTCATTGACTATCTAAGCCATGTCCACTAAAGTTGGGTTTAACCTTAGGTTTTAACACCCCTCATGAATAGAACTATTTGGAGATTTAGGAGGTGACATTATAACTTCTTGTTTCCCATCATAATGAAAACTTCCTAAATCCAAAGAAATGACTAAATCTTCTTAAACTTAGCTCTAATGAATGACTTTCAAAAAGTATTAAAACAATTTGATCCTTTGTTATATAGTAGACAACAAAAATCACATTCTCCTAAACCGATCAAATCTACTATAGTATATATGAAGCTACACATGCTTCATGAAAATGCGAGTAGCAAAGCTAGTAGTCATTTTTATCATAGTTTAATTGTAACAATACAAGATAGTTGATTCCATAAAAGGAAATCTAAGTTCACCCATCGAGTTGTGAATCCACTGAAACTTAGTTCTAGCATTCATTGTGCCTCTATATTTAACTTCAATAGCTAACAAGGAAATAGTATTTTTTTTATTGGATGAAAAACATTAGACCAATTTTAAGATGAAACACATAAAGAAAAGTTAACTTCTTACCATCTCCATCACCTACCTAACCATAATTTGTATAGTTGACTAATTGTTTCAACTTCTTGGTATAAGATTTGATACTAAGGTGATACATACCCTTGATATATCAAACAAATCATTTTATATCCTTCAAGGAACTCTCCTTTAGATCCTGCATGAACCTTGATACAAAACTAACAAGGAAATTCTACTATGAATCAAACAAATAAGATACGAACAAGTTACCCACATAGTACCATATTCAACTTTAAAAGAATCACACTCCTTAGCTAGCTTCACTTGACTCATAGTTTGGAATAAATTTGTTAGGAACCTATGTCAACCCTTCTCTTTACTTTGTTAGTATATTGTTGTTGGATGCATATGCTTTGTAAGTCATCCCATAGTATTATATGTTCCATGGTATTGATCCATAGTATTTGGTGCATATGCTTTGTAATTCGTACCGTAGTATTATATGTTTCATGGTATTGATCCATAGTATTGGTGTGTAGACTTAGTATATAAGTACGTGTTGAGGCCAATAGGGCACCAAGAATTTATTTGTATTGAGCTTTCTCAAAGGAGGTTGCCCCTTCGAAGTGGCCCGCGATCAATAAAAATATTCTGTGTTCTAATATATTGTGCATTTTATCAATTAACTGTCACAGGTTTCTCACATATGGTATGAGAGCACTTTCTTGGGCTCGTTGGGTGGAATTTCTACCAAATTTGTTTTTTCGCATCTATATTTGTTCCTATCAATTGCAGGTTTGGATCCAGGAATAATCCCTATTTGCTTAACTGTGGGAAGTACTTGGGAATAATCCTTAAAACTCATTCTGAGGAGTACCACATGAACCAAGAAGTAACTGGCCCATTGAGAGGACCTTCTAGCAAAAAGGGAAACGACCCCTACTTGATTGACTAGATCCCACCCGTGAAGTAAACTAAGAGCTGTCGTTTGTGGCAAAACGGTTATATGTTTTACCTGAGCCGTGGAGTGACGGGTACTGCCCCAATACGCAAATCATTAGACAACATTGGTGGCCGAGTGAATCCCATGAACCTTTAGGAAGCCGCACATATCGGGGTTCCTTATCTTTTTCTGGCTAATAAATCATAGATTACATCTATCCATATCTATTTTCGATCCCTTCCATGTCGTTGCAGATCCATTCCAAAAAAAATAAAAAAATGTTTATTTCCATATCTCCTTTGCTTTAACTCCGTTTCCTATGAAAATTCACTGACACCCTTGCAATCCCATTCTGAATATTTCATTCTTGAGGACCCTATCCCAAATTCCACTTCCCAAAGCTCGAAATCCCACATCTGTCTATTTTTAGGGTTTGCCATAACTTCTTCGATTTTCACCCAATCACCTTCAAATTTTGCCACAATATTCATTTCCTATTTATTCTTCTTTGTCCGTCTTTCAAAAAATTTCCCATTCTTTCACCCCGCTTCTGAAATCCCCATTTTCTGCTTCCATGTCCATTAGAAAGTGTCCAAAACCTAGTCAAACCCCAATTACCCATCAGAGTTTTCCCCAAACCCAAATTTCCCTTTACTAAAGAAGCTTCTGTTTTTATTTTTCTACCCATTCACACACAAAAAAACCCTGGTTATGGTTGTCACCCGCGCAGGAGCACAAATCATGGAAGAAGAACTTGCATCCCTCAAAACCATACTCCAAGATTTGGATGAAAAATTTCTCATCCTCCATCTTCAACATTCAACCATGAACAATAAATGACATCCAGAATCTTCTACAGACACTAGGTTCTCTTCTTCCGGCAATTTTCGTGGGATGAAGCTTGATTTTCCTCACTTCAATGGTAATGATCCAACTGGATGGATATACCAAGCAGAACAATATTTCAGTCTGCATAATACTTTTGATGTCCACAAAGTTCCACTTCCACCATTTCATTTGGAACAGGAAGCCCTTCAATGGTACCGTTGGTACATCAAGACTCATGACGAGCCAAAATGGACATATTTTTTCCAACTCCTTTTGCAATGATTTTGTCCTAGTGCTTTTGATGACTTCATAGGAGCACTCACTAAACTTCACCAAATTGGCACTGTGAGAGAGTATCAGACATAATTTAATAAACTGGCCAATCACACAAAAGGATTGTTTGATGAATTATACAGGAGTTATTTTATCAGTGGTCTCAAGGATGAAATACACTCAGAGGTTAAAATTTTCTGTCCCAACACAATGATGGAAGTCCTAAGGTTGGCTAGGTTGGAAGATGACAAGATCACCACCCAAAACGCTCCAAATCAACTTTTGTTCCATTCATAAATATGGTTTCCCAATGACCTCCCATCATGCCAACTCCTCGACCAACTCTTATCAAGTCTGAAGTAGAGATGCGGGCACATAGAGAAAAAGGGATTTTTTATAATCGTGATGAGAAATTCACTCGGGGAGATAGATCTGTTGAGCAATAGCTCTATCTCTTGGATGTGGATTCTCCACCTGCCTTTGAACTTGGTGAAGAAGCTCCAGATACAATAGATGATCAGGTTGACATTCAGCAGCCGCCTGTTGACCCTCCATCTCCGGACAGCCACCTAGAGATATCTCTCCATGCTTTAGAAAAGTCACCACCTCACAAACAATGCGGGTCAGGGGTTACTTTAAGAAGCTCCCTCTTACAATACTCATTGATTCTAGTAGCATTCATAACTTCATTGATCCTCGGATCAGCAAACAGGATGATTGTTTTGTCCATCCTTGCTCCAACTTTGAAGTGATGATTTCTAATGGGGGCACCTTACCTTGCAAGGGGAAGTGTCACAATGTGTGTATATCTATGGAACATTATAACATGTGCTATGACATGTTTTCCTTGTCCTTAGGTGGATGTGATGTGCTTTTGGGCGCTAAATGGTTACGCACAATTGGCCCCATATTATGGGATTTTGCTGAACTTTGGATGCAGTTTTCAGTCAATGGGAAAAAACACGCATTTATGGGCTTACAACTAGGGTCTCTCTACATCATCAGTTCACATCGCATGGAAAAGACCCTTAAGAATAATTCACATTGTGTCATCTCTCAGCTCCATTCTATTCAGATGCACCCATAAATAGTCTCCACTACTCCCTTGGATCCACAACACATTTTTTATAGATATGCAGGTGTCTTTGCTGAACCAGTGGGATTGTCGCCTTCAAGAGACCTTTTTGGTAATAATTTAGCCGCCTCTACATCTGAGAAGGAAATGATGGTTATTTTGCATGAAGTATAGAAGTGGCAACCATACCTATTAGGGAATTATTTATGCATCAAGATTGATCACCGGAGTCTGAAAAATTTCCTGGAACAACGGGTCTCCTCCCCAGCACAACTGAAATGGGTTAGAATACTCATGGGTTCTATCTATGAGATCACTTACAAGAAGGGTAAGGAAAATCTGGTGGTGGATGCTCTTTCTCGCACCTTTCATGACCAAGTTTCTCTTTCAGCTATTTCTATTCCTATTCCAAATTGGTTGCAATCTATTCAACAAGGCTATGTCTTCTATGAACTCCATGCTTCTCCATCGGAAGGGAACTCTCAGTTCCTCAAAACATATGAGCGGGCACAATGTAACTTCTTTTGGTAGGGAATGAAAAGGGAAAATTAACAGATGATGGTTGTATGTGATACTTTCTAGGTCAACAAGGGTGAAACGACACTCCTTCCGAGATTGCTTGAACCCTTTCCCATCCCTACATGGATTTGGATAGATATTTCTATGGATTTCATTGAAGGGATCTGGTGGTAAAATAGGGCATCTAAAATGACTCCCTATGAAGCAATCTATGGTCCAGAATCACCATTTCTTCTTCCATAAAACCTCAGTAGTTCATCAATTTAGGAAATTGACTCGGTTCTTCGAAACCGCGATCAAATTCTTTGCATTTTGTAGGACAATATTCACATGGAAAGAATTCGAATGCAACAACAAACCAATCAGCACCGTTCTGAGCGCACTTTTCAAGCAGCTGATATGGTTTTTCTTCAGGAATCCTCCCTGAAACTCAAAGGGCGTCATAATCTCACTCTAAATTTCTATGGGCCCTATAAGGTTCTTCGAAATATTGGTTCTGTTTCTTATAAATTGGAACTTCCTCCTTCTTCCTGTATTCATCCAGTATTTCATGTCTCTTTCTGACGAAATTTATTGGCACCAACATCAGAGGACAAAATATTTTACTAGAACTGGATAATAAAGGATCCATCCTTTTGGAGTCAAAGGCCATCCTCAATAGGCACATTCGCCACCTTCGCTCTCAATCTATCACAGGCGTATTCATTAAGTGGCATGGAATGCAACCAGAGGATGCTACATGGGAACCACTCCTTCATATTCAACATCAATTTTCACATCTAAAGCTTTGTGGACAAATATTTTGCTAAGAAGGAGGGGATGTTAGGAGCCTGTGTCAACCCTTATCTTTACTTTGTTAGTATATTGTTGTTGGACGCATATGCTTTGTAATTCGTCTTGTAGTATTATATGTTCCATGGTATTGATCCTTAGTTTGTATTAGCTCATAGTATTATCTGTTCCATGGTATTGATCCATAGTATTGAATTCATATGCTTTGTAAGTCGTCTCGTAGTATTATATGTTCCATGGTATTGATCCATAGTATTGGTGCATAGAATTAGTATATAAGTACGTTTTGAGGCCAATGAAGGCACCAATAATTTATTTGTATTGAGCTTACTCAAAGGAGGTTTCCCCCTCGAAGTGGCCCACGATCAATAAAAATATTATGTGTTCTAATATATCGTGCATTTTATCAATTAATTGTTGCAGGTTCCTCACAAAATTTCCCTGATTCCCACTCATTTGATTAACATCTCTCACATAGTCTTGCAACAAAAGACGTGTGAGTTAGCATTGGAGTGTGATAACATTAGGAGAAATCATGGTTTTGTTTAAATATGGGGAGGAATTGATAGATAATTGGTCATGATAATTTCATACTCAAACTTTGTAATATCCCAGAATATTACCTATTATAATTATGTGTTATTTTAATTTAGTTTGATAATTGCTTTGATTAAGAGCATTTACATGACATTGGAAATGATGCACCATGAGACATTATTATAATGATGGTGTGATTGTAAATATTTTTCTAATACATTTAATAAAAGGCATCCAAGGCTTACTCACACCTTACTCAACATGATTGACATAAAGTGAAACCATGATAACACTACTCAGGAGGATAATTGATAGGCTCTAAAATTCCATGTGTCAACACATTGAACCCTCTTAACATAAATGAAAAAGTGGTTGAAATATCTCTACTTAAATATAGCCATTACCCAAAAATATAGCCACAATGTGTCCTCCTATCATTTAGGAAAAAAAAGGAGTCCTCATAGAACTCTCTCGCTACCCATATTGAAGGTGGGGGATTCAATGAGTGAAAGGGAGGAGACAATCATTTGGTAAAGGATTAACTATGAACTATTGGAAATAAAAGTTTACCATTACACATTACAAAGTGAGTGAATCGTGAACTATGAGTAAGAAACCAAAAAACAAAGAGGAAGATATTTTTCCCTTGTGTTTGTGAAGTGATGTTATTTTTTTTAGCATAGATGTTGCAAGAACTATTCAAGTTCAATTTGACTAAGTGTAATGTATGGGACTCTCTTTGATCATACTGAAGAGCATTAAGAAGTGTTGTATGAGGCATGGACTGTGAGGGCCTATCTAGTTCAATCCTATGGATTGGTAAAAGTTGATATCTTCACAAACATAGGATACTAAGAATATTTTATGCACATTGTTATGAACATTGTATGTGTTAGATGGAGCATGCACACTGTTATGACCATTGGATGTGTTAGGTGTGGCAAGGATTGAAAGGATTATCATGTTTAACTAAAGTGGTCCAATTTTGTCGAGTAAGTCTACCTAAGAGAAACTGAAAGACACGGCTATGTCTTACTTTGCCCTAATGGAATCATGGCTTGGCTCAGGGGTGAATCCTAAGACAGAGAGACAAAGTGTCTTTAGAAATGATGTGGTTGGGTGGTTTGTGGACTTGCTCAAGTAAGTAATTTTTTTGTAAAACCCAATTTCTAAAAAAACATATAAGTTTATTCTACTTATTACTATTAAATTCCTTTTATTAATTTTATATTAAATATCTGAGTTTTATCATTTTAAATATAAACTCATATACATACATATCTATGCTACCGTGTAAAATTCAAATAATAATTTTCTTCAAAATTATCAATCCAAAATTTAAATAAAAAAACATATTCTATATCTATATTTATAAATAACATATTATGTTTGCATTTCTATTTAAAACACACAAAAAAAAACATATAAAACTAAATCCGAAACAAATATATTCATCATAAGTCATGGATATATTAAGTATTTATGTGCATACATTCTTTACTACCTAAACCAAAATAAAAATGTTCCATTCATTTTTTAAGTTTACATAAATTAAATTCAAAATTCATAATAAAAATATATCTTAAAAATGTTCCATTCATTTTTTAAGTTTACATAAATTAAATTCAAAATTCATAATAAAAATATATCTTTAAATATATATTATTTTAAATTGGAAGATAGAAAATATAATACCCAACAAATCAAAATGAGAAAGTATAACTCTATTCCATTCATTTCTTACTTTAAAACATAACAAAAATAATTTGTTTATATTACTTCTAGCTGTTAAATATTACATTGGAAACAAGGTATAAAACCTCATATTCATATTCATGTAATTGGTAACATAGTCTAGAAGAATATTGAGTTATATAGGTACTTATGTTAACTTTGTTGTTAATCTTGAGGATATATTTCCATGCTCAAATTATGAAATAAGTATTGCAAAAGAAGTAGTCAAAATTTTTGATAGTTAGTTAAAAAAACCCTTTGATGGTATCAATGCTTAAAGGTCTTTGTCGATTGGAATGAAAGTCCATAACCTTGCAAATAGAAATGCACACAAATACACAATAAGGACTATGTCTCTTGTATGCCATGACAAAAATAAGCCTATTGAAATGTAAACGATACAAGCATAACCGTGGAAATAAAGAAATATAATACCTAGTATAAGATCGATGATTGAATATTCAAATAAGCCCTAACAAATGAAAAAGATTAACCATGTCAAAAACTATATCATACTCATATCTAATAATTTATATTTCAACATAGATTTGTAAAATATAATTTGTTCTAGGAAAAACTAATAAATGCACATTGTAGCATAATTCAAGTACGAATACGGATACGGATACGATTCGATACAGAAAAAATACGTAATAAGAAATCTAATACCAAAAAAATACGGAAGTAGACTTCTTATCTATAATATGTTTAATCAAATATATAAACCAAATTAGCATAAATGTACATTAAAAACCATTTGTTTCTATAAGAAAATAATAAATTGAATGTTATTTATATTTTATAGTTATTAAATAATTAAAATTTGGTTTTTAAAATTTATTTTTTCATTAGTAAGAATCTATATTCGTATCATATTTATGCCGAATATTCAACGAATTCGAAATGCTCTGAATTTCCGTACAGAAAATGCCAATAATGCTCAATTATGCTACTGTGATGTAAATCATGAAATTCTAAATCCATAATGTGAAATGATAAACTCTAGAACCTACATAAAAGTATATGTGCCATAACCTTTAGTTCTTATCTATACCTTCTCAAACCAAGTAAAAAGCTAAAATGACAAAACAAAGTTCAAATAATATTGATAAACTAGAATGATAATCCATGAAAAATATTAACAATGACACTAAAAACAATACATTGTTATGAAACTTGGATGCAATCATTTTAACAGTTTATTTTTAGCAAAAATAGGAAATACCTTAGCCACGAACTCATGGCACTAGACTCGTGGCTTAGACCTAGAACCCTTCTACAAAACCCTCTCTTCTCAAAAATTTAAAATTTGGATAGATAGACAGACAGTGAAGAAGCAAATAAATGGTCGTAATGACTACTGAATTTACCAATATCCACCAATAGCCAATGACATATTGTATGTGTTAAACTCCTTGTATGTGAAACCACCGGTTGGGTTTGGCAATTGCCAAGTCATAAGTGCGTAAGACATATCAATTTGCATATAAATGTAAAAGGACTGAGGGCAATGAAATGTGGTGGATTATCATAAGTCTGCAATTAACGTAAATCTCAAGAAAGAACAACTATTTACCCATATCATGGTGAGTATTATAAATTCAAACCATGGGCATTGATTCCATGTTTCACGCCACGTTTGGATTGTGGAATAACAGGGACAAATGAAGTTTTGAAACCTCATTATATTAATGTGTGATTGGAATTAATTATATAAGTTAAAACGTCAATATGGTTACAATGTATGTGATATGGTTACGACATATGTTAAATGATAATACATGTCGATCACCATATATTAATATGGTAATTACATCAATTAAATATTACATTTAAAGTAACGAAGAGGCATATAATTTGTACATGTATTTCATCTTAATTTTAATGTAAGTTATTATTTATTTATCGAAAATTTTGGGGTTAAATTTAGTAAATAGCTAATTTTTTATAGTTTTTTTTTTTTAAAAATATGTTAATTTTTATTTTTTTTTCAATATGATTAGTCCAAATTCCACAGGATTAAAATTTTGTACTTTAAAAGTGACCAAAATTGTCCAAAAACTATATAACCCTTAGAAATTTGAATATATTTTTTAAAATATGATCATGGTTGGAAATTGAATAATTAGTAAGGTTAGTCAAAGTTTCCACACTTTAAAAAAATTATAGATCCTTAAAATTTTGACATGGTATATTATACCTAGACATAAAATAAATAAAATAAAATTGATATCAAAATTTGATATGTTACTAACTCCATCATTTAAGTCATGCGAGCTATCCATATTGACTTCACTTTACTGTGGCATACGGACCCGGATATGTCTCTCGGAAAATTTATTTTACGAAAGAAAGTAGGAATCGACTACAGTCCCAGAATTATTATGGGCTACTTCCAAATGATAATCTAACCAAATGCATTAAATATTCAATAAACTCATATAAAGAAAAAAACTAAAAATGCTTTACTCGTTGCTTTCTTCTATATCTTGTGTGATGGGAGTAAAGAATTTAGTAGTGATGGGAGTAAGGAATTTTATAAACTAAATTATAAGGAATCTCTTCTCTATCTTGTATGATGGGAGTAAAAAATTTTATAAAGCAAAATTATGTTTTAATGTGTATTATTGGTATACATGGGCAATCAGAATGCATTGGGATTGGAGATGTGCGAGCTCTAAGAAGTTCATAACCTTAATGGACACTTTGTAACCATTTGAAGGTTGTGGGGTTTCAGAGTTTGTTCAAGATTGAGCTTCAGAAGGATGGTAAGATCACAGGGGAAGGGCCCTTCCCCTCCTCCACCGAAAGATGTCACACAATAGCAGGTTGTTTCTCTAGTGAAGGTGCAGGAGGAGGGAATCATAGGAGAGGGATGTGCCCTTCAGATGTCTAACACTAAATTTGTACAAGGAACAACAGGGCGGGGATTATGTATTCCCAACTCTCTTACTGCTCCATCTATTCCGGTAAACCCAACTCGGGTCAAGGAGCGCATTCAACACATGACGGATCATGCCTTGATTGGTAAATTTATTGGTATTTGGCCTTCAGAGAAAGCTCTCACCTGGTGGATAAACTCCACTTGGAAACCAAAAGGACACTTCGACCTCTTCCTAGGATCCAAAGGTTTCTTTACTGTGGTTTTCTTAAATGTGGAAGACATGGATCGGATCTTTGAGGGATGACCCTATTTCTATTACTCTATCAGGTTATACCTAAGAATGTGGAAGGATCATTTTAATCCAGACAAGGAGGACCTATCGATAGCACAGGTGTGGATCAAACTGTACTCTTTACCAACTGAATAATGGGATCTGGAAATTCTGAAGGCCATCGAAGGTGCTCTGGGAAATTTTGTGAAAATATCAGACCTAACTAAGCAAGGAAGGTATGCTTCTTATGCTCGTCTATATATGAATATCTCCAAAACCCTCTCGAAGGGGATCACCTTGACTTGGGAAGACTCGGAATGGTTCCAAATTGTGGACTATGAGCATATACCTTTTCAGTGTTGGCAGTGTCATACCCATGGGCATCTGGCCCTTGATTGTCATCTGAACCTCCCAGCTGAGCTTCCCAGTGTTAATGCTCAGGAGAACCGTGATTCTGAGGGGTTTATTAAAGTACCTCATAGGAAAAGAATGGGTTGGAAACACAATGGCCCTGATATGAGCAAAAATGAAGTTAATCCGAACAGTTTTGCTGCCTTGGATCCTGACCTACTAGGGACTCCAAAACTTGTGGTGGCTCCTGAAACAAAATAGCAAGAAGTTGGAAATATAGATGAGGGGACAGGGAATAGTTATTTGAACAACTCGATAAAAAAAAAACCTTGAGGTCAACCAAATGGAAGAGGAACTTGATGAAATGGAACTGGGGGACCTGGATCTTGATAGCATTGAAGAGGCCTATAAGAACAAAGAAGTGCATTCTATATCCGAAAATCAACTGCAACTCTTGAAGGAAGCCATCCTCAAAACAAAACCCACTCCTAGCTTGGGGATCGTACCTTTAAAACTTAAGGAGAATAAAAGGAAGTTTAAAGAGGGAGGGTCGAAACGAGGTCGGAGGTCGAACAGGGAGCGCATTGGGGAAATTGGGGAGAGACTGGTAGACTCTGGTCAATACCCTACTATTCAGGAAGCTCTCCTTCCAGCTAGATATAGTTCTTGATACAAATACTATACTGAAATATTAGAGGGAACAACGGCCCTAAAAAAATAAAACTCTGAAAAACTAGATTATGAAGGAAAATCCGACTGTTGTCTTTCTACAGGAAACGAAATGTTCTAGATCTCAACTTGAAACCAATGCGAAAAGTCTATGGAAATAGTGCAAGAGTATGGCGCTTGATGTTGTCGGTCATGTTGGAGGAGTGTCCATTCTATGGGACCCCAGAAGGGTCTCCCTTTCCAACTTCCTCTCTACAACCTTCAGTCTCTTGGCTGAATTTCATGTGTTGGGCACTAATGCTAGAGGAGTTGTTACTAATGTGTATGGACCTAGTAGCTATCCTGAAAAATGCAACTTTATCACAAGCGTTATAAATGTGAGGAGGACGTTTGATGGGGCTCATTGGATCGTAGGAGGGGACTTCAATATGATCAGATCTCTATCTGAGAAAAAGGGAGGACTTCGAGTCCTTACACCTGAAAATACCATGTTTGATGAATTTGTTGAGTCTAGTAACTTGATTGACGTTGATCATGGAAGCAATGTGTTTACCTGAAATAAATGGAGGGGAGGGGAACTTCTGGTGGCTATTAGGCTTGATAGATTTCTTATATTTGAAAGTATTATGTTGCTGGGAGGTACCCTTACTTCTCGCCCTATTGCTTCAGTTGGTTCGGACCACTGGCCTCTTACCCTCAAATGGAGTAATATTGGAACTAAAATGACTCGGCCCTTTAGGTTTGAGAAATTCTAGATAACCCACCAATATTTCCCAGACCTTGTGGAGAACTGGTGGCTCACCCTCATTTCCCCTAAGGGTACTAAGATGTACTAGTTTCAACAGAAACTGAAATTGCTCAAGTAGAAACTCAAGAAATGGAATAAAGAAGTCTTTGGTAACATTCTGCTGGAGAAAGCTAAGTTGTAGGCTCAGATGGAACATATCCAGGACAATATCATGCACAGGGGTCTAACCATTGAATTGGCGTTGGAGGAAAAAATACTTTTTGATCAACTCCATCAGAGACAAAGGTAAGAAGAAATCCTATGGCAGCAGAAATCTTGGAACCAGTGGTTGAAAGATGGGGACAGGAATACACAGTTTTTTCACAAAGATACTATTAAACATAGGCATCAAAACCATATCAGTAGCCTTCAAACCTCTAATGGTATGATATTCGAATCCCATGAAGATATGGAACAGGAACTGATCCACCATTTCAAGACTGTGGTTACTGAACCATTGATGGACCAAACTGAGGCTTGCAGAGAAATAAAGAGTGTGATACCTAGGATTATTACTGATGAGCAAAATGAGATGATTATTCAACCTATTGAATTCTAGGAAGTGGAGGCTGCTATAAACCAAATGGAGGATGGGAATTCTCTTGGGCCTGATGGTTTTGCTGCTCACTTCTTTCACTATTTGTGGGACTTAATTAAAATTGATGTTTGGCAGGTGGTGAAAGAATCTAGGAAAATGAGGGGGGTTCTCCCAACTCTAAACTCTACCTTTCTAACCTTGATCACCAAAGCCCCTATGGTTGAGAGACCGGAAATGTTTAGGCTGATCGCCTTATGCAACATCATTTATAAAATTATCACGAAAATCTTGGCTAATCATCTCAAACCTCTCCTCCCTTGATATCTTTGGAACAATCTGGTTTTGTGGAGGGCAGACAAATTCTCGATGGTATCATATTAGCCCAGGAAGTTCTTCACTCCTTGAGGGTCACTAAAAAAGCTGGTATGATGTTGAAATTGGATTTATCTAAAGCTTATGACAAGATGAATTGGACCTATATGAAAGAAATTATGAGCTCCTTCGGGTTTAGTGATGTTTGGATTCAATGGATAGATAATCTTACCTCCTCAGCCTTTTTCTCTATACTAATAAATGGCCATCCTTCAGCGGTCTTTAAACCCTCTAGGGGTATTCGGAAGGGTGATCCTCTCTCTCCCTTTCTCTTCGTTAATATGATTGAAGGATTGGGAAGGCTCATCTCTCATTTAGTGGAACAAGGGAACCTCAAAGGTCTTATATTTTTGCCCTATGAGAAAGCTCTAACTCACCAGCAGTTTGTTGATGACAATCTACTCATGGGCCACTCCTTTGTTTAGGAAGCAAGACAAATCAAGAGAGCTTTGAATACCTTCCTCAGAGCCTCTGGGCTTACTATCAATATGGAGAATTCTCTATTTTTTTATTTAATACTCCTCCTATTATTCAAAGGAATATTCTAAGGATTTTAGGTTTCAAGAAGAGCTCCCTTCCAACCAAATACCTTGGTTTTCCTTTATTTGATGTTCTCCTGAAGAAGGTCTCATGGGAAGAACTATTAAGTAGAATGAAGGATAAACTCTCGAGCTGGACTCTAAGAGCTTTGAACTTCCCTGGCCGCATGGTTCTTGTGAAAGTTGTTCTACAAGTGATGTTGTTGTATGTTTTCTGTATTTTGGCTGCCCATAAATCCGTGATGAAGGAAATTTGTAGTCTACAACGAACCTTTCTTTGGGGTGGAACTATTGATCATTGAAAATGGCCCCTGGTCGATTGGGAGACTCTCTGTAAGTCCAAGCCTGAGGGGGGTCTAGGACTGAGAGATATGGAAAAGCTTAGCATAGTCAGTGGAGCGAAAATTTGGTGGCGGTGGCTCACTCATACAAATGAGCAATGGGCCTGTTTTTGGGGCAGAAAGTATGTCCCATTGATTGAACGACATGAATAGATTCGTATGGCTAGACCCGAGAAAGGCTAACATATATGGAATATGGCAAGGGCTGGTAGTGATTTGAATAGGAAACATAGCATTTGGGAGATACGTCAGGGAGCCTCTGCTAACATCCCCCATGAATCCAGTACTCTCCACCATAATTGGTAAATTGTTAATCGGTATTGCGATGGTGACCAGGATGATTGTGGTTTCCATGTGTGGAAACTGCTTAATTGGTGGACGGATAATTTCAGGGCTGAGTTTGGAAATCAGATTCACAAAATCGTTAATCAACGACAGATAAAAACCCAGGAGGGCCCGGATTTACTCTGATGGGGTTATTGGCCTAAAGGAATGTTTAACATCAAGGAAGCATACTCTCTTCAGATGACCTCTACTGGTCAGCCAGCAGGACGGGAATGGAAGTGTCTCTGGGGAGCAAAATTATTGCCCAAGATTACTCTATTCCTATGGTTGATCTTGAAAGGGAGAATCCTTACCTGGGATAATATCGTCAAAAGGGGTTTTGAGGGACTGTCATTGTGTGTCCTATGTGGATTTCTGGGCAAAATGATAGCTCATCTCCTTGATGGATGTAACTTTACCTCCGCCTTATAGGATGAAGGAGCTATGTTTTTTCGTGTAACAGATAGAGTTAAGATTGACCCCATAGCCTCTATCAAAAGGTGGTGGGATGATCCCTTCCAAGGAAGACTGTTGAATCGGATATGGAATCTTTTCCTGGGGTTTCTCGTTTGGGAGGTTTGGAAAGAATGCAATAAACGCATCTTCAAAGGTAAACATCAGACTTGTAAGCTGGTGTGGGGGCATATTCGGAGAGGTATCATGGAAACTCTTCAGTTAACTCAGTGGACTGAACAATACATGAGTATTCCTACTAACGAGATGAATATTTTACATACCTGGGGAATTTGGAACCTCCCAAGCCATTTTGGAAACCTTCAATGTCACCTGATTTCTACAGACAGTCCAGTGACCTGGTCTCCGCCCATGACAGGTTGGCTCAAGCTGAATTTTGATGGGGCGTCAAAAGGTAATCCAGGCTTAGCAGGGTATGGAGGAGTCTTTCTCGATGATCAGGTTCGTGTGACGGATAGCTATTATGGATCTCTGGGAAAGGAGACCAATAATGTGGTTGAGTGT
Source organism: Larix kaempferi (assembly GCA_027924585.1). NCBI lineage: Eukaryota > Viridiplantae > Streptophyta > Pinopsida > Pinales > Pinaceae > Larix > Larix kaempferi. Next base: position 1,356,667 of record BSBM01000704.1, read on the forward strand.
GAAGCCATGTTGTAGGGTCTTTTCATCGCGGGTTGACGTGGTTATACTTTCCTTTACGTGGAAGGTGAATCCAAGCTTATTACCCATCTTGTGACTAACATGAGTAATGGGTCCCGCACTGCGAAGTTAGCACCATCGTGGAGAATTGCCTGGCTTCTTCACTTGCTGGGAAAAATCATTGCAAAAATGAACACTATTAAATTTCTTCATGTGCGAAGGAGTGCCAACTGTTTGGCTGATTTCCTGGCTAATCGTGGCGTTACTTGTTAGAGAGGTGGATGGGGAGGGGTAGCCCTTGACATGCTCATGAGCATGTGCCGTATTAAGTGCCTCCAGATCGCTGACGCTGATAGATGCATTATGATTCCCACATATGGCGGTATAGATGTCATGCAGGATGATGTTATCAATAATAGAAGTACTCCACATCGTGGAGGTGATAGGGGACTCACCAGTATTCAAAGGAACAGTTAATTCGGTTGTCCTGCTATCCTTCATTCTACGTAATGTCAATCATTTTAGAAAATTTGGAGTGTGAGAAGATGATGGCCGCCCGCCCTCTCACGCTTCGGCTATGTGTTATCAGTCAAGTATGTGCTAAGATGATGCAAGATAAAGACGAGGCAAATTATTATAGACCTAGGCTTATTATGGCGGTTTTAATGGCGCATATTGGGTTTATCCCTTTAAATTCTGCTAATGTAGTCGAAGGAAGATACCCTTGTTGTTGCGGTAGTAAAAATCTTGTTTGTCTACTTTTTCCTTTGCTACGCCTCTAGGTGGGAGATGTGAGTGAAAGAGAAGAGAAAATGCCTCCTCGTGGGAGACCTGCTAGACGAGGCCGTCATGCCCTGGGTGAGCCGAACAATGAGAGAAGGGTGAATTCGGCTCCGGGTGGGCCGAGCAGGGATCAGTGGAGTGTTGCTGCCACGGCTATTTTCTTTCGCTGATTGTTCCCTCAGTAGTTACAATGGGACCTGGAGGAAATTGAGGCGAACCTCTGGCGTAGGGTCAGAGAGAAAGATATGCCTTCGAAAATGGTGTCTATGGTAGATTGGATTCAGGACTGCTACAATACCCGGGGTAGGATGTCTCTTTACAATCATACTGTGGCGATGTTCTGGGTGACTAAGACCTTGATTGCTCAAAGTTTGGAGGCACTGGTGGATGTCTTGTTAGGGTCTCAGAGGTTCAAGAAGTTGGAAGATCGGTGCTATGAGCACGCAGAGGAAACTAGTTTTATTCACATGAAGATGGTCACAATGGCAACGAATATGGGTATCTCTTTCCTGACGAAACCGAAAGTGTTCCCCCCCAACCCAAAAGTTTTAATTATCAACGATACTTCTTTGGAGAAAGGGAAGCCACCGTCGTCAACAATGCTGATGGGTTTGGCCCTGCGGGCTAATTGCTTTGTTCTCATCTATCTTTGTCGGGATGCCACTGTGTCATGTTTTAATTTCTTTATCTTGTAGTTTGGTGCCTTACTTGGTCGGCCATATGCTAGTTATGTTATGTAGAACTATTGTCTGTCTGGGTTTTATGGGCAATAATAATAGTTTTTTTTATATGTGGAAGGGAATTTCTGTCTGTATGGGATTTCTGGGCAGCAAGTTGAATACTGGTTGGCATAATAGCAGTTTTGTGTACTTTGTTAAGTTGGGGGTTGCAAGTTGGTTCGTCTGTTGGAGATTCACTGTTAAAGGTAGTTGTATTAGCATCGACTGTATTGTAAGATCTATGGATGTACCTTTTGCCCTTATGAAATAGAATGGTTCTACTTTTTACTTAAAAAAAAGTGTATTATTGGTACACAGTATTCATTAGTTTGCTAAGGGGTTGATGCACCATCGAGGAAGATCATTCACTTGAATAATAAAATAATTTTGGAACTTTGCATTTTAGAGATCTGACATCTCTGTTTAGGAGTGAAAGAAAATATAATATTATATATTTCTAAAAAAAATAAAATTGAAAAAAATATTTAAAAATAACTTATTATATGTGTGTCTATCTAATCGATAAATCAATGCCAATCTTAAGTCAAACTTTTTAAATAGGTGATTTATTAATTTGTTTCTGTTTCAAATGGTTCTCGAAATGGATGTCAGTATCAGTTTCGGTTTGGTCATTTTCAAATTAAAATCGGTACCTTCATTTCAATTCTATAAAAGAACAATACGAATTCCATCTACTATTCCATGATCAAAATCCATCATCTGGGCACTTTGAGCCACTATTTTCATACCATTCAACAAATGCCATGCTACATCAAAATAGACAAACAACTTCATGCATATGTTCACATAGTCTTGCAACAATTGACCTAGACATGCAATGTTATATTTCCAAATAGACGAATTGCTTCATGCATATGTTCACATAGTCTTGCAACAATTGACCTAGACATGCCATCAATTGAACATGCACTTTGAGAACAATGCTTTCATTTGTCTACTGGCATTTTTGGTGATTGCCATGATTCATTGTTCAAATCTATGTGTACCTTTTTGCCATGGTTTGATGTCCCTTCCTTGAGAAAGACTTTGGCATAAAATTTGTATAATGGATTTGTCACAAATGACACTAAATCATTGAGATACTTAAAAATATACCTTCCTAATAGCACTATTGCAAAAAACATGCTACATTGCATACTAGCAAGGTTATATCATCAAATCCTCAATGTTGTATAGCGAAGGAAATATAGAAGGAAAATATTTTGTAATTCAATGGTTGTGTGAAAAGCTCAATGTCAACATATATATTTGGACTTTTGAAATATGATCTATATATTTAAGGTTCCATACATCAAACTCTTGTCCAAATGCAATTTACCTAATGCGTGCTCTTATGACTTCTTCGCATAGGCATTATTAGCCACTACCTTCACTGCACCTTAGAAATAATTCTTCTAGTGTCTATACTTTTGAAATAAGTTCCTCACCTTCCAATAAACTACTCTCCACTAATGACAAAAGAAAAATTTGCATTGAAAATCCTTGTTGGTTGCATGCTTTTGCAATTGCCAAAAAATAGAAAAGGTAAAAATATCTCATTTGCAATATGGAATTTGTGTCTACACGAAGAAACTCTTTGGTCTAATGCCTCCCTCAAATTCCTATATGATTCCCAACAAAAAGATTTTTATTTCTTAGAAAGGAGTGTATAGGATATTGACAAAATAATTAATAAAATTTTGAGCTATACTATAACAAAAATATAACATAGGAAAACAAACAATTTACACAAAACAAAACAATATTTAATTTGAATAAGCTATGAACTTATATACAAAATTGACATAAGTATTGGTGACTCTTTATTAACAAGCACAACTACTTAACTTGTGATCGATAAACAACAATAAATGATGACATTCCACAAATTAAGAAAATAACACAATTCATGTATAATAACTCTTCCTAATCAACAAATTATTTTTTCCCTATATTTCCATTACAACTACACTAATAAACTTACACACAACTCTATACAACCAACCATATCATATCTCCATTTGGACTAATGCATTTTAATGTGCCTTAAGTGAAACATAAATTAAATTAAGTGCAAGTAAGCCAAACATTTGAAATACAATTGATTGAGAATTCAACTAGGGTATTCAAGGAGCCATAAACATGGCATAGTCACACCCGATCAGTGTATTATTCAAGAGATTTCAAATCAAAATGGAAGGATGATGTAAGGAAAACATCTGACATGTTACAATAAGTCAAATTAACCAACGTGGAAGGATGATGTAAGTTTTCTAGTTCAATCTGCTCGAAATTATTGTCTAACCCCTACCACATTCTTTCTCGGCTTGTTTCTTTATAGACCCCTGAGGAAAACTCAAATAGGTATGTTGTAAGCATTGAAGAGAGAGGAACTAGGCTCAATCTATTGATCTATCTGCTTACTTGCATGGGACCCTACTCGCAGGAAATAGTCTCATTCTAAGAATGCATGGAGATTATCAAAGATACTTCCTTCCATTTACCAATTATGTCCACCTTCAAGGATCATCCATACCTATCTGATCATATCCATAAATGAAATTACCAACATTATGTTAAAAATACTCATTCATATAATCAACATAGTAGAAAAAAATGCAAATTTATTACCTCACGGACCTTAGTTCCCTAATGCATTGGAGGAAATTAATGCACCGAGCGACTTTAGCATTTTCCAACCTCCTTTCAGTCTGGGCATCTCAGCCTCTCTCATTACCTGAAATCTACGGCTCCCTTTCCACAGTCTCAGGGGATTTTTTCACTACTAACCACCGCACTGCAGCATGAATGGTTGATGAAAAATATGGCAACGGTTAATATCTAACAATTAATTTTCATACTTAATAATTAATCATTAATCCACATTTATCAGGTTTCTTAATCAATGACAACTATTATTAATTTTCTTATATATTTTAGATTCTATAGATCAACCTTCATCCCTAAAAGTGGAAAAAATAACACTGATAGATGTTGTTCACACGTATCAGCCTAACTAACTTATCTAAATTTTCACTCATGAACTTCAACGAGCTTACTCTAATTAAGTTGATAAACACTTATTTAAAACTTCAACACTTACTAATCATACAAAATTGGAATTTATTTAATATTAAGTTTTATCATAGTAATGTTTGAAGACTTGATGTTTCTCGGCATAGGAATACTTTCGACATATATGAATCACTCATTTAAGAAAATGCTAACAGGATACTCTTTGCACGTAACTATGTGATGCCGAGATTCATTGAGTATAGAGAATGTTGAATTATAAATTAGGAAAATCTAAATCTTTGGTAATTCAATATGTAACAACAGTGATTAAAAGGGAGTGAAACAACTTCCATTTACAAATCAAGGACAAGCTACACTAGACTAATCACATCCTTGAGCCATTTGAAAAGGGTAGTGTCAATCATGTTCAGGGAATTTAAACAAAATCGTGTATTGTCTAGCCAAGAAGAGAATTGAAAATCGTCCAAATTAAATGATGACAAGAATATTTGACGAAGGAGAAGATGGGAACCTTGTGGTTAAAGAAAAGTGCTTAGCTTTGGCCATGGCTATTCAGTTGGGTATTTCTTTGGATGTCTATCCATTCAACAATTACAACAAGGTTAAGAATTTTCAATACCAATTCGTAGTTTTTTTTTCAAATTAGTACCAATCAGACTTGGAGAGTTCAATTCCTAAATCTAGAGCCTTTAATGTTGGGATCAAGCATCCCATATTTGTGAAAAAAAAAGAAAACTGTCCCTAAAATGGGTAAAACAAACATACTGCCTTAGATTCAATGAGCTCACATGAGCTCACATGCATTAGAAAGCTTAAGATATGCGCATAGAGACTAAGAGCTTAATACTACATCCAAGGAGTTAAACCTTAATCTTATTTAATTCAAGTTAGGTCAAGAAAATACAATTTTACCAAGCCTCAATTTTTAGGTCTAAATTGATGCACTACTTAGACATAAATTTAAAAACAATAAGGGGAAAGGCATTAAAATAGTACAAAACTCATTAAATAAAAAAAAATACAAATTGTATAACATAATCTTAAAATAAAGAAAGAGATGAAAATAAAATAAAATCTCATTGAAAAACAAATCATTGGCAGCGCAGGAGATGGAAATTTCTCTTAAAAGTATAAATTACATCAGTTATTCATTCTATGTGAGCAACATGCATGACACCTTTTCAATCTATTACCCATTCACTGCCATGCATTGGCAATGATGTTTCATCTGTGGGAAGGTAGGGGGTGTTGCATTTACTCACAACAACACACACATATCTCCAGACTCATAAATTTTCACCTACAGGACAGTCGCAGTGGTGTTGCAGCTGACTGTTTCAGCTAACAGTTGAGTCGCAGTAGAGTTGGAGCTAACTATTTCTCAAAACAATAATCTACAGGATTGTTGCAGCTAACTGTTTCAGCTAATAGTAATCTACAGGACTATTGCAACTGACTGTTTCAGCTAATAGTAATCTACAGGACAATTGTAGCTGAGTTGCAGCTATATTTTGATGACCCCTGCATTCATAAAATTTAAAATGATACTCTATTTCAGTAATCAAACACATTTAACACATCTATACTTAAAAATGTACTTTGATCTCTCAAGTTTCTATAGCAAACTAACTTCAAAATAAATATGAGTTTTCAAACTCAAATAACAGAGTATAACAAAAACACACAGTAAAATTCTGAGTTTAACTTGAACTTATAATTGTATTCAACTCTATATATCAATCACAATTACAGGAATGGGTATTTATAGTTATTCAACATAGTCGGTGATTAACTGCTAATTGACCCTTCATTATAAAATTGTATCTGCAGAAATAAATGCGTTGTTCTGTTGCATTCTTGAGCAGTTAAATATCTAGTTGTAGATGCCTCTTCAAGATTTGATATGTTGCAACAGAGCTTGTGAATGTCGCTTCAACCTTTAATGCTTAAGTCATTTTGGTGGTGAAATTCTTTTCAAGGATTTGAGCATTCAAAAGAAAATCTGATTCGGTTTGTCTTTATTATTTTCTGGCTTTTCAAATAAGCTTAAGTCTGGGCAATGTTGCCTTTTGAGATTTCGGCGGCCAACGGTGGAGTAATTAACCACTTCCAAAATTCTCCCCCTTAATTACTTCACCCCAAAAAAAAAACTTTGTAACACTAGATTTTTGTTACAGCTTACAAACCCCAAAGTTTTTCCTATGAAATTCAAACAGTTCTTTCCCTAGAGGTTTTGTAAATAGGTTTGCAAACTGATTTTCTGATCTGCAAAATTCCATACTGATTTCATTCTTGCTTATCAATTCTCAAATGAAATGATACCTTGTATCAATATGCTTACTTCTTTTATGAAAGACGTGATTTCTTGATAGTGCAATGGTTCATTTTGTTAATTTTATACTAATTTGACTAGCAAGATCACTGAAAGAAACACAATCACAAGATAGACAGAGATTTTACCTTGGGAAACCCTCATGGGGTAGAAAACCCAACAAATATTTCCTCAATAAGATGATCAACCAAATACAAGATGTAGTCCAAGACTAGAGCTCCTTCTCTACCTCCTATGCATACCTCTCTCTCACTTGTGCGCTACTTTCCGAGTGATGGAAGAGTGAGATAAGTGAGGAAGAACCTCCTCTACTTATACTTGTTTTTCGATTGACTTTTTACCCTATGGGGATGACCTCTCCTAAGAGAGTATAATAACCCCTAATAAATTAACTCAGGGCAGAACCCCACATGGGAGATCTAATAACCCTAGTTACCATAATCCATCGAAGGAATAAACATCTCCGGATACATAATAAAGTCCCATCGGAGGAATGAAACATCTCCGGAACAATACAAGTATAATATTCTTAGAAGTTACATTATTTCAGCACTCCCCCTTAATGATAAGGATATTATAACAACATCTGCAGGAGTAAGGATTCATCGACTACATGATACATGATACATCTATAAATCATCGGAAGATTTTCTTTATACATCATCATCAGTAACTGAGACAGTTACTGGAACATAATCAATACTGGAACATCGGCATCGTCAGTATTGAGTCTTCATCTTCTGCAACACTTGATCAGCTACAACATCATCATATGAATCTTTCCATCAATAGCCTCATCATTACGATCAGCAGCATCATCATCACACGATCTGTATCATTGTCATCAATTGGATCCTGTCAATCAACAGCATCATCATCATGATCAGCAGGATCGTCATCTTGACCATCATGACCACAACATCGTCATCTAGATCATCATGATCACAGCATTGTCACCACACGATCTGCATCATTGTCATCACACGATCTGCATCATCATCATCAACTGGATCCTCTCGATTAATATCTCAATAGCACCATACCTTGCAACACACATGATCTATTTAAGACACCATATCATGTCTAGGGACGATGCAGTCCACTCATTAACTTAGACAACGTCTAAGGACCACTTCTCGGAGACATATGTCTACGGATCAATTCAAGGACAGAAGTCCAGGGATGATATAATCCCCTCACTCTTGGAGACATCTGTCTGCGGATCACATTAGGACTAAAGTCCAGGGATGATACAATCCCCTCACTCTCAGAGACATCTTTTTGCGGCTCAATTTAGGACTAAGGTCCAAGGATGATACAATCCACTCACTCTCGGATGCATCTATTTGCGGCTCACTTTAGGACTAAAGTCCAGGGATGATACAATCCCCTCACTCTCGGAGACATCTATCTGTGGCTCAATTTAGGACTAAGTTCCAGGGATGATACAATCCACTCACTCTCGGAGACATTTGTCTACGGCTCAGTTTAGGAATGAAGTCCAAGGATGATACAATCCCCTCTCTCTCGGAGACATCTATCTATGGCTTAGTTTAGGACTGAAGTCGAAGGATGATACAATCCCCTCACCCTTGGATACATTTGTCTGCGGCTCACTTTAGGACTGAAGTCCATGGATGATACAACCCTCTTACTCTCGGAGACATCTTTCTGCGGCTCACTTTAGGACTGAAGTCCATGGATGATACAATCCTCTTACTCTTGGAGACATCTGTCTACAGCTCACTTTAGGACTGAATTCCATGGATGATACAATCCTCTTACTCTCGGAGACATCTGTCTGCGGCTCACTTTAGGACTGAAGTCCATGGATGATACAATCCTCTTACTGTCCATTTAGACAAAGTCTAAGGACCATTTCATCGACCTCATCATCGGAACAGGCAACCTCATCATCAACCTCATTGTTGGAACAGGTATCCTCAATATCATCAATACAAATATCCACACCAATACAAGTATCCATATCATCAATAGAAGTATCCATACCAATACAAGTATCCATATCAAATACAAGTATCCACACCAATACAAGTATCCTCACCAATACAAGTATACATATCAAATACAAGTATCCTCACCAATACAAGTATACATAACAAATACAAGTATCCTCACCAATATTGACCTTACCATCAATATAGGCATTCTAATCATCGATACATGTATCCATATCGATACCAGTATCCAAATATTATCATCAACCATATCACTCCCCCTTTCGAGGAGGTTCCTTTTGAACTACACCAAGCTTGTCTTGGAAATACTCAAACTTTACTCGAGACAGAGGTTTGGTCAATACATCGACAACTTGTTCATCAGTGCCTACATACTCGAGCTTGATAGCTCCTTTCTGCACCATATCCCGTATATAGAAATATTGGATCTCTGTGTGCTTTGACTTATCATGGAACACTGGATTCTCTGTCATCTTGATACAACTTTGGTTGTCAAATAGAATCACAGTGGGGTCCATCTCTAAGTCAAACAATCATGATAATAACTTTCGAAGCCATACCGCTTCATAACTAGCAGAGCAGGCAACTATATATTCTGCTTCAGCTGTGTTGAGAGCCACCCTTGACTACTTTCTACTAAACCATGAGATCATGGCAGATCCCAGACAATAACATCCACCCGATGTACTCTTCTTGTCTGATACACTTCCTGCCCAATCAACATCTATGTAGCCATATAATCTGAGGTCATGATCTCCACGATAATAGAGACCAAAATCTATTGTACCTTTTAGGTACCTCATCACATGTTTTGCAGCAATTAGGTGAAATCGTCTAGGTTCCACTAGATACTGACTCAGAGTGTTCACCGCAAAACATATGTCTGGCCTGGTATTCGTCAGATACATTAATGACCCAATAATATGTCTGTACAGAGTCACATCCACTAACTCTGAAGAGTCATCAACTGATAGCTTTAAGTTGGAATCCATGGGAGTGGCCATGGCTTTGCATTCCAACATATCGAATCTTTTCAGGATTCCCACAACATACTTACCTTGGTTGAGAAAGATTCCATTCGGTCCTTTCCATACTTCCAGACCTAGGAAGTAGTGCATCAATCTCATTTCTTTCATCTCAAACTCTGATGAGAGCTTCTTCTTGCATTCGATAATATGTTTCTCATTTGCAGTCAGAAATAGATCATCCACATATAGCAACAATATGACAGGTTCATCATTCATAACCTTGCGATAAAGATTAGGATCAACTTTACTTTTGGTAAAGCCCAAGTTTGTAAAGAAACTGTCAATTCTTCCATACCAAGCTCTGGGAGCTTGCTTCAACCCATACAATGCCTTCTTCAGTTTGCATACATGGGTTCTTCCATTTTCCACCTCAAATCCTTGTGGTTGTTCTATGTACACTTGTTCCTCAATCACACCATTTAGGAAGGTTGTCTTTACATCCATTTGGTGTAAATCCCATTTCATCATGGATGCAAGTGTCATGATGGTTCTAATGGAAGTGTACCTTGCAACTGGTGCAAATGTTTCTTCATAGTCAAATCCCTCTTTCTGAGAGAATCCTCTGGCCACAAATCTTGCTTTATATTTTCAATGCTACGATCCGCAGCATGTTTTATCTTGAATATCCATTTGGAGGATACTACACTCTTGTCTTTTGGTTTGGGAACTATATCCCAAATATCATTCTTCATTATTGACTGGTATTCTTCTGTCATTGCTTCTACCCATTCTTTCTTCTGAACTGCCTCTTCATATCTAGTAGGTTCTTGATCCATAAGATCACACATCAAAGCCACATAGTTGGATACTAGCTTTGGTTTCTTCCTTTCTCTAGTGGAGCCTTTAGGAGTTCCATACTTTTCAGCTCCTTGAATAATGTCTCTGGCCCATGCTGGCCTTCTTTTTATTGATAAGTTTGTAATAGGGGGTTCTTGTGGTTCTAACATGTCATGGTCTTCTGGTGTAGCATCTTTAGAGATGGGTACAACATTTGTGATCCTGGGAGGTGCATCTTCTTTATAGAATTCTTCATGTTGACGCTTCCTAGATCTCTTGAGAGCTGCTTCTTCATCAAATGTCACATCCCTGCTTATTTCCATATGATGAAAACCTGGGATGTAAATTCTGAATGCTTTGGATGATTCACAATATCCAACAAATATTCCCTTCTTACCAGAAGGATCCAACTTGGTTCTCTTTTCTTTTGGAATGTGAATATACACTGGACATCCAAATATCTTGAGGTGACTTACCTCAGGCTTCTTTCCTGTGAACACTTCTTCGGGAGTCTTGAAATCAAGAGCACTGTGGGATAGTCTATTTTTGCACATAGACTATTGTCCTAGCTGCTTCAGCCCACAGATACATAGGTAGGTCTTGATCATGTATCATTGTCTTAACAGCTTCCATGATGGTTATATTCTTTCTTTCTGCAACACCATTTTGTTGTGGATTGTAGGGAGTGGTCAGCTCCCTCTTGACTTCAGCCTTTTTATAGAAATCTTCAAAGTCCTTTGAAGTATATTATCTGCCATTATCTGTCCTGAGTATTTTGATTTTCTTTTCTGAATGATTCTCTATCAAGGCTTTAAACTCTTTGAACTTTCCAAAGACTTCATTCTTTCCTTTTAGAAAGTATATCCATGTATTCCTTGAATAGTCATCAATAAATGTGAGATAGTATTCATATCCACTCAAGGATGTGGAGGGCATTGGTCCACATACATCAGAATGAATTAACTCCAAGATACTCTTAGTCTTTGTTTCACTCTTTGGAAATGGGTTCTTGATATTCTTCCCTTTTGCACAACCTTTACATGTGCCATCATGATCAATCTTTAAGTCCGGCATACCTATAACTACCTTGCTTACATGAGGTAGTTCCTTGTAATTAATATGAGCAAGCCTCCTATGCCATAGCTCATTTGGGATAGTGGCTTCATGTACAAGGGCAACTTCTGGATGGCCCATGAGCTTGTACATACATCCTTCCTCTTCACCTATGACAATTGCATCCTTAATAGATTTACCTTTGGACCACATTAATACTTGTCCATCAATGAATGCAACTCTATAACCTTTCTTATACAATCCTGAGATGGAAAGCAAGTTCTTCTTCAATCCTGGCACATACAATATTTCTTTCATCTTCATGGGGGTTCCAGAATCAAGCTTGTAGTTTGCTTCACCAATTCCCTTGATGGGATATTGATAGTCATCTCCTCATGACACTTTCTGTGGAGAGGTCTTCTCTTCCAATTTTGAAAGAGTCTTCTTTTGTCCAGTCATGTGCTTTGAAGCACCACTATCAATAAGCCATGTATCTTCTCCAGGTGTTATAGATCCAGAGAGTGCAGAGAATAGAACATACTCTTCTGCATCTTCTTCTTCATTTCTTCTAGATCTTCTCTTGAAGAAGGGCCTTTCTTCCTCTTCTTCTTCTCTTCTAGATCTTTTCTTGTGAGGCCTTTCTTCCTCTTCTTCTTCTTCTTCACTATCATCTTCTGCAAGATGTGCTTGATGTCTTCTATGTTGAAGATATTTCTTCTTCTTTGAAGGACAATGTCTAGCAATGTGTCCTATTTTGTGGCAATTGAAACATTGGAAAGAAGAGTGTTTTCTTCTTCATTTCTTCTAAAATCTTTGTGGAGATTGAGACTCCTTGTGACTGTCCTTCTTGAAGTAGGATTGCTTCCTTCTTCTCTTAGTGTGTGTAGCCAAGGCTTGGTCATCTTCTTTGAGAAGGGCTTCTCTGTTGGCAACCCTAGCTTCTTCTTGGATGCAATCTTCCCATACCACATCAAATTTCATGCTCTCTTTTCTGGCACACATGGTTTGGATAACAATCATGACTAGTTCATCTTCATTAAGGGTATCTCCAATAGCATCTAGTTGTTCCTTGAATTGGGATATCCTTGAGAAATAGTCTTGAACAGATTCTCTTTTATTCATCTTTGTGCTCTTCAATTCAGCTCTCAGATTCATCTTCCTATTGATGTTATTTCCCTCATACATTCTAGAAAGGGCATCATACATTTCCTTTGGAGTCTTCTTGGATGCCACTTGGGGAATCAAGTGGTCTTTAATAGAATCAACAATGATTCTCTTTTCCCTAATCAAATCTTTCCTATGCTTCTTTTTGGCTTCATATTCTTTAGGTTCTGCAATCTCATCCTTGATATACTGGGAAAGATCATTCTCTTCAAGAATGAGTCCAATTCTGTATTTCCATGCTCGAAAATTTTCTATACCCTCTAGCTTGTCTTCAAGCTTAGTGCTTGGAGCCATCTTCTTCAGGGGTCAAAGAGATTAAAGTTTCTCAAGGGATAGAATAACACTTACCAGGAGATGTGCTTGATTGAAAGTTTTGGTGTGTTCTGCTTTTGGGAACTTCAACTTTTCACCTTTTGGATCTGCAATAGAATTTCTGGTTTTCTGGTTTTCTGCACTTTTGGTCAAACTAGGGTTTGACTTTCCCAAAGTTCTACCCAACCAAAAACCTCGATCCGGGGCTCAAAACTTTGATTTTGAGGAGGGCTATCCGACCATGCAATATGAATTAAAAATACCAACTTTTGCAGAAACCCTAATTTTCACCGGAGGGGAGAGAGAGATATTTTCACCTTGTGAAAGATGTCCTATTCAGGCTAGCTCTGATACCATGTTAATTTTACACTAATTTGACTAGAAAGATCACTGAAAGAAACACAATCACAAGATAGACAGAGATTTTACCCTAGGAAACCCTCATGGGGTAGAAAACCCAACAAAGCTTTCCTCAATAAGATGATCAACCAAATACAAGATGTAGTCCAGGACTAGAGCTCTTTCTCTACCTCCTATGCAAACCTCTCTCTCACTTGTGCTCTACTTTCCGAGTGATGGAAGAGTGAGATAAGTGAGGAAGAACCTCCTCTACTTATACTTGTTTTTTGACTCACTTTTTACCCTATGGGGCTGACCTCTCATAAGAGAGTCTAATAACCCCTAATAAATTAACTCAGGTCCGACCCCCAGATGGGAGATCTAATAACCCTAGTTACCATAATCCATCGAAGGAATAAACATCTCCGGATACATAATAAAGTCCCATCAGAGGAATGAAACATCTTCGGAACCATACAAGTATAATATTCTTAGAAGTTACAATATTTCAACAGATATGTTGTCACAGAAAATTTGAGTTGGTTCATCTTGTTCATGTTGCAACTCATAAAGAGTTCTTCTCATCCACACAGTTTGACATGTAGCTATTGTTGCTACAACATACTCTGCCTCAGTGGAGGATAGTGTCACTATGGGATGCTTCTTTGAAGCCCATGCTACTGATCCCGATCCAAAACTGAATACATATCTAGATGTACTCCTTCTGTCATCTGGAGAACCTACAAAATCACTGTCAGTATATCCAATCAACTTAAAATTTGAGTTTGATGTATACTAGATACCAAACTCTATTGTTCCAGCAATATATCTTAGGATCCTCTTTCCAGCTTGCCAGTGGGTGTTCTTTAGAGACTCCATAAATCTTGAAACCATACTTACTGCAAACACTATATCAGGTCTTGTTGCAGTTAAGTACATGAGACTTCCTACCAGTCTCTTATACAACGTTGGATCAACTCTTGATCCATCATCCTCATTACTGAGTTTTACATACCAATTGCATTTGGAGTTACAACTGGCTTACAATTCATCATTCTGAACCTTTTTAGTACATCATTTGCATACTTAGTTTGATTGATAAAAATACCACTCTGATTGAGGTACTTCAATACCAAGAAAATATTTCATCATTCCTAAATCAGTCATCTCAAATTATGTTTCCATGGCTTTCTTAAACTCATCTACTGAAATATCTCCAGTGAAGATCAAATCATCAACATATAAGCACACAATCAGTATTTTACCTTCTTGGTTTACCTTTGTATACAAGGTTGGCTCGCTTGGAATTTTGCTGAATCCTTCACTATTCAAATATTCATCAATCATGTTGTACCATACTCTGGGTGCCTGCTTCAATCCATACCATGCTTTCTTTAATATGTAGACTTTGTCATCTTGTCCATTAATTTCATATCCAGGCGGTTGTCTCACATAAACCTCTTCTTCTAAAGATCAATTCAAAAACGTAAACATTACATCCATTTGATGTACATACCATTTATTATGAGCCGCAATAGCTAATACCATCCTTACCATATCAAGTATGGCTATAGGTGCAAAAGTCTCATTATAATTGATACCAGGTTGTTGACTAAACCCCTGAGCTACAAGTCTTGCATTGTATTTTTCAACTTCACCATCAACATTTAACTTAGTCTTATAAATCCATTTGACACCAATACAATTTTTATTATCAGGAAAATCTACAAGATCCCAAGTATTATTTCTTTCTATGGCATCAATTTCTTCATCCATTTCTTTTATCCAAACATCCTTTTCAATAGCTTCATCAAAATTTACAGGATCACATGCTATAAATGCAAGATTTGAAACTTGATCTACTTCTTCATTTTGCTCATACAGTTCTCTTAAACTTCTAGTATTCTGAGCTCTAACTATGTTTCTTAATGAAGCTAATGTAGGATTTCATCCATTACTTACCTTTGCCTGTTCCTTGTCGTCCACCAACACTTGATGGTTCAACATGTTCTTGATTTCTAGGCATTCTGGCAGGTGTTCTTATTGCTGGTGTAGATGTTTTTGGAGTTAACTATCCTCCATGTATGCCATGCTCATCTTCTTCATCTTCCACGTGAGATGTAACAACGTCCTCTACAAACAACTTATTTATGTTGCCATCCCATGTTTCTTCTTCCTTAAACACCACATCTCTGCTGATGACATACTTATTGGTGATGGGATTATAGAGTCTACATGCTTTATATTCTTCACTATATCCAACAAAAATACATTTCTGACTTCTGTCATCTAACTTTCTCCTCATCTCTTTAGGTACATGTGCATAAGCTACACAACCAAACATCCTTAAATGAGATACGTTGTTACACTTATCATTCCATGCTTGCTGGGGAACTCGATCCTTCACGCTCTTAGTTGGGCTTCTGTTCAGAATGTACACTGAACAAGTAACAACGTCTCCCCAATATTCATTTGAAAGATGCTTAATAATCCTTCATCATACTTTGAGCCATGTTCATAATGGTTCGATTCTTTCTTTATCCCACTCTGTTTTGTTGTGGAGTGTAGCGAGTAGTAAACTGTCTTTTAATTCCACAATATTGACAAAATTCCACAAACTCATTTAACATGTACTCACCCCCTCTATCTGATCTCAAGACTTTAATAAATCTATCACTCTCCATTTCAACCATAGCTTTAAAGCTTTTAAACACATCAAAATCTTGAGATTTCTATTTCAGCAAATACACCCAAGTTTTTCGACTGAAATCATCAATGGAAGTCATAAAATAAATATTACCAGTCAGAGATGGTGTTTGCATTAGTCCACAAAAATCTATGTGTACCAACTCCAATGGTTCTTTTTTTCTGTATCATACTCCAGAGACAAATTTCTCTCTGTGATTCTTTCCCATTATGCAACTCTCACATGAGCTTGCTGGATGTTGAATACTGGGAAACCCTTTTACCATCTGCTTCTTCTGTAGCAAATATAAGCCACCAAAATGTAAATGGCCATACCTCAAATGCCATAACCATGATTGATCTAAACTCTTAGTTTTATAAGCATTTAAAGAGTTAGTCAAATCATTCATAATCAATGGAAACATTCTATTCTTTGTCATCTCTACTTTGGATATCAACAACTTACTTGGATATTTGTCATAAATAGTACATACCTTGTTCTTGGAGAACACTTTGTACTTCTTCTCTAACAACTGTCCAACACTTAATAAATTACACATTAAACTAGGAACATAATAAACATCATGAATTGTTCTTTTACCATTCTTGGCATATACAACAATCACACCTTTACCATTAACTTTTACCTTACTGTCATTTCCTAAATTCACTTTAGACTGAATGTTTGTATCTGTACTTAAAAATAACTCCTTATTTCTAGTCATATGATTGATGCATGCATTGTCCAAGAACCATATATCATTTGAGATTTTATGGGTGACATTATAAGTTAAGAACATAGGATTCTACTCGTGTTCAGTCTCCTCTGTAATGTGTGTAGACAACTTACTAGATTGTGCTTTCTTCTTCCAATACTTGTTAGCAAAATGCCCAAATTTCTTGCAATAGAAACATTGAACTTTAGATTTATCGTACATTTGATTTCTTTGCTGCCATATTCTACTGCTACTCCCCCCTTACGCTAGGAGTATTCCGCTGTAACTTCTCTTCAGATTCTGAATCATTTTTGCTCTCACTATGATCAATAGTTCAACCTCCTCTTCCTCTACTACTAGACCTTCCTCTGCCTCTGCCTCTAGTAACATGTAACTGAGATTTAAAATCATTTTCTAATGGAGTATCATCATACCTGTTCATTCTTGATTCATGAGCAATCAAAGAACCAGTCAGCTCATCAATGTGCATTTGAATGAGATCTTTAAACTCTTCAATGGGAACAACCACTGCTTTAAACTTCTTTGGCAAATATCTCAGCAATTTCTCAATCACACACTGATTTGAGAGGTCTTCATCATAGTGTCTCAGTTGGTTTACTATGTTCATAACTTGAGTAATAAAATTATCAACAGTCTCACTGTCCTTCATCTTTAAATTCTCAAATTCCCTTCTCAAGTTCTGCAACTTAACATTCTTCACCTTGGTCACACCTTGATAGCAAGTTTCAAGAGTGTCCGAAGATTTCTTTGAAGACTAAGCACTTGATATCTTTGGAAATATGGATTCACTTAGGCCTTGCTGAATAAGGCCAAGAGATTTGTTGTCCTTCTTCCTATTCTCCTTCAACAGAACACGCTCAGCATTTGACAGAGCCAATTCAGCAGCTTAATCAGCTATCTATGGATAGCCAATCGTAACAAACTCCCAAAGATCCTGATCATGCAAGATAGTTCTCATCTTAATAAACCATGTATCATAGTTTCTTTCACTCAACACAAGAATTTGTGACTGCACTACACTACTGTTAGTATCCATCACTTATTAAATTACAAATTACTCTAAATAGAAAATTGAGAAAGAAAACTTAACCACGCTCTGATACCACTGTGGGAAGGCAGGGGGATGTTGCATTTACTCATAGCAACACACACAGATCTCTAAAGTCATAAATTTTCACCTACAGGACAGTTGCAGCTGTGTTGTAGCTGACTGTTTCAGCTAATAGCTGAGTCACAATAGAACTGGAGCTAACTGTTTCTCCTAACAGTAGTCTACAGGACTGTTGCAGCTGACTGTTTCAGCTAACAGTAATCTATAGGACAATTGCAGTTGAGTTGCATCTATATTTTGATGATCCCTGCGTTCATAAAATTTAAACTGATACTCTGTTTCAGTGATCAAACATATTTAACACATCTATACTTAAAAATGTACTATGATCTCTCAAGTTGCTACAACAAACTAACTTCAAAATAAATATGAGTTTTCAAACTCAAATAACAGAGTATAACAAAAACACAAAGTAAAAAAACGAGTTTAACTTCAACATATAATTGTATTCAACTATATATATCAATCACGATTACATGAATGGGTATTTATAGTTCTTTAGCATAGTCGGTCATTAACTACTAATTGATCCTTCATTTCAAAATTGTATCTGTAGAAATAAATGCTCTGTTCTATTGCATTATTGAGCAGTTAAATATCTGGTTGTAGATGCCTCTTCAAGATTCGATATGCTGCACTTGTGAATGTCCCTTCAACCTTTAATGCTTACATTGGTTTAACAGTGAAATCCTTTTCAAGGATTTGAGCAGTCAAAAGAAAATCCGATTCGGTTTGTCTTTATTAATTTCTGGATTTTCAAATAAGCTTAAGTCTCGATGGTGTTTCTTTTTTAGATTTTGGCAGCTAGCGGTGGAGTAATTAACCACTTCCAACATCATCAAACCTTTCACTAGGAATCTGTCCATGTAGAAACTAGAAGATAAAATAGATGGCTCTTGCTAAAATATGACCCATCCTATAGTCATCCTATAGTCTTCCAACTTGATCTGTGCATGAATATTTTTCCTTCTAAATGAGTTGGAGGTGGCAAATATGATAGTTGGAAGAAGAAACCGATGACGAAAAAGCCCAATCAAATGTGAAGAGTCGCGAAGGGAAGCAAGATTTGATTCAGAGACACTATTACGAGGTGGTGATATTTAAGACTATTCTTTAAGACAAAATTAGTATTTTGTCTTAAATTCTAATTTAGATTGCTTTTATATATTTTAGGAATTTTTAAAACAACATGTTTAAGACGATTCTTAAAGAAAGTGTCTCAAATTTATATTAAGAATGTTTAAGATGATAGCTTAATTTTTTAAGACATTTTAATAAGATACCAACATTTCCTTTTAAATTTCTATTTTATACTGTTTTTTTTAATTACTATTTTCATATCTGAAACTGGTTTTTTCGATTTTATGGAGGGAAAGAGAATTGGTTATGATTTTCTCGAGGGAAAAAGAATTGGGCTTTTACATACAATTTTTCAATTAATTCTTTTCGAGCTGCATCCAAAGATGAAGGTGCATTAAGCTTTTGGTGGGTGCATAAATCCTGGAGGAGCGTCAAAGCTTAAGGTAGCTGCATCTACCTTCATCAAAGTTGAAGGTGGAGGTGAAAGCGGAGGTGATTTTCAAAGCTGAAGGTGATCCTTGTGGCTGGGCAGCAGAACAAATTTGCAAATTGATCTACATTCCTAATATTGATATCCTATGTCAATAATTTTACTGAAGATGTTTTTAAGCATAATATTTGGGTCCTCATCTCATAATAAACTAGAGTGGCCTTCTCAATATCGTGTGTCATTCGTTTAGCGAGTCATGCTAAAGATCAAAGGAGGCCACTATATGTTACCTACAGTCCCCCTGATCACCAACGCATGCATGAAGTAATATATGGTCAATGAATCTATGAACATCATATATCGATAATAGCCAGTGAGTCTTCAACCATTTTTCATCGAGGACCTT
Source organism: Larix kaempferi (assembly GCA_027924585.1). Classification (NCBI taxonomy): domain Eukaryota; kingdom Viridiplantae; phylum Streptophyta; class Pinopsida; order Pinales; family Pinaceae; genus Larix; species Larix kaempferi. The sequence goes on from BSBM01000704.1 coordinate 1,376,635, forward strand.
GTAATATAAGTGTCTATCTTAGAAATACATAAAAAAATATGCAAGCATATGTAGATCACACATCTCAAAAATACATACAGAATTTGATCTCCCTCACACTAACTGAAAACAATCATATAATAAGCAGTGTTGTATTTACAGTCACAGAATTGGTCCATGCCACAGTGGGGAGAATCTCTCATTACGAATCTGCATGGATCTCCTCATAGGGTCAGTATTGAGCTCTTTACTTCCAGATCCCTAATTGAGTCGAGAAAACATAGACATCATTATAAGTATAACAAAAATCTACTTTTAATGAAAATGCCTTTATAGGACATGCAAATATGCGGTTTAGTTTAATGAAATACCTTCAGAGCTGCCATTAATGTACTGGTCTTCTAAATAGATTTGAATTTATTTCTATTCTACCCACCAGAGGGAGATTTCTGATATTTCATTTCCAACCGAGTCTTCCCTCACAAACACGTAAGATCTCGATATGCCCAAGATCTAGAGGCGTTTTATAAACCTAAATTAATCCATAAAAAATATGAATTGTCATACTCATCCGACCAAGAGGGCTCCAAAAAAGAGTCCAACTGCAAAATTGTTTTTTTTAAGTCGTTGTGTTTTATAGATTATCTCCCTGTCCTTGTATTATTTCAATGGTTTCCCCAATTGCAATCAAATACCGTTAATATACTGTTTATATTGCTGGACATTCGGCCTCTTACTTTACTGTTAATCAATATTGAACCCTCAATAACACTAGAAAAGATAATGGGTGGATCATGGCTTATCCATTACCATGAAATATGTTTGAGGTAGCCAGTTTTATTTATATTACAATGTTTGTTTTCATTTTTTTGGTGTGATTTGTTATAGTTTTCTTTAAAAGGAATAAGCAACTTGATACGATGATCAATAAATTCTGAGCATTGTAGCAGTTTTTATTCTGTTGATTTTATTTGTACAAAAAAATCTATGAAAATTATATAAAAGATTCCAATATTCTTGGCTACAACTATAATCCATGGTCTTGAACACCAAAATCCTAATGAATATTGTAATGCAACATAAGAGACAAATCCAATCATTGGAAGTTAAATGCTCATATTTCAATCTCTCTTTCACAAACTCATAATTTATAATATTGTCAGTATTTCAATCTACATCTTCTAATCATAAAATGTGCTTAGAGTCAAGAATAAGGATTTCAAAGAAGAAGACATAGTCCAAGTTCTTGAATACATGGAACTTCAACATATAGGATGGCAGCAAGACACTCACATTCCAAAGGAAGCTCAAAAAATGTACACTTTTCATTAAACCCATTCAGAATGTTATGTAAAAGTACATTTTTCATTAGACTAACTCTAATGTTTTGTATTTAATTAATTTTTATATTAAATGTCTTTTATTCAATCTATACTTGTAGAAGCATTATGAAATCCTCTACAAAAAAATTAAAGTTTCTTTTTGGATTTAATAAAAATGTTGATTATTAAATTTAAACTTATTAGTACATAGTATTTTCTCAAATTCTCAAACTTCATTCCATCTCTAAATACTTTTAATTTTCAGGTGCTTAGTTCATTTTTTTAATTTTATATTCGACATTGAAGAAAATTATTTTAAATTCTAGAATGCTTTAATATTTTGGTTGGTTTCATAACATTTCACATTCAGATTTTAATTGCAAGAAATAAATGACAATGTGATCATTGTACTTATAGGGGAATCTGCTTCAACCCCTAAGACTGCAATAATTTCCTCTATGACTACACGAAGAGATTGAAAGAAATCACAATATTGCTAACATCAAAAGGAAATGTCTTGAAGGTTGAAATGGGGTTAAAATTATACCATTTTATCTTTTGTCACAGCTTTTGGAAATCATGGCTTTAATAAGGAAATTATTTTCGATATTACTCGAAAATACATTGACTCTAAACATGACAACTTAAATTCCAAGGTAACAAAAGACTTGAGATATCCATGCTCATATTGGATCACAGTCAAACAACATGGGATGAACTTATAAAGTATGCCAAATCTTCTACTACAATCTACTCAAAATTATTGTCTAACCCCTACCACGTTCTTTCCCAGCTTGTTTCTTTATAGACCCCTGAGGAAAACTCAAAGAGGTATGTTGTAAGCATTGAAGAGATAGGAACTAGGATCAATCTGTTGATCTATCCACTTACTTGCATGGGACCTTACTCGATGGAAATAGTCTCATTCTAAGAATGCATGGAGATTGTCAGAGATACTTCCTTCCATTTACCAATTATATCCACCTTCAAGGATCATCCATACCTATTTGATCATATCCAGAAATGAAATTACCAACATTATATTAAAAATACTCATTCATATAATCAACATAGTAGAAAACAATGCAAATTTCTTTCGTCACGAACCATAGTTTCCCTCATGCATCAGAAGAAATCGATGCAGCGAGCGACTTCAACATTTTCCAACCTCCTTTCGGTCTGGGCATCTCAGCCTCTCTCATTACCTGAAATCTATATCTCCCTTTCCACAGTCTCATGGGATTTTTCACTACTAACCACCGCGGAGCAGTATGAATGGTTGTCGAGAAATATTGCAATCGTTAATACGTAGCAATTAATTTGCATACTTAATAATTAATCTCTCATCCACATTTATCAGGTTTTTTACTCAATTTTCATACTTAATAATTAATCTTTAATTCACATTTATTAGGTTTCTTAATCAATTTGCATACTTATTAATTAATCTTTAATCCACATTTATCAGGTTTCTTAATCAATGACGACTATCATGAATTTTTTTTTTTTGGATTCTATAGATCAACCTCCATCCCTAAAAGTGGAAAAAATAACACTAATATATGTTATTCACACCTATCAGCGTAACGAATCTATCTAAATTTTCAGTCATTAACTTCGAGCTTACTCTAATTAAGTTGATAAACACTTATTTAAAACTTCAATAGTTACTAATCATACAAAATTGGAATTTATTTAATATTAAGTTTAATGATAGTAAGTTTGAAGAATTGATGTTTCTCCGCATAGGAATACTTTCGACATTTATGAATCAGTCATTTAAGATAATGCTAACATGATACTCTTTACAGTACGAAACTATGTGATGCTGAGCCTCATTGAGTATAAAGAATGTTGAATTATAAATTAGGAAAATCTAAATCTTTGGTTATTCAATATGTAACAACAGTGCCATTTACAAATTAAGGAAGAGCTACATAGACTAATCACATCCTTGAGTCATTTGAAAAGGGTAGTGTCAATCATGTTTAGGGAATTTAAACAAAATCGTGTAGAGAATTGAAAATGAGAAGATGAGAACCTTGTGGTTAAAGCAAAGTTCTTAGCTTTGGCAGTTACTATTTAGTTGATAAGTATTGGAGATTTATTTGGATGTCTAGGTATATGGTACCTTGGTACCTTTAATGTTGTATGTTTCAAGATTTACTTGTGTTGCTTATCCTGATAATGTTGCATGTTTGAAGATTTACTTGTGTTTCTTATCCTAATAATGTTATATGTTTGAAGATTTACTTGTGTTGCTTATCCTGACGCTTAAACACAGACCTTGTGGTTCTTGACCTTGACCCTGAAGCTCCCCCTTGACATAATACAATAAATATTACTACTTTCAAATTTAGTCAAGTCTTATAATGTTCTCAAAATGGTTTAGATAAGGCAATAAAATTTGCTGAAAAACTTAAACAATCATCTTTTTTATTCTTTCCAGATGCGTGCAGTTGTTGTCAACTTTCTTTGTTGTTGACTGTAATTGTAGGAAGCCAAGCAACACGAAAATGGTCTGACATAGATTGAAATGGTAGCTGAGCAACAAGAAAGTGGTACGCCATAGATTGAAATGGTAGCTGAGCAACAAGGAAGTGGTCTGCCATAGATTGAGATGGAAGTTGGGCAACAAGAAAATGGTCTGAGATGGGATACTTCTAGCTTAATTAAAGTAAAATGGATCTGTAAGAGGAAAACTAGAGATGGGCTACTTCTAGTGTCACATACCCCAATTTTGCAAAAATAATGTAATTATTTTATTAATATTCCTGAGACATTATGTTAAATTTAATGCTAAGTAGGAATTGATGACTCAGAAGAGTCACCAGAAATAGAATGTAAATTCTGAATATTTTATTATTAATAAATAAATTATGGAGACAACAGCATGGGAGAGCTATTAAAAGAGGTTACTGGTCTAACTGGTGGATGGAACTAGGTGGAAAGGCAAAAGACAAGTGGCAGCATCCTCAAACACTTCCTAAGTTGCAGGTGGCAACTTCCCTATATTTTGGGGTCATGATTCCCCAAGAAAGTGGAATCTGAGCAGGTGGCTCATTAATGACAGTTAACCCAACTAAGACCTAGGCAATCTTTTAAATAGTACTCAATGAACTGAGCTGGGAGTTCAGCATAGTTCTGGAGGGAGAATACATTCAGGTGAATGTTATTCAGGAGTCCCATTGAGGAAGAGGGAAAAAAAAATAGTAAGGAAGTGTTTTGAGATAGGAAGCTGTAGTAACTTGGTTCCAGTTTAGCTGTTTGGCTGAGTGAATTGTTTTGCTGCATCCAGTTCCGGCCAGGAAGACCAGAGCAAGCTCGGGGGTCCTGAGAAGTGCTGTCTGGGCACTCTCCAGGAATTGGTAGGGAGGAATAGTCTCCCATTGCTGTTGTTGTCTACAATTGACACAGTTTCTGCCACTTATTCCTGCTGTTTATTGAGTAAATATGAATGTAGAATATGACTATCTCCTCTATGTCTGAACAGGATTTAATTCAATAAAGTTAACATCTCTGAATCGTTAGTAGATAGAATCTGCAGAACTATTATGTCTTGGAAATTCCCTAGTATCACTATTATCTTACAGTTCGAGTATTCATTTTATGCATAATATGATTTGTTATTATTATAAGTTATAGGATGTTATTGTGATTTTACATTTGTTTATTACAATAGTTAAATAGATAAGTATAGACTACTTATACAGTAAATATTCCTGGAAAAAAACTCGTTAAAAACAATTATAGGAACAGAATTATAGACAACTTTATAATCACAGTGAATTATTTTCATAGATAGTTTAACAGTTATAAACCTTAGCTAAACAAGTATACCGGTCTTTATCTGTCCCATGATTTAGCTAAACAAGCATACAGGTCTTTATCTGTACCAAGAATGGGTGAACCAAATGATGTTAGTAAGTTTATTTGTTTATTGTCGGGACATACGAGAAGATAGGCTGAACTTTTATTGACTCATTATAGAATTCGAATAACAGTATAGCCATATCTTTCAACTCATTACCTATATTCTTCTTTCAACAAAATATTAGCCAAAACAAAAACAATTGAACTTATAAACAAAAATCGTGGCGAAGAAGTTCTATTAAAATCTATCTCTATCGTTGTTACAAACAAGAAACTCACACCAGATTTTGACCGAGCTATTAACTTTAGGGCAGAAGGAATTTAAAGACAAAAACAATAACTAGCACGAGGCCGATTTTATACAATATAGTAATTTTATTTCCTTTTTGTCAAAATCTTTCCATCATCGCAAGTATTTCTTCTGCTCATTATCGAGCTCATTTCTTCATGCAATTAAACAGCATCGTTAGGGTTCTATGGTGACAATAGATTAAACATCTCATTCAAAAAAATTTAGTATCCACAGAGTTATCATTTGAACCCAACCACTGTTGGCATTTCTAATCAAACCCTACTACTTTGGTTATGAACAATGAGAAATTTATTACAGTTGTGTAAACATTAAAAAGTTTTTACAACGACTCATTCACAGCCATAAACGACCAACAGAGCTTGAACACATTTTCATATGTTACAATATTCCAATCTGGGTGAGAACCCCAACTCGACAGGGTTATCAACACATTAATAGCTTACCACTGTAAGATTTATCGAACCCTATCGTTATCATTCAAACACACAAAAACAAAAGAAAAACGCTGAGAAATAAGACTGTGCCATCACCTACAGCCGAGTTATTTCTTCTCTGAAAGTATCTTGGAAACTTAAAACATCCCTACTACTGTACATTGTATTCATTTAAAGGAAACACAGACATTATGCGGGCCATCTTACAGGCAAACTTTCATTATATATTTAAACTTCTACAGAACTGGGTGATTACCCTAATCTTCCAAAAATACAGTGACAAACAAAGCCCCAAGGCTGTCACGACAGATTAAGCCACAGCATGTTCCTTTTATACACGAACTCTTATACAAACCCTAACTACTGTAAGAAAAACAAATACATTACATATGACCGCAATTCATATAATACCACACCCATCTTAAGGGTCAATCATATTCATGAATGTGATAACAAACAGTCACAAAGGTGGTTTTTCCCAAACCAAACCCTAACCATCCAAACCATCAAAGGGAGAAATAGCCATGGTATAACCAGGCTTACCCGATAGGAGCCCAACGCCAGAGGTTGAGCCTCGTACACCTTCAGGAGAAATCAATGCCTGCATAGTACGAGTTAATGGGTTAGTGGCCAACTTTTATTAAAATAAACAATCTCTTTTAAACTGAGATTAACGAAACAAATGATATATCGTACCTGCGAATGTGGAAGAAGCAAAAACACAGTGAATGCCCCTGTAGCCATGAACTGAGTTATGTGGAAGACCTTGCCTTAATCACCAGAAGAATGGGATAGGAACTCCAATATTTCTTTCCACAATGGACGCCGTGACTAAGAAACATTCAGAACACTACCTCACGCCATGAACAGACTAGATTTGAAAGCACGAAGGTAAACCAGGGTTATAACCACTTCATAAATGCCGACAGCAGGAGCACCATGGCTCTGAAACAATACAAGGGAATGAGTATGAGGGCTGGGAGAAGGCCTGGGAATTGATAGCCAACAGATACAGCAGAAGAGATAACCCAAGATTCCCAATATACATATAGAACACCAATAGCAGAGCTTACTGACTCACAACCCACACGAGAGACACACTCCACGAAGTGTAGCAGCATGGAAGCTGCAACTCACAGTACCACAACGAAGAAACTCAAGCCAGGAGGGTTTTCACAGGAAACCGAGCCCGAAGGTAGAGGGAACTGACCGAGTAGGGTTTCGGACAAACCATTTATATCATAAAATACAGGGACCAGAACAATCCATGTATCCTTTACATAAATTAACTTGCCATGGGTCGATAATCCATAGTCCAGGTGGTGTTTCAAATTATTGTTTATCGATTTTAATCATCGTTTGGATAAAGTATAATCATAGTAGGGATATTCCCTATGATCGAAACACTATTATTTAAACCATCATCTAATGCATGATTAGAACTTTGCCTTCGAGGTTGTTTAGTGGACATAATACTTTGCCCTACAAACAAATGAAATTTTGTATAGTCAAGTTACGACGAGAGTTCATCATTGTTGTAAAATTAAAATCTAACCTTGGCTCATATAGTTAGATGCCTAGTGTGTTCATAAAGGTTTTATTATTAGAGTTCTTATATCACCTCTTTAATAATCAAACATAGGAACAATATCTATAATTCTTGTAATATATGGATATAAACTTACTCATTATTCCATACAACTGAATGCTGTTCAAAACAAAGGAACAAAGAATTCTAGGGTTGGAACAAGCATATTGTATTATAAAAATTATAAAGATAATGATGTATTATAAACTATAAATGGTTAAAACATCACATCACTATTTTATTTCAACTCCAGTCTCATGAGAACGACAAAGGTCACATCCATCGTTGGAACCGGTAATTGACAGAACATCAAACAATGTCAGCATTAAGTAATGTATACGTGGAATTATTTCAGATCCTTTATAACAGGAAAGGTAAAAGATACAGTATCATTTAAGACAATTAAAAATATGAATGACATGATCCAGTGACTTTATACAGCACTGAATAAGAGACATTATTACAGCGCATTGATAATATCAAAGAGACAATACTTCGTAGGAATGCTTATATTATTCTATCCAGAACAATAGTGATCACATTTCATGTAAACCATCAACTCTCTATCAAGCAAGATTTCATGAATAGTACAGGAAGGGAATTCTACCTTCTTACACGTGACAACCGGTTAAGAATATTTAGATCTTTACTGAGCATTATGGTACAGTTAAAGGAATTTTTATGCTTATAAAAATCATTGACAACGATCCATACTTTACCTGTATACCTGTGGAAAAAGGACGGATTATGCATTAGCTCGAAAGCTAAGTAAGGCAGTCAGCTATGGCAATTTCTCCCTTTGAGGTTAGAGAACAAAAGACAATCAATAACTGTAATTAAAAACTCACATTAAAATATAAGTACAATAACAGATAATTTAGACAAAATTATTATCATTTACTAAAACAAATAGATCAAGGAATGCAATTAATAACATTTACTGCTATCTTAAAAAATTTTAAATTTTACGTAAATTTTGGGTTTTGACATCTGGCTTAATTAAAGTAAAATGGATATGTAAGAGGAAAACTAGATCCAGCTTTGTAATTATAGATACTTGAGTCTGTGGCAATGATTAGTGGGCTCCAGTGCCCAACACACCCACCCCAAAATCTTATAAATCTTAGCATTGCAGCGTAACCCAGATTCAAGACTATGATGGTGTGTCGGTTCTCTCAAAAATTGCAAGCATATAGAGATTAAACACATGTTATCTAAATGTAGCATCATTAGACAAGGGAGGCCTTAGGTTTTCCTTCCAATCTTATATTCACCCCGATCTAAACATAAGAGGAAATGGCTTACGATTCTCAATTTCATACCTAAAAAGTTCGTGCTTTAATGTTGAATTGCAATGCTCGTAATTGCTTGTCCTCTCATACTAGGATGAACACAAATAGGAACATGATAGTAGTGAAAGCAATGAACACGATAACATGATAGTAGTGGATAGCAATGAACCAGATAACATGGCACAAACAAGTTTTTGACATTCTAAAACATTCGGCAGGGCAAGTTCTTAAGTAGTTAAATAAAAGATATTATGAAATATGACATCGATGCATAAGACATTCTCATCACAGAACTCTTCTCCATTAAATATACGATTATTATCTCGATCTTTCAATAGTTATTATCTAAATCTTATATTACAAACCAGGGACATGAATCAGGTAGGTAAACAATCCATATTTCCAAATACATTAATATATTAATATCATAAAAAAAAATTAATATCATTAATGAAATGCATGTACTAAGAATAAGAATAGGTTAATACAAATAAAAATATTTTGAACATCAATATTCCTCTACTAAGGTTAGGTAGCTTGTACTAAGACTAAGAATAATAATAGGTTAATACATTTAAAAATATTTTGAACATTAATATTCTTCTACGAAAGTTAGGTAGTTTGTATTAAGGTTAATATTTTTTAGGAAGAGGAAATAAAAAGTAATTAAAAAATTTAAGAAAAAGAAAGTTATTAAAAATAATTATTAAAAAGTAATTACTTTTTAATGTAATTAAAAGTAAGGTAACCTCAAGAAATTTGATCCCTCTAGGTTAATAAATCTTTATTTAAAATAGATTTATGCTAATATTTTAATGTTATATCCTGGTACATATGTGATAGTGATAGTTAGTGAAAAAGTGTATTAATCTATCTCTATATTAATTCAATTAATGGAGATTAATGGCTGAGTGCATTAATATGTCTGTGCATCAATTCAATTTTTTGGGGATATAGTTTAACTAATAAATCAATTTATTTAATGTTTTGTTGCTTAAAAACAATTGAATTATTGCAAATTTATTGGGCATGCAATGATGATGATGACAAATCTTGGAAGTTCACTATAGCCAAGAGGGGGCTGCAGGCTTACGTCCGCTTTTGTCAGGTTATATGAATGTTCAGTCCAATTACTGTAGCACAAATTAACAACTTTCTGGCTAGTGCAACAAATGGTGTTGTAAAAACCAATTTTCATGGCCTTCACGTTTGTTATTTTTTAAGAAATGGACATATAACAGTCAACACTCACATGAACAACTGAATAGATAAGAACTGATAGTTAACGGTTGAAGTATGAAATATTGAAAGTACGAGTGATATATTTATCAGTTAATAGTTAATAAAAATATAGAGGAAAGTTCATAAAACATCACAACTACTTAATTTGTGGTCCATAAATTCTAAGATATAAACACCTATCGTATAAATATAAAGTTCATAATAGTAAATGAAAACGCTAACAAATAATCCGTGTAACAAGTCAAAGTTCAAATGAATGATGAAGTACTCCCACTAAAGTCAGGACATAAGAAATTGTGGCGATTGGAATAAAAAAAATCACCTACAGAAAATCCTTCAACCAAACACCACGTTTTCATTGGCACTCTATGGCATGTTCATAAACGTCAGGCCAGAGTTCATTGACCTCAATGGTGTGGAAAAACTTCCCTAGATGTTACCGTTCTTTTCAATGGCATAAGTGTTTAGTGCCATTTTGCATGACCTTGACTTTTAATGGCCGGATTTTAGCTCGATTTTGTACAACCTTGAGTTTTAATCGCCATATTTTAGCTCAGGAAATCGACTACTATGAGAGTTTATTGGAACTGTCAATTTTAGAAGAGGCTGATATGATTTAGAAAATAATGGCTATGATAATTTTGTCCCACATCATCTCAGAAAAATTCGAGATGATTGGGAAGAAGAATTGGTTCTAAATTCATCAGTCGAAGGGCTTGTATTTGGCAAGGCCATTATTGAATTATTTGGCCCAACTTCTCATGTAGTCTCAGGATTTCTCACCCATAAATTCTCCAATTCCATCTCCTTCCCCTACTACAGATTTGCATTCTTTAACCTCTCCAATGGCCTCCCATGTCTCTAAATCGTCGGGGCAGCATGGACCTGAGAGTGGCAAGGAAATTCAGCAGTCGGTGGACAAAAGGAATATGGCTTCAACTGGTGGAAATAAGCGCAGGCACATAGACGTTTCCTCATTTATGAAGATGACACCTCTACCCACAAAATCGGTTCCAGAAAATACCTCCAACTCTCAGGACTATTGTTGTTCCATCATTGAAGAGCTTCTGGACAATGCAAATGCACCCTGTAAGTCCAAGTAACTCTGTTGTTTTCCCCTTCTCTTCTCCGTTAATTGTCAGTTGCATGTTGATAGACACTTTTCAGTTGGTCCAAAGGACAGGTCGTTTTTTTGCTTATCTCTGTAGTTTTTTTAGAAGATGTTGTTGGAGCCTTTTATGTAATAATTTCAGAAGTGATTAGATATAGTAGGCAACTAGATATAGTTTGTTTTGTAGTGAGCAGCTCAGGGAGACTCTCAGACTTCTTGTGTGTGTACCATTTTTTGTATTTTAATATAAATTTTCCATGGATCTTACAAAAAATAATAATAAAATAATATTAATATTTGATAGTAATTTTGTATTACAGTATATATACTTATTATTTCGATGGTAGATAGAGATATTAACAAATATTAAAATTTATTTAAATACCATAATTATCTAAACTAATATAAGAACAATAATAATAGAATAAAATTATATATAGTTAAAAAATTTATTGAATAATAATTAAATATGATATTAATGTAAAATAATATAAGAAAATAAATAATAAAAAAATTATGTATTTGAAAACATTATTATTTAAATATAAAAGTATAATATACTAATGAAAATGGTTGTAAATAATAAAATAAAATCATTATGGAATAACACTTCTCATGCAGTGCTTTATCTCACTTAATTGTCTTTTAGGATGAACTTGCCTCTTAACTGAAAGCTTTCCCACTTAGTTAGGTGGCTAACCTAAGTGTCATCATGCAAATGTCGCAACTGAAGTGTTGTCTTCTAGTTTAACATAAGTGTCATCATACAATAACACTTAGTTGACTAGATCTTCTTTATTTTCACTTAGTTAACTCTCTTTAACTGATTCTTTCTTGATAACATCACTGTGCGAGGGAATGATAGAGGGGGGAGGGTTAGAGGGATATAGCAAGGGAGGGAAGGAAGGAGCATGAGAATGTGTGTGTGTGTGTGTGTGTGAGAGAGAGAGAGAGAGAGAGAGAGAGAGGAAGACAGAGAATGAGACGGAAGGGAGTGTGTGTGTGAGAGAGAGATATAGATAGAGAGAGGGGGGGGGGATTAAAGGTGTGTGAGTTTGAGAGAAGGGGAGGGAGGAAGAGAGAGTGTGTGTGTGAGAAGGTGGGAGAATATGGAGAGAGGGATGAAGAGAGAGAGAGAGAGATTGGATATTAGGGGTTTAGAGATAAATAGATTGGAGGTTAGGGATTTAGAGAGAGATAGAGAGAGAGATTGGAGGCTAGGGGTTTAGAGAGAGAGAGATTGGGGGTTAAGGGTTTATAGAGGGAGAGAGAGAGAGATTAGGGGTTTAGAGAGATATATTAGGGGTTTAAACAAAGAGAGATTGGGGGTTAGGGATTTACATAGATAGAGAGAGAGAGAGAGGGAGAGAGAGAAAGATTAGCGGTTAGGGGTTTAGATATATATATAGATATAGATATAGATAGATAGAGAGAGAGAGAGAGAGAGAGGTTAGGGGTTTAGATAGATATAGAGAGACATAGACTGGGTTATGGGTTTAGAGAGAGAGAGAGAGGAGAGATTAGAGGTTAGGGGTTTACATAGAGAGAGATTGGGGTTAGGAGTTTAGAGAGAGATTAGATGTTAGGGGTTAGGGGTTTAGAGAGAGAGAGAGAGAGAGAGATTGTAGGATAGGGGTTTATAGAGAGAGCGAGAGAGATTGGAGGTTAGGGGTTTATAGACAAAGAGAGAGAGATTGGGGGTTAGGGGTTTAGAGAGAGAGAGAGAGAGAGAGAGACGAGGTTAGGGGTTTAGAGAGAGAGAGAGAGAGAGAGAGAGAGAGAGAGAGATTGGGGGTTTGGGGTTTAGAGAGAGAGAAGGATTAGGGGTTATGGGTTTAGAGAGAGAGAGAGAGATAGAGAGGTGGTTAGGGGTTTACATAGATAAATAAATAGATTGGGGGTTAGCGGTTAGGGGTTTAGAGAGAGAGAGATAGATTGGAGGTTAGGGGTTTATAGAGAGAAATATTGGGGGTTAGAGGTTTAGATATAAAGAGAGATATATTGGGGTTTAGGGGTATATATATATATATATATATATAGAGAGAGAGAGAGAGAGAGGTGGTTGAAAGGGAGGGAGGGAGAGAGTGGGAGGGAGGGAAAGAATTGGAAGTGGGGAGAGAGAGAGAGAGAGAGGGAGAGGGAGAGAGAAAATGTTGAAGAGAGAAGGAGAGGGAGGGAAGGAGGGAGATAGAGAGGCAAAGATAGGGGGATTGGTGGAAGGAAGGAATGAAGTGGGGAAAGAGAGAGATCAATGCAGAGAGAGGGAGGGAGAGAGAGAGAGAGTTGTAGATATAAGAAATACCTTTCCAACTATATAAGGAGAATCAAAATCTAAGCTCTCAATCAAATTTATGGAAAAAAAAATGAAGACATGTTCTTATGGAACAAAAACATGGATACATTGTATTCTATTGGTCATGTTGGCATGGATAGATCTGCAGGAAGTGCGGAAACCGACAGGCATGAAAGTCAAATCCCGCGAAAGAAGGAATCATCGCGAAGTCCAAGGAAGCGCAAGAATAGTTTAGAATACTTAATTGCTAAGTTGGTCAAATGGACCATTTTGTATTAGGATAGAAGCATATTAATAGAAGTGAATTGTAAGGCTAAGGGCATCAAAGTTTAGAATGATAATCCTAACTGAGACCTATTCGGCATTCGCGGTGTTATGTTTTGACTATTTCTACAACGGGTTTTTCCGCAGTGTTTAATGAATGCATGGAGATGTTCGGTTATGAGGTCTATCTTCTGTCTTTTACAATGATGAACAATTGTGTATGTTTATGATACTGCGGATTTGATGATGCTTAATATGATTAAGTAGGATGAGTTTGTTAATATGAATGGGTTATGATAAATATGTGAATTGCTTCTAATGCGAATGATAAATGAATAGTTGATCATAGAATTAGTCATCTCTGGTTCATGCGATAGTGTGACTTTTAGGTGTAAGAGGATATCCTCCTCGCCACTGCGGAAGCTTGGTTCCTGCAGCACCATTATCCGCCTCGGGTGAGACCTCACCTGCTTCGCAGGTGTTGTTGAAAGTGTGAACCCCTGTCGAAAGACCTTGTGTCAACAAATGGTTCAATTACTGGGACCCTGAGAAGAGAGAAGAGGATATGATGTGGAATCTAATGAAGCCAGAGATCCAATAGTGGTTCAGTCAAAAAACAGAAGAATTTGCGAAGGAAGAAAAGAGGAACCCGATACAGATAGTAGAAAGTTGGTTACAAAAGCACATATATTCGGATATCCATGAGATATTCTTTGCCGAGTTTCCAGTAATACTACAAGAGTGGCTCCCATAGTTGACATTTAGAGGACATACCAACTAGAGTATTAGGTCAGAGTGGACTCCAGAATTAATTCGACAGCTGAAGCAAGTCAACAATACAGTATCAAGGGCTGTTGATTTCTGGGTCAATAGTATCCTAGAGGGGTATATCACTGAGTTCGCGGTAGATACCAACAATTCTTATAGTGATGAGGAAAGACGATTTTTCAGGGGACCTAGGGGAAGGTTCATCCTGTCGCTAAACCTGTGGATTAAGATGCTGGTGTGCGAAAAGGCAATGTTGGAAATGACCTCCGATGAGTAGACAGATCGGTGTGCAAGGGTTGTAGGTATCGCATGGTTATGGATCCACTAGGAAGGATGAAGGGTAGATGGACATGAGCGACGATGAATTTTTAAGGGAATTTGAGGAAGACTGTGGCACCTTGAGAAGTGGAACGATATTCCGGCGTCTTGATAAGAGGACGAGGACAGAGGAAGAGTCCCTTGAGAGGACCGGAAGGGAAGACTACGCAACAGGGCCATAGAGGACAGAGCTCCCTTATTACGAAGAGGAAGGCGGTGATTAGGATACCCCAGAAGAAGGACGAATCATAAGCTACCACATACCTTCGACCCCGCACACCACTTATCAATTCAAAGGAAAAACCACAAATGATTCACAGAGTTGTCCCACGTGTAGCGGAAAAAGTAGTGCATCAGTAAGTAACAATAGTAGGAACAACACGATGGAGAACAATACAAAGATGCTGAGCTTTGTAGGAGACGGGACAGAGGATCCTCAGCAGTTTTGGTTTTTATGTGAAGCTGTGTGGACCGTGAAGCAGGTCCAAGATGAATACATCAAAAAGGGAAAGTTGGCAACGACATTTCAGGGCCACGCGTTGGACTGGTTCATAAATTTTACCAAGGTTCCAGGAAAGACATTGGCAGAAATTAAAACAACGATGATTCAGGAATTTAAAAAACCCAAGTCGAAAGCACAGTACATTACTGAGCTCAAAGAGATTAGGCAATACCCGAATGAGCCAGTATGGGATTTTGATCAAAGATACAAGACATTGATAGCGAAAGTAATTTTTCCAATAAACGACCTACAACATAAAGAGTGGTTTATCATCGAGCTGGTACCACACATTTGAGGACCATTGATGTAGCAGAAGGTTGCGGATCAATCCAAAGCATTGGAAATTGCAATGAAGCTAGAGGCTTCGCCGATCGGAGAGACTAGATCTGGAATGGATAAGATTCAAGCACAACTGGCTACATTGATGCTCCAACTGCACGACATGAAACAAGGAAAAGATACTCGCAGAGATGTATGGTGCACTAGATGTAGGACGGAAGGCCACCATAAGGATAACTGTTCAGTGTTTCAGCAGTATTTGAATTCGGGGGCGCCAAACCCCCTTCGCCAAGAAGGCCTACCATGGTGTCCCATTTTCCAGGCCAGGGGGCATCGATCGGAGTACTGCATATACTTACAAAAGATAGTATCGAGACCAGCAAGTCTATATTGTAAATTCTGTTGATCGGTGGGGCACGACGAAAAGGATTGCAAAGCCCACGATTTGTTGCAAGAACGAAACATAGATGCATACCTGGTAAAGGGAGAAGAGCAACAACTGGTGCTACAGCAGCCATAGTATGCCTAGCCACAACCGCAGTTTATCCAGACATCGCAATTTGACTAAGGACAGTACGGGAAACTATAGTATGACGCACCACAATATCCGCAACCACAGTACTAGCAGTCGCTGTATCAACAATACCCGCAATTGCAGTACCAGCAAGCGTAGTATGGACCACCACGCGGAGGATTTGGTGGCAGAGGATTTCCGCGGAGGACATGGTGGTAGCACAGGAAGAGGAGGAGCTATCGGACGGGGTCGAGGACCTCCTACATGTTATAATTGTGGGTAGCAAGGACATGTTAAATTTTTAGAATTTACTTCGATCTGATCTAGGATCTTAACTGAGAGAAGAACATGTATAGCAAATCTACAGCATATCAATCATGGACACAATAATGCAAGCAAACAAGAGACACAGAGTTTACTTGGGGAAAACCATAAAGGTGAAAACCCCCAATAACTTCCTCAGAGATAGATAGAGCAATGATACAACCAGAATACAAGAGATAGTCTTCTCCTAGCAACAGAGCCTCCTCCTCCACAAGTGAGCCACTCTCCCAAGTGTGAGTGAGAGAATAGAATGTGTAAAATGAGAGAGACACACTCTCTATTTATACACTAACTTGACTTGACCTTTACTCAACTAGGTCGGCCTCAACTTAACCACTTAACATAATGCTGACTGGGCCGACCCCCACTAAAGTGGTCTAATAACCCTTTGACCCACATGGCCGACCCCCAACAAGGTGGTCTAATAACCCATCAAGTATAAGTTACGACACTTACAATATAAATGACGACACTTCCGTATAGAGGAATAATAACATCTCTATAGGAATACAATATACATATATGTGAAATACATTCCGAAGTTACATATACATCAACACTCCCTCTTAACTAGGAAGGTATTTCTCGACGCAGGTCTTCTAGCACAAGTCATCTTCTCTGGATCATCGTCACTAGATAATCATCATCGAGTCATCATCATCGTCACTGCTGCTGCTATCTCAATCAATCTCTGAATCTACTCGTCATAGTAAGTTCTATAGAGCCAGTCCTTTTTCATACTAGATGTAGGCCCACCACCTGCAGGTCTTCGTCATCACTGGCCATACTGTGGAATCCTTAGGAGTTATTACATGCGTCACAAAACCTCGAAAGAGCATCCCAGGCTGTTACGAGCACACAACTCTACGTATAGGATCTCCTAGGGCCATATTATATGTGACCTCACCACAAAACCTCGCAAGAGCATCCCAGGATATTACGAGCACACAGCTCTACCTATAGGATCTCCCAGGGCACAAATTACATGTGGTCATGGCAAAACCTCGAAAGAGCATCCCAGGACTGATTACGAGCACACAGCTCAACCCATCGGATCTCCCAGGGCACAAATTACATGCCATAGGACAAAACCTTGAAAGAGCATCTACCAGATATCCTAGGGCACAAATTACATGCCATAGGCAAAGCCTCGAAAGACTATCTGTAGATCTCCCAGGGCACAAATTATATGTCCTCCCAAGCAAAACCTCAAAAGAGCATTTTCCAGATATCCCAGGGTACAAATTACATGCCATAGGAAAAGCCTCGAAAGACTATCTGCATATCTCCCAGGGCACAAATTACATGCTTATCTGCACAACCTGTTCCACGACCATAGAGTATCAACCTGATACTCACCATACATCATCCTGATGTACACATGATCATCCTGATCATCATCACTGCAACATCCTGCTGCATGTCATCTGGAGCAACATCCTGAAGCTTGTCATCCATGATCATCCTGATCATACAATGCATCTACCTGATGCATACCAAGTATCTACCTGATACATATCATCATACATGATACACATGATCATACAATGTATCCACCTGATACAAATACAAATACATGATACATACCACCATACATGATCCACCTGGTCATACAATGTATCCATCTGATACATATACAGATACATGGTCCAAGCATCCAACATGATGCATATACAAAAATACATACAAATGATCCAACTAATCATATCCAACATCCAACATCATGCATACATACATAAATGATTCAACTGATCATATCCAGCATCCAACATGATGCATATATATATAAATGATCGAACTGATCATAACAAGCATCCAACATGATGCATATACATATACAGAGTAGTAACTGGAGCATCATCCTGATGCTCATCATCCATGATCCTCTTGATCAACATAGCATCATCCTCTTTAGATCATCTCATCGTCCACGAAGCAAAACCCAGATGCACATCATCCAACACTTACACCACCGACATGGGAGAACACATCTACCACCATTCGGGGAAGGCTCTAGCCCTTACTTTTTCACCATGGGAGAACACATCTACCACCATGTGAAAAATGGCTCATCAATTACATCACGACCAAGGGAGAACACATCAACCATGTCAGAAAATCTCATGTGCATCTGCATCTTTTGGACTCATCACTTCCCTTTGGAGGGAACCTCAATTTGGAGTGCACCAAGCCTCTCTCTGAAGTACTCAAACTGCACTCTGGCCAACGGCTTGGTCAATACATCTGCAACCTGCTCATCTATCGCAACATACTCTGCTTCGGCTGTACTCAGTGCTACGCATGATTGCTTCCTACTAAACCAAGAGATCACACCTAATCCCTATCTGCAGCACTGCCTGCCCAATCTGAATCAACATAAACCTGTAGGTTAAACTTTTGATCTGCATCATACTTGAGCCCATAATCAACTGTACCCTTCAGGTACCTCAGAATATGCTTTACAACAACCAGGTGAACACTCCTCGGATCCATCAGGAACTGGCTCAATGTGTTCACCACAAAGCAAATATCTAGTCTCGTGTTCGTCAGGTACATCAAGGACCTAATCATCTAATGATACATAGTGATATCAACCGGCTCAGATGAAGCATCACACAGAAGCTTCAGGTTCGATGCCATAGCCTCGCATTCCATCATCTCGAACCTCTTCAGGATCTCTACTGCATACTTCCCTTGTCTAAGGAATATTCCATCTACACTCTGCCACACCTTCATACCAAGAAAGTAGTGCATCATACCCAAGTTCTGCACATATATGACTCCCTGTCATGTGTCTCAGAACCAAGTGGCTGCTCCACATACACTTCTTCTTCAACTATACCATTCAAGAAAGTTGTCTTGAAATCCATCTAGTGTATCTTCTATTTCATCACTTTTATATTTCTCTATGCTGCCATCTGCAGCATGCTTGATCTTGATAGATCCATATGGAAGTCATAACAAACTTCCCTTCAGGTCTTAGGACTACATTCCAAACATCATTCTTCATGATCGACGGATCATGGCATTCTTCCCATATCCTGGGAACTTCAATATCTTCAATAGATAATTTTGTTGCTGAACAAAGTTGTAGTTCTTCTTTTATAGGTGATGGCATACAATCTTTCCTACACAACAAGTTAAATTGCATGATTAGAAAACATCTCATAGTTTTCAAAACAAATTCTTACACATAAAGAAATATGTCATACAGTCATACAATTATCTTAGCCAATGCTTCAATACAACATTTATCCATATCCCGTAACTTTCTAGAGGCCTTCCAATCTATACCAGAACATTGTTAAGAGTGTGCACAACTCCCAACATGTCAGCAAAGAGGTTTCATTCTAGATAAGTAGCAATGGAATGTTGCACAGTTCCATAGGCCACTTACCCATGCATATTAGTAGCATAATGTTCATCAATGCAACTATTCTAATATGCATAATACACAACCTAATTCTAGGAACATCAATATATACATTATTTAACAGTATTATTTAAGCAATAAAATATGCAAGTAATGACAATTCAAATACTTATCTTTGTTTGTTTGTTGGGTTGACTCCCTCTCAGTCTTTGCTTCTTTTCTGCAACTCCATTCTTATGTGGATTTTGAGAAGTGGTCAACTCCCTTTGAATATCTGCATCCTTGCAGAAACTACTGAAGTGTGCTCCTTTGCCTTCTTGCAGGAACAATTGGAGTGTGCTCCCTCTTGATCTTTGCTTCCTGGATTACCTATCCTTGAACTTACATCCATCCTTAATCACTATGCATGCTTATTAGTATCATCATTGTGTTATCCTTGAGGTCTCATACATAATCACACATTTATTAGTATAATCTTAATACTATCAAAACACAATAATCTTAAACATGTATATTCATGATCATTCACAGATAATAAACATTAGTATTCAAGGTTTCAGGGAAGTCTTCTTTTACTCATACACATTCTTATTTGATCATGGGACTCTTCCGGTTAGTTGAATCATCAATCAAGATAAGAGATTTAATATGCATAAAACCCGTGATTATTCAAACCTATACCTTCATGATTCTTCTAGTTAGTCATACCATCAATTAAGGTAAGAAACATAATATGCATACAACCATGATTATTCAAACCTATGACTTCATGAATAATCATTATCAACAACACAATAGTATAAGATCCTAACACAAGGTAGGATTATAGCTTGATATAGGAAAAACATACCTGGATTAGCATACTAGCTAGTTATGTCGAACATACCCGCATAATGTCTTCTGGTTCTCTTCAGTCACTTGTGCTAGTAACCTGCATGTCTCATAAGTTAACCATTGTAGAACCAAGTTATACATACCTCGAAAGTAGATCTTCTATGTGATCCATGACAATGGATGAATCTTTGTCTTCATGTCACCATGAGCATATGTTCTTGAAGTAGAACATGATTTGACTTTCTTGGTGTACCTTTTGTGTTAGCAAACAACATAAACCTCATACAACATCACAATGCATTAGTACAATCATAAGTGTCAAAACCTTAATCAATGAATATCTTCTATTAAGGTGATACGACAAGTCCAGTAATTAATCAAGATTGTATTGTAATGATATGAAGACAAACATATGATAAACTTAACCATGAAACATACCTGTAAGCCATACCTGTCAATATTGCTTGTAATCTTCTTATGAAAGGCCTTAGCCTCATCTCCCTCTGAGACAGGAACTTCTTCACTTATGCAGGTGACCAATCCATCTTCTTCTAGGATTAACCCAATCCACTTGATTTGCAAGAACTGGACTTGGAGCTGGATTAGGGTTTGTCAAAGAAACCCCAAAAATTCAAACTTTGAATTTCAAACTTCCGAAAGGATAGAAATATGTGCCTTGATGAGCTGATCAAGTTGGTATATTCAGAATTTGAAAACTGCAAATTTTCACCCCTCGAAATTGCCTTTTAGATTTCTGGATTCACTAGGGAGGACCCTGAATTAGGGTTTGAGTTTCCTAGAGATTCACCCAACCAAAATATTTGATTCAAAACTCTAAGCTTCGATTTTTCTGAGGAGCTTCCAGCCATGGTCACAGATTTCCAAAATTCCAATTTTTGCAGAAGCCCTAATTCTCCATCTTTCCGATCAAAGTCCCGAACTGGGGTTTGATCAAGCCCGACCTTCTGACCAACCAAAAAATCTGATCTTGGTCTCTAAATTTCGATTTTGATGAGTAGCATCCAGCTGTGGTCTCCGATTACAAAAATTCCAACTTTCTCCGAAGCCCTAAATTCTGGAAGCCATGAATGAAGGTATTCAAAAATAATTCTGTTTCGACAGAAATATGTACCTAATTGTTTCTGGTGTAACTCCGAACTTTTCAATCCACGGGGTCTGAAAATTTTTCTTGAGATAGCCCGACCTGTTATATTTCCATCCCAACAAGTCTGATCTCAATTGGATTCTCTGAGAGAGAGTTATGCCAAGTGTCACAACGTGACCTGTTTATGGGATAATATAGGAGAGCGAACTTGTACGGCATTCCACGTGTCACTGGTTCAACTTCGGCCTCTAAAAACTTTTCTTGACATATTACAGTCTATGTACTACCTGTCACTTTTGATGAAATTTCATTTGGAGATTCCTATTGCAAGTTATGACCTTTTTCTCAAGGTCACCTGATTTTGACTCGGATCTGGAAGAGGCAGAAACCCTATATTGTACAGATCATAAATCACAAAGTATAACGAATTAGAGGTTGTCCTTTGGAGAAAAGGTACATGGGGATCTGATATTCGACCTGTAAAAGTTTCAGATCCGAAAACTTCACCAAAATGGATTTATAGAAAAAGTGCTACGATGACTGGTTTTTGCTATATCAAGCCCTAGCATCGTAAGTGCAACAAGTGTCATACATGCCATATCATGCCTTCTTTCAGGCTAGCTCTGATACCATGTTAAATTTTCAAAATTTACTTCAATATGATCTAGGATCTTAACTGAGAGAACAACATGTACAGCAAATCTACAGCATATCAATCATGGACACAATAATGCAAGCACACAAGAGACACAGAGTTTACTTAGGGAAAACCAGAAAGGTGAAAAACCCCAATAACTTCCTCAGAGATAGATAGAGCAATGATACAACCAGAATACAAGAGATAGTCTTCTCTTAGCAGCAGAGCCTCCTCCTCCACAAGTGAGCCACTCTCCCAAGTGTGAGTGAGAGAATAGAATGTGTAAAATGAGAGAGACACACTCTCTATTTATACACTAACTTGACTTGACCTTTACTCAACTAGGTCGGCCTCAACTTAACCACTTAACATAATGCTGACTGGGCCAACCCCCACTAGGGTGGTCTAATAACCCTTTGACCTACATGGCCGACCCCCAACAAGGTGGTCTAATAACCCATCAAGTATAAGTTACGACACTTACAATATAAATGACGACACTTCCGTATAGAGGAATAATAACATCTCTATAGGAATACAATATACATATATGTGAAATACATTCCGAAGTTACATATACATCAACAGGACATTTCGCAAGGGATTTCCCAAATCAGGCCTCGTAGTGCACGTATTGCAGCGGAACAAACCATGTTGTAGAGGATTTCCCATAGCTCATCGCCAAATGGAAAACGAAGAACTTGCCAACCCCGTCAAACCAAAACCATAATCAAAATCAGAACCAACCAGCGGTACAAAAAATATCAGCAGAGGTTAGGAGACATTTCGCGGTAGTAGGAATAGTGACACGAGGAGGAGCAGTAATGGGAGTTGATAGACCATGGCCCATTGTCCGACTAGCAGGAAGGAAAAATGCTACATTTGACACAGGGGTAGAAAAGGACACTTTTTTAAAAGCGCAGCAGGAGGTGTTGTGACAGATGAGGAACGCACCTCTTCAAGAAGAAATCTATGATATGCCACCAACGTTCGACTCAACAAAGTCGCGAAGAAAGGACACTACCTTAAGAGCCTTCCTAGAGAGCTGCTTAGCGTTAGCAAAGGATGAGGAGGCATTAGAGGAGATATCCAGCCTACTGAATTGATGGGAGGGTGAATTCCAAGAGCTCAGGGTTAATCACATACATAAGAAAAGAAAGACAGGTAGAGAGATGAGGATGTCGACACAAATTGGAGCATTCGATGTCGAATCCATTATTTTGGATTTAGGTTCAGATGTGAACATTTCGACAAAACAAACATGGGAAACAATGGGAAAACCACAAATGATCTGGTCACCAGTACAACTACGATTGGAAAACCAGACAAAGGTCACCCCTCTTCGCCAAGTGTGTCAACTTCTCGTTGAAATCGAAGGACTTTGGACATATGCCGATTTCGATGTTATAGAGATAATAGATAACACATGTCTTTATCCAGCACTATTAGGAATCGACTGGGCCATGGAAAATTAGGCGATCATCCATTTCAAGAAGCAGATCATGTCATTTGAAGATTAGGAAATAAGGGTTGTCGCACCGCTAGATCCTGCGGAAGGACAATGATACATGGAGCCCACCAGAGATGAATATGTGGAAGTATGGGATAGCCTGTATAACATTTCAGAAGATTATATCAATCCAACTAATGAAGGGGAGTTAGAATGGCGCAACTCTAGTTCAGCATCTTTGGACTCAGATGAGGCATTGGAAAATTCGCAAAACCGACTGCATGAAGTGTCATTTCGCAGATGTGCAAGAGTTACACAGTCAGTGCATTGGGAGGCTACTGAGGAGTGCATGCTGCCAACATATGAAGGATTACCAAACCTGCGCACCTTCCTAACTGAATTTGAAAAAAATGTAGCGGAACCGCAGAGACTCTTGGCCTTGGAGGAAGCCTTGAAGGCTACTCCTGCATGCTAGTGGGCAGCGCATAAGTCAAGGATATCAAACTGGCCACTATGCCGATGCCTCCTGGAGGTACATTTCGGCGACACCAGAGCATGGAACGGACAAAAGTACGATGGCCGGGGTAACCCGAAAGAACATGTGAAGGCTTGTCAGCACCAATGGGTAGGATGAAGATTTTTGAGGCAGAACCGATAGTGCAGCCATCACAACTCCGATGGACCATGACACCCGAAATGACAATGGATTGCTGCAATGTCTTAGGAGAATTGAATGATGACGACGACCCAAGAGCCACATATGTGTCGGAGCCCGAAGGGAGTTGCAATGTGAAGGCACCCATGCTACTATCCAACAAGTACAACCAGCTGCTAAAGATTACAAGACTTAACTATGGGTCAGAGGAAAACCCAAAATTCATGAACATTGGAGATAAGACGACCTTCGCAATGGTGGCAGACTTGCTACATGAATTTAAGGACTTACTTTCGACAAGTCCCTCAGAGAGACAGGATATTCACACCTCGGAGGATGAGTTCGAGACAGATGAATATGTGATCAGAAGAAATTCGCGAAGACTAGACCCTGCGATACGGTGTCGACAGTACGACACCACCTAAAAAAAGGGCATGGTAGTACGATTGCGCTCACTTCAACAATAAATGCACATTAACTAGCGACAAAAACAAAAAACTAGCCTAGTTAATGCCAACGCATGCAGAGGATATGGGTAATAAGCGTTGGATTTGGCAATTAATATCTATGATCGAACAGACGGAGCAACCCCCCTATAAAAATGAGGTAGGAGCATCACTCAAACCACTGTGTTCTAGGAAAGACTTGACCGCGCTAGTGAATGTCCATTTCATTTCAAGTGGGAGCAGTGAGAGACCAGCACCCACCCTTGTAATTGACGAAGAGTTGGAAGTAATGTCACCTGTTCCAAAGAAGAAGAAGAGATATGCAACCCAGCCCCCGGGCTTTCACCCTGCGCCAAATAAAGGGACCCGAAATTCCACACGAATTGCCGGAGACAATGTCGGTACCTCTGCCCCTGAGGTTGTGCAAGAGGTGCCTACAGTACCGACCCCAACTGCCATACCCGGCTATGTCACACTGCGGAGGAAAAGTGCGTCGGTATTGTGCCTTGAGAAAAATGCAGACTACACCATTGCAATGCCATTCATTCCACCAAGTATCCCTACGATCAGGGATGTGGCTGCAAAATTGCGGAAGATTACCTATGACGAGCATGACTTCGCAGAGTTTGATGAGAGCCGAGAAGGATATGACAAGGTACCCAGTGAAGGAGGTCTCATACTATATGTCCCCGCAGGATGGGCATAAGGACTGGTGCAATTAGGATTATTAGGCATTACCCACATATCGCACTTTGGGCGGATTGCACAGGTAAATGCATGTTTCAAGCAGCCGATGGCCTGCTTCCACGGGGGCATCCTCTTGCTACATGAAAGAATCCTAGTTACCGTGGATTTAATCGCAAGAATCACCAGGTTTCCCAGTAGTGGACCTGACCCTGGACAATACTTCCAGGGGAAGGACAATGAAAAAAAGCTCACCGAAAGCCTACGACTCAAGTACAATGTAGAAAAGAATTCAAGGGGATACATCATTGAATCAATTCAGAACCAATCAGTCAGGGTTGCAGCCAAAATCATTGTCGTTAAATTAGTCCACAAGAATCGACCAAAGGAATGTAGTTCGGGCACCCTAGCAACCGTAGACCTCTGTGCAAATGGGACCCAATTGAATTGCTATATCCAGGCCTAGGCTGATCGGTCACATATGTGCTATTCAACGTAGTACAAGCTCACGGAAGTGGAAATGGACGCCATTATTGAAAAATGGCCGGAAGAATGGAAAGTCCCAGTAGATGAACAAGTTCTCTTGAATGAGATACCCACCCCTCGAATAAACCCCGTTGCGGAGGAAAAAGCGTTCAGCAGTCGAAAGGAAAAAACAAAAAAAGAGGACTCCGCGCGTGATCAATCTGAGGCATCAAGCCACGATGGAGGTTCATCCGCGCAGACCCCCACAGATTCTGAATTAGAAACACACCAAGAGCAGAGAACAAAGCTCTGAATGGACCAGAATATGGATCTTCTTGTAGAAAACATTGGAAGGATCCTAGCACAAATAATGGAAGTTTTCAACGATAATGGCGAAAAGGTTACACTACATGCGACAACATAGTTTGACACTCTTGCGAATATGTTGTCCACTATAGCGGATATAGTGGTGGCCGCACGCACGACACAGGGACCTGGACCCCAGATGCCGTCATCAGATAGAGACGAGGTAGAGGTAGGAACCAACCCAAGAATTGTGGTCGTTCACTCACACACAGTAACGACAGGAAATCCAGCAATTGATATATAGTTGAGGAAGATAGACGTGATTAGTATTAACTTCAACTTGTTGCCAATATTATCACTACACACGATGCAGTCAGCAGCAAGCGAGGAAATTCGAATCCACGAGAATGCCATGCACAACAAAATGGTGAAGTATGAGCAGCAATGGAACAGTAGTGACATTGAGGCAAAGTGCCTCCAGGCAGAAAAAGAACAAGCAGTAGCTGTATATGCGACAATGGTCGAAGAAACAATGAAACTAGAGGTGGCGGTATTAAGCACTAGTGCGATACCGCAGGTAGACCACACTCTCCAACCAGAGGAGAAAGCTACAATGCTAGGGGTAGTCCTCATGTAGTTAATGAAAGAGAATGATGAACTGCAAACAAGGATACAACCCAGGACACCACTGGAACAGATCCAACAACGACAAGGTGCAATTGACGAGTGCATCACAGAAATCCAAGCAATGAAGAAAGAAGTTGCAAAAGTCAATGAGGGCATCGCAACATTTTGGGGAATCATCATCCAGGATGACCAGTTAACCGAAATCAAGGGGAAGCTTAGCAAAGCCGAGGAACAATTGGAAGCTTTCAAGGGGTCTATTAAAACAATGCCCATACAAATACAAATGTCGAAAGCTGTAGAACTCAAAAATCTGTAGCACTGCGTAACCAAGGCACGCGAAAGACAATAGCAACGGATCACCCAGATGAAAGAACTTCAGACAAAGGAAGAATCCCTTATGGCACAGGTAATGACAGCCATGCGATAGATTGAACAATAATCTAAAGAGGTAGAATATCTGAATGGTGATCACCCCACAGAACAGTAAGTAGAAGACTACACCATGCTTAAAACAACAATATAGGAGGAAGCTACATAGGTCAAGGATGCATATGATAGGTTCAAGACGGAGGTACATCAACCAGTGGCGTCCAGCTGAGGTGGCTCGAGGATGAGCCACAAGTTTTTGTTAAGGGCCTATTGGCACAAGATAGATCCGCAGGAAGTGCGGAAGCCGACAGGCGCGAAAGTCAAATCCCGCGAAAGAAGGAATCATCGCGAAGTTCAAGGAAGCGCAAGAATAGTTTAGAATACTTAATTGCTAAGTCGGTCAAATGGAACATTTTGTAATAGGATAGAAGCATATAAATAGAAGTGAATTGTAAGCCTAAGGGCATCAAAGTTTTGAATGATAATCCTCACTGAGACCTATTCGGCATTCGCGGTGTTATGTTTTGACTGTTTCTACGATGGATTTTTCTACAGTGTTTAATGAATGCATGGAGATGTTCAGTTATGAGGTCTATCTTCTATCTTTTACAATGATGAACAATTGTGTATGTTTATGATACTGCGGATTTGATGATGCTTACTATGATTAAGTAGGATGAGTTTGTTAATATGAATGGGTTATGATAAATCTGCGAATAGCTTCTGATGCGAATGATAAATAAATAGTTGATCATAGAATTAGTCATCTCTGGTTCATGTGATAGTGTGAATTTTAGGTGTAAGAGCATATCCTCCTCGCCACTGCGGAAGCTTGGTTCCTGCAGCACCCTTATCTGCCTCGGGTGAGATCTCACCTGCTTCACAAATGTTGCTAGGAAGGATAACTCCTTTTCGGGTGGGTGAATAAGGGGTTGTTGGTGTTGTTTAAAGTTTGAACCCCTGTCGAAAGACCTTGTGTCAACAGGTCAAAAGATTCATAATATTATTTTAAAAATAACAAAAAAATGTTGATGAATAATAGAAAACCTAAAACACAAAAGTTATAAAGCTCATAAATAAATTTCCAATGGTATAAGGATCATCAAAATTTGAGTTTTGGATCAAAAGTTATGGCAAAATAGTAAATGAATGTTTAGATGCAATAAAAACGTGTCGTTTTTTACAACACGTGAGCGTTATTAACGCATGCGTGTTTTCATAGCGCGTGTGCATTATTAATTTGTTTGCATTTTGATAGTGCGTGGCATTATTAACGCACATGTGTGTTCCTACAAATTCAAAAATAAAATAGGTGGGACAACCTTTCTTCATCTATGTGGTGGATTAGTTGGTCATTTTGGTTTTAGGTTCGGATTGACAAACTTCTTGGTTTGGACTGTATAAACCAAAACACATCCATTTCTTCAGCTCTCTATTTTTCAACAACCATTCTATATATGCTCAAGGTATTCATTTCAAATGAATTTGCACGCACTTATAGAGCTTTGTTGATCCAGGTGGATATTGGTGGCGGCCCACCTCTTCCAACTGGCTCAAAACAGTCTTCTGGCAATTTTGGTAAATTACTATTTTTAGCAGTTTTTCGGGTCCTGAACTTCTGGAGCCATTTTGAGGCCCTAAACGACATTTTTTGGCGATTCAGGGGACCAAATGGTTGCCAACAACATGCATTTGGGCCCATTCGAAAGTTGTAAATCTCGGATAGACCTTTCCAATGGGCTACCGAGCGCCCCAAACGGAGATCGTATGCAAAAGTTATGACCCCGGGAAGTTGACTGTTCAACTAACCACCTTGGGGCCGCAAACTTTATGACAGTTCATCTTCTAGGGTTAGGTTTTTGGATGTTTGGGATTCTTTCCCTCATGCTTATGATAAATAGGCCCTTTCGGCCTCTCTTTGTATTCATCTTGGCACGAATGAGCATAACGGCCACATCTCTTCTTAGAGATAGCTACCACCATTCTAGCTATTGTATTTTATAGTCTGTTCTATTTCCGCTATTTAATAGAATATGTGTTTACTGTATCACCGTGTTGTTTGCAATACATCTCTGTATATGATTCTGTATATGCTATCTTTTATTTCGTTCCCACATAAATCCGGATCAGTGGTATCAAAGTAGTCTGCTCTTTGATTGTTTGTCGGTGCATGTCCCCGATGAGGTCAGGATACAGAGAGTTGGGTCTCGAACTAGTTTCACTTGGGGAAGACCACTCTCGCCGCCCCAAACGACCTCCCATGGCAGAAGAAAAGAGAGACGATGGAGCAGTAGATCCTTTCAAGTTATTGCTCGAGGAAGCCCTCGCACGACAGAGGAACGAGATGATGGGTAATTTCACCGAGATCCTTCGATGCATGCCAATAGCGGCAAATGCACCCTCAACAAGCAGCCATTTCGGAGATACGACTCCCTTCAAGGTACAAGTTAGTTTTGATATTCCTTTATTTGAAGGCCATATCGATGTCGATGCCCTAGATAAATGGTTGAATCTACTAGAAGGGTATTTCTCTATCCACCAATTTTTCGACAGTGAAAAGATCATCTTTGCGCTCCTTAAGGCCGTCCCCCATGTCAAAAATTGGTGGGAAACTTATTGTGAGCAAAACTCATCAGACGAGTCAGGATTGTTTGAATATTCCAATCCCACTTGGGCCTCGTTTATAAATGTCGTCAAGGAACAATATTACCCTGTTGGAAACAATGATGACCAATACACAAAACGGACCATTCTGCACCAAGAGAGGGACCAAATGGTGTCGGAGTACACCAACAACTTTCATACCTCGCACACAAAGCTGGGTACCAAGGACTCCGAGTAGCACCTAGTACTGAAATATCGTAGTGGCCTACATCGGTACATACGAACAGAGATGGATTTCCTAGAAATCTCTTCACTCGGATCCACCTATCTATATGTTGTCAAAATCGAGCAGAAATTTCAGCAAAAGAACAAGCGTGACTTCGGACCTGCGCAGAAGCAGGGCAAGGGAGGCTCTGGCTCGCAGAACACAGGGTAGGGAAAGGACAACCAGTCCCAACCACAAGTGAAGAAGGGTAAAGAAAAGACAAAGAAGAACACCGGGAAGTGGTGCAAGTTCCACAAAATCCCCTGGCACAACACTGATGAATGTCGCTCAAAACAGTCATTGGTGGCTGAGATCAAAGCTTCAGAATCAAATCCTAGTTCCGATTATGACTCAGAACCTAATTTCACAGTCGCGTGAAAAGGGAAGCAAATCATTGATCCAGAACCCAGTGCCATTGTCGCCACCACACAGATTCAACCAGAGGAGCCTGAAGAGTCGGAGGCAGAGGAGCGCCTTTTCCACTCACATATGTGGGTGAAGGGAATTCCCCTACACTTTGTTGTGGACAACGGCAGCCAGAAAAACCTGATCTCAATAGAAGTCATCAAGAGATTGGATCTACCAATAACACCACACCCACAACCATACACCATTGGATGGCTAAGCCAAGGACAAGGGATCCACGTCAGTCACCAATGTCGCCTACCATATGGCATGAAGCCCTTCAAAGATGAGGTATTGTGTGATGTGGCCCCACTTGAAGTATATGATGTTCTTTTAGGACAACCATATATGTGGAAGCGTCATGATGTATATGAATCACGACCTCGCAATGTCATTGTCACTTTGGGAGGACAACTCTATCAGATACTAGAGCTAGTTGCACCTACCCCAAACGAGCAGGGAAGAAAGATAATCTCCCACACTAGGAAATTTTCCTTATTCGCAATTGCCACTAAACGAGAACATCATATCGTAGAGACATCCACAACCTCTGCCCATTATCCCTCTACTCAGCAGAACAAGAACACAAATTCAGTGTCGCATCGCCTATTCGGGTACCTCTACAGTGCAAGGCCACGCATTGAAGGTGCTCCTCCAAAAAGAAACCATCCACACCGATGCATACCAAGGATACCACAACAACCAAAACTGTTGAATAGCTCCAACGCATCCATCAACAACAATTACAACCCTCTGAAGATGTCAAAGTAAGGCAACCTTTCCACTTCAGCAAATGTCGCACCAAGAGCTCAACTCGACACACAGCTCGACATATGATAAGGGATTTAACACAATGGAGACCATTGCTTCCTAAGGAGGGAGGATTGATCCAAGTGGATATCGGTGGCGGCTGACCTCTTCCAACTAGCTCAAAACAGTCTTCTGGCAATTTTGGTAAATTACTATTTTTAGCAGTTTTTCGGGTCCTGAACTTTTGGATCCATTTTGAGGCCCTAAATGACATTTTTTGGCGATTCGGGGACCAAATGGTTGCCAATGACAAGCATTTGGGTCCACTCGAAATTTGTAAATCTCGGATACACCTTTCCAACGGGCTACCAAGCGCCCCAAATGGAGATCGTATGCAAAAGTTATGACCCCGGGAAGTTGACTGTTCAACTAACCACCTTGGGGTCGCAAACTTTATGACAGTTCATCTTCTAGGGTTAGGTTTTTGGATGTTTGGGATTCTTTCCCTCATGCTTATGATAAATAGGCCCTTTCGTCCTCTCTTTGTATTCATCTTGGCACGAATGAGCATAGCGGCCACATCTCTTCTCAGAGATAGCTACCACCATTCTAGCTATTGTATTTTACAGTCTGTTCTATTTCCACTATTTAATAGAATATGTGTTTACTGTATCACTGTGTTGTTTGCAATATATCTCTGTATATGATTCTGTATATGCTATCTTTTGTTTCATTCCCACATAAATCCGGATAATTTGTGTGCATATTCTAAATATATATATTTTTATAAATAAAAGATTTTTTTTCAATTTTTTATTTATTTTTATTTGTACACGTGTCAAATTTTTAAAATACACATGTCTTTTATATTTTCTATATAACTTTCATTTCCTCAACTATTTTGAAAACAAGAAAAAACCAATGTTCCCCCAAGTTTCTGGGACGCGGGAACGCGAGAGCGGGGAAACGCACATTGAGGACATGTGGAGACCACCCCCAAATTTTAGCGAAATTCGGGGGGGAGGGGGGGCTGCACGAGGGGACATCCAAGTCATAATAAAAAATATAAAAATTAATATTAGAAATTATTAAATCCCAGCAATAACAATTCAATGATTCATCCCATGTAAATCACTAAAAGGTAAATAATAAATACTAAATACTAAATTCATCATTGTGCAATGTAAATCAGAATGTAACAAATTAATAATACAAACACGTTACAGAATTCATCATGATCGTTTTCAAATTTGTCATTTGAATCTTGATATTCATATTTCTAATTTTGGTCATTCTAATTGAAAAATTGAATCAGTAATATTGCATGCTAAAATAGTAAGATAGTAAATTATTAAAGACAAAGTCTGAAATAGAGACTAAAACAAAAATTAAAATTAAAATTTCGTATTTTTAAACTGAAATTGGGAAAATCATGGGGATCATCTAGGAGCCCCCTAGTTTCGAGAGGTAGCGTGTGGTAGACCCCCTTCATCGGAGCGCACTGTAGAACAGGTGGACGCGCTCCCTTGTGTGTTTCCGAGAGTTTCTTGATTTTGGGGACGTTGGGAAACGTTTCGCCAGGAGTCCCAAGTCCCCGGGGTGCAGGGAGCGAGGGGGGCACACCCCCAACCCTGGGGGACGAGTCCGTGTGGAACACTGGAAAAAACCCACACAACTATAGACAAAGACCTGCGCACTAAAAAAAAGATAGTTGATTGATTAGTTTAAGACCCTCATAGTGGGGCCTAACACTAGACATTGTCATTTTAAGGCTTTGTTGACTTAATTTAATATAAATATAAAATTAACTTTGGAAAATTTGGAAAAATAGCGTTTCACAAGAACTACTAGTTATCCACAAATCTACATAATTTTTTTCACAAATTTGGACTATTTACATACCAAACCCAAGGCCTAAGGAAAACATATGCACTATGTTTGCAAAAAAAATAACATACCAATCTTAGAAGAATGTTATTTTTTGGGTGTTATACATATTTTCCATAAATAAAAGTTATAGTTTCTGGAAGGTGATACAATTGTTTACTTTTCATCTTTTTACACCATAATTTAAAAAGTTGTGTAGGTATCTCTAAAAATTAATTTTAATGATTAGAGTGTTTTTAGGAAGTTCATTCCAACTAATGCCTCAAAAGTGGGTATCATTATGTTTCACAAGCCCATCATGCCCTTTAACTAAACTGGAGATGGAGAAGGGGAAAAAACTTTGAGTTGGAAGGTGCCCCTTCAATGTGTATTTGCTTGCTCCTCCTTAAAAAGTAAACATTATTATTATTATATGCTTGCTCCTCCTTAAAAAATTAAACATTATTATTATTATAATATGCATTTAATAAAAATGATATATATTTTTTTTATTCTTTAAAATTTATTTATGAAAAAAATTTAAAATAAAAATTAGTGTAATAATTCATACAATTTATTAACTACTAAATTAACTCATAAATAATTTAGTTATAATATATAAAACTTGAAATCAGCATACATATATTTTTAAAACTGTGATCAATTAAAAAATAAAAACGGTTAACCTAAACAAAACTGTGATAAATTAAAAAATAAAAACGGTTAACCTAAAAGAGAAATGTTTGTAATGCTGTATTTGTTTTAGTATTTTGAAGATAATAAATATATGAAAAAATGTATTTTATGAGATTATCTAGATTGATTAGTTTAAGGAGTGCCACGAGCGGAGATAGGAACAAAGCGCTAGGATCGAATCATTATATGTAGGTATCCCATGTGGAATCTTATCGGTTATACCCCCTATAGTCAGTCGAGTATAACCTTGCGGTATAACCTTACAGAGATTATGTATTCCAGATACATGCATGTATCTTTCCACTAGCTAGGATAAAATTATCACATGTTATTTTTCACTATATGTATAAAAACGTACGAACTATTTTGTTTAGTTATTACTCCCACAAATATATTATAATCTAAAGTTGGAGGGCTCTTGGATTATAACAAATTCGACATAAAGTTGGAGTTTGTTCTCCTTTAGCCCCTTATTCCGAATATTGTCTTGCAACAAAAGACGTGAGTTTGGATTGGAGTGCAATAGCGATAGCATGACTAGAAATCACAGTTTTGTCAAATGTGGGGAGAAAACTGAAAAACGTTTTAGAAATTTATTTATGTTGAAAAAAAGTCGACGTTGAATTGAGACTATGATTGCAGAGGCACCCAGAAATTCCCCGGAAGCTGTTCATATTGACTTGCCAGCAAATGCATAGAATAGTCAGAGAAAAAGAAATGCCGTGTTCACCCAGACGACTTGACTGGAACGAAAGCTTGGAGTTTTTCCACGCATTTGATTACATTGGCTACATTTTGACATCCATTTGATTTCATTGGCTACAATGTACCCTACTTACGACCCAATGAAATCTATTGGTTTATCGGTATTCATATTCCTTATACAACCCTTGCTTCAGACATCTTATCAAAGTGTTGATTCTTATCAAAGTGTTGATTCTATTCCTTATACAACCCTTGCTTCAGACATCTTATCTGTTTGAAATAGTTTTGCCACGCATTTGATTTCATTGGCTACATTTTGAATACCTCCAAATACCTGTAGTTGTCTCACTTTCTTCATAAGAGTCATAAGTGTCACTCCCAATATGGTTCTAAGAGCCAATAATTCTGTTTGATTATTTGATTTTTTTTTACATGAATCGACTGTATAAAATGATTCTTTATGAAAAATATCACACCACCAATTCTTCCTCGATACTCAACCATCTCGTAAGCTCCATCGAAAAATGCCCTTAGCACTAAGTGATCTATGATGATAGGTGCTGGCATTCTTTTATTTTATTTTATCACACTTTGTAAACCTTTGCAGTTATGCATATTACTATAGAGACCTGAGTGGTCTGCACGGTTCTCCCTTCACCTTACCCTATCCTTAGAAACCAAGCACCATAAAATGTGACAAGATTTATTATTGGGAAGATTATTTTAAAATTTTATAAAAGTGTAAGATTATGATTGCGATATATCTTTAAATATAGGTTTGTGGATTATTAGAAAATTCATTTATTCAATTTCTATTCAATTTCTAATTAGCTAATACCCAAACAATGTAAATTTCATACATGACTATTTCCTTTAAAATGATAATAAAATCAATGAGATAAATGAGATAAATAAAAACAATGAACAAATAATCACAATCATGAAGTACCTTTCAAAAGCATAAAAATAATACTATAATAGTAATATCATAATTTATCGCATTAACTATTAAAAAGAACACATATTAAGTTATATCGACTATGGAATATGGTTGTTAATATAACACTCATTTCTAATACATAGCCATTCTACTCAAGATCATGGGGCTATACCATAATAAGGGTAGTTATTATATGTGATATCCTTTGAAATTCCCCTAAGAATGTGTGTATAGATACACTAAGTTAGTTAAGGCCTATCATATTATTTAAAAGTATATAATAGAATAATTAAATGGTTATAAAAACAACAAATAGTCTATTAAAACACTTATGAAGCATACAAATTTGGAATAATCCTATTTGTTGATAGATGTCTTTGGAGAGAATACATGAGAGAATAAGAGAATTATGAAAAATAATATATATTCATATGTTTCTATCTTCATATTCATTATCACAAGGATGGTATATGCATAGATGATGATCATCAATCTCTATATGACCACATGGCTAGTGGATTAACTTCACTTCAACATCAATCTTATTTTGATTTTTTATAAATAACTACATGGTAAAAGAAGGTGAAATCACATTATCATCAATGGATAATCACAATTTTTATTTTTAGTTTTTTAGAAATAAGTGCATGGAGGAGAAAGCTGAAATCACATTATCATTAATGGATAACCATAATAAGAAAACCATCAATGCTTTCATGTCCATCACATGGGATTCGTCAGGGAATGTATCCAATTGGATGACCAAGAACCTTGCGGACATGTTCTAATGGTATGGTGTTTATTGTGGATAACATGGACCTTTGTAAGTCCATATTGGAAGGTACCCTTTTGTTTACTCTTACCAATCTCTTATCATTTTGCAGTTTGAATCTTTCTAATAATTTTTGCTTGGTGGGAAGAATTCAGCTTGAGTTTTTCTAGTTTAAACCATTGGGACTACTTTATCTAAGGTGAATCAATGAAGATATATAACACTTTTTAGTCAAATATGACAACAAAATTTTGACATTTTACATATTTTTAAAATGGAAACCCTCAAAACTCATATACCCTTTGTGAATTTTGAAGTGTAGTAAAAAAATAAATTGTAGTTTTGTCTTTCTAATCATATTTTATTCAAAAAAATTTATCATTTAATGTGTAAATTTTTCATTTAAAAGATGAGCATGATATACATAAAACATAGTACATCCCATTTTTTTGAGGGGGGTAGGGTGGAAATTATATATTTTTATTATTTTTAGAAGTCGGCCAATTAATAGTTGAATCATGTTTTATCAACATATGTTCACATCAACATTTTTCCTATTGTTTAATATAATGTCCCCAAATTTCTCATTCTAATACTTTGATTAAAATCATCAATTTTTTTTTTAACAGAAACGACTAGCCAGCTTTGATTATATAAAAAGATGGCAAATACATAACAGAGAATGATTAGATTGCTCCCATACGAGAAGACATCCATCACACCAAGTTCATCATGTTCTAGTTGATAACTATCATTGTATCTTCATGTCCTATGAAAACTATAGCATCTTATGAACTGTCCTAGAAGGAATATGCAGAAAAAATAAAAGAAAAACATTGCTAAGATACTGCCTTATACAAAAACTGGAATTTCAAACCTTCTAGGATGCCAAAATTGCAGCTGATATCTATTCTATGAGTTCTGAAAACCATATGCATAATACTGAAAGACATTAAAAAATAAACAGAACTAGAAAGAGCCCACCCGAGACCTGAATTGACGAATAGCTACTATATCCTAGTATCCATGGCAGCACTAGCAGATCTTGCTGCCATGTTCTTCTCCGGGCTGAGGTCCACAAAGTTTTCAGCATTTTCCATAAATTTATGCAGCTTCTCCATTTTCCTGTTAATGTCCTCAAGATCTCTACCCGAGACTTTGTGCTTACGGGCCTTGTGGGGATAAGCTAGGCCCAAGGTCTCTCCAAGGTGCTCTACTTTCTAAGCAATGCTCTGGTGCTGAGCTTTAGCCTCTGTGTGAGTAGCATATGCCAGATTGTAAAGGCGAGTTAGGATTTTCTTGTGCTCCAGGATTTCACTTCTTATCAGCCTAACTTGCATCTCTAATTCCTGCAAGCGATCCAAGAATTCCACTTCAAATTTGGAGATACCGCGATTCCCAGTCTGGCCATGCGAATTCCCAACTCTGAAGTGCCTACAACATGGACCGAGCCCATGCTTGCACTCTGCTTCTGCTAAGTCTCCTCTCAATTCCTCCTGCTGTAGTCCGGCTGCAACCTCCAGTAGGACCTCTCCCCGGCTTGAAACACCTACCACATTTTTGTATTACTTTTCCCCTTCCCTGCGGGTGCCAAACACCATGGAAAAACACATCACCCCCTCCCTGAGGACGCCCCGCGCCATGACAATCTATACTCCTATCAAGGCAGAGGAGCTCCGAAAAGACAAACAACAGACGTAGAGTTCTGAGGGCGAAGGAATGAGAGCTGCGAAGCCTCCAGATGCGAAGATAAACCCCATCATCCAGCGTGCATGCCAACCAACTTGCAAGCTGAGTAATGGCAATAAATTCGAGCATGCAAGGGTGGCCTACGAGGAGTGTAGGAGCCATCGAAAATCCAATGGAGAGATACCAAAAATTTGAAAAAATTAACCCTCTAAAGTGTTGAAACCAAAGAGGTATAGGGAGCCAAAAAGAGGGGACATGAGCCCAATCCATTAAGGCTAACCAAATTCTAGGGGATCCAAGAGTTTTTCCAAACAACCATTGTTATAACTTAGCAAACCATAGGAGAGCCTAACACCGATATTGTCCATTTCATCAGCTTGTCTATTTTTTCCTCGAAGAATATGCAGAAAGGTAAGCTCATGAAAATCCTTGCTAATGCAGAGGAGGAGATGTTGCATTTTTGAGGTGGGCTCTTTTCTTTTGACAAATATACATCTAGCTTCTATAATAATGATTAAGGAGTCTCCTAAGACTGTAAGTCTTGAAATCCCCAGGTTGATAGCAATCTCCTACCCTTTGATGAGGCCAAGTCACTCTGCTCCATTATTGGTTTTCCTTCCTATACCCCAGGAAAATTCCTTCTGCTTGTTCCCCTTGGAGTAAAAAATTATTCGCCCCGCACCTACTAGCCTAGGAAATCATCAAATTTGGCCTATAGTGTTGATGTATATGTAACTTTGGAATGTATTTCACATATATGTATATTGTATTCCTATAGAGATGTTATTATTCCTCTATACGGAAGTGTCGTCATTTATATTGTGAGTGTCGTAACTTATACTTGATGGGTTATTAGACCACCTTGTTGGGGTCGGCCCTATATAAGTCATGTGGGTCAAAGGGTTATTAGACCACCCTATTGGGGGTCGGCCATGTGGGTCAAAGGGTTATTAGATCACCCTAGTGGGGGTCGGCCCAGTCAACATTATGTTAAGTGGTTAAGTTGAGGCCGACCTAGTTGAGTAAAGGTCAAGTCAAGTTAGTGTATAAATAGAGAGTGTGTCTCTCTCATTTTACATATTCTATTCTCTCACTCACATTCGGGAGAGTGGCGCACTTATGGAGGAGGAGGCTCTGCTGCTAGGAGAAGACTATCTCTTGTATTCTGGTTGTATCATTGCTCTATCTATCTCTGAGGAAGTTATTGGGGTTTTTCACCTTTATGGTTTTCCCCAAGTAAACTCTGTGTCTCTTGTGTGCTTGGATTATTGTGTCCATGATTGATATGCTGTAGATTTGCTGTACATGTTGTTCTCTCAGTTAAGATCCTAGATCAGATTGAAGTAAATTCTGAAAATTTAACATGGTATTAGAGCTAGCCTGAAAGAAGGCATGATATGGCATGTATGACACTTGTTGCACTTACGATGCTAGGGCTTGATATATCAAAAACTAGTCATTGTAGCACTTTCGCTATAAATCCATTTTAGTGAAGTTTTTGGATCGAAAACTTTTACAAGTCGAATATCAGATCCCCATGTACCTTGTGTCCAAAGGAAAACCTCTAATTCGTTGTACTTTGGGATTTATGATCTGTACAATATAGGGTTTCTGCCTCTTCCAGATCTGAGTCAAAACAAGGTGACCTTGGGAAAAAGGTCATAACTTGGGCTAGGAAGCTCCAAATGAAATTTCATAAAAAGCGACAGGTATTACACAGACTGTACTATCATAAGAAAAGTTTTCAGAGGCTGAAGTTGAACCAGTGACACGTGGCACATCGTACAAGTTAGCTCTCCTATATTATCCCATAAATAGGCCACATTGCGACACTTGGCATAACTCTCTCTCCGAGAGTCAAATTGAGGTCATACCTATCAGGATGGAAAGATAATAGGGCGGGCTATGTTAGGAAATTTTTTCAGAGGCCGAATTTGAAACAGTGACACGTGGAACTCCGTACAAGTTCGCTCTCCTGTATTATCCCATAAACAGGTCACGTTGCGACACTTGGCATAACTCTCTCTCAGAGAATCCAATTGAGGTCAAACCTATCGGGATGGAAAGATAACAGCTTGGGCTATCGTAGGAAAATTTTTCAAACCCTTTGGATCAAAAAGTTTGGATTTACACCAGAAACAATCAAGTACATATTTCTGTCAAAACATAATTATTTTTGAGTACCTTCATTCATGGCTTCTGGAATTTAGGGCTTCGGAGAAAGTTGGAATTTTTGTAATCAGAGACCACGGCTAGATGCTACTCATCAAAATTGAAATTTAGAGACCAAGATCAGATTTTTTGGTTGGGCAGAAGGCTGGGCTTGATCAAACCCCAGTTTGGGACTTTGGTTGGAAAGATGGAAAATTAGGGCTTTTGCAAAAATTGAAATTTTGGAAATCTGTGACCACGGCTGGAAGTTCCTCAGAAAAATCGAAGCTTAGAGTTTTGAATCAAATCTTTTGGTTGGGTGAAGCTCCGGGAAACTCAAACCCTAATTCAGGGTCCTCCCGAGTGAATCCAGAAATCTAAAAGGAAATTTTGAGGGGTGAAACTTTGCAGTTTTCAAATTATGAATATACCAACTTGATCAGCTCATCAAGGCACATATTTCTATCCTTTCAGAAGTTTAAAATTCAAAGTTTGAATTTTTGGGGTTTCTTTGACAAACCCTAATCCAACTCCAGCTCCAGTGCTTGCAAATCAAGTAGATTGGATTAATCCTAGAAGAAGATGGATTGGTCACTTGGATAAGTGAAGAAGTTCCTGTCTCAGAGGGAGATGAGGCTAAGGCATTCCATAAGAAGATTACAAGCAATCTTGACAGGTATGGCTTACAGGTATGTTTCATGGTTAAGTTTATCATATGTTTTTCTTCATATCATTACAGTACAATCTTGATTAATTATTGTAGTTGTCGTATCACCTTAATAGAAGATATTCATTGATTAAGGTTTTGCCACTTATGATTGTACTAATGCATTGTGATGTTGTATGAGGTTTATGATTGTTTGCTAACACAAAAGGTACACCAAGAAAGTCAAGTCATGTTCTACTTCAAGAACATATGCTCATGGTGACATGAAGTCAAAGATTCATCCATTGTCATGGATCACATAGAAGATCTACTTTCGAGGTATGTATAACTTGGTTCTACAATGGTTAACTTATGAGACATGCAGGTTACTAGCACAAGTCACTGAAGAGAACCAGAAGACATTATGCGGGTATATTAGACATAACTAGCTAGCATGCTAATCCAGGTATGTTTTTCCTATATCAAGCTAGAATCCTACCTTGTGTTAGGATCTTATACTGTTGTGTTGTTGATAATGATTATTCATGAAGTCATAGGTTTGGATAATCATGGTTGTATGCATCTTATGTTTCGTACCATAATTGATGATATGACTAACCAGAAGAATCATGAAGGTATAGTTTTGAATAATCACGGGTTTTATGCATATTATATCTCTTATCTTGATTGATGATTCAACTAACCAGAAGAGTCCTATGATCAAATAAGAATATGTATGAGTAAAAGAAGACTTCCCTGAAACCTTGAATACTAATGTTTATTATCTGTGAATGATCATGAATATACATGCTTGAGATTATTGTGTTTTGATAATATTAAGATTATACTAATGAATGTTTGATTATGTATGAGACCTAGAGGATAACACAATGATGATACTAACAAGCATGCATAGGGATCGAGAATGTATATAAGTTCAAGGACAGGTAATCTAGGAAGAAAGCAAAGGAGCATACTCCAGTAGTTTCTGCAAGGATGCAGATATCCAGAGGGAGTTGACCAACCTTCTGCATTCCACAACAGAAAGGTGTAGAAGAAGCTACTTCAGTAGCTCCTGCAAGGAAGCAAAGACTCAGAGGGAGTTCACCCAACAAACAAACAAAGATAAGTATTTTAATTACCATTCCTCACATACTTCTTTGTTTAAATAATATTATTCAATGATGTATATGCTTATGTTCCTAGAATTAGGTTGTGTATTATGCATATTAGAATAGTTGCATTGATGAACAGTATACTACTAATATACATGGGTAAGTGGCCTATGGCACTGTACAACATTCCATTGCTACTTATCTAGAATGAAACCTCTTTGCGGACATGTTAGGAGTTGTGCACACTCTTAACAAAGTTCTGGTAGAGATTATAAGGCATCTAGAAAGTTACGGAATATGGATAAATGTTGTATTGAAGCATTGGCTAAGATAATTGCATGACTGTATGACATATTTATTTATGTGTAAGAATTTTTCTGAAAACTATGAGATGTTTTCTACTCATGCAATTTAACTTGTTGTGTAGGAAAGATCATATACCATCACCTACAAAAGAAGGGCTACAACATTTGTTCAAGCAACAAAATTATCTATTGAAGATATTGACGTTCCCAAGATACGGGAAGAATGCCATGATCCGTCGATCATGAAGAACGATGTTTGGGATGCGGTCCGAAGAGCTGAAGGAAAGTCTGTTGTGACTTCCAAATGGAACTATCAGATCAAGCATGCTACAGATGGAAGCATAGAGAAATATAAAAGTGATGAAATAGAAGATACACCAGATGAATTTCAAGACAGCATGGTGTAGTCATATATGTGTGTAGAACTTGGTATGGTAGGATAGACAGCTTTCTATCCAGTTTGGGCTTTACCAAGAATAAAGCGGATTCCAACCTTTACTACAAGGTTGAGGAAGGCAATCCAGTGATACTACTTTTGTATGCGGATAACCTGTTTGTTACAGGTGAAGATAGATTGATTGCTGACACGCAGCGAAAGCTTGCTGCCGAGTTCAAGATGAAGAACTTGGGGATGATGCACTATTTGTTTTTGGCATGGAGGTGTGGAAGAGTGAAGATGGAATCTTCCTTGGACAAGGGAAGTATGCAGTAGAGATCCTAAAGAGGTTCGGGATGATGGATTGCAAGGCCATGGCCACACCTATGGCATCGAATCTGAAGCTTCTTTGTGATGCTTCATCTAAGCCAGTTGATGTCTCTATGTATCATCAGATGATTGGGTCCTTGATGTACCTGACGAACACGAGACCGGATATTTGCTTTGCTGTGAACACATTGAGCCATTTCCTGACGGATCCGAGGAGTGTTCACCTGGTTGCTATAAAGCATGTTCTGAGGTACCTGAAGGGTATAGTGGATTATGGGCTCAAGTATGAAGCAAATCAAAAGTTTAACCTGGAGGGTTATGTTGATTCAGATTGGGCTGGCAGT
The DNA here is from genome assembly GCA_027924585.1 of Larix kaempferi. Classification (NCBI taxonomy): domain Eukaryota; kingdom Viridiplantae; phylum Streptophyta; class Pinopsida; order Pinales; family Pinaceae; genus Larix; species Larix kaempferi. The sequence continues at coordinate 1,419,961 of BSBM01000704.1, forward strand.
GCTGCAGATAGGAAGAGCACATCTGGGTGCTGATTCCGTATGGGATCAGGTGTGATCTCTTGGTTTAGCAGGAATCAGTCCTGTGTAGCACTGAGTACAGCTGAGGCAGAGTATGTTGCAGCCTGTTCAGCTAGTTGTGAGGCAGTATGGCTATGGCAGCTACTGTCTGAGTTATTTGATCTCTTGTTGGATGCTACTGGTATCTTCTGCGATAACCAGAGTTGTGTGAAGTTGTCTGAGAACCCAGTGTTTCATGACAGGTCGAAACACATAGAGATCAAATATCACTATATTAGGGGTATGGTGCAGAGAGGATCTGTGAAGCTCCTGTATGTTGTGACGGACAAGCAGATTGCAGATGTGCTGACGAAGCCAATAGCCAAGGTGAAGTTCAAGTACTTCGGGGAGAGGCTTGGTGTTCTTCAGATCAAGGACACTTCGAGGAAGAAGTGATGGACACATTTACTGAAGCCATTCCAAGCATGGTGGAAGGAGAATTCTTCACATGGCTGTGGATGTAAGCACTGGATGATGAGCATCAGGATGATGTTCTAGTTTCTGCTTTATATGATCAGTTGGATCATTTATATGTATATGTATGTGTGCATCATGTTGGATGTTGGATATGATCAATTGGATCATTTATATGTATTTATGCATCATGTTGGATGCTGGATATGATCGGTTGGATCATTTGTATGTATTGTGTATATGCATCATGTTGGATGCTTGGACCATGTATCTGTATATGTATCAGGTGGATACATTGTATGATCAGGTAGATCATGTATATTGATATGTATCAGGTATGATCAGGTATATCTTGTATGTTGATGGACACATTGTGTGGATCATGTATCTATGTATAAGGTGGATACACTATGTATGATGATATGTATCAGGTAGATACTTGGTGTGCATCAGATGGATGCATTGTATGATCAGGGTGATCGCGGATGACGAGCTTCTCCAGATGACATGCAACAGGATGTTGCAGTGATGATGATCAGGATGATCATGTGTACATCAGGATGATGTATGGTGAGTATCAGGATGATACTTTGTGGCCGTGGATTAGGTTGTGCAGATGAGCATGTCTGGGAGATCCTATAGGTCAGATTTGCGTACCCATAACAGCCTGGGATGCTCTTTCGAGACATCGCTCTGGGAGGACATGTAATTTGTGCCCTAGGAGATCTTTGGGTCGGAGTTGTGTACCCGTAACATCCTGAGATGCTCTTGTGAGGTTTTTTCCTATGGCATGTAATTTGCTCCTGGGAGATCTAGACAGGATGAAAAAGGCCTCAAATGCTTCAGCCAAGTTTTGCCATGACCACATGTAATTTTCTCTTGGGAGATCTGGACAGGATGAAAAAGGCCTCAGATGCTTCAGCCAGGTTTTGTGGTGGACCACATGTAATGTGCTCCTGGGAGATCCGACAGGTAGAGCTGTGTGCTCGTAACAGCCTGGGATGCTTCAGCCAGGTTTTGTGGTGAGATCACATGTAATGTGCTCCTGGGAGATCCGACAGGTAGAGTTGTGTGCTCGTAACAGCCTGGGATGCTTCAGCCAGGTTTTGTGATGGGTCACATGTAATGTGCTCCTGGGAGATCTGACAGGTAGAGCTGTGTGGTTGTAATAGCCTGGGATGCTACAGCCAGGTTTTGTGACGCACGTAATAAGTCCTGAGAATTCCACAGTATGGCCAGTGATGATGAAGACCTGTAGGTGGTGGGCCTACATCCAGTATGAAAAAGGAATGGCTCTGTAGAACTTCCTATGTCGAGTAGATTCAGATATTGATTGATATAGTAGCAGTAGTGACGATGATGATGACTCGATGACGATTATCCAGTGACGATGATCCAGAGAAGATGACTTGTGCTAGAAGACCTGTGTCGAGAAATACCTTCCTAGTTAAGAGGGAGTGTTGATGTATATGTAACTTCGAAATGTATTTTACATATATGTATATTGTATTCCTATAGAGATGTTGTTATTCCTCTATACAGAAGTGTCGTCATTTATATTGTGAGTGTCGTAACTTATACTTGATGGGTTATTAGACCACCTTGTTGGGGTCGGCCCTATATAAGTCATGTGGGTCAAAGGGTTATTAGACCACCCTATTGGGGGTCGGCCATGTGGGTCAAAGGGTTATTAGACCACCCTAGTGGGGTTCGGCCCAGTCAGCATTATGTTAAGTGGTTAAGTTGAGGCCGACCTAGTTGAGTAAAGGTCAAGTCAAGTTAGTGTATAAATAGAGAGTGTGTCTCTCTCATTTTACACATTCTATTCTCTCACTCACACTTGGGAGAGTGGCGCACTTGTGGAGGAGGAGGCTCTACTGCTAGGAGAAGACTATCTCTTGTATTCTGGTTGTATCATTGCTCTATCTATCTCTGAGGAAGTTATTGGGGTTTTTCACCTTTATAGTTTTCCCCAAGTAAACCCTGTTTCTCTTGTGTGCTTGCATTATTGTGTCCATGATTGATATGCTGTAGATTTGATGTACATGGTGTTCTCTCAGTTAAGATCCTAGATCAGATTGAAGTAAATTCTGAAAATTTAACATATAGTAGCATGCACAATTAATTTAAGTAATTAAAAGGTAATGTAGGACCATAATTTTAAATATTTGATTATCTAAGAATTATTTTATGAGTTGGAAATGGTCTAGGTTTCCCAAGGGGGCACATAGAAGGAGGTATAAGGCCATGTGAGTTGTCTCACTCAAGAAATTTGGAAACAACATCTAAAAGAAGGCAAGACAACCTAAAAGAAGGAACTTGGAAAAAGCAGTAAAAGCAACACAAACCAGAAAGGCAGAAGTTTCTTGATTTTTGCACTCAAGAAGGAATATCAACAGCAAAAAAAGATACAGGAACCAAATTTAGCTAGTGAGGGTGCAATTGATGAGGCAAGTGGGTCCAAATGCAAAATCAACTTCCCAAAGAAGCCTCCATTCATCAATAATTCGAATTTCAAGAAGGAAGACTCTAGAGAAAGAAAGAAATCCACTAGAGGGTTATAAAAGAAGTATGAGAGTCTCCTTATGAATATTTTGGCATTTTTACTTTGTGATATTCATGATATTGAAGAGATATGAGATTTTCATAGGCTTAGGTGGTGTTCCACTTGCCAACATTAGGTGATGTGCCCCTTTGCATTCATTGATCCAACTGAAAGATTGATAGATCCTTATGGTGGAGTTTGAGTAAGAAGAAATCAAGTCCTTTTCATGGAGATTATTGCATCCATTTAAGTTTATTTTCAAGTATAATCTAAGTCCCAGAATAGTGTGCTCAAGTTTTAGTTTGGTGAGGAAGAAACTATAGCAACAATATTCTAATGCAATGAGTTATATCCAGTGAAGAGTAAGAATTGAAGGTTTGTGCCCCCTGTGAGTTGTAGCAGCTGGCCATGAACCTCCAGTAAGATATATGATGATTTTCTCTTGCTCATTGTTCTAATATAGCGGTAAAAGGTCCTCCTCTTATTCTCAGATACTCCAATTCTACTTCTATGTTGTAAAATTCCAAGTATAGTGGACATTTTGCTAGTTTGGCTCCAATAGACTCTTGATTGCATCTATGAAAGTCTATTTATAGATTTCTGCTATTCAATGGAAAGTATTTAGCTTTATATATGAGATTTATTGTAAAATTAGTGAGCATTAAATGGCATTTGAAGGTATCTGTTCTCTATGCTTGCGTAATGGTAGAGAAATTTGACTAGTTTTTTGTTTTAAAGCATTTAACTGTTTCATGTGCTTCCAAAGTATCATTTGAATGTTCATACAATAAATCAAAGGTATTTGAATCTATCCACACTCATAGAAAATCATTTAGGAATCCTTTTATTCCATTCAAATTGGTTTGAAAATTGTCTCTCTGCCTTGTCTTAGTTTCGAACTTTTCACCTAGTCACTTAATTTTCAGTCTAGATTTTGCCTTTCAAATCTATTGATTGCATGGAAGGTTGGGATACTCTTGTTAACCTTCTAGTGATTTAATTAATTCCATTAATGTATCATAAGTAGTGTATTTTTCACCGAATTCCTGGGGCCATTTCCTTGAAGCCTTTGGTTTAGCCAAAGGAGTCTACCTTGGTGTGATGCACTCCTGAATGTGTAGAGTCTTGAACTAAGAATCATAAAGTTTAGTCCTAGTTATCTGTTTTTGAGTTAGTGTGCCTAAATAGGGGTTTGGGTGCATTATAGATGTATTAGCGCATGGTCCTTTGCACTTGTGAGAAACAAAGTTCAAAACTCTAAGGTTTAAAGAAGAATTTTCAAGCTATGAGACTAGCACCATCTAGTGATGCTTATGAATTGGATGATGAGGAAACATCATGCTCTGATGATGATATGATTTATGTTGATGGTGGACTATAGGTGGCGCATGAGGATGATGAATCCTTGTGTGACATTGTGTGCATAGAGAGAAAAAGGCCTACTCCACCAAATTTTAGTATTGTTGATGACAGAGTGTGTTATAGGGAAATCCTCCAGGAGTCAATCCTTCTTAGTAGCTCAAAGAATAACAAACAATAAGGAAATATATCCATGAGGTATTGCATTTTTGAGACTTCTAAACTTTCAAAGTTGAAAGGTTGTTACTGAATTAGGATCCTTATTGCAACACATATCAAGGAAGAGTAAGTCATATTTTCAACAGTGTGTGCAGAGAAGTGGAGCATATAATGCAATAGAGTTTAGCCTCTCAGTCATGACCAATGCATCACAGTGAAGTAGAGCACAATCTCTCCCCAGTTGGTTGTGCACCAGTAGAGTTGATGGAAGAGTATTCTACCAAATATCGATCACCTGAGGAGGAATACATGATACAAAGGTATGATCACATTTTAGATTATAGTATTCCTTTGTGCCATCATGAGGTTGCATCCACTTTCGGGGAGAATTCTAATCTTGGAATGGTTGATTCTACTGGCATTGAGACTCCATTTTCTGGTGTTTAGGATCGTTGTAGTGAGGTATGGATTGTTGGATAGGATTATTCATGATTCTCATATGGTAGATGAGATCACATGTGATAGAACGCCTAGTGTTGTCAAGCATCGATGGAGTGACTTGGAGAGATTTTTCCTGGTCACCAAAGAGAGGATGTTGCAGGTGTTGTACAGAATTGATGGTGCATATAGATTCATGGAGGATCTTATTAGGAGAGTTTAGCTGGAGGAGAGAAAAGGTGGAATTGTTGGTAGAGTCTCTAGATATGAACTGTGCAATATTAAAGGAGAGATAGAAAAGATGAAGGTAGACTACTTGCATATGTTTATGGATAGAGACATGGCTCTCAAATTTGCTGAAAACAAAGCAACAACGGAAGGAGATCAACTTCATATTGATTTCCGAGATTCTCTTTCCTCTCTGAGGACCACTATTGATGTGATGTGTGTGGATGATTGCACACGTGTTTCATCAGAGGAGCCTCATGCACAAGGTGATCATGAGGACTGTTCAATGATGCAAGTGCTTGATGGTAACAGTGATAAGGGGATTGTTTGTAGAGCACTTGTTTCACACCAGGGAGATCATGAGCTTTCTTTATGTGATGAAGGATCATTTGTGGAGGATGTACTTGAGTTCATTCCACTTGGCCCCAGCAACATAGATCCTGAGATCATTTCCTTGGGATCAAGCAACATAGATAAATATCCATCTATGGATAGATGCATTGCAGATTTGATGAATTTAGGAGGTCATAGCACATCTTATGATTCCATTGACATCTCTTATAGTTCCGCGTTAGATGAGCAACATCCTATACACATTTGGCTTCCATTTGATGCAATTCATCCACATATGGATTAGGTGGAAGATTACATAGCACACATGGAGATACCTTGTAGAAAGAGTTCTTCTCATGTTAGGTGGAAGATAGTTTCCCAAGCAAGTTACCATGAGGAGATTGGCATATAGCATGTTGAGTCATTTTCCTTGCACAAGGAAGAATTGAGCTTTCCTTTTTGGAGGAAAGTCACACCTTTGGATGAGGCACACCAGTACATTCTTGTTGGACCAACCAACAAAGGAGACCATCCATCTATTGTTTCAATGAGTGGATTTTGTAGAGAGTTGCAGATGGCCTACTTTCCTTCACTCCTAGTGCCTGAGGATGTGAAAGGAAATGTTGATTTGATTGAGGGACCATTTCTATTGATGCTTCATGAGAAGCAAGACACATTTGTATTCATCTCAAATTGATTTTGATCACTCAGACACACCCGTGTTACACCTTTAGTATGGTGAGCAGCAGTGACATCTACTTGTGCCACACCATACGTGTCTCATGCAGAACAGTGTAGGGGAGTTCCACTCGATATTTTTGGATAGAACATGTGATAGCAATGTGATCCATGGGAGTAGAGTCCTATTTGTATATGAAGATATTCATATTTTGTTGGAGAGGCTCATATGTTTATCGATGTGGATTGGGGGTGACAAAATTCCAATATGGTGGATGGATCTTAGATTACCATGGAGTGATAGATTGTCACAATTAGCGGTGATGATGGATGGTATGCAACAGAGACCATGGGATCCAAGCATTGATGGATTATTTAGGATGCCATTGATGTCTAGAGGATATCAACACAAGAAATGGGATCCTTGTATTGCTTGGTTTGAGTTTAGTTGTTGGAATTGGAGCAACAGTTTGGTGGATAGGATAGGAGACCGAGCTAGTTCACATTTGCATGAGTATATCTATGCAGAGAAGTGGTTCAGTTTCCTATGTCGGAAACCATTTGAGAGATGGACTCAATGTTCTCATGCTTGGTGGTCTTGGATTATTTAGAAGGATCCTTGTGCTGATATTATGCAATGTAGAGGTGGATGTTGCAGACACCTATCAGCTCTCAGGTTGATTTGGGACCCTGGGATCATTTTTGGTTTCAGTTATTTCAGTTGGGTTGATTAGATACCAACATGGGGAATAGCGTAATCTCTTGAAGGGATGGTTATAATCAGAGTTAGTGTAGCAACAACAGGCTGTCACTGTATTGAGTTTGGTAGTTAGAATTTGGAATTCCAATGTTTTTCGAGTTCAGTTGTAGATATTATGCTTGATAAACAATCATCAATAAAGGAGGATGTAAAGAAAAAGGGGTTGTGGATTAAGTTGGGGAAAGAGAATGAGCATTCCACTTCGAGATCTTAAATTGCTTGGGGACAAGCAATATTGGGTGGGAGGACTGTAATGTCCCCAAATTTCTCATTCTAATACTTTGATTAAAATAATAAAATTTGGCCTATAGTACCATGCATAATTAATTTAAATCATGAAAAGATAATGTAGGACAACAATTTTAAATATTTGATTATCTAATAATTGTTTTATGATTTGGAATTGGTCTAGGTGGCCCAAGGGGGTGCATAAAAGGAGGAATAAGGCCATGTGATTTTTCTCACTCAAGAAATTTGGAAACATCATCTAAAAGTAGACAAGGCAGCCTGAAAGCCGGAACTTGGAAAAAGTAGCTAAAAGTAGGAAAAGCAGCACATAGTAGAAAGGTAGAAGTTTCTTAATTTTTGCACTCAAGAAGGAATAAAAACAGTAAAAAATGCTAGATGAGCATAATTTATCTAGTGAGGGAACAATTAATGAGGAAATTGGGTCCAAATTAAAAATCAACTTGCCAAAGAATCCTCCACTCATCACTTATTCAAATTTCAAGAAGGAAGGCTCCAGAGAAAGGAAGAAAGCCACCAGAGGGTTATAAAAGGAGTATGAGAGTCTCCTTAGGAATATTTTGGAATTTTTACTTTGTGATATTCATGATATTGAAGATATATAATATTTTTAGAGGCTTGGGTGGTGTGACTGTCGCCATCATTGGGTGATGTGCCCATTTGATTCATTGACCCAGGTGAGAGATTGAGAGATCCTTCTGTTGGAGTTTGAGGAAGGGAACATCCAATACTTTTAATGGATATTATTGCATCCATTTAATTTTATTTCTAAGTATGATCGGAGTTCTAGAATAGTGTGGTCAAGTTCCAATTTGGTGAGGAAGAATACTATAACAGCACTATTATAATGCAGTGAGATTTAGCCAATGAAGAGTAAGAATTGAAGGTTTGTGCCCCCTGTGAGCTATAAAAGTTGTCCATGCCTCTCCTGTGAGATATATGATGATGTTATATTTCTTATGGCTCTGATCCAATAGTAAAATATCCTCCTCTTATTATCATATACTCCAGTTCTACTTCTATGTTGTAAAATTCCAAGTATAATGGACATTCTGATAGTTTTTCTCCAATAGACTGTTAAATGAATCTGTGAAAGTTTGTTTATAGCTTGAAGATGTTAAATGGAAATTAGTTAGATTCATATATGATATTTATTTCATAATTCATGAGCATTAAATGCCATTTGAATATCTATGTTTTCTATGCTTGCACAATGGTAGATAAATTTGACTAGTTTTTTGTTTTAAAGCATTTAACTATTTCGTATGTTTCTAAAGTATAATCTGAAGGTTCATGCAATTAAATCAGAGATATTTGAGTCTCTATACACTCATAGAAAATAATTTAGGGATCCTTTGATTCCATTTGAATTGGTTTGTAAATTGTCTCTCTCCCTAGTCCTAGTTTCAAAAATATCACCTAGTCACTTAATTTTTAGTCTAGATTATGTTTGTCAAGTCTATTGATTCCATAGCAGGTTGGGGAACTCTAGTTAACCTTCCAGTGATCTAGTTACTTCCAGTACTACACAATAAGTAGTGGAGTTTCCACAAAATTCCCAGGGCCATTTCCTTAAAGCCTTTGGTTTAGCCAAAGGAGTCTACCCAGGAGTGATGCACTCCCGAATGTGCAATTGTCAAAGTAAGAATCATAAAGTTTAGTCCTAGTTATTTTATTTTAGTTAGTGTTTCTAAATAGGGGTTTGGGTAGATTAAATATACATAAATTGAAAAACCAAATACCCTTTTGAAGAAAAAGAATAATGTTTTGTAATTTTTTGGTTTTGTATTTTTTATGATACTGATTTTTCTTCAAGCACATTTGGAACTATGGAAAAAACTAAGTGTGTTCTAAAAGAAAATAAATTAAAAATATAATATGAAGTGGAAAGTGTGAAAATAATGGCATTGGATATAGGATTCATTAGGGAATCTAGTAGCATCAACTTCTCTACCTAAGATACGTGAGATGAAGGGGTTTCACACCTTGGATGTTGTAGCGACAAAAATCCTTGTAGCAAGGGGGTTGGATTTCATGATTTTAAACCCTCAATTGAGTAATTATCTAGATTGAGGGTACTTAAGATGCTCAATCAAGCGCTAAATGAAGATTTAAATTTTTTTCTGTTGAGGGTTTATTAAACCCTATATCAAGGGTTTTGTGGGTTTAACAAGTAGCTCAATCAAGTAATTGTTGCTAAAAAAAATTCAAATAAGAGTATTTATCGACATTTCAAGTCGACAACGGGACTCATCATCAAGACGGTGTGTCAGAGAAGAGTTGGTGACCTTATTGTATTAATATGGTCTGACGAATTACAGAGGGATGGTGGGTGCGATCATACCACGTTAATGCACCAGAACCCATCAGAACCCCATAGTTACCAGGGTTGGAAGGTGCGAGGGGAGTAATTTTTTACTCCAAGGGGAACAAATAGACAGATTTTGCTTGGGGCATTTGGAAAAAGTCTAACAATGGAGCGGAATGGCTCGGTCTTATCAAAGGTCTGGATATTACTAGAGACCTGGGAATTGAGAATTTGATGGTTATAGGGGATTCACTAATCATCATAAGAGAAGCCAGAAACATCATCACCAAATGGAAGAACCCCTCCACTAAGATGCACCGTCTCCTAATCATCATTAGCAAGGAATTCAAAGATGTGAATTATCTCCATACTCTGCGAAGCCTAAATGGGAAAGTGGACTGCATGGATAACAAAGGATTTGGGCTCATCTATGGTTCTCTTGAATGTGACAATGTCATCTTTGAAAACATATGGATCCCATAGCCCAAGTTCTATCCCTAGATCAAGAGCTCTCCACATATCAATGGATTTATCAATCTATAGATCTCGTGCACATTTGTTATTGGAACCATAACCCTGCTTACCGACGGTCATCTCGATATGCACAGGATCTCCACTCACTTCTGCATTAATTGCAATCGATCAGATAGCCAGTTGCTCGGCATGCGAAACCTAGGCATTAGCTTAAGATGGGATGGGTTGGTCTCTGTTTGCGTCTTTCTATGCCTGGTTCACGATAGATATCTTTGTGTTGGTTTTTCTTGTCTGAAAACATTCTCTGTCTGGAGTTGGGGACTTTGTGTGAATATGGAACACCACATCTATGGGAATTCTCCTCGGGAAGGGTTTGATGTTTATTTGAAATGTCTGAGATACAACAAGTCATAAGAAGCTTTCTCGCCGCCTGCAAATGGGCTATCTTGATGTTGGATGAAGATAATGTCATCTCGATGGAATATGAGCATATCAACACCCCTGTGCTTGGCCTCTGTCATAGGCAAGCCAGGTCTAGAAGGCCGCAAGGGCATGAAAAAAGGCATAGAAAAAGGCAGGATGAAGGGGAAATGATGAAACACACCCAATACCTTGAAATTCAAATTCGCTTGGTTCGAAATGAGAATCTAGAATTAAAAAAGGTTTTGTCCCATCTCTTCTCCCTGGTGCAAGCAACACATTCAGAGGTTAACCTCCAGAATAGCAAGGTTGCTGAGAAGGTGGAATATCTAGAAGAGTCTCTGGGCCTATGTTATCCACACAAGAAACATAAAAACCCAAATGTTGATGCTATGAGCAGTAAGATGGAAGAACTTGGCAGGAAGATGGACAAGATGAAAAGGTTTATGGCACATTCTGGAAATTACGTCGACCTCAACAACGAAAAGAACGTGATGGAAGAGTCTGAAGGCATAGTCATGTACACTGGTCTCCACCGCTAACAGTTCGACAATTGGCTTCTCAATGTTT